>CP106709.1:5235187-6485187 GCA_025503065.1 Gossypium bickii
GTGAGATTCAGTAGCCACGCTGGCAGAACGGACAAATTTGGACACCGATTAATTTGTAATTGCTGCAAAGTGGAAGAAGATCCTTGAAGAAGCAATCGTGGCAAATCTGTTAAGTCATCTAATCCCAAGAGTGAGAAAGTTTTAAGGCTCAACTGAAGGTCTTTGTCTTCTTCCTCTTCTAGTTCCATTTTCAAATTGATTCGAAAGCAGCTCACTATTACAAGGTGTTCTAACTTGGATAGGAATTTCAGGCTCCGTGGCAATGAGACAAGTTCAAAACAATAACTCAGAACAAGTGTCCGAAGTGACTTCAGATACTGCATTCCTTCAGGTAAACATTCTAATTCGTAACACTCGGACAATTTCAAGGATTGAAGAGAAGTCCAACATCCTGCTCGTATTTCTTTCAAATGCGTAGCTTTAATGGTTATTACAAGATGTCTAAGCTCAATCAACCTTTGCACGCTGTCAGGCAACTGCTTCAAATCAGTATCTCCCAAATTTAACGATTGCAAGCTGCAAAGCTTATCGAAAGACCTCGGGAGTTCACGTATACTCCTACATCGCTCCAAGTCAAGGTCTCGTAAGTGCTTTAAGGAACCAATGGAATTCGGTAAAGCCGTCAATGGTGTATCCCTTAATTCTAATGCTCGTAGATACTTGAAATTGGAGACACACAGATTTATAAGAGATTTATCAACAATCTCTGATCTCTTTGGTCTCTCTGAAGCATTTTGGATGATTACTGTTCGAACATTTTTCAATTCCTCCAAAACATGTGGAACTTCAACCAACTTCTCAGCACATAATAATAAATGTCGAACATGTTCATCAATCGTTTTTGTTTCGGAATTCACTATTTTACACTCTTTTTGAGACACATCTAATGCCAGATCATGTACCAGATCATGCATTTTGAAGCTAAAATACAAGCCAAAATCCCTCTCCTTTTGGATGACGCACCTTGACATTAATTCATTCAAATATCGTTTGCCAACATCCTCCCACTCTTGATTTTGCTTCGGATGCTCAATGAGTCCATTTGCCATCCAAAGACGGATGACATCATCACTCAAATAGATCTCATCCTTTTTGTACAAGGATAAAAAAGCAAAACATCGTTGCAAATGAGATGGCAAATGATTGTAACTCAACTTCAACACTGGTAAAATATCGTTTTCATCTTGCTCAAGTCTCCATATTTCACTCTCTCTTATATAGATCCAATCAGATTCATCCGTTTTCTGAAACAGTAGGCTTCCCAATGTTCTTACTGCCAAAGGAACTCCTTTGCATTTTTTCACAATCTCCTCCCCGATTCTAATGAGATTTGGATAATGTCTCTCATCACCATCATTAAAAGCCCATTTTGTAAATAATGTCAAACAGTCTTCAAAAGGGAGACCTTTCAATTCATAAGGGCAAATTGAACTCATTATCGAGGCAACCTTCAAACTCCGAGTAGTCACGATAATTTTGCTTTGAGGCAAGCCATCTATTGATCTCAACAAATTTCTTAACTCAACCCATTTTGCTTGATTTTCATTCCACACGTCATCCAGGACGAGCAAGAACTTCTTATCATTCAAAACGCCTCTCAAACGAGCTTGCAAGGCTTCAAGTGTTAAATTATCACATCTTACTTCTACATTTACAGACTGGATAATCAGATTGAGCAATCTAGAAAGATCAAATTCCTCAGAAACACAGATCCATATCTTCAAAGGAAAAAGGCTAGTAATTCGGTCGTCATTGTATACTAATTGAGCGAGCGTGGTTTTTCCTAAACCCCCAATTCCAGCAATGGGAATGACAGGGACATTTCGATCCTCACTTGGTTTCATCAACATACTAATAATGTTCTCTTTATCCTCATCCCTACCAACAACATCAGAAGAATCCACAAAAGAGATGGTCTCTCTGCGAAAAACATGTCGGTTGTCGCTACACTGTCTTAGATCAAAGCTTTTCCACTCAGTGGCAAGTTCGCCTAGTCTCCCATTTACGTCTTTGATTTTATGACTCATTTTTAAAGAGAATGAAAGAGGCAAACAACAGGAACCTAAAACTCGCACATTTAAGTTGTTGATGTCGGGATGATTGATGGTGTCCTGTTTCCGGAGAGCTTCACACTTGAAATCGTCAATAACGTTCTCAGCATCGTAAAAGATGTCTCTGAGCTTCCACATACAGAGGCGCAGCTTTTCATTTTGGTGCTGTTGCCGCTCGGCATCCAAGAGCACAGCTTTAATGCTGATCATGGTGTCCTCCAGCTTTTTCAGATCGGTTTTGACATTAAACGCCAAGCGAACTTCGTCTACAGTGAGACCGACAATTTTCTCCACAACCTTTGCTGCAATATCGAACAGAAATGTTTCCGCCATAATTGAATTTCTAGAGCAAAGCTTGAATGATTGAGGGGAAGGAAGGCAAATGAATGATTGAGGCACTCAATAATGATTTTACTTTTTATTATTCATATCGAAGTAGCCATGCATTAAACTTTGTGGTTATGGTTCAGCCAAATATCTGCTTTTGATTGTTGACTAGGCTTCATAGTTGACTTGGGTGGAACTTAACTACGCTGTGTGGATAAATAAAAAAAAAAAAAAGAGAAGAGGGTAGACTATCAAAATAATATTTTTATTTGATTTAGGTTACATTTTAATTATTTATATTTAAAATATTATTTTTAGTTATTTTTGTTATTGTTTTATGAAGAAAATGGTCACTCTACCGTTGAAATTTAAAACTCATTTTAACTATCATATTGGACTATCATTTAGGAAATAATAAATCTTAATGGCAGAGTGATGATTTCATAAAAAAAATTAACATAAGTGATTAAAATGTAACTTGAAGCAAATAAAAATAACTATTTTGATAGTTTACCCATTAAAAGATATGTGGATTAAAAATATTATTTAAATTAAATTTATAATTTATATATGGTAATATAATTTAAATATTTGTTTTGGATTGAGAAAAGGTTTTTTTTAGGTTAAATGGGGGAATGTTTAAAAAATAAAATTTAAGCCTCTTTTTGAAACTTAGAAGATAAAAATGGGTTTATTTGAAATTTTAGGAATAAAGTAAATAAATATAAGTCGTCTTTTACCAAAATAAATATAAGTTAAATAAATGGTTTGGATTTAATGGGTATAAGAAGTATTTTAATTAGGGTTGATATATGACTAAATTTACGATAAGTCCTTTGATCGATAAGTCAATTATAATGATCAAGGATGCCTTAGACTATTAACTTTTCTATGTATAAATTTATTGCAAGAATGTCTAACAACTACCCCTTATTGAATGAATAATTACGAAACACGAGTCCACGATTTAACTCTAATAACCTTGCGAACTAGAATGGCCCAACTTGAACCAATGGCCTCAACCGTTTCAAAACTGATTGCTATTTTCTCCTAACAGAATCTAACTAACTATTTAATTAGACATGCCAATGTATTCTTCAATAGATTGAATACGATAAACGATCAAATCGGTATTTCTAATTGTATGCCTATCAATACTGAATCAACAAACTCTTTTTAACTTGATGACAATATAACTTTGTGAGATAATAAAGTTTATCTCCTAATCGAAAAAATAATAAAAACTAGAACGAAAGTTTTGAAATGTGAGTTCAGCTATCTATAGGGTTATTTATCAGCTTAAAATAAAAAGATAAATGGTGCAATAATACATAAGTAAAGAAAAGAGTTAAAACAGAATTGAGAACAGGGAAGAAAGTTCAATTCACCATTCCATTCTCCTTCCATGTACCTCGCCTAAAACCCTAATTCTACTTTTACTCATCAATCTAATTTTGAAATCGTCAATAACGTCCTCAGCATCGTAAAAGATGTCTCTGAGCTTCCACATACAGTGGCGCAGCTTTTCATTTTGGTGCTGTTGCCGCTCGGCATCCAAGAGCTTAGATTTAATGCTGATCATGGGGTGCCTCCAGCTTTTTCATATCCGTTTTGACTTCGTACACCAAGCAAACTTCGTCTACAGAAAGATCGGCTATTTTCCCCAGAACACTTTTTGCAATGCCGAACAGTAACGTTTCCGCCATAATTGAACTTAAAAGAGCAAAGAAAGAAGAATGGCAGTGAAGCCTTCAAGAATGATGTTTTCTTGGAGCAAATAATAAATGGAAGTTGGGTTTTGAGTGCATTCATGAATGGAGTTATATTTTATTTTAAATTATTTCCATGTGTGAAAGTATCTATTATGTCCATATTATCCATTTTCGGATTCTAATTTTAGATAGACAATTTCTCAAGTTTTATAACATATTTATTAGGATTTTTAGAGGATATTATCATCATAATTATTCGAATATTTGTTGGATACCAAAGTCAAGTATTTTATTTTCTTCAACACTGAATAAATTGATTAGAGATAGATATTTAGGGTTTAAATAAATGTAAAGTACTCTATTTTAAATCTCTTATAAAAAATTAAAATTATTTTGAGTATTGTGATTAGAGTTTTATTTAATTTGTATGTGCACATTAATCGTAGATAAAATTAATTATGATTTTAATGTACTAAAATTATCAAATTAACTATTATTTTAATGTTTCAATTTAAAAAAAATATATTTTTAAAAACTATTTTAGAATTTTACATTTTATTTTCTTTTCTAATTTAAAACCCAAAAAACAATGTGTATTATAAACTAAATAAATGTGTAATAATAAATAAATATTATAAATTCATCTTATTATTGATTAAAATAGGTTTTCATCATTTTTAAATGTCATTATTATTTAATTATGACTTATAATTTTTTTCTTCCAAAAACCATTATTTTAATACTCTCACTTTAAACTTACAAATTTTAATAATCAAAAGATGTTTATAGTTGAGAAAGCTCAGATGTATTTTTCAAAACAAAGTATGAGAAGATATTATAATGTAACAAGTGCATGGCATTATGAATTGCATGCCATGCCCCATTTACTGGGTTGGTGAAAAGCCAAACATTGGAGAATATAATAATAAGAAGTTGGGTTTAAAGGCTCTTGCTGCAGCCTCAGCCACTGCATCAAACACTAACCTTTCCGCCATATTTGAACTTCTAGAGCAATGAAAAAACAAAGGCAATGAAGCATCCTCTTTTTTCTTTTTTCAATTAGTGACCTCTCTTTTTCTTTTTCACATTTTTAATTTTTTTAGCACCATTGTTAGTTGCTTTATTTTGTTTTCAAACGAATGGTTAGTTTGGTTTTGTTAATCAGAGTATTAATTTCCCTTGAATCAATGATCTTAATTGTGAGAGTATAAAAGGGTTATAGTAATTCTTTATTTCACTCACTTTGTCACGTTATATAAAATTATTATTTTATCCTTGTATATTTAAACTATAAAAAGGGATAAAAATATAATAATGTAATATAGAAAAAATTTCAATTATTTTATGTTTAAATATTATTGAAGAATTATGTTTAAAAATATTTGTTTGGCTTTAAAAATATTGAAAATATTAAAACTAAGTAGCAAAAATTATATATCCAATATGTTTAAAAATATTAAAAATATTAAAGATAAATAACAAAATTATAGATGCATCTATCTATATAGTAATTTTCAAGATTATATATTCATAATGTATTAAAACGAGTGTAGTAAAACATACAAACTATGAAATAATAATGGATTTAACAATATCCACGAATCCCTATCCACAACCTTGGAAGATTTTCCTGTTTCTGCACTTCCAAATACTCTATAATAACGAAATAAGTAGCACCCCGCCAATTTTGCTTTTTTGGTTCTTTATATGTACCAAACAAATATATAATTTTTGACATTAGACTTTAGATTCTAATATTATATGCTTTTTGATGGGTTCAAATTCATTAAAAAAAAATTTTTACATTTAAATTGTATATATCATATATAAATAACAGTATAGAGAATTATCTAAAATTATTGTTTGATTCGACTAGGTTATATGTGTAAATAAGCCCGCGACATATGACAGTTTCTACAAAAATAAAAAAGGAGAATTTAAATATGATAAAAGTAAAAACAATAATAGTAATTGAAATTGAAATCGAAATAATAGTAAAAATAAGAAAAACAAAATTTAATTAAATAAACCAACATAATGAAATTCTAGCTTTGGGATTGATTTTTGCTCCAATTTCGAACCAATTCTTGATAGCAAGTCGTCTCCTTTGACCAATAAGCTAGTTATAGTGGTTGAGGATGCCTTAGACCACCAATCCTTTCATGTATAAATTAATTGCGGAAACATCCAACAACTAACCCTTACTGAACGAACAACCATGAAACGCGCGACCACAATTTAGCTCATAGCCTAGTGAACTAGAAGGGCCCAACTTTAACCAACGACCTCAACCGCTTCAAATCTAATTGCTATTTCCCTTGACAAAATCCAACCGACTACTTAATTGGACATGCCCATGTGTTCTTCGGTAAATCAAATACGACAAACAATCAACTCGGTACTTCCAACAATATGCCTATTAACACTGAATCAACAAGCTCTTTTTGACTTAGTATCAATACAACTTTGTGTGACGATAGAATTTATCTCCTAAATAAAAATAAATAAATACCGAAACGAATGTTTTGAAATGCGGGTTCAAATCTCACGGCTAGCTATAGGATTGTTTATCAGCCTAAAGCTAATTGGAAAATTTAGTTACTCATATTAAAGTAAAGAAAATAAAAGAAAGAAAAACAAAAGGGTAAATGGCGCAATAATTTTTACTACTTATTTTTAATATTTTTAAAATCAAGCAAGTATTTTTAAATATAATTCTTCAATAATATTTTTTTTAGAACAAAAGGAAGTTGAAAGTGTTCAACAAAGAGAACCTAGAAATTAACTTGCTTGGCCCTTATCTTGTAGAATCACATCATACGCCGCTAAAGGCGGTTGAGCAAAAACAACTAACCCCATTTTGAACCTCCTTAGCTACAACATTAGCATCCCTATTTATTGTTCGTGGCACAAACTAAACTTTAATAAGCCAATCCTTCACCATCCAATGACATATCTCTGACCCTATCTAATGGCTTAACCCTTTTTCGTTTCTTAGTATTAGATCCATGGCCATTTTACTATCATTCTTCAATAATAATTAAACATAAAATATTTGGATTTTTTAATATTTTTTATTATAAATTTACCCATTTTAAAAGTTTATATATAAGGATAAAATGTTAATTTTATATAGTGAAGCAAAGCAAGCAGAACAAATAATTACTATAACTATTCTATACCCGCGCGATTGAGGTCGTTGGTTCAAGAGAAATTAACACTTTGATTAACAAAACCAAACTAACCATTAGTTTGAAAAAAGAAATAAAACAACTAACAATGGTGCTAAAAAAATTACTCACAAAATTGAATACGTAAAAAAAAAAAAAAAAAAGAAGAAGGTAATTTTCATATAAATTTTACAATTCATATTCGGAGTTCATAGTTGCTTCTCCCAACAATGTTATCTCTGATGTTCAAACATATGTTTTCCTATCGATTAAAATATGTCAATTTTTAATTTAAGTCAATTTAATCTAGTATATATAAGTGTTTGCTAATATAGCACGTTCTCCTTCACTATCTAGGTTTTTTTTTTTTTTTTTTGGTTCATGTTTTCACGAATTCTAAGGGTACTTTTTTAGGGTGGAAAAATGGAGGAATTAGTGAATCTTAATATCATTAAAGAAGAAGAGGAGCCTTTCCAAGCCCAAGGGAACGTAGATGTGATTGAGGAAGACTACAATCTTTGCATAGTTGGGTGCGTCTTAATGGGCAGTGTAGTTAACTTTTTGTCGATAAGAAATACATTGGTTGATTTATGGCATTCGTTGGGAGAAATCTCCATTGTGGATATTGGGAAAAAGAGAAGTTTATTCCAATTTTACTATTATTTAGATTTGAAGAGGGTACTCGATGGTATGTGGTGGTTTTTTTAATAGACATCTAATCATTTTCCACAAATTGGAACTAGGAGAAGATTCATTACAGGTTTTTTTATTCTTTTCGGAGTTTTGGGTTCAAACAGGTTCTTTTATTCTTTTCGGAATTTTGAGTTCAAATTCATAACTTACCAATGAGGTTTATGTCGAAGGGAATGACACGTTAATTTGGGAACTTTATCGAATAGTTCATTAAATACGGCGCTACTTTGATTTTAAGGGTGTCAAACAGTTGATACGAATAAGAGTAAAAATGGATGTTCGGGTCTCATTGAAAAGAAAAAAGCAAATAGCTTTGGATCAGAATGAACGGAATTAGATAATTAAATATAAACACAAGTAATTGGATGACCATTTTGTTACTTTCTATAATTGGATGACAAAAGGAAAAATTTAAACATAAATGGGGGACTACAATGTAGTTTACCCTTATAAACAAAATGAGAGGAGATATGATAAGGAGTAGAGGTGTGAACCTTAACAAGTAGTTCATGCCATTATGAATTGCATCCCATGCCCCATTTAATGGGTTGGTTAAAAGCCAAAAATTGGAGAATACAATAACAATAAGTTGGCTTTAAAAGGTCTTGGGGGAGCTATTGCATCAAAGAAAAAGGATCCTTGGTGGAAATAAAGAAAGAAAAGGCAATGAAATATCTCTTGGTGGAAAATTTTGAATAATGAAAACAAATCGAAATGATTTAATATGTCAATTCATGGCTTTTTTTTACTTGTATAATACATCTTTTTCCTTTTGGTGTCTAGGATGCTGCTTAATATTTTATCAGGGAGACTTAATTTCATCTTTTTATATTGGATGGTCAGATTTTAACATAGGGAAGTATTAGGTGAATTCTTTTTTTTTCTTTTTTCAATTAGTGACCTCTCTTTTTTCTTTTCCCTTATCCTGTTCCTTTGTCAATCCTATGTACAACCCTGGAAGATTATATGCCTTTTTATGGGTACCGAATTCATCAAAAATTAATTTTTACATCTAAATTGTATATAAATAGTAGTATAAGGAATAGGATTGGCCCTAAAATTTGGGATATCTAAAATTGTTGTTCAATTCAATCAGGTTATGGGTCTAGACAAGCACATGACATGTGACTATTTATACAAAAATAAAAGGGGGAATTTAAATATGATAAAGGTAAGAATAATAATAGTAACTCAAATTGAAATAATAGTAAAAATAAGCGAAAAAAAAATTAATTAAATCAACGAATATGATGAAATTCTAACTCTATGTTTAAGTTTTGCTGTAATTTCAAATTAATTTTAATAGCAAGTCTTCTCCTTTGATCGATGAGTCATTTATAATGATCGAGGATGCCTTGGACCACCAACCCTTCCATGTGTAAATTTAATGCAAGAACATCCAACAGCTAACTTTTCTTGAATAAACAACCAAAAAATAGGAGTTCACGATTTAACTTCGATAACGTTGCGAACTAAAAGGGTCCAACTTGAACTAATGGCTTCAACCACTTCAAATCTAATTGCTATTTCCCTTAACGGAATCCAACCAACTAATTAACTGGACATGCCAACGTGTTCTTCGGTAGACCGAATATGACAGATGATCAACTCAGTTCCAACTGTGTGCCTATCAACATTGAATCAACAAACTTAAAGCTATAGGATTAATTATCAACTTAAAGCTAAATGAAAATTTTAGTTACTTGTATTTAGTAGGGTCTCTAGAGGATCATATTTCATCTTCTTCTTCTTCTTTTTTAACAAGAACAAAATGGCAAGACATCGTTGCAAATGAGATGGGGCAAATGATTGTAACTTAACTTCAAAACTATTATTAGTCTCATACTATGCATAAGTTGTAGATTTAGTTTTTTATCTCAAATTCGATCATATTTAGTCTCTACACTTTTCGAAGATTGTTGTTAAATCCATAAAATTAAAATAATAGGATCTTTTTGCGAGTATTATGTAAAAATAACAAACAGACATAATAGTACACATCTGATAATATATTTAGGTATAGGGTAGACGTTTTTGAAGAAAAATGAAAATTTCAACTTTTGCTTTCACTGCATATTCATGGGCATTTGCATCTTGCCTTCTCTTCTTGCTGCCCAAAGGGAGTTCATATTAGTTATCAGACCGTCATCTTGCTATTTAACAGTATTAGGTAAACTGAATGATAACGATGATTATGAAGACAATCAAGATAAGAAAATACCAGATAAACATATTTTTGTTTAAGCCACATTAAAGAAGAGTACCGAGATTTACGAGACCTTTAGTCCCTTAAACTTTGAAAGTACCTTAATCTAAAAACATAGTTAGCCCTTTTCACTATTTAATAAAATCTGTGGAATTCTTTGTTGTTTTGTTTCATTTCATCTATGGCATTTATTTGATTTAATGTCATTTTCATTTTTAATACTAATTTATGGGAAAAGTATGGTAAATGAAGAAAAAGTTTATACTAAAAATAACCTTATGCTAGAGTGTTATGATGGAAGATATATTTTTAGCTTCAAATTATTCGGGTTTATAATTTTGTCCACAAAAAGCAATTCATAAGTTGAAATTGGTTTGGATATTTATATCTCAAGATCAATTCCATTACACAATTAATGTATGATTCATGACTCTTCTCGAGAACCATGACACATAGCTTACAATAGATTTGTCATGTATTTAAATATTTATTGGATGTTATTGAATACCTAAAAAGAAATGAAGAGTAAAAGCAACTATTATTTCATATTTAGATTTGAAAATTATTAAGTAAATCATTCAACCTTTTTTCACATTCCCTACTTTTTTTTCATCTCTCTCCTTGGGGAAATTAAATGGTAAAGCTAATGAATAAAAAAAATCTAACTGCTTTTGCCGGGAGTCGGACCTGGGTCATTTGCTTGGAAGGCAATTATCCCAACCGTTGGACTACAAACGCCTGATGGCAAAACTTTCGAGTAAAACTAATATGTTAATACGCTTTCTACGTCCCCCCATAATATATTGGTAAAAAGATCTCTCCACTCCCTATCAATTTTGATATTTAGAAAATTTGTTCTTCTCAAAAATTTTGAGCAATTTAATCCCTATCAATTTTGAAAAGCAGCATATAAAAGCAATTAATCATAATAAATAAATAATTTTTCGACAATTATATATAATTTTGATTGATTAGTGTTGTTATACCCTCACTTGGCGCAACACGTGGCACTACAAGAAGACACACAAGGACGGCTCAAGTTCATTTTAAATTTGTTTTTTTTATTTATAAATTTTTAATATTTTTATTTTTATTTTGAATCTTTTACATATTTGAATTTTTTTATAATCTTTATAAGTTTTGAATTTTTTTTATAATTTTACACTCAAATAGAATGAATTTGAATAAATGGTTGTCTAGATTTAAATGAACTTGGATAATAATTTGTCCAAGTTCATTCTAGATGTATATAGTTTCTATTTTCTATTTTTATTTTTTTATTTTTTTACCTTTAATAATTAAACCGATCAACTAACAATTTCTATTAATGGAAGAGTTTAATTGATTGTTTTTCTCGGCACTAATAGCTCGATAAGGTAAATTTCTTTATAAACTTAATTGATTTTTAATTATTTACAAGATATTAAGCTTAAATTATATAAACTTTTGCCAACTCTAAAAGTTCCTCCCAAATCTTAACAAATGCAGCTGCCACAAAATAGCTTAATATGTTTGTATTTTTAAATTTTGTAAATATATTTTACTTCTTTAGAATTATTTTTTTTATAATCATGATCAAATCGATAAAATATTTAACTCTTAAAAGTTAAATATATTATCATACTAATTTTATAACTACCGCATCGTTTCTCCATCACAAAATAAACAATTAATATAATTAAACTAAAAAATACAAACGCAATGAATTGATACATATCAAACAAACATCCCATGAAGCCATTTGATATATCCAAAGCAAAACCTCACTTATTACAATTACAACTGAAATCCTAAAGCAAATAAAGTAAGAGTCTTCCGTGGCCTGCCTCAACCTCTACTTCATTCTTCCATCTCCATCTTCACATTTCATACATGCATTGTTTCCAAACACAATGAGTACTTAACAAACTTTAAACATGCAAAATTTCCAACCAAAACCCTGCTTTTTTAGAGGAAGTAAACAACAGACACAGTCTCTACTCTACTCTAATGGGAAACATAATATGAAATCAAATCTGATAGAGGAATTACAATTTTACCACATACCTCCATCTTCATCCTTAATAACAACCTTTTGGATGTGAGCAATTTTGTGCCAATCTTCACCCCCATTTTCTCTGTATCTTTTGCTCAACTCCGGACATCCATGAATTGTCAATTCTCTAAGGTTGGTGAGGCAGTCTATTCCCTCCGGTAGAGCTGACAAATTTTTGCATTTAACAATCTCAAGTTCATGAAGAGAAGTGAGATTCAGTAGCCACGCTGGCAGAACGGACAAGTTTGGACACCTCCTAATTTGTAATTGCTGCAAAGTGGAAGAAGATCCTTGAAGAAGCAATCGTGGCAAATCTGTTGAGGCATCTAACCAATCGAGTGAGAGAGTTTTAAGGCTTAACTGAAGGTCTCTGTCTTCTTCCTCTTCTAGTTCCATTTTCAAATTGATTCGATCGCAACAAAATATTCCAAGGTGTTCTAACTTGGTTAGGAACTTCAGGCTCCGTGGCAATGAGACAAGTCTATTACAAAAACTCATTCCAAGTGACCGAAGTGACTTCAGATACTGCATTCCTTCAGGTAAACATTCTAATTCCATACACTCATACAATTCCAAGTATTGAAGAGAAGTCCAACATCCTGCTCGTATTTCTTTCAAATGCGTAGCTTCAATGGTAATTACTAGATGTCTAAGCTCAATCAACCTTTGCACGCTGTCAGGCAACTGCTTCAAACCAGTATCTCCCAAATTTAACGATTGCAAGCTGCGAAGCTTATCGAAAGACCTCGGGAGTTCGTGTATATTGAAACATCCGAACAAGTCAAGGTCTCGTAAGTGCTTTAAGGTACCAATGGAATTCGGTAAAGCCGCCAATGGTGAATCCCTTAATTTTAATGCTCGTAGATACTTGAAATTGGAGACACACAGATTTATAAGTGATTCATTAATAGATACCTCTGAAACATCTTCGATGACAAGTGTTCGAACATTTTTCATTTCCTCCAAAACACGTGGAACTTCATTGCTTTCACATAATAATAAATGTCGAACATTTTCATCAACCGTCTCCGTTTCAGAATTCAATGTTTTACACTCTTTTTGAGACACATCTAATACCAGATCATGTACCAGATCATGCATTTTGAAGGCAAAATAGAAGCCAAAATCCCCCTCCTTTTGGATGAGGCACCTTGATAGTAATTCGTTCAAATATCGTTTGCCAACATCCTCCCACTCTTGATTTTGCTTTGGATGCTCAAGGAGTCCATTTGCCATCCAAAGATAGATGACTCTGTGACTACAATACATCTCATCCTTTTTGTACAAGGACAAAAAAGCAAGACATCGTTGCAAATGAGATGGCAAATGATTATAACTCAACTTCAACACTGGTAAAATATCATTTTCATGTTGCACAAGTCTCCATATTTCACTCTCTCTAATATAGATCCAATCAGATTCATCAGTTTTCTGAAACAGTAGACTTCCCAATGTTCTTACTGCCAAAGGAACCCCTTTGCATTTTTTCACAATCTCCTCCCCGATTCTAATGAGATTTGGATAATGTCTCTCATCACCATCATTAAAAGCCCATTTTGTAAATAAGGTCAAACAGTCTTCAAGAGAGAGACCTTTCAATATATAAGGGGGAATTGAACTCATTATCGAGGCCACGTTCAAACTCCGACTGGTGACAATAATTTTACTTGGAGAAAATCCATCCGTCGATCTCAACAAATTTCTTAACTCAACCCATCTTGCTTGATTTTCATTCCACACATCATCCAGGACGAGCAAGAACTTCTTATCATTCAAAAGGCTTCTCAAACGAGCTTGCAAGGCGTCAAGTGTTGAATCATCACATCTTTCTCCTTTATTTACAGACTGAATAAGCAGCTTGAGCAATCTAGAAAGATCATATTCCTCAGAAACACAGATCCATATCTTCAAAGGAAAAAGGCTAGTAACTCGATCGTCATTGTATACTAATTGCGCGAGCGTGGTTTTTCCTAAACCCCCAAGTCCAACAATGGGAATGACAGGGACATTTCGAGCCTCACTTGGTTTCATCAACATACTAATAATGTTCTCTTTATCCTCATCTCTACCAATAACATCAGAAGAATCCACAAAGGAGATGGTCTCTCTGCGAAAAACATGTCGGTCGTCGCTACGCTTTCTTAGATCAAAGCTATTCCACTCAGTGGCAAGTTCGCCTAGTCTCCCATTGATGTCTTTGATTTCATGACTCATTTTTAAAGAAAATGAAAGAGGCAAACAAGTACAACAGGAAGCTAAAAACCTCACCATTAAGTTGAAAATGTTGGGATGATTGATGGGGTCCTGTTTCCGGAGAGCTTCACACTTGAAATCGTCAATAACGTCCTCAGCATCGTAAAAGATGTCTCTGAGCTTCCACATACAGTTGCGCAGCTTTTCATTTTGGTGCTGTTGCTGCTCGGCATCCAAGAGCACAGCAGTAATGCTGCTCATGGTGTCCTTCAGCTTTTTCAGATCGGTTTTGACATTACACGCCAAGCGAACTTCGTCTACAGAAAGATCGGCTATTTTCCCCAGAACACTTTTTGCAATGCCGAACAGTAACGTTTCCCCCATAATTGAATTTCTAGAGCAAAGCTTGAACGATTGAGGGGAAGGAAGGCAAATGAATAATTGAGGCACTCAATAATGATTTTATTTTTTATTATTCATATCGAAGTAGCCGTACATTAAATTTTGTGGTTGTGGTTCAGCCAAATATCTGCTTTTGATTGTTGACTAGGCTTTATAGTTGACTAGGGTGGAACTTAACTACGCTGTGTTGATAAATTAAGGGAAGTGATTAAAATATAATATTTTAAATAATAGTAATTAAAATGTAATTTAAGATATATAAATAAAAGTAACTATTTTGATAGTTTATCAATTAAAAATTATATAGATTAAAATAAATTAAATTCATAAATTATATATGGTAATATAATTTAAATATTTGTTTTGGATTGAGAAGGATTTTTTTAGGTTAAATGGGGAATGTTTGAAAAATAAAATTTAAGCCTCTTTTTGAAACTTAGAAGATAAAGATGGTTTCTTTGAAGTTCTAGGAATAAAGTAAATAAATATAAGTCTTCTTTTACCAAAATAAATTATAAGTTAAACAAATAAATGGTTTGGCTTTAATGGGTATAAGAAGTATTTTAATTAGGATTGATATATGACTAAATTTACGATAAGTATTTTAATAGTAAGTTTTCTCCTTTGATCGATAAGTCAATTATAATGATCGAGTATACCTTAGACTATTAACCTTTCTATGTGTAAATTTATTGCAAAAATATCCAACAACAAACCTTTTTATTGAATAAATAACTACGAAACACGAGTCCACGATTTAATTCCGATAACCTTGCGAACTAGAATGGCCCAACTTGAACCAATGGCCTCAACCATTTCAAAATTGATTACTATTTCCTCCTAACAGAATCCTGCTAACTACTTAATTGGACATGCCAATGTGTACTGTTCTTCAGCAGATTGAATACAATAAACGATCAACTCGGTATTTCCAATTGTATGCCTATCAATACTAAATCAACAAACTTTTTTTAACTTGATGCCAATATAACTCTGTGAGACGAAGAGGTCTATCTCAAAACCGAAAAAACAATAAACACTAAAGCGAAAGTTTTGAAATGCGGGTTCAAATCTGAACCGTTGAAAAAATTTGTAACTGGTAAAAGTTGGTGAGGGCAAGCTACATATTTAGTCACTTGTTTATTCAACTTTAACATTCTAAATTGAGGATATAAACCACCCGTTTGCATCTCAACAGCTACAATTGATAGGTGAAATGCTTGATTTTTATGTTCTTAAACATGAACCGTACGATGAAGGCAACAAAGTTGTGATTGGAGATGCTATAAATCTAGGTGCTTACCCACATTGCAATGGCAAGAAAGTTTCATAACACAATTATTCTATTTCTACTTTGATTGATTACATTAAGTTTCTCCAAATTAATATACTTTAAAAACGTAATTCCAAGCCAAAAACATGAGACTGGGCTTTCTTTTTTGCTTCATCACGGACTAAGTGGTTACAATTTTTCTCCATATATGATGTTTTGTTCATCACAATTTAAGAAGATGCATCTTCTTAATTTTTATATTGATTATTTGATTTCGGATTAATTTAAAAGATTTGTTTAATACTAATGTAAAAGGGAGAGAAAAATATAATAAAAAACCTTTTGTTCAAACTCCGAGTGGCGACAATAATTGTACTTGGAGAAAATCCATCCGTCGATCTCAGCAAAGTTCTTAACTCAACCCATTTTGCTTGATTTTCATTCCACACATCATCCAGGACGAGCAAGAACTTCTCAAACGATCTTGCAAGGCGTCAAGTGTTGAATCATCACATCTTTCTCCTTTATTTACAGACCGAATAAGCAGCTTGAGCAATCTAGAAAGATCATATTCCTCAGAAACACAGATCCATATCTTCAAAGGAAAAAGGCTAGTAACTCGATCGTCATTGTATACTAATTGCGCGAGCGTGGTTTTTCCTAAACCCCCAAGTCCAACAATGGGAATGACAGGGACATTTCGAGCCTCACTTGGTTTCATCAACATACTAATAATGTTCTCTTTATCCTCATCTCTACCAATAACATCAGAAGAATCCACAAAGGAGATGGTCTCTCTGCGAAAAACATGTCGGTTGTCGCTACACTGTCTTAGATCAAAGCTATTCCACTCAGTGGCAAGTTCGCCTAGTCTCCCATTGATGTCTTTGATTTTATGACTCATTTTTAAAGAAAATGAAAGAGGCAAACAACAGGAACCTAAAACTCGCACCTTTAAGTTGTTGATGTCGGGATGATTGATGGCGTCCTGTTTCCGGAGAGCTTCACACTTGAAATCGTCAATAACGTCCTCAGCATCGTCAAAGATGTCTCTGAGCTTCCACATACAGAGGCGCAGCTTTTCATTTTGGTGCTGTTGCCGCTCGGCATCCAAGAGCACAGCTTTAATGCTGATCATGGTGTCCTCCAGCTTTTTCAGATCGGTTTTGACATTAAACGCCAAGCGAACTTCGTCTACAGTGAGACCGATCGACAATTTTCTCGACAACCCTTTCTGCAATATTGAACAGAAACCTTTCCGCCATATTTGTAGGGGAAAGCAAGGCAATCAATGAAGCACTCACAAATGATTTTCTTTTTCCTTCTTTGAGCAAGATATCTTGGTGGCGGTAGATCGTATTTGATAGTTGACTTTCCTTGGCTGGGACTTAAATCTGTAAAATTCCGAGCAGGTTTCTATAAGCTATAAAATATTAGTGCCGGTCAATATGGGGATATAAATTGAGGGGTGAACTACCGGTTTGCATCTCAGCAGCTACTATTGATTGGTGAAATGCTTGATTTTTATGTCCTTGAACATGAACCGTACGATGAAGGCGACAAAGTTGTGATTGGAGATGCTACAAATCTAGGAGGTTACCGAGATTGACATTGCAATGGCAAGAAACTTTGATTGATTACATTAATTAATATAATTAATAATAATAAACCTTATCTTATACAATATCAAACAAACTTCAAGGATTTATCTAATATTAATGTAAAAGGGAAAGAAATAATATAATAAAAAACCTTATGTTATAACTTGATTGGTAGTGACACGGTAAAGAAATTAATTCATGTTCTAATTAGTTACATTATTCAAGATTTAGATGTAAGTATTGGATACTGATTCTTTCAAGTTTTTTCATGTATTTAGTAGGGTCTCTAGAGGATCATATTTCATTCTTTTTTTACAAGAACAAAATGGTAAGGCATCGTAAACAAATGAGATGAGAAATAATTGTAATTCAACTTCAATTCTGCTATTAGACTTGTACTATACATAAGTTATAGATTTAGTTTCTTTTCTCCAATTCGATCATCTATACTTTTCGAATTTTGAAATTTTAATTGTAATACCCCTATACCCGGTTCAATTATGCAAACCTGGTATAAGATTATTACATTTGGTGCCAAAACAATTATGGCCAGATACTATCTAATTAAAACATTTGAATATAATATTTTAACTTTCCAACCATTTTTGATAACATATTTATTGTTTATTAATTAATTCCTTATATACCAAAATACTTCAATTAACTCAAAATAGATAGAATTTCAAGAATCTATATTTTAGTCCCTATCACGTGGGAACACCTTTGAACTACATATGTACATGCCATTTTAATACAAAATATAGTACCTACTTTTGAAGTCCTTGAGGATGTGATGAGATAAGAGATCTTCTAGTTGGACTTCTCTTCCAGTCTAATTATACCTACGCGTTAAAATAAGCGCGTTAAGCGAGTGTGAAGGCTTAGTAAGCACTACAAGAATAAATAAGTAAATGATCATAACAAAACATTTTAAACTCATTCAATTATTACATATCGGATCACAAATAAGTCTCTTCAACTATGCCTTGCAATAATAAAAATTCAACTTATCTTTTGTAAGGTATAAAAATTACCTTAACATATCAGTGATTCACTTTGTTCTCATTTCACATTCTTAGCCCAAAGTAGACTTTATAGAACACACCGGATATACGGAACAAATACAGAGGTGCATTATGATGCACAAGTGAACAGAGAGCACCAATGTGCTAATAATCAGAGAGCACTGACGTGCTAATATCAGAGAGCACCAACGTGCTAATATCAGAGAGCACCAACGTGCTAATATCAGAGAGCACTGACGTGCTAATGTTCCTTAATATCCCAGTAGTTCTAAATTTCGTCTACTTGGGCATTAAAGCTGAATCTCATATATTTAAATAATTTACATAAATATTTCAAAAAAGATAAATAACAATAATTTAAAATTCTCGTAGTATTTGCATCAAAAGGTTGAGGTGATATAAATTCTTCTTCCTTCACTCCTTAACCTTCTCTTTTCCTTTTCCTTCAATTCGGTCCTCTCCTTTTCTTTTTCTTCAATTTCATATAAACATATAACATTTATATGTTAAAAATAATCAAATAATTTCCTGTACTATAAAATAAAATAAACATGTATTTTATGATAAATTCATCCTTTCTTACTTTTGCTCACATTTCAATTTAATCATTTACTCATAAACTTATTCAAAGCTGTCTACTTGAGTCACAGTTACTAAATTATTTATTTCCAGAGCTACAGAACTCCAAATGAAGAACCGTTAATTTTCTCTGAAACTAGACTCACATGTCTTCATACCATAAAATTTTTAGAATTTTTGGCCTAGCCAATTAGTACAGTTTATTCATCAAATTCACCCCTATTCTGCTGTCTGGCAGTTCTGACCCTTCTTCACTAAAAATTAATTATCTCTTCATACAGAATTCTGATGATGTTTCCATTTATTTATATTGAAAATAGACTCATTCAGTATTCTAATCATATAACTTTAAGCCTCTAATTATTTTTCTCCAATTTTTTATGATTTTCCAAATTCAGAACAGGGGATCCCGAAATCCCTCTAAACCAGTCTTACAAAAATATAAATATCTCAAATTACAGAATTCATTTGCTTTCCCTGTTTCTTTCATATGAAAATAGACTCAATAAGCTTTAATTTCATATCTCATTCAACTTCTAATTCCACTTCTACGATTTTTGGTGATTTTTCAAAGTTACTCTACTGCTGCTGTCCAAAACAGTTTTCTTATAGCTTATTTTACAATTAAATCCTTTACCCAATTCTAACTTCAAATTCTTTCAATTAAACCACTAATTCATCTTTTTGTTCATCATATGCTATATTCAACAGCTTTAAAACTTCAAAAACTTCAACTTAAATTCATCAAAACTTTATTCTAAAACTTATAAAGCATCAAAATTAAAAGAAAAGGACTAAATTAGCTTACCTATTAAACATCCAAACTTTAAATCATCAATTTCTCCTTTTTCTTTCTTTCTTTCTTTCTTTCCCCTGCTTTCGTCTTGTTGTCTGTTTCTTTTCTGTTATGTTTCTCTTCTTTCTTTTTTTTTTTTGTTTTATATATATAATAATATAATAATATAATAATATAATAATATAATAATATACTAAAAATCTCAGATTTTTTACACAATACACCGCCTCAACTTTACAAAATGGCATAATTTCCATTTTGGTCCTTCATAATTTCTTTTAATCTATAATTCAACTTTTGCACCTTTTTCAATTTAATCCTTTTTCTCAAATACTTCTAATTAAGTCAAATTCACCTAAATAAAACCTTATTAAACACACAACTAACTTTTTAAATATTTTTTAATAAATATTTTATGAGTTCGTTTACTAAAAATAGAGACCCGATAACTCATTTTTCGATATCCATACTTTTGAGGTCGTTACATTAATTATATCTCAAACTATAGTTGTTAAATCTATAAAATTAAAATAAAGGCACCTTTTGTGAGTATTATGTGAAAATAACAAATTTGCATGATATTATACATCTTATAATATATTTGTCGCATAAGATTTTAGAAATAATAAAATTTAATTTGAACTGAAATTTCAAAAAAAAAAAGATTAACTAATGGATAGTACAAAGATTAGTAGTGGAAATATATTTTAAACAACCACTGTCGAAACGGTTTATTTGCCTTCTCTTCACACTATTGAAAGGAAGTTTTTTATCAATTATCAGTTATTGAACTGTTATATTGCGATTCAACAATTAAAATTAGACAAATCGAATGGTAACAAGGATTATGAAGACAATTAAGATAGAGAAAATACCTGATAAACATACTTTTGTTTGAGCCACACTAAAGAAGAGTGTCGGGGTTTATGAAATCTCTAATATCCTTAAACTTTGAAAGTATCTTAATCTAAAAACATGGGTAGCCCTTTTCACTATTAAACAAAATTTATGATATTCTTTGTTGCTTCATTTTATATATGGTATTTGCTTGATTTAAAGTCATTTTCATTCTTAATACCAACTTATCAAAAAAAAAAAAAAAGTTGAAATAGAGAAAAAAATATTGTACTAAAGGTAACCTTATGCTATAGTGTTACCATGGAAGATATATTTTTAACTTCAAACTTTCCGCTTTATAATTATGTCCACAAAAAGTAACTTATAAGTTGAAAGTGGTTAAAACACTTGTATCTCAAGAACAACTCCAACACACAGCTAACGTGTGATTCATGACTCTTCTCTAAGACCATAAAACATAACTTATTATAGACTTATTCTGTATTTGAATACTAACGTAAAGCACCTAAAGAAATATAAAGAGTAAGAGCAACTATTATATTATTCAAATGATGTTTACATTTGAAAATTATTACATAAATCATTCAACCTTTTTAACACTTCCTACTTTTTTTCATCTCTCTCCTTAGAGAAATTAAATGGTGAAGCTTTGATGAATAAAAAAAAGGGAGAAATTGTTAAAAGGTTAGATGTGTAGGGGTAGGGGGTTCTACTACATAATTTACCACACTCTTTTGAATATCACAAATGTTTGTCTTTGTGGGTGTGTGTGATTTGGGTTTGGTAGGCAAATGGCTCTCATGTTTTGATCCAACAAACACTAACTCACCAGTTACCACCTTCATTCCATAGGAGAAACAAGGAAAAAAGGAAAAAATTCAAATGCGTTTGTCGGGAGTCAAAACCGGGTCTATTGCTTGGAAGGCAATTTATCCTAACCGTTGGACTACAAACGCCTGATGGCAATTTATCCTAACCGTTGGACTAGGCTTCATAGTTGACTTGGGTGGAACTTAACTACGCTGTGTTGATAAATTAAAAAAAGAAGAAGAAGAGGGTAGACTATCAAAATAACATTTTTATTTGATTTAGGTTACATTTTAATTATTTATATTTAAAATATTATTTTTAGTTACTTTTGTTATCGTTTTATGAAGAAAATGGTCACTCTACCATTGAAATTTAAAACTCATTTTAACTACCATATTGGACTATCATTTAGGAAATAATAAATCTTAATGACAGAGTGATGATTTCATTAAAAAAAATTAACATAAGTGATTAAAATGTAACTTGAAGCAAACAAAAATAACTATTTTAATAGTTTACCCCTACCTTTAGCGGCGTTTTTTTGAAAAGCGCCGCTAAAAGCCCCTACCTGTAGCGGCGCTTTTTCACAACAAACGCCACTAACTTTTGCGGCGCTTTCTTTAGCGGCGTTTTTTGCAGCGTTTGCGAAATCGCCGCAAATACTATTAGTGGCGCTTAAAAACGCCGCTAAAAGCCCCAAAAAACGCCGCTAAAAGTCTGTTTTGGTGTAGTGTATTTGTTTTGGATTGAGAAAAGGTTTTTTTAGGTTAAATGGGGGAATGTTTGAAAAATAAAATTTAAGCCTCTTTTTGAAACTTAGAAGATAAAGATGGGTTTATTTGAAATTTTAGGAATAAAGTAAATAAATATAAGTCTTCTTTTACCAAAATAAATATAAGTTAGATAAATAAATGGTTTGGATTTAATGGGTATAAGAAGTATTTTAATTAGGGTTGATATATGACTAAATTTACGATAAGTCCTTTGATCGATAAGTCAATTATAATGATCGAGGATGCCTTAGACTATTAACTTTTCTATGTATAAATTTATTGCAAGAATGTCTAACAACTACCCCTTATTGAATGAATAATTACGAAACACGAGTCCACGATTTAACTCTAATAACCTTGCGAACTAGAATGGCCCAACTTGAACCAATGGCCTCAACCGTTTCAAAACTGATTGCTATTTCCTCCTAACAGAATCTAACTAACTATTTAATTGGACATGCTGTATTCTTCAATAGATTGAATACGATAAACGATTAAATCAGTATTTCTAATTGTATGCCTATCAATACTGAATCAACAAACTCTTTTTAACTTGATGCCAATATAACTTTGTGAGATGATGAAGTTTATCTCCTAAACTGAAAAAATAATAAAAACTAGAACGAAAGTTTTGAAATGCGAGTTCAGATCTCACCGCTATCTATAGGGTTATTTATCAGCTTAAAACAAAAAGATAAATGGTGCAATAATACATAAGTAAAGAAAAGAGTTAAAACAGAATTGAGAACAGGGAAGAAAGTTCAATTCCCCATTCCATTCTCCTTTCCATGTACCTCGCCTAAAACCCTAATTCTACTTTTACTCATCAATCTAATTTTGAAGAGTTATTTAAAAATAAAATAAAATTTAATAGTATTTATTTTACAAATAAATCTAAAAATAAAAGTTCTTAAAATAGATTATTATCCATCAACTGGTTCTTTGGCTCAAAACTTTTACAACAACTTGTATTTTCGACTTTTTTAACTTTTCGGGTTTACTTTTGCACCTAATCAAAAATTAAATAATAGGTTCATGTAATACTTTTATAGACTCAAAAAACCTGATATAAGAATATTACATTTAGTGACAAAATAATTCTAGGTTAAATACTATTATATTTGAACATAAAAAAGGATAAATAATAAATTTAAATAATTTATATTTAAATTCATTACTACTACTTAGGACATATTCATTTTTCCTAAATTCATGTCATCCTATTTAAAATTTTAAACCATACATTGTTGTTGCTTAAAGATAGAATGAGATGAAAGCTTGGAATGTCAAATTCGATTCTAAACAATTTCTATACCTAATCTGCGGACGGAATCAATCTGATTTTGCTGTATAGTACACACCCCCTACGCCTCCATGGCCAACCCTGCACCTTTCATCTCTCCATAAAACCTCGTTTCATCTCTTCCCACAGCCATTCATTTCGATCTCTGTTTCCATGTCGGTGACTACTCTGTTTCATTATATATCTCTTATAATTTCATCATTATGCTTTCAAATTTGCTTATTCTTTGATTTTCCTCGTCAAATGGTATAAAATTCTCCACTACCCACATCCTATTATAATTCCCATTAATGCATTTGCCATTGTCAATTTCGATGAAGATCTGTTGCTTTTTAACTTTAGGTGTTTGTTATTTTTTGAGAATAAATTTATAATCTTTCTGGGTTATCAAAATGTCAGCCATTAGATTTGAACCCACTAAACAATACTATGCTACAACCAGTTTAGTAGTTGGATATGCGCTTTGTTCAAGCTTACTTGCTGTTATAAACAAATTTGCAATAACCAAATTCAATTACCCAGGTTTATTGACTGCATTACAGTACATAACTTCTGCTTTAGGGGTCTGGGTCTTGGGCAAGTTTGGATTTTTACATCATGATCCTTTCAAATTTGATATTGCCAACAAGTTTTTGCCTGCTGCTGTTGTGTTTTACCTTGCAATCTTCACAAACACCAATCTTTTGCGCCATGCTAATGTGGATACTTTCATAGTGTTTAGATCCTTGACACCCCTTTTGGTTGCCTTAGCTGACACAATCTTTAGGAGGCAACCTTGTCCTTCAAAGCTCACATTTATGTCTCTTTTGATCATTTTGGGTGGGGCTGTTGGGTATGTAGCTACTGATTCGGCTTTTACTTTGACCGCATATTCATGGGCGTTTGCGTATTTGGTGACCATCACTACTGAAATGGTTTACATTAAGCATATGGTGATGAACCTTGGGTTGAATACTTGGGGTTTTGTGTTGTACAATAACTTCTTGTCCTTGATGATGGCACCTATATTTTGGGTTTTGACTGGAGAATACAATGAGGTGTTTGCAGCTTTGGTAGCTAATGGTGGGAATTGGTTCGAACCTGTGGCGTTTACTGCTGTATCGTTGTCGTGCTTGTTTGGTTTGCTCATTAGTTTCTTTGGATTCGCGGCTAGGAAGGCGGTCTCTGCCACTGCATTTACTGTGACTGGTGTGGTTAACAAGTTCCTCACAGTTATGATTAATGTATTGATTTGGGATAAGCATGCCACACCTTTTGGTTTGGTTTGCCTCCTCTTTACGCTGTCCGGAGGGGTTCTTTATCAGCAGTCAGTTACCGGACCACCACCTCATGATTCAACAGCATCCAAGCAAACCGGTGATGCAAGTGATAATGATGACCATGAAGACAATCAAGATAAGAAAATGCCAGGTAAACATGCTTCTATTTGAGCCACACTGAAGAAAACTGTTGGGATTTATGATCTCTAGCATTCCCTAATTTTGAAAGTACCTTTATGTAGATCTCACAATTCCCATATTAGAATTTAAAACATGGTTAGCCCTTTAGCATTTGGGTGATTTAGCATCACTGACAGTATCATGGCATTCTTTGTTGCTTCATGTACTAATCATGTATCAATCATTGACAATTGAGGAATGTGCATTTTCTTTGTTTCTGTATTGGTATAGCTATTGGGTATACGATCTCAGATCAGTTTCAGAGACTTGTCTGATTTAATGGCATTTTCATTCTTCATACCAACTAATGGAAAAAGGAGAAAAGAAAGTCAACTCTGGACTTATTTTGTAACTTGAATTCAGGCAAGCTTGATTTGTAATTGCATAGAGAACATTAGTTCATGCTCTAATTAGCTATGTCATTTGGACTATAGTATGAGTGTTGGATATGAGTATTTTCAGATCACTCATTGAAGTTAAAATAAGGTAATAGATTGAAAAATAAATGAAAGACAAGTGATAATAAACACAAACAAACCATGAGAATACATATCAAATAAATATTACAAATAAAAAGTTATAAAGCAAAAGTTTGAAATCTCTGAAGCAAAAGCTCACTTATTAGAATTACAACTCAACTTGAAATCTAAATGCAAATAAAGTAGAAACTCTTCCATGGCCTGCCTCAAGCTTGATTGATTCATCCATCGTCACATCTAATACATGTAATGTTTCGAAATTTGATCAAGTACTTAACAAACATGAAACATACAAAATTTCTAACCAAAATCCAGCTTATTAAAGAAAGCAAAGAACAGGTCTCTACTCAAAAGGAAAAGAGAGATAATATGAAATAAAATGTTATAGAAATTTTAAAATTTTACTACATACCTCAATCTTCATCAGTAAATTCAGCATCTATACTTGCCGTCTCATCAACAGAATCATGATGAATATGAACCTTTTGGATGTGAGCAATTTTGTGCCAATCTTCACCCTCATTTTGTCCGTATCTTTTGCTCAACTGTGGACATCCCACAATTGTAAGTTGTCTAAGGTTGGTGAGGCGGCCTATTCCTTCTGGTAGAGCTGACAAATTACTGCAAGTATCAATCCGAAGTTCCTGAAGAGAAGTGAGATTCAGTAGCCATGCTGGCAGAACGGACAATTTTCGACACCACATAATTTGTATTTGCTGCAAAGTGGAAGAAGATCCTTGAAGAAGCAATCGTGGTAAATCTCTTAAGGCACGTAACTGGAAGAGAGAGAAAGTTTTAAGGCTCAACTGAAGGTCATCTTCTTCCTCTTCTGGTTCCATTTCTAAATTGATTCTCCGGCAACTATTTATTTTAAGTTTTTCTAACTTGGATAGGAATTTCAGGCTCCGTGGTAATGAGACAAGTTCAGCACAATCACACAGAACAAGTGTTCGAAGAGACTTGAGATACTGCATTCCTTCAGGTAAACATTCTAAATTGGAACAGTTATTGCAGCTTCAAGTAATGAAGAGAAGTCCAACATCCTGCTCGTATTTCTTTCAAATGCTTAGCTTTAATGGTTATTTCTAGATGTCTAATATCAATCAACCTTTGCACGCTGTCAGGCAACTGCTCCAAACCAGTATCTTCCAAATTTAACGATTGCAAGCTGCGAAGCTTATAAAAAGACCTCGGAAGTTCCTGTAAACCTTTACATAGTCTCAAGTCAAGGTCTTTTAAGTGCTTCAAGGCACCAATGGAATTTGGTAAAGTCGTCAATGGTAAATAGCGTAATTTAAGTGCTCGTAGATACTTGAAATTGGAGACACAAGGATTGATAAGAGATTTGTGAATAGTCTTTGATTCCTTTGAAACATCATGGATGATTACTGTTCGAACTTTTTTCAAGTTCTTCGAAACCCACGGAACTTCGAGCAGCTTTTCATCGCAAAATGATAAATGCCGAACTTTTTCGTCAACCATTTTTGTTTGAGAATTCACTATTTCACATTCTTTTTGGAACACATCTGAAGCAAGTTCATGTACCAGATCATGCATTTTGAAGGTAAAATACAAGCCACGATCCCTCACATGCCATTTGAAGGCAAAATACAAGGGACAACTCGTCACTTTTTGGATGAGGTACCTTGACAGTAATTCTTCCAGATATTGTTCACCAACATCCTCCCACTCTTGTTTTCGCTTTGGATGCTCAAGGAGCCCATTTGCCATCCAAAGACGGATGACTTCATTACTATTATAGATAGCATCCTTTTTGTACAAGGACAAAAATGCTAAGCATCGTTGCAAAGGAGACGGCAAATGATTGTAACTCAACTTCAACTCTGGTAAAATATCATTCTCCTTTTGCTCAAGTCTCCATATTTCACTCTCTTTTATAGAGACCCAATCAGATTCATTAGTTTTCTTGAACAGTAAACTTCCCAATGTTCTTACTGCTGAAGGAATCCCTTTGCTTTTTTTTCACAATCTCCTTCCCCATTTTAATGAGATTTGGATAATGTCTCTCATCACCATCATTAAAAGCCCATTTTGTAAACAATGTCAAATAATTTTCAAGAGAGAGACCCTTCGGTTCATAAGGGGGAATCGAGCTCATTATTGAAGCAACTTTCAAACTCCTAGTGGTGACATGATTTTGTTTTGAGACAAGCCACCTGTTGATCTCAACAAATTTCTTAACTGAACCCACTTTGCTTGATTTTCTTTCCACACATCATCCAGGACGAGCAAGAACTTCTTATCATTCAAAAGGCTTCTCAAACGAGCTTGCAAGGCATTAAGTGGTAAATCATCACATTTTACTTCTTCATTTACAGCCTGAATAATCAGCTTGAGCAATCTAGAAAGATCAAATTCCTCAGAAACAAAGATCCATATCTTCAAAGGAAAAAGGCTAGTAATTCGGTCGTCATTGTATACTAATTGAGCGAGCGTGGTTTTTCCTAAACCCCCAATTCCAAAAATGGGAATGACAGGGACATTTCGATCCTCACTTGGTTTCATCAACATACTAATAATGTTCTCTTTATCCTCATCTCTACCAACAACATCAGAAGAATCCACAAAAGAGATGGTCTCTCTGCGAAAAACATGTCGGTTGTCGCTACACTGTCTTAGACCAAAGCTGTCCCACTCAGTGGCAAGTTCGCCTAGTCGCCGATTGATGTCTTTGATTTTATGAGCCATTCTTAAAGAGAACGAAAGAGGCAAACAAAAGGAACCTAAAACTCGCACCTTTAAGTTGTTGATGTTGGGATGATTGATGGCGTCCTGTTTGCGGAGAGCTTCACACTTGAAATCGTCAATAACGTCCTCAGCATCGTAAAAGATGTCTCTGAGCTTCCACATACAGTGGCGCAGCTTTTCATTTTGGTGCTGTTGCCGCTCGGCATCCAAGAGCTTAGATTTAATGCTGATCATGGTGTCCTCCAGCTTTTTCAGATCGGTTTTGACTTTGTAATACCAAGCAAACTTCGTCTACAGAAAGATCGGCTATTTTCCCCAGAACACTTTTCGCAATGCCGAATAGTAACGTTTCCGCCATAATTGAACTTAAAAGAGCAAAGAAAGAAGAATGGCAGTGAAGCCTTCAAGAATGATGTTGTCTTGGAGCAAATAATAAATGGAAGTTGGGTTTTGAGTGCATTCAAGAATGGAGTTATATTTTATTTTAAATTATTTGCATGTGTGAAAGTATATGTATTATGTCTATATTATCCATTTTCGGATTCTAATTTTAGATAGACAATTTCTCAAGTTCTATAACATATTTAGTAGGATTTTTAGAGGATATTATCACCATATTTTTATTCGAATATTTGTTGGATACCAAAGTCAAGTCTTTTATTTTCTTCAACACTGAATAAATTGATTAGAGATAGATATTTAGGGTTTAAATAAATGTAAAGTACTCTATTTTGAAAATTATGTAAATCTCTTATCAAAAATTAAAATTATTTTGAGTATTGTGATTAGAATTTTATTTAATTTGTATGTGGACATTAATCATAAATAAAATTAATTATGATTTTAATGTACTAAAATTATCGAGTTAACTATTATTTTAATGTTTCAATTTAAAAAAAAATTATTTTTAAAAACTATTTTAGAATTTTACATTTTATTTTCTTTTCTAATTTAAAACCCAAATAACAATGTGTATTATAAACTAAATAAATGTGTAATAATAAATAAATATTATAAATTTATCTTATCATTGATTAAAATGGTTTTTCATCATTTTTAAATGTCATTATTATTTAATTATGACTTATAATTTATTTCTTCGAAAAACCATTATTTTAATACTCTCACTTTAAACTTACAAATTTTAATAATCAAATGATGTTTATTATAATTGAGAAAGCTGAGATGTATTTTTCAAAACAAAGTATGAGAAGATATTACAATGTAACAAGTGCATGGCATTATGAATCGCATGCCATGCCCCATTTACTGGGTTGGTGAAAAGCCAAACATTGGGGAATATAAAAATAAGAAGTTGGGTTTGAAGGCTCTTGCTGCAGCCTCAGCCACTGCATCAAACACTAACCTTTCCGCCATATTTGAACTTCTAGAGCAATGAAAAAACAAAGGCAATGAAGCATCCTCTTTTTTCTTTTTCAAATTTTTAATTTTTTTAGCACCATTGTTAGTTGTTTTATTTTGTTTTCAAACGAATGGTTAGTTTGGTTTTGTTAATCAAAGTATTAATTTCCCTTGAATCAATGATTTTAATTGTGCGAGTATGGAAGTGTTATAGTAATTGTTTATTCTGCTCATTCTGTCACATTATATGAAATTATTATTTTATCCTTATATATTTAAATTATTAAAAGGGATAAAAATATAATAATGTAATATAGAAAAAAATTCTAAATATTTTATGTTTAAATATTATTGAAGAATTATGCTTAAAAATATTTGTTTGGCTTTAAAAATATTGAAAAGATTAAAACTAAGTAGCAAAAATTATACATCCAATATGTTTAAAAATATTGAAAATATTAAAGATAAATATAATAATTTTTAAAATTATATATCCATAATGTATTCAAACGGGTATAGTAAAACATACAAACTGTGAAATAGTGATAAATTTAACAATATCCACTTTTATTCCGCTCCATTACCAAAAACCACAAGCTTGGAAGATTTTCCTATTTCTGCACTTCCAAATACCCTATATCCTATTTCTGCACTTCCAAATACCCTATAATAACGAATTAAGTAGCACCCCAATGCATGCCAATTTTGCTTTTTTGTTTATATAAGTTTTAACATCGATTTAGACTTTAAAATCTAGTATTATATGTTTTTTGATGGGTTCAAATTCATTAAAAATAATTTTTTACATCTAAATTGTATATATTTGTATATAAATAACAGTATAGGGAGTTATCTAAAATTATTGTTTGATTTGACTAGGTTATATGTCTAAATAAGCCCGCGACATATGACGGTTTATACAAAAATAAAAAAGGAGAATTTAAATATGATAAAAGTAAAAATAATAATAGTAATTCAAATTGAAATCGAAATAATAGTAAAAATAAGAAAAATAAAATTTAATTAAATAAACCAATGTGATGAAATTCTAGCTTTGGGATTGATTTTTGCTCCAATTTCGAACCAATTCTTGATAGCAAGTAGTCTCCTTTGACCAATAAGCTAGTTATGGTGGTTGAGGATGCCTTAGACCACCAATCCTTTCATGCACAAATTAATTGTGGGAACATCCAACAACTAACCCTTACTGAACGAACAACCATGAAACACGTACGCGCCCACAATTTAACTCATAGCCTTGTGAACTAGAAGGGCCCAACTTTAACCAACGACCTCAACCGCTTCAAATCTAATCGCTATTTCCCTTGACAAAATCCAGCCGACTACTTAATTGGACATGCCCATGTGTTCTTCGGTAAATCAAATACGACAAACAATCAACTCGGTACTTCCAACAATATGCCTATTAACACTGAATCAACAAGTTCTTTTTGACTTTGTATCAATACAACTTTGTGTGACGATAGAATTTATCTCCTAAATAAAAATAAATAAATACTGAAACGAAGGTTTTGAAATGCGAGTTCAAATCTCACGGCTATCTATAGGATTGTTTATCAGCCTAAAGCTAAATAAAAAATTTAGTTACTCATATTAAAGTAAAGAAAATAAAAGAAAGAAAAACAAAAGGGTAAATGGCGCAATAATTTTTACTACATATTTTTAATATTTTTAAAGTCAAGTAAATATTTTTAAATATAATTGTTCAATAATATTTTTTTTAGAACAAAAGGAAGTTGAAAGTGTTCAGCAGAGAGAACCTAGAAATTAACTTTCTTGGCCCTTATCTTGTAGAATCACATCATACGCCTCTAAAGGCGGTTGAACAAAAACAACTAACCTCATTTTACATCTTCTGACCTCCTTGGCTACAGCATCAACATCCCTATTTATTGTTCATTGCACAAACCGAACTTTAATAAGCCAATCCTTCGCCATCCAATGACATATCTCTGACCCTATCTAATGGCTTCGCCCTTTTTTGTTTCTTAGTATTAGATCCATCGCCATTTTACTATCATTCTTCAATAATAATTAAACATAAAATATTTGGATTTTTTATATTTTTTTATTATAATTTTACCCATTTTAAAAGTTTATATATAAGGATAAAATGTTAATTTTATATAGTGAAGCAAAGCAGGTGAAACAAATAATTACTATAACTATTCTATACCCACGCGATTGAGGTCGTTGGTTCAAGAAAAATGAACACTTTAATTAACAAAACCAAACTAACCATTAGTTTGAAAAAAGAAATAAAAGAAATAAAACAACTAACAATGGTGCTAAAAAAATTACTCACAAAATTGAATACGTCCAAAAAAAAAAAGAATAAGGTATTTTTCATATAAATTTTACAATTCAGGTTCGGAGTTCATAGTTACCTCTTCCAACAATGTTATCTATGATGTTCAAACATAAGTTTTCCTGTCGATTAAAATATGTCAATTTTTAATTTAAATCAATTTAATCTAGTATATACAAGTGTTTGCTAATATAGCACGTTCTCCTTCTCTACCTAGGGTTTTTTTTTTTTGTTCATATTTTTAGGAATTCTAAGGGTACTTTTTTAGGGTGGAAAAAGGGAGGAATTAGTGAATCTTAATATCATTAAAGAAGAAGAGGAGCATTTCCAAGTCCAAGGGAACGTAGATGTGATTGAGGAAGACTACAAACTTTGCATAGTTGGGTGCGTCTTAATGGGCAGTGTAGTTCACTTTTTGTCGATAAGAAATACATTGGTTGATTTATGGCATTCGTTGGGAGAAATCTCCATTATGGATATTGGGAAAAAGAGAAGTTTATTCCGGTCTTACTATGATTTAGATTTGAAGAGGGTACTCGATGGTATGTCGTGGTTTTTTTAATAGACACCTAATCATCTTCCACAAATTGGAATTAGGAGTAGATTCATTACAGGTTCTTTTATTTTTTCCGGAGTTTTGGGTTCAAATTCATAACTTAGCAATGAGGTTTATGTCGGGTGGAATGACACGTCAATTTAAAAACTTTATTGGATAGTTCATTAAGTACGACACTACTTTGATCTCAAAGGTGTCAAACAGTTGATGCGAATAAAAGTAAAAATGGATGTTCGGGTCCCATTGAAAAGAAAAAAGCAAATAGCTTTGGATCAGAATGAATGGAATTAGATAATAAAATATAAACACAAGTAATTGGATGACCATTTTGTTACATTCTATAATTGGATGACAAAAGAAAAAACTAAAACATAAATGGAGGACTACAATGTAGTTTACCCTTATAAACAAAATGAGAGAAGATATGATAAGGAGTAGGGGTGTGAACCTTAACAAGTAGTTCATGCCATTATGAATTGCATCCCACGCCCCATTTAATGGGTTGGTTAAAAGCCAAAAATTGGAGAATATAATAACAATAAGTTGGCTTTAAAGGGTCTTGGGGGAGCTATTGCATCAAAGAAAAAGGATTCTGCAATACTAAACACAAACCTTTCCGCCATAATTGAGCTTTAAGAGCAATAAAGAAAGAAAAGGCAATGAAGCATCTCTTGGTGGAAACTTTTGAATAATGAAAACAAATCCAAATTATTTAATATAATACATCTTTTTCCTTTTGGTGTCTCCAAGATGCTGCTTAATATTTTATCAGGGAAACTTAATTTCATCTTTTTATATTGGATGGTGGGATTTTAACATAGGGAAGTATTAGGTGAATTCTTTTTTTTTTTTTTTCTTTTTTCAATTAGTGACCTCTCTTTTTCTTTTCCCGTATCCTGTTCCTTTGTCAATCCTATGTACAACCTTGGAAGATTATATGCCTTTTTATGTGTACTGAATTCATCAAAAATTAATTTTTACACCTAACTTGTGTATAAATAGTAGTATAAGGAATAGGATTGGCCCCATAAAAATTGGATATCTAAAATTATTATTCGATTTAACCAGTCTATAGGTCTAAACAAGCACATGACATGTGATGATTTATACAAAAATAAAAGGGGAAATTTAATTATGATAAAGGTAAAAATAATAATAGTAACTGAAATTGAAATAATAGTAAAAATAAGCGAAGCAAAATTTAATTAAATAAACGAATATGATGAAATTCTAACTCTATATTTAAGTTTTGCTCTAATTTCAAATTAATTTTTAATAGCAAGTCCTCTCCTTTGATCGATGAGTCATTTATAATGATCGAGGATGCCTTGAACCACCAACCCTTCCATTTGTAAATTTAATACAAGAACATCCAATAGCTAACTTTTCTTGAATAAACAACCACAAAACAGGAGTCTGCGATTTAACTTCGATAACGTTGCGAACTAGAAGGGTCCAACTTGAACCAACGGCTTCAATCGCGTCAAATTTGATTACTATTTCTCTTAATGGAATCCAACCAACTACTTACTGGACATGCCAACGTGTTTTTCAGTAGACCGAATATGACAGATGATCAACTCAGAATTTCCAATTGTGTGCCTGTCAACACTGAATCAACAAACTTAAAGCTATAGGATTGATTATCAACTTAAAGCTAAATGAAAATTTTAGTTACTTGTATTTAGTAGTTTTTTTTAACAAGAACAAAATGGAAAGACATCGTTGCGAATGAGATGGGGCAAATGATTATAACTTAACTTCAAAACTATTATTAGTCCCGTACCATGCATAAGTTGTAGATTTAGTTTCTTTTCTTAAATTCGATCATATTTAGTCCCTATACTTTTCGAAGATCGTTGTTAAATCCATAAAATTAAAATAATAGGGTCTTTTTGTGAGTATTATACAAAAATAACAAACAGATATAATAGTACACATCCGATAATATATTTGTCACATAAAATTTTAGAAATAATAGAATTCAACTTAATGAATTTAATGATCTAAATCGAGACCAAAACTTTAAAAAAGAAATTAAGAAATTAAGAATTACTAAATTAAAATAAATGGGCTACGTCTATAACCAATGCATAGTTTAGAGATTAGTGGTAGAATTTAACCCTTTAAATTAAGATGCATGGTAGCATAAGAATGAAATGGCGATATATATCTTAAATAATCAATATGTAGTAATAGAAATAATTAAATATAACATTTATAAAAATAAAATAATTTATTCCTTATTTATAAATCATACTATAATTGTATACAAAAATTTTAATGCAAGAATTATTATAATTTTTCAAGTTAACAAAAAATTGCATTACTCTTAATTTGACAATATGATGGTGATTTCGTTAATCGAAATATGATATGCATTTGAATATTTTATTCAAGTTAAGAATAATGTAGTTTTTCACTCAAGAGTTAATTCTAATATAAATATGTCAATTTCTTTTTCTAGATTTTCATAAGTTATATTTACTTTTATCAAAATTTTGATATATTTGGAAGGTCATTAAAGATTTTTATAATTTTAGGGGGGTTAAAGTACAATTTTACCTTTACTAATTTAAAATTTTTAAAAAAAATTAAGGGCCTAATTTAAAATTTTACCTTTTAAGGGGGGCCGGGGCCCATGCCAACCCCCCTAGCTTCGCCACTGCATTTATTTGATTTAATGCCATTTTCATTTTTAATACTAATTTATGGAAAAAGTATGGGAAATGAAGAAAAAAGTTATACTAAAAATAACCTTATGCTCTAATGTCATGATGGAAGATATACTTTTAGCTTCAAATTATTCGGGTTTATAATTTTGTCCACAAAAAGCAACCCATAGGTTGAAAGTGGTTTGAACATTTATATCTCAAGATCAATTCCATTACACAATTAATGTGATTCATGACTCTTCTTTAGAACCATGACACATAGTTTACTATAGATTTGTCATGTATTTGAATATTAATTCTGATGTTATTGAATACCTAAAGAGAAATGAAGAGTAAAAGCAACTATTATTTCATATTTAGATTTGAAAATTATTAAGTAAATCATTCAACCTTTTTTCACATTCCCTACTTTTTTTCATCGCTCTCATTGGAGAAATTAAATGGTAAAGCTTTAATGAATAAAAAAAAAAGGAGAAATTGTTAAAAGGTTAGATGTGTAGAGGTAGGGGGTTCTACTACAGAATTTAGCACACTCTTCTGAATCTCACAAATGTTTCTCTTTGTGAGTGTGATTGGTTTTGGTAGGCAAACGGCGCTCTCATGTTTTGATCCAACAAAGACTAACACACCAGTTACCACCTTCATTCCATCGGAGAACAAGGAAAAAAGGAAAATTGCTTGAATTGAAAAAATCTAATTGCGTTTGCCGGGAGTCGAACCCGGGTCTATTGCTTGGAAGGCAATTATCCTAACCGTTGGACTACAAACGCCTCATGCTAAAGCTTTCGAGTAAAGCTGATATATTAATAGGCTTTCTACGTCCCCCATATTGGTAAAAACGTCTCTCCACTCCCTATCCATTTTGATATTTAGAAAATTTGTCCTTCTCAAAAATTTTGAGCAATTTAATCCTATCAATTTTGAAAAGCAGCATTTAAAAGCAATTAATCACAATAAATATATATTTTTTGGAAATTATATATAATTTTGATTGATTAGTGTTGTTATACCCTCACTTGACGTAACACGTGGCACTACAAGGAGATACACAAGGACGGCTCAAGTTCATTCTAAATGTGTTTTTTTTATAATTTTTTAATATTTTTGTTTTTATTTTGAATCTTTTACATATTTGAATTTTTTTTATAATCTTTATAAGTTTTGAATTTTTTTTATAATGTTACACTTAAATAGAATGAATTTGAATAAATGGTTGTCTAGATTTAAATGAACCTGGTCAATAATTTGTCCAAGTATAAACTTTTTAATTTTGTGCAGGTTTTGTGATTTTTTTTTTAATTTGTCACAATGTAAAAAATGAAAATAATTACAAAGAAAACATCAAATTAATAAAATATTCATTTTATAAAATAAAATAAAAATCTAGTTTTCTATCTAAGTACAATACATGTACAAATATATGTCTAGCCAAGTTTAATATAAAGTCCAACAAATAAAAACCAAGCAAACGAGAAAAATCAATTAAAGCCGAACCTAACAAAATCCACATGGCATACGCACATTGTGGGAGTAGGACTCGCATACTACAAACCAATGAGAAAAGAAGAGAAACCTTGTATATATTTTCTAATTTTTATTTTTATTTTTTTATTTTTTACCGTTAATAATTAAACCGATCAACTAACAATTTGTATTAACGGAAGAGTTTAATTGATTTTTTTTTCGACACTAATAGCTCGATAAGGTAAATTTCTTTATAAACTTAATTGATTTTTAATTATTTACAAGATATTAAGCTTAAATTATATAAACTTTTGTCAACTCTAAAAGTTCCACAAAATTACTTAATATGTTTGTATTTTTAAATTTTGTAAATATATTTTAATTCTGTAGAATTATTTTTTTTTTATAATCATGATCAAATCGATAAAGTATGTAATTCTTAAAAGTTAAATACATTATCATACTAATTTTATAACTACGGCATCATTTCTCCATCACAAAATAAACAATTAATAAAATTAAACTAAAAATTACAAACATATCAAACAAACATCCCATGAAGCCATTTGATATATCCAGAGCAAAAGCTCACTTATTACAATTACAACTGAAATCCTAATGCAAATAAAGTAAAAGTCTTCCGTGCTCTGCGTCAACCACTGCTTCATTCATCCATCTCCATCTTCACATTTCATACATGCATTGTTTCCAAACACAATGAGTACTTAACAACAGACACAGTCTCTACTTTACTCTAAAAGGAAACATAATATGAAATCAAATCTGATAGAGGAACTACAATTTTACCACATACCTCAATCTTCATCCTTAATAACAACCTTTTGGATGTGAGCAATTTTGTGCCAATCTTCACCCCCATTTTCTCTGTATTTTTTGCTCAACTCCGGACATCCGCGAATTGTCAATTCTCTAAGGTTGGTCAGGCGGTTTATTCCCTCCGGTAGAGCTGACAATTTTTTGCAATTAACAATCTCAAGTTTTTGAAGAGAAGTGAGATTCAGTAGCCATACTGGTAGAAAGGACTAGTTTGGACAAAACACAATTCGTAATTGCTGCAAAGTGGAAGAAGATCCTTGAAGAAGCAATCGTGGCAAATGTGTTAAGCCAAGTAATCCCAAGAGTGAGACAGTTTTAAGGCTCAACTGAAGGTATTTTTCTTCTTTCATTTGCAAATTGATTTGCAAGCAGTTCACCATTAAAAGGGGTTCTAACTTGGTTAGGAAATTCAGGCTCCGTGGCAATAAGACAAGGTCAAAACAACTACCCAGAACAAGTGTCCGAAGTGACTTCAGATACTGCATTCCTTCAGGAAAACATTCTAATTCCATGCATCTCCTCAATTCCAAGTATGGAAGAGAAGGCCAACATCCTGCTCGTATTTCTTTCAAATGCGTAGCTTTAATGGTTATTACTAGATGTCTAAGCTCAATCAACCTTTGCACGCTGTCAGGCAACTGCTCCAAACCAGTACCTCCCAAATTTAACGATTGCAAGCTGCGAAGCTTATCGAAAGACCTCGGGAGTTCGTGTATATTGCTACATCCGAACAAGTCAAGGTCTCGTAAGTGCTTTAAGGTACCAATGGAATTCGGTAAAGCCGCCAATGGTGAATCCCTTAATTTTAATGCTCGTAGATACTTGAAATTGGAGACACACAGATTTATAAGTGATTCATTAATAGATACCTTTGAAACATCTTGGATGACTAGTGTTCGAACATTTTTCATTTCCTCCAAAACACGTGGAACTTCAACCAACTTGTTTTCACATAATAATAAATGTCGAACATTTTCATCAACCGTCTCTGTTTCAGAATTCAATGTTTTACACTCTTTTTGAGACACATCTAATACAAGATCATGTACTAGATCATGCATTTTGAAGGTAAAATACAAGCCAAAATCCCTCTCCTTTTGGATGAGGCACCTTGATAGTAATTCGTTCAAATATCGTTTGCCAACATCCTCCCACTCTTGATTTTGCTTTGGATGCTCAAGGAGTCCATTTGCCATCCAAAGATAGATGACTGTGTCACTACGATACATCTCATCCTTTTTGTACAAGGACAAAAAAGCAAGACATCATTGCAAATGAGATGGCAAGTGATTATAACTCAACTTCAATACTGGTAAAATATCGTTTTCATGTTGCTCAAGTCTCCATATTTCACTCTCTTTAATATAGATCCAATCAGATTCATCAGTTTTCTCAAACAGTAGACTTCCCAATGTTCTTACTGCCAAAGGAACTACTTTGCATTTTTTCACAATCTCCTCCCCGATTCTCATGAGATTTGGATATTGTCTATCATCACCCTCATTAAAAGCCCATTTTGTAAACAAAGCCAAACAATCTTCAAAAGGGAGACCTTTCAATTCAGAAGGACAAATCGAACTCATTATCGAGACAACCTTCAAACTCCGAGTGGTCACGATAATTTTGCTTTGAGACGAGCCATCTATTGATCTCAACAGATTTCTTAACTCAACCCATTTTGCTTGATTTTCATTCCACACATCATCCAGGACGAGCAAGAACTTCTTATCATTCAAAAGGCTTCTCAAACGAGATTGCAAGGCATCAAGTGTTGAATCATCACATCTTTCTCCTTTATTTACAGACTGAATAAGCAGCTTGAGCAATCTAGAAAGATCAAATTCCTCAGAAACACAGATCCATATCTTCAAAGGAAAAAGGCTAGTAACTCGATCGTCATTGTATACTAATTGCGCCAGCGTGGTTTTTCCTAAACCCCCAAGTCCAACAATGGGAATGACAGGGACATTTCGAGCCTCACTTGGTTTCATCAACATACTAATAATGTTCTCTTTATCCTAAGGCTAGTAACTCGATCGTCATTGTATACTAATTGCGCCAGCGTGGTTTTTCCTAAACCCCCAAGTCCAACAATGGGAATGACAGGGACATTTCGAGCCTCACTTGGTTTCATCAACATACTAATAATGTTCTCTTTATCCTCATCTCTACCAATAACATCAGAAGAATCCACAAAAGAGGTGGTCTCTCTGTGAAAAACATGTCGGTTATCGCTACACTGTCTTAGATCAAAGCTTTTCCACTCAGTGGCAAGTTCGCCTAGTCTCCCATTGATGTCTTTGATTTTATGACTCATTTTTAAAGAAAATGAAAGAGGCAAACAACAGGAACCTCTAAAACTCGCACCTTTAAGTTGTTGATGTCGGGATGATTGATGGCGTCCTGTTTGCGGAGAGCTTCACACTTGAAATCGTCAATAACGTCCTCAGCATCGTAAAAGATGTCCCTGAGCTTCCTCATACAGAGGCGCAGCTTTTTATTTTGGTGCTGTTGCCGCTCGGCATCCAAGAGCACAGCTTTAATGCCGATCATGGTGTCCTGCAGCTTTTTCAGATCGGTTTTGACAATAAACGCCAAGCGAACTTCGTCTACAGTGAGACCGACAATTTTCTCCACAACCCTTTCTGCAATATTGAACAGAAACGTTTCCCCCATAATTGAATTTCTATAGCAAAGAAAGAAGAAAGTCAGTACAGCATTCACGAATGACAGAAAGTCAGTACAGCATTCACGAATGACCCTTCTTTTTTTCTCTTTTTCTTCTTTTTTTTGTGGTAAGAAATCAAACAAAAACTTCTTGTTGTAGCCCAAAATCCGAAAAAAATACAAACCTTCTTGTTCTGGGAAATAATAATTTCTTGAACAATATCGAAGTTTCCGCCAAATATCTGGCATTTTGATTGTCTTTACTTGACTGGGCTGGGACATACCTATGACTTAACCAACTCTAACATATAATTCGGGAAAAGGAAAAATCCTTGAAATCTTACAGGAAAGAAATAAATTTTATCTTATATAATAGAATTTCTCTCTCATAGGAGATATAGTCAGACTTTATCAAAAATTTTAAGCTCGATTTGAAAAATAGATTTAAAATTTTACCTAAATTCGACACAAATAAAAATATTAAAACTTAGGCTCAAACCAATTTAGTAGAATTAATTTTTTCATATTAAAAAAATTTAAAAATATAATATATTAAAGATACTAAAAACATTAAATTAAATGTTTCCTAAAAAATTAAATTAAATTTAAAATATTTATACTTAAAATAACACTAAGATATATTTAACTTAACAAGCAAATGCCTTTAAAATAGTAAAAAAATTAACAATAAAACAAGATTTATACAATATCTAAACAATAACAACAAAATACTAGTAATATAATAGTGAAATAGTAACAAAACAGTAAGACAATAAGAAAATAATAGATTTTTTTTGTCTTTTTGCTAATTTAACTGGATCGGGCTTAGGCCGAAAAAGCTTTACCCGAGGCCCAGCCTATTTTTCAAACGAATTTTATTTTTTGTCTAAACTTATTTTTCGAACCTATATTTTTTCCGAATCCTCTTGCCCATATTTATCCTTCACTCATGTGAATCTTTCAACAAACATATTCTCAGTTTGTTAGCTCCGTATTTTCTATCAAAATTTTCATCTATTTGTTAAAAGTCTAATAAAGAGCAACCCCAACACTCCCCCTCATCATAATTTCATCAAAACTATCACTACTTTTATTGGATTAAGAATAATGGTTTAAGTCACAATCAAAATTTAAATTTTTTTTATTAAAACCAAGTCATCGTAATATTTATATTAATAAACTTTAATTGAAATTGTATTTATACTTTGTATGATAGCAGTTTAATTTGTTTCTTGACTTTTAATCTATTGATCTTCTTCATTATGTTCAAACTCGAATTGCTCTTAAATTAATTGCGAGAACATTTAACAATCAATCCCTACTAAACAAACAATCATGAAACACGTCCACAATTTAGCTTTATAGCCTTGCAAACCAGAAAGACCCAACTTTAACCAACGACCTCAACCGCTTCAAATCTTATTTTTATTTTCCTTGATAGAATCCAACCAACTACTTAATTGCACGTGCCTATGTATTCTTTAGTAAATCAAATACAACAGGCAATCAATATGTAGTAATAGAAATAATGAAATATAACATTTATAAAAATAAAATAATTTATTTCATTTATAAATCATTCTATAATCGTATACATAAATTTTAATGCATGAATTATTGTAACTTTTCAAGTTAACGAGAAATTACATTAGTCTTAATTTGAAAATATAATGATTTCGTTAATGAAAGTATGATATGCATTTCAACATCTTATTCAAGTTAAGAGTAATGTAGTTTTTCACTCAAGTGTTAATTTTGGTACATGTCTAATATAAATATGTCAACTTCTTTTTCTAGATTCTCATAAGTTATATTTACTTTTATCAAAATTTTGATATATTTGGTGGGTCATTAAAGATTATAGTTCTATATTTAGGTATAGGATAGACGTTTTTGAAGAAAAATGAAAATTTCAACTTTTGCTTTGACCGCATGTTCATGGGCATTTGCATCTTGCCTTCTCAAATGGAGTTCTTTATCAACTATTAGTTATCGGACTGTCATCTTGCGATTCAAGGTAAATTGAATGTTAATGATAATTATGAAGACAATTAAGAATAGAAAAATGCTTGATAAACATGCTTTTATTTAAGTCAGACTAAAGAAGAGTGTCGGAGTTTACGAAATCTTTTTGTATTCTTAAACTTTTGAAAATACCTTAATCTAAAAACATGGTTAGCCCTTTTCACTATTGAATAAAATCCAGGGTATTATTTATTGTTTCATTTCATATATGACATTTGTCTGATTTAACGTCATTTTCATTTTTAATACAAATTTACGGAAAAAGTATGAGAAATGAAGAAAAAAATTATACTAAAGATAACCTTATGCTATAGTGTCATGATGGAAGATATATTTTTTCTTCAAACTATTCGGTTTTGCAAACTTTGTCCATAAAAAGCAACTCACAAGTTGAAAGTGATTTGAACATTTATATCTTAAGGTCAATTCTAATACATAATTAATGTGTGATTCATTGCTCTTCTCTAGAATTATGACACATAGCTTACTTTAAACTTATCATGTATTTGGATGCTAATATCAAGTACCTAAAGAAAACTGAAGAGTAAGAACAACTATTGTTTCATGTTTAGATTTGAAATTATTACGTAAATTATTCAACCTATTTTCACATTTCCTACTTCTTTTGTTTTTTCATCTCTCCTTAGAGAAATTAAATGGTGAAGGTTTGATGAAATAAAAAAGGAGAAATTGTTTAAAGGTTTGATGTGTAGAGGGGGGGTTCTGCTACTGAATTTTTAGCACTCTTTTGAATATTACAGATGTTTCTTTGTGTGTGTGTGTGATTGGTTTTGGTTTTGGTAGGCAAATGGCTCTCATGTTTTAATCCAACGAACACTCACCTTCATTTCATCGGAGATGGAGGAAAAATACTTGAAATGAAAACTTCAATTTCGTTTGCTGCGAGTCGAACCCGAGTCCATTGCTTGGAAGGCAATTTGCCTAACAGTTGGACTACAAACGCATGACGTTATATTTCACAATTAAAATTAAATTTCAAATATGTTAATAGGCTTTCCATGTTCCCCAATAGTATATTGGTAAAAACATCTCTCCACTCCCTCTCAATTTTTATATTTAGAAAATTGGTCCTTCTCAAAATTTTTGACCAATTTAATCCCCATCAATTTTGAAAAGCAGCATATAAAAGCAATTAATCACAATAAATATATATTTTTTGGCAATTCTATATAATTTTGATTGATTAGTGTTGTTATACTCTCACCTGGAGCAATATGTGGCACTACAAGAGGACACACGATGACGGCTCAAGTTCATTCTAAATGTGTTTTTTATTAATTTTTTAAAAATTATTAATATTTTTATTTTGAATCTTTTGCATATTTGAATCTTTTTATAATCTTTATCATTTTTGCATTTTTTTTTATAATTTTACACTCATATAGAATGAATTTGGATAAATGGTTGTCTAGATCTAAAAGAACCTGGACAACAATTGTCCAAGTTCATTCTAGATGTATATATTTTTTTAATTTTTAATTTTATTTTTTACCGTTAATAATTAAACCGATCAACTAACAATTTCTATTAACAGAAAGAGTTTAATTAATTGTTTTTCTCGGCTCTAATAGCTCGATAAGGTAAATTTCTTTATAAACTTAATTGATTTTTATTTATTATAAGATATTAAGCTTAAATTATATAAACTTTTATATATCAACTCTAAAAGCTGCTCCCAAATCTTAACAAATGTAGCTGCCACAAAATAGCTTAATATGTCTGATTTTATTTGGATTAATAATAAATTATTGCTTTAACTAATTTCAGCATTATTTATTGAAAAAAAATAGTTTATAAAAAAACTTTAATTAATAAAAATACAATAAAATATAATTTTTAAAACTTTTAAATTCTTTACGTTATAATTGGGATGATTTTTCATTGAGTCTTTCCCCAACTTTTAAATGGGAGGATAAAACATTTCAACACATTTGGACCCACATCCTCTATTGGTTGAAGGTCCCACTATGTGGGAATCTGTAATAGCCCAAATTTCAGTGGTATCAAAAATAGTGATTCGAGACCACCAAATCTGACAAATAAACTCGTAGACCATATTATTTAATATTTACAAGTCAAATGTAGATTTTAAAATAGTAAATTATATTTTATAAAGATTTATTTGGTCAAGAAATCGAGAAAAAGAGGTATCGAGATCTCGGTGTTATAAACCGAGTCATAAGTATTTTTATGAATATTTGTGGAATGTCAATAAGTTAGTATTAAAATTTTGTTAGAAAATTTTGACGTTTGGGTGGTTAATTAAATAAAAAGGACTAAATTGAAAAAAGGTGTAAAAGTTGCTAGAAGGATTAAATAGATTAATTGTCAAATGAGGAAGGACCTAAAGTGAAAATAAGCCAAAGGAGATATTTTGGGCGGCAATAGTTGAGAAAAATCAGGAAATGGGTGAAATAAGGGCAAAATTGAAAAATTGCCAAAATTAGTTAAATAATAATGGGACCAAATTGGAATATCTAGAATTCTCTTCATTTCTCTTTATTTTCTTCAGCTGAAAAACAGCCATGGGAGAGAGTTTCAAGCTTGTTTTCATACTCAAGCTTCATGTAAGTTTAATTCTTGCTTTCTCCTTAAAATTTCTATGTTTTTCGACTTTTACAATTGGGTCCAACTTACTATGTCATTAGTTTTTGATTCTATGGCTAATTTTTAAAGTTGATGTGGATTAGTACTGGAATAATATGATAAATAAATATTGAATTGAAGCTTTAATTTTGTTATATGATGATTTTATCAAGTAAAATTGATGGAAATTGGTTTTAGGACCTAATTGTGAAAGAGTTGAAATTAAGGCCTAGTGTTAAAATTCTGATTTTCAAAGGTTATGAAGTAGTTTAAAATGATAGAGAAAAATATTAAATGAGAAAATTAGCTCAATTGAGGGGTTAATTGAGCAAGGATTGAATTGTATGAAATGTGGAATTTGAGACAAAATAGAAGTCAACATGTTACACTAAAGTAGTTTTGGACAGCAGCAGTTGTCTAACTTTGAAAAATCATAAAAAATGGTATAAATTGAATTAGAAGTTGAGTGGGATATAGAATTAAATCTTGTTGAGTCTATTTTCATATAAAAAAAACAAAACAAGCAAAGGAAGTCTATATTTTGAGATATTTAAATTTTGGTAAGACTGGTTTAGAATAACTTCGTGAGCCCCTGTTCTTACTTTAGAAATTCACTAAAAATTGTACAAAAATAATTATGAGTTATAATTTATATGTATGTATTCCTTAGTGAGCCTATTTTCATTAAAAATAATCAGAAACACTATATGAAAATTGTACTATGAGATAATTGATTTTTAGTGAAGAGAGGTCAGAGCAGTAGGACTGTGTAACAGGGGAGAACTTAACTAATAAACTATACTAATTGGCCACACAAAAATTCTGGAAATATTATGGTAAGAAGGTATGTGAGTCTAGTTTCAAATAAAATTTACGGATCTTAATTTGGAGTTCTGTAGCTCATGATAAAAATAATTTAGTGACTATGACACGGATGGACAGCTTGAATATTCACATAAGTAAATAGTGAAAAATTATATATAATGTTACTTACAAGTGTGTTGTTTATACTAAGGATGTGGATGGAGAGGAGGGGGAAGAGGAAAAATAATAAATGAATGACTTGTGTATAAATTGATCACATGCTCGATTATAATTGATAAACGTTGACGTAGAAATGATATAATGTTTTATTTCAAATATTTATTATGAAACTAAGATTATCGTTATGGTATAAAAATCGAATTGTAAGTTCATGTAACTTGAATTATATTCTTAAATGCTTGAAATGTATGTTATTGATATGAATATAATTTGAATGTTCATTGTATGAAAGTTGACGAAACATTGATATATTTGATAAAAAGGAGAAGAAATCCCGGTTGAATGAAAGGAAAAATTCGATGGATCTTTGAAAAGGAATTGACGGTAAAAAGGATCTAGCCCAGACGGGTGATCCTATCCCGATATAGCCCTCCCGAAGAATATATGTGAAAAGGATCTAGCCCGGACGGGTGATCCTGATATAGCCCTCCCGAAGAATATGTGGAAAATGGATTTAGCCCGAACGGATAATCCGAATTAGGGTCCGAATTTAGCCTGGACTGTAATTGGATCAAGCTCATTAGAGTAATTGTCGTTGCAGGGATTTAGCCTGGGTGGTAATCCCGACAATACTCTATGAGTTTATATTACTGAGGGATTTAGCTTTGGGTGGTAATCCATTGTAAGGATGAGGTTCGCGGAGTGTGCTCTCTTACAGGATTTAGCTTGGGTGGTAATCCATTGTGTAGAGGATGAGGTTCAAGCGGAGTGTGCTATCTCGAAATGGAAATGTGCGCACATGAACATGAATTGACGGACTGGATTTGTACACTAAAGTGTACCTCTGAAAATCCATCGAAAATTCCAAGAAATTCAACGGGATAAATATAGAAAAATATCAAGGGAATGGAAATCACGGTATATATTATGTGATATAAGAAAATACGAGTTGATGAGACATGAACGTAGAACTTGGTTGACAAATGAGTTCATTTGTGATTATATATTTGTACATCCTTGAGTCTATTATCTGTATGAATTGGTATTCCAAATGAGTTAATGAGAAGAGTTCTAATATGAAATAATCTTAATTATAAATGAAATATTATGAAAACGTATTTGAAATACATTGGTATGTTTTGTATATGTTATTTGAGTTCATAATGTGCAAAGTAATGTATGTGGAAATATGAGATGATGATACCTGTACATGGAATTTATTGGTGGATACGTACATCCAAATTTTTATGATAGATTGTAGTGAACATTGAAATTGGGCTCAATAAGTGATTTGTCACTTTAAATTGTGATTGGCAGGAAGGGTTAGTGAATTGCATGTTTATGAATTGTTACACGTATTTGTCGAAATACGAGGAAATGATGGTAATTGATACATGGAAATATGAGACTATGATATATATAAAAACATGACATATGTTTGACAAATGTGTTCATTCATAATTATGGAATGGTGCACCTCAAGTGCACTATATGTGTAAAGAAACTTTTATAGTAAATTTCGGTATTTGAGCGATAAATGCCTTAAATTGTCTGTGAGTATTCCGTACTCCTCGGTAATGCCTCATACTTTATTCCAACAATGGATACGGGTAGGGGGTGTTACAGAATCCCTCAAAATCTGCCATGTTTTATGGCATTTTGTTTTTTTTAATCATTTTCTTTTGTCTTTTTTATGAGTGGTGGGCAGCCAATTTTTGTTAAAAAACGTCAGAGAGCCAAATATCAGATTTTAAGAGAGAAAACGTGAGAAACAGAGAGGAAAGCAGAATTTTTTCTCTTGGAAGGAAACATTTGCAGCAGTGATCAACTCTTCGATCGAAGGTCCATCCGTGGTTCGATTGAGCTGATTTTTTGATAGCAGCTAGACGACAAGGTGTTCTTGACTTTGAACGGTCGGATTTTTCATTCGAGTCTTGTAGCGTCAGAAATACCCATTTTACAGCAGCTACTATTTTGGTGATGTTCTCCTATTTTTCTCTCTTTTGCTAAAGATTACATATTGTTAGCCTTGTTGGAGTTGAATGCTTGTTGTAGGCTTGTTATTGTGATCTTGTAGCTGAACATTTGATAATAGTGGAGCTTTTAATCAGACTCTAAAGTCCCGTGGTTTTTACCATTGATTTAAAGGAGTTTTCCACGTAAAAATACCGGTGTCTCTCTATTTATCATTTTTGTTGTGGTTGCATTGGTTGTAACGACCTCAAAAGTATGGATATTGAAAAATGAGTTATCGAGTCTCCATTTTTAGTAAACGGACTCATAAAACATTTATTAAAAATATTTACAAAGTTAGTTGTGTGTTTAATAAGGTTTTATTTAGGTGAATTTGACTTAATTAGAAGTATTTGAGAAAAAGGATTAAATTGAAAAAGGTGCAAAAGTTTAATTATAGATTAAAAGAAATTATAAAGGACCAAAATGGTAATTATGCCATTTTAAAAAGTTGAGGCGGTTAAGTAAGAAAAATCTGAGATTTTTAAAGCATGTTATTATATTATATATTTATATTATATTATTATATTATTATAATATATATTATATATACATACAAACAAACTAAAAGAAAAGAAAGAAGAACAGAAAAGAAACAGAGAACAAGACGAAAGCAGGGGAAAGAAAGAAAGAAAGAAAAAGGAGAAATTGATGATTTAAAGCTTGGATGTTTAATTGGTAAGTTAATTTAGTCCTTCTCTTTTAATTTTGATACTTTATAAGTTTTGGAACAAGGTTTTGATGAATTTAAGTTGAATTTTTTGAAGTTTTAAAGCTGTTGAATATAGCATATGATGAACAAAAAGATGAATTAGTGGTTTAATTGAAAGAATTTGAAGTTAGAATTGGGTAAAGGATTTAATTGTAAAATAAGCTATAACAAAACTGTTTTGGATAGCAGCAGTAGAGTAAATTTGAAAAATCACCAAAATTCGTAGAAGTGGAATTAGAAGTTGAATGAGATATGAAATTAAATCTTATTGAGTCTATTTTCATATGAAAGAAACAAGAAAGCAAAGGAATTCTGTAATTTGAGATATTTATATTTTTGTAAGACTGGTTTAAAGGGATTTTGGGATCCCCTATTCTGACTTTATAAAATCATAAAAAATTGAATAAAAATAATTAGGGGCTTAAATTTACATGTTTAGAATCCTGAATGAGTCTATTTTCAATAGAAATAAACAAGAACATCATATGAATTTTGTATAAAGAGATAATTAATTTTTAGTGAAGAAGGGTCAGAACTGCCAGACAGCAGAACAGGGGTGACTTTGATGAATAAACTGTACTAATTGGCTAGGTCAAAAATTCTAGAAATTTTATGGTATGAATACATGTGAGTCTAGTTTCAGGAAAAATTAACGGTTCTTCATTTGGATTTCTGTAGCTCTGGAAATAAATAATTTAGTGACTATGACACAAAAGGACAGCTTTGAATAAGTTTATGAGTAAAGGATTAAATTGAAATGTAAGCAAAAGTAAGAAAGGATGAAATTATTTTATTATACATGTTTATTTTATTAAATAGTACAGGAAATTATTTGATTATTTTTAACATATAAATGTTATATGTTTATATGAAATTGAAGAAAAAGAAAAGGAAGGAGAGGACCGAATTGAAGGAAAAGGAAAAGAGAAGGTTAAGGAGTGAAGGAAGAAGAATTATATCACCTCAACCTTTTGTTGTAAGTACTACAAGAATTTTAAATTATTGTTATTTATCCTTTTGAAATATTTATGTGAATTATTTAAATACATGAGATTCAATTTTTAATGCCCAAGTAGGCGAAATTAGAACTCATGGGATATTAGTGGCATGCCATTAAGGAACTTTAGCGCGCTCTCTGATATTAGCACGTTGGTGCTCTCTGATATTAGCACGTTGGTGCTCTCTGATTATTAGCACGTCAGTGCTCTCTGATTATTAGCACATTGGTGCTCTCTGTTCACTTGTGCATCATAATGCACCTCAGTATATGTTCCGTATATCCGATGTGTTCTATAAAGTCTACTTTGGGCTAAGAATTGAAACGAGGACAAAGTGAATTACTGATGTGTTAAGGTAAGATTTATACCTTACAAAAGATAAGTTAAATTTTATTAAAGCAAGGCATACATGAAGAAACTTATATGTGAGAAGATATGCAATAATTGATTGAGTTAAAATATTCATTATGATTGCTTATTTAATTATTTTTGTAGTGCTTACTAAGCCTTCACCGGCTTAACGCATTTATTTTAACGCGTAGGTACAAGTAGACAAAAAGAAGTCCAACTAGAAGATCTCTCATCTCATCACATCCTCAAGGGCTTCAAAAGTAGGTACTATATTTTGTATTAAAATGGCATGTACATATGTAGTTCAAAGGTGTTCCCACGTGATAAGGACTAAAATGTAGATTCTTGAAATTTTATCTATTTTCAGTTATTTGAAGTATGTTGGTATATATGGAATGAATTAATAAACAATAAATATGTTATCAAAAATGGTTGGAAAATTAAAATATTATATACAAATGTTTTAATTAGACAGTATCTGGCCATAATTGTTTTGGCACCAAATGTAATAGTCTTATACCGGGTCTGTATGATTGAACCGGGTATAGGGGTATTACATTGGTTGATTTGTAGTTGATTAAGGTTTCTAGAGAACATATTTTACGCTATTGTGCTTGCCATATCTGATAAGAGTTATAGGGAGAGAAAGAACACTGGTTGTGCTTCGCTTCAATTTGGTTGTTCGGTTTCTTCCCAACAAACTGGGATCAAGAGCTCGGTTATTCTGTCAAATAATTATGGAAATCAATACGAGCAAGATGATTATGTTGAATGGCACAAATTATCAACTTTGGCGGAATAAAATGAAGGACTTGTTGCTTGTGAAGGCTCTGCATCTTCCGGTCTTTGCTACTCAAAAACCCGATTCGAAAAGTGATGAAGAATGAGAATTTGAGCATCAACAAGTGTGTGGCTTTATTCGGTAATTTGTTGAAGAAAATGTTTACAACCACATTGATCAGGAGACACATGCTCGAACATTGTGGGAGAAGCTTGAAAGCTTGTATGCTTCGAGGTTGGGCAATAACAAGTTGTTTTTGCTAAAGAAAATGATGGCATTGAAATACAAAGAATAAACGTCTATAGCTGACCATGTTAGTGAATTTCAGAGTGTGATGAATCAGTTGCTTGGTATGGGTGTCAAATTTGATGACGAGATTTTAGGGCTTTGGTTGCTTGCTACTCTACCAGACTCTTGGGAGACCTTTCGGGTTTCACTCATTAATTCTGCCCCAAAGGGTATTATTACTTTGGATTTGGCTAAGAGTGGTGTGTTGAATGAAGAGGTTAGAAGAAGATCTCAGGGTTCTATATCACAGTCCAAGGTATTGGTTACCGAGAACAGGGGGAGGAATAGAGACAAAGATGGAAAGGGTAGAGATAAAAGCTGAAGCAAGCCAAGATTGAGATACAAGAATCTTGAGTGTTATCATTGTGGTAAGAAAGGCCATATCAAGAAATATTGCTTCAAGTGGAAGAAAGAGAACAAAGGTGGTGGTGATAAACACGATTGGAATGATGATGAAAAATCTGAGCGTGTTGCTACTGTTACTCGTGAAGATCTGTTGGTTATTTGTGATGAGAATTTGGTCAACCTAGCATGTGACGAGACTAGTTGGGTGATTGATACTGGTGCATCACTTCATGTCACGTCGAGGAAGGATTTCTTCAAATCTTATACTCTTGGTGATTTTGGGGTATTAAAGATGGGTAATGATGGTTTGGTTTCGGTTATCGGTATGGGAGACGTTAGCTTCGTGAGTAACAATGGAACAAAGTTAACTCTCAATGATGTCAGACATGCACCGGATATCCATTTGAATTTGATTTCTGCAGGAAAGCTCGATGATGAGGGATTCTGTAATACCTTCAGTGAGGGGTAGTGGAAGCTGACTAAAGGCTCCTTGGTTGTGGCTCGAGGAAAGAAGAGCTCAAATTTATACTTGATGCAAGCTTTAGCTTCTCGAAATACGATAAATGTGACAGTGAATGACAGCTCAACTGAGTTGTGGCATAAATGACTCAGTCACATGAGTGAGAATGGGCTTAATTGTTTAGCGAAGAAGAATCAACTTTCGGGTTTGAAGAATGCTACACTGAAAGATTGTGCTCATTGTCTAGCAGGAAAGCAGAAAAGAGTTTCATTTAGAAGTTGTCCTCCTCATAGAAGATCAGAGTTGCCAGAGTTGGTCCATTCAGAAGTTTGTGGTCCGATAAAAGTAAGGTCACATGGCGGTGCACTTTATTTTGTGACTTTCATTGATAACTGTTCAAGAAAGCTATGGGTTTACACTTTGAAGTCTAAAAATCAAGTCTTTGAAGTGTTTAAATAGTTTCAAGCATCAGCTGAAAGGGAAACAGGGAAGAAGTTGAAGTGCATTCATACTGATAATGGTGGCGAGTACACAGGGTCGTTCCATGAGTATTGTCTGCGACAGGGAATCAGACATCAGAGAATACCACCAAAGACTCCGCAGTTAAATGGGTTAGCTGAAAGAATGAACCAAACATTGATTGAGAGAGTCAGATATTTGTTGTCAGATTTAAATTTGCTAAGATTGTTTTAGGCTGAAGCTTTGAATACAGTGACACATGTGATAAATTTGTCTCCTAGTGTTCCTTTGCGAGGTGATATGCCAGATAGAGTTTGGTTTTGCAAAGACGTGTCATATGATCATCTACGTGTGTTTGGTTGTAAAGCATTTGTTCATGTTCCAAAGGATGAAAGATCCAAGTTGGATGCCAAGACTCGACAATGCATTTTTATTGGTTATGGTCTAGATGGTGAGTTTGGTTATAGACTTTATGATCCAGTTCAGAAGAAACTCATGAGAAGCAGAGATGTTGTCTTCATTGAGGATTAGACCATTGATGACATTGATAAGACGGAGAAAGCGAATTTACAAGATAATGGTGATTTGATCGATATGAATCCGGTTCTCCTAAACTCTTCACCAGGTCCTATCCAGGATGATGTGCATGGTGATGTTACTGATGACCATCAGGATATAGGTGACTTTGATACTCCCATGGATGATGTTGTGAATGATCAACAACAAGCACCTATAGCTCCACCAGCAGTTCCACTTCGAAGGTCTTCTAGAGATCGAAGATCTTCTGTCAGGTATTCTTCTGATGAATATGTTCTTTTGACTGACGGGGGAGAACCTGAATATTATGAAGAGGCTATGGAGAGTGAATGCAAAGATCAGTGAGTTGAAGCGATGAAAGATGAATTTCAATCCTTGCATGAGAACCATACCTTTGAGTTGGTGAAATTGCCCAAGAGCAAAAGAGTCTTGAAGAATCGGTAGGTTTACAGGTTGAAGCAAGAAGAGAAGTCTTCATCTCTACGATACAAGGCTAGATTGGTCGTCAAGGGTTATACTCAGAAAAAAGGGGTTGATTTTAAAGAAATATTTTCTCCGGTTGTGAAAATGTCCTCTATCAGAACTATACTGAGTTTGGCAGCCTGTTATGACTTAGAGGTTGAACAAATGGATGTGAAAACTGTTTTTCTTCATGGTGACTTTGAAGAAGAACTTTACATGGAGCAGCCAGAGAGGTTTGTTGCACAAGGGAAAGAGGACTATGTGTGCAGATTGCAGAAGAGCTTGTATGGTTTGAAGCAAGCTCCAAGGTAATGGTACAAGAAGTTTGAATCTGTTATGGGGGAGCAAGGCTACAAGAAGACTACTTCTGATCATTGTGTGTTTGTTAAGAGATTATCTGGTGATGATTTTATAATTCTTTTGCTCTATGTTGATGATATGCTAATTGTTGGTCAGAATACTTCTAAAATTGAGAAGTTGAAGCAAGAGTTGAGTAAATCCTTTGCAATGAAGGATTTGGGGCCAGCAAAGCAAATTCTTGGCATAAGATTGACACGTGATAGAAAGGCCAAGAAATTATGGTTATCACAATAGAGGTACATTGAGAAAGTACTTCAAAGGTTTAGCATGGACAAAGCTAAAGCGGTGAACACTCCCCTTTGCTACGCACTTCAGATTGAGTGTTGAGCATAGTCCTTCCACAGAAAAAGAGAAGGAAGAGATGCAGAAAATTCCTTACTCTTCAGCCGTGGGGAGTCTGATGTATGCAATGGTTTGCACGAGACCAGACTTGGCTTTTGCCATTGGTACAGTTAGTCGTTTTCTTTCTAATCTAGGCAGAGAGCATTGGAATGCAATGAAGTGGATTATGAAATATCTTTGTGGCACTTCCAACATGAAACTTTGTTTCGGCAATGAGAAACCTATTCTTGTTGGGTATACAAATTCAGACATGGCCGGAGACATTGACTCGAGGATATCTACTTCAGGTTACTTAATCACTTATGCAGGGGGAGCTGTGGCATGGCAATCGAGATTGCAAAAGTGTGTTGCATTGTCCACCACTGAATCAGAGTTCATTGCAGCAACCGAAGCATGCAAGGAGATGCTTTGGATGAAGAAGTTTATGCATGAGCTTGGTTTTACTCAAGAGAAGTATATCCTGTATTGTGATAGCCAGAGTGCTATTCATCTTGGTAACAACCCAACTTTTCATGCTAGATCTAAGCATATTGATGTGAGGTACCATTGGATACGAGATGTTCTTGAAGCTAAGCTGTTAGAGCTTGAGAAGATACATACTAATGATAATGGTGCTGATATGTTGACGAAGGCATTACCAAGAGGAAAGTTTGAAGCATGTTGTTTGACCTCCGGTATGGAGGCATTCCCCCACATAGTTGGAGGAGGAGATTTGTTGGTTGAGGGTCCCACTATGTGGGAATCCCTCAAAATCTGTCATTTTTTATGGCATTTTGTTTTTTATAATCATTTTCTTTTGTCATTTTTATGAGTGGTGGGCAGCCAATTTTTGTTAAAAAACGTCAGAGAGCCAAATATCAGATTTTAGGAGAGAAAAAACGTGAGAAACAGAGAGGAAAGCAGAATTTTTTCTCTTGGAAGGAACCATTTGCAGCAGTGATCAACTCTACGATCGGAGGTCCATCCGTGGTTCGATTGAGCTGATTGTTTGACAGCAGCTAGACGACAAGGTGTTCTTGACTTTGTACGGTCAGATTTTTCATCCGAGTCTTGTAGCGTCAGAAATACCCATTTTACAGTAGCTACTATTTTGGTGATGTTCTCCTATTCTTCTCTCTTTTACTAAAGATTACATATTGTTAGCCTTGTTGGAGTTGAATTCTTGTTGTAGGCTTGTTATTGTGATCTTGTAGCTGAACATTTGATAATAGTGGAGATTTTGATCGGACTTTAAAGTCCCGTAGTTTTTACCATTGATTTAGAGGGGTTTTCCACGTAAAAATACCGGTGTCTCTCTATTTATCATTTTTTTTGTGGTTGCATTGGTTGATTTGTGGTTGATTAAGGTTTCTAGAGAACATATTTTGCGCTATTGTGCTTGCCATAATATTTGACAAGAGTTATAGGGAGAGAAAGAACACCGGTTGTGCTTCGCTTCCGTTCGGTTGTTCGGTTTCTTCCCAACATCCTCGTACACTAACAATTATACCGATGTCAATCGAGTTAAGACTCAATCAATACATATTTATAAATTTTAATATATTAATAATTCATATTAATCCGCTATTCGTTATTTTTTTTATATTTATGTCATATATTATATAAAGAAATCTAGTTAGCTTCCAAATTCAAGCAGCTCAATAAAATAAAACCCAAATCCAATGAAAAGACAAAATCATACTAATGGTTTAGGCTGTAATTTTGTGCTTTGCTGTATATTATTTAATTGACATTTATATTTTATTAATTTGTTCTTAGGAATTAGATTGCTTACTGCTGTATCGTTGTCGTGCTTGTTCGCTTTGGTCATTAATTTCTTCTGATTCGTGGCTAGGAAGGCAGTCTTCGCCACTGCATTTACTATGACCAATGTGTTAACAAGTTCCTCACAGTTATGATCAATGTATTGATTTGGGATAGGCATGCCACCCCTTTCGGTTTGGTTTGCCTCCTCTTTACGCTGTCCGGGGAGGTTCTTTTTCAGCAGTCAGTTACCAGACCATCACCTCGTGATTCAACAGCATCCAAGCAAACCGGTGATGCAGACAATCAAGATAAGAAAATGTCAGGTAAACATCACTGACAGTATCATGGCATTCTTTGTTGTTTCATATACTAATCATTTATCAATCATTGACAATCAAGGAATATGCATTTTCTTGGCTTCTATATTGGTATAGCTATTGATTATTCGATCTCGGATTAGTTTCAGAGACTTATTCGGTTTAATGGCATTATCATTCTTCATGCCAATTAATGGAAAAAAAAAAAAAGGAGAAAACAAACTTTATTATTTTTGAGATAGTTTAAACTTACTAATTTTAATAATTTCCCTTTGTTGAATGTTGTTTATAATGATGAATCTTAATTTAAATTGATAATATAACTGTAACGCTAATTAAATAATAATTAATTTAAAATAATATATATTATTAATAATTAATATACCCAATTGTGTAACTCAAATCAATAAGAACTCTATTATAAAAGAAATTATTGATATGATTTTACTTGATATTTTTAATCATATAGTTCAAATGAAGAAACATTCTATTATTTTTTTTTAAAATAATTTTTATTTAATACTGATTTAGTAATTAAATGAGCATTAAAGGATATTATCGTCGATTCAAAAAAAATTAAATTCTTATTTATATATATTATAGATTAAGACAAGCTCAAAAATAATGCTAGTTTGTTCTAAATAAACTAACAAAATTGTGTTCAATCTTCACAAAAAATCAATGCGAATGTGTATACTTTCATAGTGTTTAGATCCTTGGTACTTTTCTTTTTTTTTTTTTGGAAAATTAATCCTTTCAAATTGGAACGATGAAAGGAGAAAAAATGAGAGATATATACACATGTTAGTTCAAAATTATACATTTTTTCAAATATTTTATTTTCTTTCATGTCATTTTTCAACTCTACTAAGCAATGGTTAAAAAGATAATTACTTTTTCTATCAAATTTTCTTTCCTACCAGAAAAATTATATTTTTCAATTTTTCTACCACTTCAGTTTTTTTCCAGCCTACCAAGCAAAGCATTGAGTAAAAGGAGAAACAATGTTGATGTCAATATCTAGGGGTTAGAAATTTCAAGTTACAAACTATGATTTAAAATTTTAAAAGAAGTTATTATTACGTAAGAATAACATTTTTTATTATTTTGTAATTTGTAATTTTAAATTTTGTAAATATATTTTAATTCTTTAGAATTACTTATTTATAATCATGATCAAATCGATAAAGTATGTAATTCTTAAAAGTTAAATATGTTATCATACTAATTTTATAAATACTGCATCATTTCTCCATCACAAAATAAACAATTAATAAAATTAAACTAAAAAATACAAACATATCAAACAAACATCCCATGAAGCCATTTGATATATCCAAAGCAAAAGCTCACTTATTACAGTTACAACTGAAATCCTAAAGCAAATAAAGTGAAAGTCTTCCGTGTCCTGCCTCAACCTCTGCCTCCATCTTCACATTTCATACATGCATTGTTTCCAAACACAATGAGTACTTAACAAACTTTAAACATGCAAAATTTCCAACCAAAACCCTGCTCTTTTAGAGGAAGTACACAACAGACACGGTCTCTACTTTACTCTAAAGGGAAACATTATATGAAAGCAAATCTGATAGAGGAATTACAATTTTACCACATACATCATCCTTAATAACAACCTTTTGTATGTGAGCAATTTTGTGCCAATCTTCACCCCCATTTTCTCTGTATCTTTTGCTCAACTCCGGACATCCATCAATTGTCAATTCTCTATGGTTGGTGAGGCGGTCTATTCCCTCCGGTAGAGCTGACAATTTTTTGCAATTATCAATCTCAAGTTCTTGAAGAGAAGTGAGATTCAGTAGCCACGCTGGCAGAACGGACAAATTTGGACACCGATTAATTTGTAATTGCTGCAAAGTGGAAGAAGATCCTTGAAGAAGCAATCGTGGCAAATCTGTTGAGGCATTTAAATAATCGAGTGAGAGAGTTTTAAGGCTTAACTGAAGATCTTTGTCTTCTTCCTCTTCTGCTTCCATTTTCAAATTGATTTGAGCGCAACCAACTATTACTAGGTGTTCTAACTTGCTTAGGAATTTCAGGCTCCGTGGCAATGAAACAAGTTTAGTACAATAACTCAGAGCAAGTGTCCGAAGTGACTTCAGATACTGCATTCCTTCAGATAAACATTCTAACTCGATACACCAATTCAATTTCAAGTATTGAAGAGAAGACCAACATCCTGCTCGTATTTCTTTCAAATGCGTAGCTTTAATGGTTATTACTAGATGTCTAAGCTCAATCAACCTTTGCACGCTGTCAGGCAACTGCTTCAAACCAGTACCTCCCAAATTTAACGATTGCAAGCTGCGAAGCTTATCGAAAGACCTCGGGAGTTCATGTATATTGCTACATCCGCACAAGTCAAGGTCTCGTAAGTGCTTTAAGGTACCAATGGAATTCGGTAAAGCCGTCAATGGTGAATCCCTTAATTCTAATGCTCGTAGATACTTGAAATTAGAGACACACAGATTTATAAGTAATTCATGAGTAGTCTTTGATTCCTTTGAAGCATCTTGGATGATTACCATTCGAACATTTTTCATTTCCTCCAAAACACGTGGAACTCCAACCAGCTTCTCATCACATAATAATAAATGTCGAACGTTTTCATCAACCGTTTCTGTTTCGGAATTCACTGTTTTACATTCTTTTGAGACACATCTAATGCAAGATCATGTACCAGATCATGCATTTTGAAGCTAAAACCAAGACAAAATCCCACTCCTTTTGGATGAGGCACCTTGATAGTAATTCGTTCAAATATCGTTTGCCAACATCCTCCCACTCTTGATTTTGCTTTGGATGCTCAAGGAGCCCATTTGCCATCCAAAGACGGATGACTTTGTCACTATAATAGATCTCATCCTTTCTGTACAAGGACAGAAAAGCAAGACATCGTTGCAAATGAGATGGCAAATGATTGTAACTCAACTTCAACACTGGTAAAATATCGTTTTCATTTTGCTTAAGTCTCCATATTTCATTCTCTCTTATATAGATCCAATCAGATTCATCAGTTTTCTGAAACAGTAGGCTTCCCAATGTTCTTACTGCCAAAGGAACCCCTTTGCATTTTTTCACAATCTCCTCCCCGATTCTAATGAGATTTGGATAATGTCTCTCATCACCATCATTAAAAGCCCATTTTGTAAATAAGGTCAAACAGTCTGCAAGAGGGAGACTTTTCAATACATAAGGGGGAATTGAACTCATTATCGAGGCCACGTTCAAACTCCGAGTGGTAACAATAATTTTACTTGGAGAAAATCCATCGGTCGATCTCAACAAATTTCTTAACTCAACCCATTTTGCTTGATTTTCATTCCACACATCATCCAGGACGAGCAAGAACTTCTTATCATTCAAAAGGCTTCTCAAACGATCTTGCAAGGCGTCAAGTGTTGAATCATCACATCTTTCTCCTTTATTTACAGACTGAATAAGCAGCTTGAGCAATCTAGAAAGATCAAATTCCTCAGAAACACAGATCCATATCTTCAAAGGAAAAAGGCTAGTAACTCGATCGTCATTGTATACTAATTGCGCCAGCGTGGTTTTTCCTAAACCCCCAAGTCCAACAATGGGAATGACAGGGACATTTCGAGCCTCACTTGGTTTCATCAACATACTAATAATGTTCTCTTTATCCTCATCTCTACCAATAACATCAGAAGAATCCACAAAAGAGATGGTCTCTCTGCGAAAAACATGTCGGTTGTCGCTACACTGTCTTAGATCAAAGCTTTTCCACTCAGTGGCAAGTTCGCCTAGTCTCCCATTGATGTCTTTGATTTTATGACTCATTTTTAAAGAAAATGAAAGAGGCAAACGACAGGAACCTAGAACTCGCACCTTTAAGTTGTTGATGTCGGGATGATTGATGGCGTCCTGTTTCCGGAGAGCTTCACACTTGAAATCGTCAATAACGTCCTCAGCATCGTAAAAGATGTCCCTGAGCTTCCACATACAGAGGCGCAGGTTTTCATTTTGGTGCTGTTGCCGCTCGGCATCTAAGAGCACAGCTTTAATGCTGATCATGGTGTCCTCCAGCTTTTTCAGATCGGTTTTGACAAACGTCAAGCGAACTTCGTCTACAGAGAGATGGCCAATTTTGGCGAGAACCCTTTCTGCAATATTGAACAGAAACGTTTCCGCCATATATGTAGGGGAAAGCAAGGCAATCAATGAAGCACTCACAAATGATTTTCTTTTTCTTTCTTTGAGCAAGATATCTTGGTGGCGGTAGATCGTATTTGATAGTTGACTTTCCTTGGCTGGGACTTAAATCTGTAAAATTCCAAGGAGCAGGCTTCTATAAGCTATAAAATATTAGTGCCGGTGGATATGGGGATATAAATTGAGGGGTGAACTACCGGTTTGCATCTCAACAGCTACTATTGATTGGTGAAATGCTTGATTTTTATGTTCTTGAACATGAACCGTACGATGAAGGCGACGAAGTTGTAATTAGAGATGCTATAAATCTAGGAGGTTACCGAGATTGACATTGCAATGGCAAGAAACTTTGATTGATTACATTAATTAATATAATAATAAAAAAAGCCTTATCTTATACAATATCAAACAAACTTCAAGGATTTATCTAATATTAATGTAAAGGGAAAGAAAAAATAAAATAAAAAACCTTATGTTATAATTTGATTGGTAGTGACACGGTAAAAAAGTTAATTCATTGTTCTAATTAGTTACGTTATTCAAGATTTAGATGTAAGTATCGGATACTGATTCTTTCAAGTTTTTTCATGTATTTAGTAGGGTCTCTAGAGGATCATGTTTCATCCTTTTTTTACAAGAACAAAATGGTAAGACAACATAATCAAATGAGATGAGAAATGATTGTAATTCAACTTCAATACTGCTATTAGACTTGTACTATGCATAAGTTATAGTAGTTTTTATTCTCCAATTCGATTATTTATACTTTTCGAATTTTGAAATTTTAATTATATCTCAAACTATAGTTGTTAAATTTATAAAATTAAAAAGATGGCATCTTTTGTGAGTATTATGTGAAAATAACAAATTTGCATGATATTATACATCTTATAATATATTTTTCGCATAAGATTTTAGAAACAATAAAATTTAATCAGAACTGAAATTTCAAAAAAAAAAAAAGATTAACTAATGGATAGTACAAAGATTAGTAGTGGAAATATATTTTAAATAACCACTATCGAAGCGGTTTATTTACCTTCTCTTCACACTGTTGAAAGGAAGTTTTTTACCAATTATCACTTATCGAACCGTTATCTTGCGATTCAACAATATTAGACAAATCGAATGGTAACAAGGATTATGAAGATAATTAAGATAGAAAAATACCTGATAAACATACTTTTGTTTGAGCCACACTAAAGAAGAGTGTCGAGGTTTATGAAATCTCTAATATCCCTTAAAGGGTAGCCCTTTTCACTATTAAACAAAATTTATGGTATTCTTTGTTGCTTCATTTCATATATGGTATTTGCTTGATTTAATGTCATTTTCATTCTTAATACCAACTTATCAAAGAAAAAATTTGAAAATATAGAAAAAAATTGTACTAAAGGCAATCTTATGCTATAGTGTTACCATGGAAGAAGATATATTTTTAACTTCAAACTTTCCGCTTTATAATTATGTCCACAAAAAGTAACTTATAAGTTGAAAGTGGTTTAAACACTTGTATCTCAAGAACAACTCCAACACACAGCTATTCATGACTCTTTTCTAAGCCATAATACATAACTTATTATAAACTTATTATGTATTTGAATATTTATTGGATACTTACGTAGAGTACTTAAAGAAATATAAAGAGTAAGAGCAACTATTATATTATTCAAATGATGTTTACATTTGAAAATTATTACGTAAATCATTCAACTTTTTTAACACTTCCTACTTTTTTTCATCTCTCTCCTTAGAGAAATTAAATGGTGAAGCTTTGATGAATTAAAAAAAAAAGGAGATATTGTTAAAAGGTTAGATGTGTAGGGGGTTCTACTACAGAATTTAGCACACTCTTTTGAAGATCACAAGTGTTTCTCTTTGTGGGTGTGTGTGATTTGGTTTTGGTAGGCAAATGGCTCTCATGTTTTGATCCAACAAACACTAACTCACCAGTTGCCACCTTCATTCCATCGGAGAAACAAAGAAAAAAAGGAAAAACTTAAAATGTGTTTGCTGGGAGTGTCTATCGCTTGAAAGACAATTAGCCTAACCGTTGGACTACAAACGCCTTATGACCCGGTGTACAAGTAAATTTAAATTTCAATATACTAAAAGGCTTTCTGTGTAGATGGGCAAAAACATCTTTCCACTCCCTCTCGATTGTGATATTGAGAAAATTAGTCCTTCTCAATAATTTTGAGCAATTTAGCCCCTATCAATTTTAAAAATCAAAAAATAAAAGAAATTAATCACAATAAATATTTTTTGTCAGTTATACATAATTTTAATTTATTAGTGTTATTATATCCTCACCCGGCGCAACATGTAGCATTACAAGAAGACACCCAAGGACAGCTCTGGTTCATTCTAAATATGCGCTTTTATTAATTTTTTATATATTTTTTAATCTTTTACATATTTGAATCTCTTTATAATTTTTAATTTTCTTTATGATTTTTTTATAATTTTTTTATAATTTTATAATTTTACACTTATATAGAATGAATTTGGATAAATGGTTGTCTAGATCTAAAAGAACCTGGACAATAATTTGCTCAAGTTCATTCTAGATGTATATTTTTTTAATTTTTATTTTTATTTTTATTTTTTACAGTTAATAATTAAACTGATCAACTAACAATTTCTATTAACGGAAGAGTTTGTTTTTCTCGGCTCTAATAGCTCGAAAAGGTAAATTTCTTTATAAACATTGATTTTTATTTATTTACAAGATATTAAGCTTAAATTATATAAACTTTTGTCATCTCTAAAAGTTGCTACTGATAGAGGAATTACAAGTTTACCGCGTACCTCAATCTTCATCCTTAATAACAAACAACCTTTTGGATGTGAGCAATTTTGTGCCAATCTTCACCCCCATTTTCTCTGTATCTTTTGCTCAACTCTGGACATCCAGCAATTGTCAATTCTCTAAGGTTGGTGAGGCGGTCTATTCCCTCCGGTAGAGCTGACAAATTTTCGCAATTATCAATCTCAAGTTCTTGAAGAGAAGTGAGATTCAAAGATACTGTTGGCGTAATCGGACAAATTTGGACACCAATTAATTTGTAATTGCTGCAAAGTGGAAGAAGATCCTTGAAGAAGCAATCGTGGCAAATCTGTTAAGGCATTTAAATAATCGAGTGAGAGAGTTTTAAGGCTTAACTGAAGGTCTTTGTCTTCTTCCTCTTCTGCTTCCATTTTCAAATTGATTTGAGCGCAACCAACTATTACAAGGTGTTCTAACTTGGTTAGTGATAAAAAATATATAAAGTCGGTAATGACAATATATATCGTAAAGAAAAGAAAGAAAAAAAAAATAAAGAACACACAGATTTTACGTGGAAACCCTTTCGGGAAAAAAAAAAAAAACCACGGGCAGAGGAGAAGAAAATTCACTATGTCGAATTCGAATCAATTACAAGAGGAATAGACCATGTCTATTTATAGGCTTATAAAGCCATATTCTAATAGGAGTGTAGTAAGATTGAAACTCCTTATTCTAATCAATATCAAATAGATGGAGTTTAATAAGGTTTAAAAAACCTTATTCAAAATAAAATAAAAGAAGTGTAGTTCTATAGGGATTCTTCTTTTATTTTATTTTACCATTGTATTTTATTTAAATAAGAATTTGGGTCACTTAATTCTAACAATCTCCACCTTGACACGAATTCTCAATAAACAAGTTCTTCATCGCGAACTCTTAACGAACAAGTTCTCCACCTCTTCCATAAAACCCCTTAAGGGTTTAACTTCAACAATGAACACCAACCAAGTCTAAGCAATGCTTAAACTTGGTTATAGGAAGTGACTTAGTCATCATATCTGCAGGATTTTCATGAGTACTAATTTTGCTCACAACAATATCACCACGAGCAATAATATCACGAACAAAATGATACCGAACATCAATGTGTTTTGTTCTCTCATGAAACATTTGATCTTTTGTAAGGAAGATAGCACTCTGACTGTCACAAAATACTGTGCTAATTTGAAGGTCTTCATTTAGCTCACTAAAGAGTCCCTTCAACCAAATAGCTTCTTTACAAGCCTCAGTAATCGCCATGTACTACTTTCGAGTGGTAGACAAAGCGATCGTAGTTTGCAAAGTAGCTTTCCAACTCGATTGCACAACCTCCGATTGTAAAGACATAACCGGTGAGAGATCTTCTTCTATCAAGGTCTCCAGCCAAAATCAGTATCAACATACCCAATGACTCCATCTCTAGTTCTTCCAAATCGTAAGCAAACATCAGTAGTACTGCAAGTATCTTAAAATCCATCGAATCGCTTTCCAATGTTCTTTTACAGGGATTCGCCATGTATCTCGCTAATCTGATCGATCGCATATGATAAATCGGACGTGAACAAACCATAGCATACATGAGAGATCCCATCGCACTAGAGTATGGAACATGTGACATGTACTCAATCTCATCATCGATCGTGGAGACAAAACCGATGAAAGTCCGAAATGGAATGCTAAAAGGAGTACTAATGAGCTTAGCACTCTGCATATTGAACTCGCAAAGAACTTTCTCAATGTACCCTTTCGACTTAGGTACAATTTACTTGCTTTTCTATCTCTCGAGAATCTCCATACCAAGTATCTTCTTTCTTTGGTCCTAAATCTTTCATCTCAAATTCTTCATTTAGTTGGGATTTGACCTTTCTTATCTCTCCTTTATCTCTTTTTTGCTATCAACATGTCATCAACATAAAGAAGTAGATACACAAAAGAACCATCACTGCTTTTTCTTAAAGTAAACACAAATTGTCAAAACTACTTCTTTTAAAATCATGAGAAGTCATAAAGGAATCAAACCTCTTATACCACTGTCTTGGTGATTGTTTCAAACCAGTAAAGAGACTTTTTCAAGCAAGCAAATATAGTCCTCTTTTCGAGATCAGTAAAACCCTCCTGGTTGTTGCATGTAAATATCTTCCTCAAGCTCTCCATGCAAAAATGCAGTTTTACATCTAATCGCTCAAGCTCCAAATCTTGCATAGCTACAATACCAAGCAAAGCTCGAATCGAACTATGCTTCACAACTGGGGAGAACACATCTGTGAAGTCCACTCCTGGAATTTGACTATAACCCTTTGCAACAAGCCTTGCTTTATATCTGGATTCTTCAACTCCTGGAGTCCCTTCTTTCTTTTTAAACACCCATTTACAGCGAACAACCTTTTTACCTTTAGGAAGTTTCACAAGATCCCATGTTCTATTTTTATGGAGTGATTCTATTTCCTCTTGCATAGCAAACATCCACTTTTCTGAGTCTTCACAGCTAACCGCCTTAGAATAATTAGACGGATCTTGGTTTGCATCTATATCTTCAGCCACATTTAAAGCATAAGCAACTAGGTCACCTCAAAGATACTTTTTGGAGGTTTAATTTCTCTTCTAGTTCTGTTTTTGGCGATAGAGTATTTTGGTGAAGAAGCAACTCTATTCTCAATTTTTGTACTGGCTTGAGGAGTTGACTCTGTATTAATCTGATGCTCCACCTGCTTTTGATTTTCTTTATTGGAAGAGTCTTTAAGAGATAAGTTAGGTAGCATAGCAGTTTCATCAAAACAACAACATCTCTGCTAATCACAACTTTTCTATTTTCAGGACACCACAACTTATACCCTTTTACACCAGCACTTTATAGCCAAGAAAAACACATTTAATGGATCTTGGTTCCAATTTTCCATTATTAGCATGAGCATACGCAGAGACACCCAAAAATCTTTAAATCGGAATAATTAGCGGGATTACCATACCATACCTCTTGTGGAGTCTTTTTCTCAATGGCAATGGATGGAGATCGGTTGATCAAAAAACATGCAGTAGAGGCTGCTTCGGCCCAAAATGACTTTGGTAAGTTGGCATTTGACAACATACATCGAACCTTCTCCATGATCGTTCTGTTCATTCGTTCTGCAACACCGTTTTGTTGTGGAGTATGACGAATTGTCAAGTGTCTCACGATCCTTCGACTTGCACAGTTTATTAAACTCATCGAACAAAACTCTAAGCCATTTATGCAATGCGGAGGTATTTTATTTGTTTTCCTATTTGTTTTTCAATCATAGCTTTCCAAGACTTAAATGCGGAAAACACATCGCTTTTTTGCTTCAAGAAGAATGCCCAAACTTTTCTAGAAAAATCATCAATAAAAGTTAGCATATAATTGGCTCCACCTCTCGAAGGCACTCTTGATGGTCCCACGTGATCGAATGAATATACTCCAATGTTCCTTCGTGTTATGGATTCCTCTAGTGAATCGAACTCTCTTTGCTTCCCAAAAGCGCAGTGCTCACAGAACTTCGGTTTGCAAATTCCTTGCCCATCAAGAAGTCCTCTTTTGCTCAATTTCGCCATGCCATTCTCACTCATATGCCCTAGGCGCATATGCCAAAGTTTAGTAATATCATCATCCGATAAAGAAGAGGAAGCGACAATTTTGCATCACCAATAATGATGAGAACCCTACAAAACATATAACTTGGTAGCCTTTCTCCGCCTCTTTCATCACAATGAGGGAACCTTTGAAATCTTCAAAATCCCACTTTCAACTATGTATTTGTACCCTTTTGAATCAAGAGTACTCAAAGAAATTAAATTTCTCTTCAATTACGGAACATGCCGACGTCACTAAGTGTTTCGACAACTCCATCAAACATCTTAACTTTAATTGTTCCAACACTGCAATTTTACACGAAGTATTATTTCCCATCAAAACAACACCTTGAGATACCGTTTCATAATTTGTAAACCAATCCCGATTGGGACTCATGTGAAAGGTGCGGCTGAATCAAGTATCCACTCATCGCTTCTCTTTTGAATTATTGTGAGGCAACTAGAAGTTCACCATCACCGTAGTCTTCTACAATATCGCCTTCACGTAATTTTTCGGTTGTTTTCCCCTTTGATTTGCAGCCTCCTTTTAATTTTGTTCTCGTAGCTTGTAGCACTTTCGATTTAATGTGCCCTTTCTTCTTGCGAAGTTACAAGTTTTACCTCTGTTTGAAGACTTTGATCTACCCTTAGATTTATCGCGAGGATTTCGTTCTGTGTCCTTCCACGATCATCATCGACATTCGATCTTGTCTCCCACGAACGATGAGACCCTCTCCTTGAGAGTCGTTTTAACCACAAGATGCTTCATCTTATCATACGAGGTCAAAGAATCATAAACCTCATCAACCGTGAGAGACTCGCGGCTATATAAAATCGTGTCTCTAAAGGTTGAATAAGACGGGGTAACGAACAAAGCAGAATCAACCCCTAGATCTTCCTTATCATCTTCGAACCTCCATGGCCTCCAAGTTTGAGAGAATTTCTTTAAACATCATTAAGTGTTCGTATGTGACGCACCTTCCTCCAAACGATGAGCATAAAGACGTTGCTTCATATGCAACTTGCTAGTTAAAGTTTTCGACATACATATTTGTTCTAGCCTCTTCCATAATGTCATGGCGATCTTCTCCTTCATCACATCCCCGCAAAATTTCATTAGACAAATGCACGGATGTAATCGTGTTAGTGCCTTTCGATCCTTGCGCTTCTTATCTTCCTCTCACAATGTCGAAGGCATCTTATCTACCCCTAACAGGGCTTCCTCTAAATCCATCGTGCAAGAACCGCTGCATCTTTATACGCCTAACAAATGACGGTGTTGCGATCCAACAGCAGAATTTCATACTTCAAAGACGCCATTACCGTGATCGAGATGAAAAACCCGGAAGCTCTTGATACCAGTTTGATAAAAAATATATAAAGTCGGTAATGACAATATATATCGTAAAGAAAAGAAAGAAAAAAAAAATAAAGAACACACAGATTTTACGTGGAAACCCTTTCGGGAAAAAAAAAAAAACCACGGGCAGAGGAGAAGAAAATTCACTATGTCGAATTCGAATCAATTACAAGAGGAATAGACCATGTCTATTTATAGGCTTATAAAGCCATATTCTAATAGGAGTGTAGTAAGATTGAAACTCCTTATTCTAATCAATATCAAATAGATGGAGTTTAATAAGGTTTAAAAAACCTTATTCAAAATAAAATAAAAGAAGTGTAGTTCTATAGGGATTCTTCTTTTATTTTATTTTACCATTGTATTTTATTTAAATAAGAATTTGGGTCACTTAATTCTAACAGTTAGGAATTTCAGGCTCCGTGGCAATGAGACAAGTTTAGTACAATAACTCAGAGCAAGTGTCCGAAGTGACTTCAGATACTGCATTCCTTCAGGTAAACATTCTAATTCGATACACCAATTCAATTTCAAGTATTGAAGAGAAGACCAACATCCTGCTCGTATTTCTTTCAAATGCGTAGCTTTAATGGTTATTACTAGATGTCTTAAGCTCAATCAACCTTTTTGCATATTTGTCAGCAATCGCTTCAAACCAAGTACCTCCCAAATTTAACGATTGCAAGCTGCGAAGCGTATCGAAAGACCTCGGGAGTTCATGTATATTGCTACATCCGCACAAGTCAAGGTCTCGTAACTGCTTTAAGGTACCAATGGAATTCGGTAAAGCCGTCAATGGTGAATCCCTTAATTCTAATGCTCGTAGATACTTGAAATTGGAGAGACACCGATTTATGAGTGATTCATTCATAGTTACCTTTGAAACATCTTGGATGACTAGTGTTCGAACATTTTTCATTTCCTCCAAAACTCGTGGAACTTCAACCAACTTGTTTTCACATAATAATAAATGTCGAACATTTTCATCAACCGTCTCTGTACCAGAATTCATTGTTTTACACTCTTTTTGAGACACATCTAATACAAGATCATGTACCAGATCATGCATTTTGAAGGTAAAATACAAGCCAAAATCCCTCTCCTTTTGGATGAGGCACCTTGATAGTAATTCGTTCAAATATCGTTTGCCAACATCCTCCCACTCTTGATTTTGCTTTGCATGCTCAAGGAGTCCATTTGCCATCCAAAGATAGATGACTGTGTCACTATAATACATCTCATCCTTTTTGTACAAGGACAAAAAAGCAAGACATCGTTGCAAATGAGATGGCAAATGATTATAACTCAACTTCAATACTGGTAAAATATCGTTTTCATGTTGCTCAAGTCTCCATATTTCACTCTCTCTAATATAGATCCAATCAGATTCATCAGTTTTCTGAAACAGTAGACTTCCCAATGTTCTTACTGCCAAAGGAACTCCTTTGCATTTTTTCACAATCTCCTCCCCAATTCTCATGAGATTTGGATATTGTCTCTCATCACCATCATTAAAAGCCCATTTTGTAAATAAAGCCAAACAATCTTCAAAAGGGAGACCTTTCAATTTATAAGGACAAATCGAACTCATTGTCGAGACAACCTTCAAACTCCGAGTGGTCACGATAATTTTGCTATGAGACGAGCCATCTATTGATCTCAACATATTTCTTAACTCAACCCATTTTGCTTGATTTTCATTCCACACATCATCCAGGACGAGCAAGAACTTCGTATCATTCAAAAGGCTTCTCAAACGATCTTGCAAGGCGTCAAGTGTTGAATCATCACATCTTTCTCCTTTATTTACAGATTGAATAAGCGGCTTTTTGAGCAATCTAGAAAGATCAAATTCCTCGAAACACAGATCCATATCTTCAAAGGAAAAAGGCTAGTAACTCGATCGTCATTGTATACTAATTGCGCCGGCGTGGTTTTTCCTAAACCCCAAGTCCAACAATGGGAATGACAGGACATTTCGAGCCTCACTTGGTTTCATCAACATACTAATAATGTTCTCTTTATCCTCATCTCTACCAATAACATCGGAAGAATCCACAAAAGAGATGGTCTCTCTCTGCGAAAAACATGTCGGTTGTCGCTACAATCTGTCTTAGATCAAAGCTTTTTCCACTCAGTGGCAAGTTCGCCTAGTCTCCCATTGATGTCTTTGATTTTATGACTCATTTTTAAAGAAAATGAAAGAGGCAAGCGACAGGAACCTAGAACTCGCACCTTTAAGTTGTTGATGTCGGGATGATTGATGGCGTCCATTTTGGAGAGCTTCACACTTGAAATCGTCAATAACGTCCCCTCAAAGATCGTAAAAGATGTCCCCGAGCTTCCACATCTGAGCGCGCAGGTTTTCATTTTAGTCTTTGTTGCGCTCGGCATCTAAGAGCACAGCTTTAATGCTGATCATGGTGTCCTCCAGCTTTTTCAGATCGGTTTTGCCATTAAACGCCAAGCGAACTTCGTCTACAGTGAGACCGACAATTTTCTCCACAACCCTTTCTGCAATATTGAACAGAAACGTTTCCGCCATAATTGAATTTCTAGAGCAAAGCTTGAACGCTTGAGGGGAAGGAAGGCAAATGAATGATTGAGGCACTCAATAATGATTTTATTTTTTATTATTCATATCGAAGTAACCATGCATTAAATTTTGCGGTTGTGGTTCAGCCAAATATCTGCTTTTGATTGTTGACTAGGCTTCATAGTTGACTTGGGTGGAACTTAAATAAGCTGTGTTGATAAATTAAAAAAAATTATTTTTAATTACTTTTGTTATCGTTTTATGAAGAAAATGGTCACTCTATTATTGACATTTAAAACACATTTTAATATCATATTAGATTATTGTTTGGGAAATAATAAATCTTATCAGCAGAGTGATGATTTCGTAAAAAAATATTAACGTAAGTAATTAAAATATAATATTTCAAACAATAGTGACTAAAATATAACTTGAGATAGAAAAATAAAAATAACTATTTTGATAGTTTATCCATTAAAAAGTATATGGATTAAAAATATTATTTAAATTAAATTTATAAATTATATATGGTAATATAATTTAAATATTTGTTTTGGATTGAGAAGGATTTTTTTAGGTTAAATGGGGAATGTTTGAAAAATAAAATCTAAGCCTCTTTTTGAAACTTAGAAGATAAAAGATGGGTTTCTTTGAAGTTTTAGGAATAAAGTAAATAAATATAAGTCTTCTTTTACCAAAATAAATATAAGTTAGACAAATAAATGGTTTGGCTTTAATGGGTATAAGAAGTATTTTAATTATGGTTGATATATGACAAAATTTACGATAAGTATTTTAATAGCAAGTTTTCTCCTTTGATCGATAAGTCAATTATAATGATCGAGTATACCTTAGACTATTAACCTTTCTCTGTGTAAATTTATTGCAAAAATATCCAACAACAAACCTTTATTGAATAAATAACTACGAAACACGAGTCGACGATTTAATTCCGATAACCTTACGAACTAGAATGGCCCAACTAGAACCAATGCCCTCATCCGTTTCAAAATTGATTACTATTTCCTCCTAACAGAATCCTGCTAACTACTTAATTGGACATGCCAATGTGTTCTTCAGCAGATTGAATACGATAGAGGATCAACTCGGTATTTTCAATTGTATGCCTATCAATACTAAATCAACAAACTCTTTTTAACTTGATGCCAATATAACTCTGTGAGACGAAGAAGTCTATCTCCAAAACTGAAAAAACAATAAACATTAGAGTGAAAGTTTTGAAATGCAGGTTCAGATCTGAACCGTTGAAAAAATTTGTAACTGGTAAAAGTTGGTGAGGGCAAGCTACATATTTAGTCACTTATTTATTCAACTTTAACATTCTAAATTGAGGATATAAACCACCCGTTTGCGTCTCAACAGCTACAATTGATAGGTGAAATGCTTGATTTTTATGTTCTTAAACATGAACCGTACGATGAAGGCAACAAAGGTGTGATTGGAGATGCTATAAATCTAGGTGCTTACCCAGATTGACATTGCAATGGCAAGAAAGTTTCATAACACAATTATTCTATTACTACTTTGATTGATTACTGTAACATCCTAAAAAAAAAAAAAAGAATTGGAGCATGATTAATGGGAGCCATGGCAAAAGCATGAAAATTTCATAAACAAACAAAATTTGAGATAAGCATGGGTTGATTTTTAATTTGTAAAAATCCTTCAAAAGAATGTGCATAGAAGGAGTGGCTATTAAGGTGAAAAGATGACTAATAAAAAGTCACCTTTTGATATAATTAGTGGTAATGTTGACTCACCACTAATTAAATTTCCTCATGAATATGCATATTTCTTGTCATGGTGGGGTAAACATATATTTTGTGATAAGGGGTATGAGGTGGATGGCATGAGAGATGAATTAAATTCTTTAAAATTAGGTATATTTGATGAACATTCAGCCCTTCAATTTTGTTTGTAAATGAAGAAGCAAAAACCTCTTAGCCATATCTCTTCTCTTTTCTTGTGTATTGGACATTTCTTCCTTTGGTTGAATCTGTGCTCTAGTAGTTTGGCTGAATAACACATCCTTGCCAACTAATCTTTAGCCTTAAGTCAAATCGGTGGAAGTCGGATATATCATAGTTAAGTTGCTCTTCTCTATTCGTTGACCTTTGGAAGTAGTGGTGTCGACGATCAAGAAGGTTCAGTCCTTACCGTAATCAGGTGTGTAATCCCTTACTTTCCAAATACATGTTTGAAATGGGGTGTGTAATCTCATACCTCTCTAAATGTTTGCATGAAATGTTCTGTGATTCAGTCGAAAGACTGAAAAGCTGCAAACCAGCATCTGTGGCCACTCGGGCGTACGTACGTTCGAAGTGGTAACCAGATTTTGTAACAAAATAGTTTTGGTTAACAGCAGTGACGTGATTTTGAAAAATCACCAAACATAGTAGGAATTGAATTAGAAAGTGAAGAAGATATGAATTGAAAGATAATTGAGTCTATTTTCTTATAAAAGAAACGGAGCAAGCAAAGGATTAGTATATTTTGAGATTTTTAGATTTTTGTGAGACTGGTTCAGAGTGATTTCGAGATTCCCTGTTCTGACTTTGAAAAATCACTATAAATTGTAGAAAAATAATTACAGGACATGGTTTATATTATTAGAATCCTTAGTGCGTCTATTTTTATTTGGATCAAACAAAACCAGTATTTGAGTTATGTACAATAAGATATCTGAGATTTTGTGAAGAGAGGGCAGAACTGTCAAATAGTGAAACAAGGGATACTTTGAAGAATAAACTGTACTAATTGGCTAAGCCAAAAATTCTGAAAATATTACAGTAAGAAGCTATATGAGTCTAGTTTCAGGGAAAATTTACGGATCTAAATTTCGAGTTTCCCAACTCAAGTTATAGTCAATTTAGTCAGTACGACGCAGATGGACTATGCCCCAAATTAGTAATTAAGCCTAGGTTGCGAAAATTACCATCATACCCTTAGAGGGTAAATTACCGAATTATAAAAATGCCCTTATGAGCCGAATTACGAAAATGCCCCTAATGGGCTGAATTATGAAATGTCCCTATGGACCGAATTACGAAAATACCCTTAATGGGCCAATTTGATAAATTGCTATATGGGTCAATTTGGTAAATTGCTATATGGGCCAACTTGATAATCTGCTTAATGGGCCAATTTGATAATTTGCTATATGGGTCAATTTGGTAAATTGCTATATGGGCCAACTTGATAATTTGCTTAATGGGCCAATTTGATAAATTGTTATATGGGCCAATTTGATAATTTGCTATATGGGCCAAATGTCTTATTTGATAAATGGGACATATTGATATGTGATAAATGGGCCAAAACTGCTAGATCGTTAAATGACCTAAATTGCTATTTTGACTAACGGGCCAAATTAATACTTGTGATATGGGCTTTTTGTTGAAATTTACCTTATGAATATATTGTTATGCATTATATATATATACATGACTGCATGGGTTGGGATAATTGACGAAGAGAAGAAAGGCATGTTGCCAAAAAAAAATCTAGTTCGGTGGCTCTGCCACAAATATTTTAAATGGCTCAATGCCTCTAGTTCGGTGACTCTGTCACAATCTAATTTTAAATGGCTCAATGCCTCTAGTTCGGTGACTCTGTCACAATCTAGTTCGGTGGCTATGCCACAAATATTTTAAATAGCTTAATGCCTGCAATTGGTGTGTTGGCGGGGTGGGTTGACTTGATCCCCACAGGTGTGATGGCTGGTACGGGTGGTGTGTAGCGGATGGAAATTAGGCTTGGTTGGGAATTGCATATTCCATGCATTCTTATATTTGATTTATATAATGTACATTTGTAAATGGGCTCAAGCCCAAATATATGTTTATATGGTTATGGCCCAGTGGACACGATAAGTGGGTTACACACTGAGTTCTAAGTAACTCACCCCGTTTTCCTTACCCTTCTCAGGTAATAATAATTAATGGAGGCTTGGGCCGGGGATGACTTCGTGTGGAGGCCATACTACGAATGATGAGTTATAAAAACTCTGAACTTCTTTTAAGTATTTTTAATTAAGTACTATTTCAATTACGGTGTAATAAGGCCTCTGGTATTATTTTTATGGATTTTTGTGCGTGGATGGATTTTTATATGTTTTAATTACATAAATGGGGTTGTTAAATTTTTATAAATGTTTTTCTTAAACTTGCGTATAAAAAAAAGATTTTTCTTAAATATAACTTACTCAATAAATTTTGTGAAAACTCTTTTATAAATTTATTTCAACCAATTATTAAAGTTTTAACCAAATATTTCTCTGAAAATGAAATTGTAAACTCTTATGTTTTTAAAAAAAAATCATGGTTTTCAAATAAATCTCGATTTTTGATAAACTCTAACTTCAAAATCGTTTTGCAAAAATTGTTTTCATTAAAAGCATTTATGGCTAGACGTAAGTTTGAATCGTGTGGCATGCCAAGTCTAGTCTTAACGCATAGGCCGGGTTTGGGGTGTTACATTTAATGGTATCAGAGTTAGTTTCAAATCTCGGCTGTGGTTTGGGTTCAACAACAAATTTTGTTTAAAAACTGTTTAAATTTCTAGATTTTATGTGTTAAAGGTAGTATGGCACCACGAGCATCCGGCACCAAGTCATGTAAGTATTTGTATATTAAATATTTATTATGGTGATATGACCATAGGAACACTCTAGAACTTCTAGCTTTAGATGTTGAAAACGGTATAGATTGAGACTATAGGAAGTGATTACGAAAACAACTTTACCTCTTATATCTCATAAAATATCGTTATTAAATGCTGAAATAGTATACTAATTCATAAAACTTGTAATCAGATTAAACCGAAATACCCAATATGAGCACTAGAGGACGTGGACGTGGACGTGGTAGACGTGGCCGTGGTAGAGGCCGAGGTGCTAGGGTGGCGTTTGAAGCGTCGGGTCTTATGCCAGAAATGGATGCACCTGTGTCACCTGGGAGTGAGACTGGATCTCATGATCATATGAGAGAGGATAATGCTTTGACTCAAGCAATGTTGCGATTCCTAGAAAGGGTCACTGGGGTTAGAACTGGTCCAATAATTCGTGGATCAATCTCGGAATGGCTTAAATCAAGTGGTGCCGAGGTTTTTAGAGGTGTTTCTGGTGTAGCTCCAAATGTTGCAGAATATTGGCTCGAGGCTGTAGAGCGAATTATGGATGATATGGAGTGCACTGTCAAGCAGAAACTGAGAGGGGCTGTGTCCTTGCTAAGGGACGAGGTGTATCAATGGTAGCTTACGGTTCGAGAAGGCACCGAGGCTGCATTGATTACTTGGGATTTCTTCAAAGCTGTTTTCCAAGGGAAGTACGTTGGGACAAGTTATGTAGATGCCCGAAGAAAGGAATTCCTAAATTTGGTTCAAGGAAATAAGATGGTGGCAGCCTACGAGGCGGAATTTCTTCGTTTGAGCCGTTATGCTCGCACTATAGTATCGACCGATCATGAGCGCTGTGTACGCTTTGAAGATGGGTTGAATGATGAGTTACGGGTACTGATAGCCCCACAGCAAGTACGGACTTTTGCCTCGCTTATGGAGAAAGCCAAGATAGCCGAAGAGGCTAAGAAATCAGAACGCCAGAATCGGGAAAGAGTTAGAGGCAAGAGGGATATTAAGTACACGGGCTCTACTAAAAGGTTTCAGAAGAGGCCCCGAAATGATGAGCCAGCTCAAGCTAGAGCACCTGTGACTACTAATCAAAGTCGAGATTGTACTGAATGTGGGAAGCGACATCCCGGGGAATGCTGGAGGAAAACTGGTGCCTGCTATAAATGTGGTTCCAAAGACCATCAGTATAAGAATTGCCCTCGACAAACTGATACGACTCCAATAGCTCGTAACCCTGATGCTTAGCCAGCTAGAGGCACTCAACAGCCACCGAGAGGCCGTGGGCCAGGTCGTGGTGGTAATGGTGTTGGACGTGGTCAAGGTGCACCGGGTCGAGGAAATAGCTTTAGAGGTAACGCGGGAACAAGACAGCCGGGGTTGGTTTATGCAGTTAGGCGTCGGGAAGATGGCGATGCACCTGATGTGATAACTGGTACGTTCTTCATCTTTGATGTACCTGTTACTGCTTTGATAGATATCGGGTCTACCCACTCGTATATTGCTAGTGCCATATTTGGAAACCTGAATATTAGATCTGAGATTTCTGATAGAGAGATGACGGTAATTAGTCCTTTAGGACAATCTGTAATCGTGAATAAATTGTATAGAGACGTGCCCTTGGAAATTCAAAGAGAAATATTCTTGGCGGACTTGATGGAATTGCCTTTCGGCGAGTTTGATCTTATTTTGGGCATGGATTGGTTGGTGAAGCATCGGGCGCAATTGGATTGTGCTGAAAAGCGAATGTTAATAAGGACTGTGAATAATGAGGAGGTAGTAATGATAGGCGAGCGAAAGAACTTTTTGGCAAATGTGGTATCTGCTTTAAAGGCAGAAAAGTTGATGCGAAAAGAGTATGAAGCATTCCTAGCCTTCATTAATGCTTTGGATGCCAAGGAATTATCAGTAGAAGATGTGAAAACGGTGAAGGAATTTCCAGATGTCTTTCCTGAAGAACTTCCGGGTCTACCCCTAGATCGGGAAGTAGAGTTTGGTATTGAACTTTTGCCCGGAACGGCTTCGATGTCCACTGCTCCTTATAGAATGGCGTCTAAAGAGTTAGCGGAACTTAAGGCTCAAATTCAGGAATTGTTGGATCGAGGATTTATTCGACCGAGTGTGTCTTCGTGGGGAGCACGGTCTTGTTCGTCAAGAAGAAGGATGGGTCGATGCGTATGAACATTGATTATAGACAGTTAAATAAATTGACGATCAAGAAAAGGTATCCATTGCCGAGAATTGATGACCTATTTGATCAGTTGAGAGGAGCTTCAATTTTCTCCAAGATTGATTTGAGATCGGGTTATCATCAACTCAAAGTAAAAGAGGCAAACATTCATAAGACGACATTCCGAACTCGTTATGGACATTATGAGTTTTTAGTGATGCCGTTTGGCTTGACCAATGCACCAGCTGCATTTATGGACATGATGAACCGAGTCTTTCAACCCTATTTAGACCAGTTCGTGGTGGTGTTCATAGATGACATCTTGGTATATTCGAAGAATGAGGAAGAACATGACTCACATTTGCGCATAATATTGCAAATATTGCGAGACAAGCAACTTTATGCCAAATTCAGTAAGTGTGAATTTTGGCTGAAGGAAGTAACTTTCTTGGGTCATGTGGTGTCAGCCGAAGGAATAAGAGTTGATCCTCGGAAGGTAGAGGCTGTGTTAGATTGGAAACCACCGAAGTCAGTGGCTGAGATTCGGAGTTTCTTGGGATTGGCTGGTTACTATAGACGCTTTGTTGAGGGGTTTTCATTGATTGCTGCACCCCTAACTAAGTTGTTGCGAAAAGGAGTACCGTATGTGTGGACTGATAAACAACAAGAAAGTTTCGAGAAACTGAAGAAGATTTTGACGGAAGCGCTAATACTAATTCAACCTGAGGCTGGAAAAGAGTTTGCCATTTACTATGATGCGTCACATACGGGTTTAGGATGTGTGTTGATGCAAAGTGGGAAAGTGGTGGCGTATGCTTCTCATCAGTTGATGCCGCATGAAGTCAACTATCCTACTCATGACTTGGAGTTGGCTGCGGTGGTGTTTGCTTTAAAGATTTGGAGGCACTATCTCTACAGTGAGAAGTCGATCATTTATACGGACCATAAGAGTCTTAAGTACCTCCTTACCCAAAAGGAGTTAAACTTGAGACAACGAAAATGGATGGAGTTGTTAAAGGATTATAACTTCTCAATCGAGTACCATCTTGGAAAGTCTAACGTGGTGGCAGATGTGTTGAGTCGTAAGGTAGTATCAGAGTTGAGAGCAATGTTTGCTCATCTCGGTTTGTTTGAGGATGGCGATCGCTAAGCGAAACTCGGTGAAGCCTGCGTGGTTGGAGCAAATCAAGGAAAAGCAGCTATCAGATGAAAAGTTGGGTCCTTTAATGCAGCAAGTTGAAAGTGGTATAATAGGGGATTTTGGATTGAACAAGGATGGCGTGCTATGTTTTCGTGGAAGAGTTTGTATGCCCATGGATTCGAATTTGAGACAAATGATTCTACGGGAGGCGCATAGTAGTCCTTATGCTATGCACCGGAGGAAGTAAGATGTATCGGGATCTTCGTGAGCGATATTGGTGGCGTGGTTGAAACGGGAGGTTACCGAATTTGTGGGAAATGCTTGACTTGTCAACAAGTGAAGGCGGAACATCAGTTACCATCGGGATTATTACAACCAGTAAAGATTCCTTTATGGAAATGGGAACGGATAACGATGGATTTTGTTAGTGGGTTACCCTTAACACCTGCTAAGAAAGATTCTGTTTGGGTGGTAGTTGATCGATTAACGAAGACTGCTCATTTTTTACCAGTTCATACGGATTACTCGCTGCAGAAATTGGCTAAGCTGTATGTATCTGAGATCGTGAAGTTGCATGAGGTACCAGTGTCTATCATATCAGACAGAGATCCCAGGTTTACATCACGGTTTTGGAAAGCTTTACATGAGGCTTTGGGAACAAAGTTAAACTTTAGTACGGCTTTTCATCCTCAGTGAGATGGTCAGTTAGAAAGAGTAATTCAGATTTTGGAAGACATGTTACGTGGTTGTGTAATCGACTTCAGAGGTAGTTGGGAGGATTTCCTACCATTGGCAGAGTTCGCGTATAATAACAGTTACCAATCCAGTATCCAAATGGCGCCTTATGAAGCTTTATATGGTCGTAGGTGTCGTACCCCTACTTGTTGGACTGAATTGGGGGAAAGACAGTTGTTGGGTCCTGAGTTGATATCTGAGACAGAAGAAAAAATGAAGGTGATTCGAGCGCGGTTAAAGGAAGCTTCGGATCAACAAAAGTCGTATACGGATCTGAAGCGTAAGGATATTGAGTTTGTGGTGGGAGATCAAGTCTTTCTGAAAGTCTCACCTTGGAAGAAGATTTTCAGATTTGGAAGGAAGGGCAAGTTGAGCCCTAGGTTCATTGGACCGTACCGTGTGTTGAAGCGTGTAGGACCAGTGGCATATCAGCTTGAGTTACCTCCGGAATTGAGACAGATACATAATGTATTCCATGTCTCAATGTTAAGACGTTACTGTTTGGATCCATATCACATAGTGTCGGTGGAAGAAATTGAAGTAAGACCTGATTTATCTTTTGAAGAAGAACCAGTTCAGATCTTGGACCGAGACATTAAAGTATTGAGAAGGAAGACAGTTCCGTTGGTTAAAGTTTTGTGGCGGAATCACGGTTCCGAGGAAGCCACGTGGGAGCCAGAGGATGTGATGCGACAGCAATACCCTCACCTCTTTTGATTAGATAAATTTCGAGGATGAAATTTTCTTTAAGGGGGTAGAACTGTAACATCCTAAAAAAAAAAAATTGGAGCATGATTAATGGGAGCCATGGTAAAAGCATGAAAATTTCATAAACAAACAAAATTTGAGATAAGCATGGGTTGATTTTTAATTTGTAAAAATCCTTCAAAAGAATGTGCATAGAGGGAGTGGCTATTAAGGTGAAAAGATGACTAATAAAAAGTTACCTTTTGATATAATTAGTGGTAATGTTGACTCACCACTAATTAAATTTCCTCATGAATATGCATATTTCTTGTCATGGTGGGGTAAACATATATTTTGTGATAAGGGGTATGAGGTGGATGGCATGAGAGATGAATTAAATTCTTTAAAATTAGGTATATTTGATGAACATTCAGCCCTTCAATTTTGTTTGTAAATGAAGAAGCAAAAACCTCTTAGCCATATCTCTTCTCTTTTCTTGTGTATTGGACATTTCTTCCTTTGGTTGAATCTGTGCTCTAGTAGTTTGGCTGAATAACACATCCTTGCCAACTAATCTTTAGCCTTAAGTCAAATCGGTGGAAGTCGGATATATCATAGTTAAGTTGCTCTTCTCTATTCGTTGACCTTTGGAAGTAGTGGTGTCGACGATCAAGAAGGTTTAGTCCTTACCGTAATCAGGTGTGTAATCCCTTACTTTCCGAATACATGTTTGAAATGGGGTGTGTAATCTCATACCTCTCTAAATGTTTGCATGAAATGTTCTGTGATTCGGTCGAAAGACTGAAAAGCCGCAAACCAAAGCATCTCTGTGGCCACTCAAGCGCACGTGACGTCAAGTGGTAACCAGATTTTGTAACAAAATAGTTTTGGTTAACAGCAGTGACGTGATTTTGAAAAATCACCAAACATAGTAGGAATTGAATTAGAAAGTGAAGGAGATATGGATTGAAAGATAATTGAGTCTATTTTCTTATAAAAGAAACGGAGCAAGCAAAGGATTAGTATATTTTGAGATTTTTAGATTTTTGTGAGACTGGTTCAGAGTGATTTCGAGATCTCCTGTTCTGACTTTGAAAAATCACTATAAATTGTAGAAAAATAATTACAGGATTATATTATTAGAATCCTTAGTGAGTCTATTTTTATCTGGGTCAAACGAAACCAGTATTTGAGTTATGTACAATAAGATATCTGAGATTTTGTGAAGAGAGGGCAGAACTGTCAAACAGTGAAATAATGGATACTTTGAAGAATAAACTGTACTAATTGGCTAAGCCAAAAATTCTGAAAATATTACAGTAAGAAGTTATATGAGTCTAGTTTCAGGGAAAATTTACGGATCTAAATTTCGAGTTTCCCAACTCAAGTTATAGTCAGTTTAGTCAGTACGACGCAGATGGACAGTTTTGATTTTTATGCCCCAAATTAGTAATTAAGCCTAGGTTGCAAAAATTACCATCATACCCTTAGAGGGTAAATTACCGAATTATAAAAACGCTCTTATGAGCCGAATTACGAAAATGCCCCTAATGGGCTGAATTATGAAATGTCCCTATGGACCGAATTACGAAAATACCCTTAATGGGCCAATTTGATAAATTGCTATATGGGTCAATTTGGTAAATTGCTATATGGGCCAACTTGATAATCTGCTTAATGGGCCAATTTGATAAATTGCTATATGGATCAATTTGGTAAATTGCTATATGGGCCAACTTGATAATTTGCTTAATGGGCCAATTTGATAAATTGCTATATGGGCCAATTTGATAATTTGTTATATGGGCCAAATGTCTTATTTGATAAATGGGACATATTGATATGTGATAAATGGGCCAAAACTGCTAGATCGTTAAATGAGCTAAATTGCTATTTTGACTAACGGGCCAAATTAATACTTGTGATATGGGCTTTTTGTTGAAATTTACCTTATGAATATATTGTTATGCATTATATATATATACATGACTGCATGGGTTGGGATAATTGACGAAGAGAAGAAAGGCCTGTTGCCAAAAAAAAATCTAGTTCGGTGGCTCTGCCACAAATATTTTAAATGGCTCAATGCCTCTAGTTCGGTGACTCTGTCACAATCTAGTTCGGTGGATCTGCCACAAATATTTTAAATGGTTCAATGCCTCTAGTTCGGTGACTCTGCCACAATCTAGTTCGGTGGCTATGCCACAAATATTTTAAATAGCTTAATGCCTGCAATTGGTGTGTTGGCGGGGTGGGTTGACTTGATCCCCACAGGTGTGATGGCTGGTACGGGTGGTGTGTAGCGGATGGAAATTAGGCTTGGTTGGGAATTGCATATTCCATGCATTCTTATATTTGATTTATATAATGTACATTTGTAAATGGGCTCAAGCCCAAATATATGTTTATATGGTTATGGCCCAGTGGACACGGTAAGTGGGTTACACACTGAGTTCTAAGTAACTCACCCCGTTTTCCTTACCCTTCTCAGGTAATAATAATTAATGGAGGCTTGGGCCGGGGATGACTTCGTGTGGAGGCCATACTACGAATGATGAGTTATAAAAACTCTGAACTTCTTTTAAGTATTTTTAATTAAGTACTATTTCAATTACGGTGTAATAAGGCCTCTGGTATTATTTTTATGGATTTTTGTGCGTGGATGGATTTTTATATGTTTTAATTACTTAAATGGGGTTGCTAAATTTTTATAAATGTTTTTCTTAAACTTGCGTATAAAAAAAAAGATTTTTCTTAAATATCACTTACTCAATAAATTTTGTGAAAACTCTTTTATAAATTTATTTCAACCATTAATTATTAAAGTTTTAACCAAATATTTCTCTGAAAATGAAATTGTAAACTCTTATGTTTTTTAAAAAAAAAATCATGGTTTTCAAATAAATCTCGATTTTTGATAAACTCCAACTTCAAAATTGTTTTGCAAAAATTGTTTTCATTAAAAGCATTTATGGCTAGAAGTAAGGTTGAATTGTGTGGCATGCCAAGTCTAGTCTTAACGCATAGGCCGGTTTGGGGTGTTACAATTACATTAAGTTTCTCCAAATTAATATACTTTAAAAACGTAATTCCAAGCCAAAAACATGAGATTGGGCTTTCTTTTTTGCTTCATCACGGACCAAGTGGTTACGATTTTTCTCCATATATGATGTTTGGTTCATCACAATCGAAGAAGATGTACTTTTTTAATTTTTATACTGATTATTTGATTTTGGATTAATTTAAAAGATTTGTTTAATACTAATGTAAAAGGGAGAGAAAAATATAATAAAAAAACCTTATGTTATAGCTTGATTTGTAGTGCCATGATGAAGAAGGTTAATTCATGCTCTAATTAGTTACATTACTTAGAATTTGAATGCTAAGTATCGGATACTAATTCTTTCAAGTTTTCTCGTGTATTTAGTAGGGTTTCTTGAAGATCATATTTCATCGTTTTCTCCAAATATAACAACATGACAAGCCATCGTTGCAAATGAGATCGGGCAAATGACCGTAATTTAACTTTAACCAAATGATGATAATAATTATAAAAACAATCAAGATTGGCTTTGGTAGGTAAACGGCTCTCTTGTTTTAATCCAACAAATACTCACCAGTTACCACCTTCATTCCATAGAAGAACAAGGGAAAAAGGAAATTGCTTGAATTGAAAATTTCTATTTCGTTTGCCGGGAGTCGAACGAGGATCTATTGCTTGGAAGGCAATTATCCTAACCGTTGGACTACAAACGCCTGATGACAGAAACCGCAGGCAAATTTAAATCTCAATATATCAAAAGGCTTCTTATGTATATTGGTAAAAGCATCTCTCCACTCCTTCTCAATTTTGATATTGAAAAAATTAGTCCTTATCAATAATTTTGAACAATTTAACTCCTATCAATTTTGAAAATCAGTAAATAAAAGCAATTGATCACGATAAATATTTTTTGTCAATTATATATAATTTTAATCGATTAGTGTTGTTATACCTTCACCCGACGCAACACGTGGCACTACAAGAAAATACTCGAGGATGGCTCAAGTTCATTCTAAATGTGCATTATTATTATTTTTTATAAATTATTAAAAATTTTTATTTTTTAATCTTTTACATATTTGAAACTTTTTTATAATCTTTATAATTGTTATTTTTTTTATAGTTTTTCACTCATATAGAATGAATCTGGATAAATTAATATCCAGATTCATTCTAGATGTATATATTTCTATTAATTTTAAAATAAATTTTTTAAATTTTTTATTACTAATAATTAAACTGATCAACTAAAAATTTTTATTAACGGAAGAATTTAATTAATTATTTTTATTATCAACTTGATACGATAAATTTCGATATTTACTTTTTTACAAATAGCTTTTTTATATTGAGCTTAAATTATATAAACTAAACAATATGTAAAAGTTTCTCCCAAATCTTAACAAATGCAGCTGCCACAAAACAGCTTAATATGTTTGATTCTATTTGGATTAATAACAAATTATTGCTTTAACTAATTTCAGCATTATTTATTAAAAAAATTTTAAACTATAAAAGAAATTGTATTAACAAAAATACAATAAAATATAATTTTCAAAACTTTTAAATAGTTGACGTTGTAATTGGGATAATTCCTTATGGAGTCCCTTCCCAACCCGTAAACATGAGGATAATACGTTTTAGCGGACTTGAGTCTACGTCCTCTTACACTGATAACAATGTCGATGCCAATCGAATTAAGACTCTATCCAAAACATATTTATAAATTTTAAATATATTAATAATCATATTTATGTCATATATTATATTAAGAAATGTAGTTAGCATCCAAATTCAAACAACTAAATAAAATAAAATCCAAATCCAATGACAAGACAAATTGAGATTAATGGTTTAGGCTGTAATTTTGTGCTTTGCTGTATATTAATTAATTGACATTTATATTTTATTAATTTGTTCTTAGGAATTAGATGATGTTCAACCACCTTCCCTTATTGAGTGCTTCACCTTAGTATTGTTCCAATCAATCCCTCCACTCATTTTATTTGATTTAAATGAATTATCAGAAATTACATCAAATATGATATTGGTGAGATTTTCAATGAGTCATCATATGGTTACATTCAATGTGAATTTATGGTAACATAATTATTCTGATATATTTTAAATATATGATTTTTTTTAAATTAATCCGGGTTACTATTATTATTATAACAATTTGGAGGATGAGAGTTCAGACAGGGACGAAATCAACAATTTATTATCAAGAATGGGTTAATATGAAATTTTAAAAGTTTAAGAGGTAAAAAATGTGGATCTACGATCAGCTGTGATCTTCGGGCTTTCGCTTTCACTGTTTTTTTTATCTTGCTACTATATTTTTCTTTAACAAGAATTTAGGTCATATAACTCTCAAATAGAATGTATAATAAATCATAAACACAAACCATGAGAATACATAAATATGTATAAAGCTAAAGGTTGATACATATCAAACAAACATTACAAGTTAGGATCCATCGCATGAAGCTGTTCGAAATATCCAAAGCAAAAGATCAGTTAATAGAATTACAAGTCTAAACTGTGAAATCTAAATGCAAATAAAGTAAAAGCCTCAACCTTAGCTTCATTCTTCCATCTCCATCTTCACGTTTCACATCTTCGTCTCCATCTTCATATTTCGCACATGCAATGTTTCCAAAACCCTGCTTTTCAAAGAAAGTAAACAAGAGACACGTCTCTACTCTAAAGTGAAAGATAATCTGCAATCAAATCTGATAGAGAAACTAAAACCTTACCACATAGCTCAATCTTCATCCGAAAATATCAATCTTTTGGATGTGAGCAATTTTGTGCCAATCTTCACCCCCATTTTGTTTGTATCTTTTGCTCAACTGCGGACATATTCCAATTGTCAATTCTCTAAGGTTGGTGAGCTGGTCTATTCCCTCTGGTAGAGCTGACAAATTAATGCCACCCATAATATCAAGTTTATGAAGAGAAGTGAAATTCAGTAGCCAAGCTGGTAGAACTGATAACACTCTAGAATGACATGTTTTTATGTGCTAATTGTATATTAATTTTGAATGTGATTCTACTAATTTGGGCTATTTATGGACTTTTATCTCATAGGGACTAAATTGGAGACCAATGCAAAATTGAGGGCCAAAATCGTGAAATTAAAGATAAAAATGGACCAATGTGCAACAAAGGGAAAAGATGGTGCCAAAAGTGCAAACATGGAGAGCAGAGGGATTGAAATGCAAAAAGAAGAGACTTTGCTTTATCAAATTCTATTTTAATTATATTAGGATAATTAATGTTAGGATAATAATCTAGGATTATTTAATTTCTTTATTTATCTCTATTTATCTTTAATTAAATTGTAATTATCTTTGGGAGTTTGAGTAGGACTAGTCCATCTACCTTAAGCACTATAAATAAGGGATGGAGTGACTCATTTTGGTTGTTCATCTTTTTCTGTACACTCCTCTCCCATACGTTTTTTTGCTTCATTTATTTTCTTTTCAATAAAAACTCTCTTTTCCATATTTTTATATTTTATTTATTTTTCCATACAATTATGAGCCACTAAAAACCATCTAGCCGAAGGTTGTCGAATGCCCCAAAAGGTTCTTGAGGCTTAGAACCCGCACTTAACTTTCTCGCCCAAGTATTCATCGTTTCTCCGCATTACGGGGCTAACGCTTCCGTCCAGGTCCCTTTAAAAGTAACCCTTTCAACTTATGCAAAGGCGGCCGCTTTGTGTGTTTTGGAAGGATTGCACCGTCGGTTTGTGAGCTTATTGCGTCAGAGGTTAGCGAGCCCAAGAGACAAAATGGCGTGGGATTCGCCATTGAGAAACGTTGATCTAGCGTAAATGACTCCACAAGAGCAATAGCAGGCTAGAGTCAGGCTCCCTAATTCGTAAGGTAAAACTCTTGGAGTTGGTGGTCGTAGGCGTCCTCTTCCACTATAACTGGCTTACTTGGGCGGAGAAGGGTCATCCAAAAGCCAAGACGGAGCCGAGGAGGAATGAGACAACCAGGAGAGTGGAATCTCTCCACATAAGAAACTTTTCTCTAAACCCTTTCTTTTTATTTTCCTCATTTTAATTCTCGTAATTTATTCTCGTAATTTCAATTCGTCTTAAATTCTGTTTTTATTATTATCTTTCCAGATCGAAAATTATTAATTCTGTTTTTTTATTTATTTTTCAGGAAAGCAGGTTTTCTTGGGCACGATTCTGCCCAGGATCTCGAGAAACAGGCATTTGTATAATCCGATCCCTGTGGATTCGACCCTACTTGCCCTTTACTATTATTTTCATTATTTTTTAGGGAGTAGGATATATTTTGGTGCATTCAACGACGCATCAAATTTTGGCGCCGTTGCCGGGGATCGGTAATGTACTAATCCTGTTTTTTGTTTTCTATGACCAGATCTGCTCCAGGCACTCTTGCTTTTGACTCGGAGATCGAAAAGACTGCGAAGGCTAATCGAAAGGAAACAAAGTTAAGAAAAAAGCAGTCAGTGGTGGTAGGGACTCAGAGTAATCCACCGCCAGAAATCAGAATCGACGACGAAGCAGAGTCTAGGGTTAACGAAAACCCTACTCAGACGCTTGAAAGTAAAGTAGAAGAAGTCGATCCATTTGAAGAAGTGTTCAACGCTAGGGTTGACGAAAACCCTAATTTGGTACAAGAACCAATGGCTCAAACGATTCGGCAACGAGCCGAAGCTCCGACAGAACAACCGCCACTGTGCATCGCATATCCTACTATGGATACTGATTTTGAACTAAGATCAGGGTTAATTCAATTGCTGCCAACTTTTCGAGGGTTACAAAATGAAAACCCCCATAAACATTTGAAGGAGTTTCATATGGTTTGTCTGAGTATGAAACCTCAAGGCGTAACTGAGGATCAAATTAAATTGCACGCTTTCTCTTTTTCCCTAGCAGATTCAGCTAGGGAATGGTTATTTTATTTACCTCCTGGATCTATAACTACTTGGGCTGATTTATCTCGTTTGTTTCTCAACAGGTTTTTTCCAGCATCTAGAGAGCTGAGCTTAGAAACGAGATCGTGGGAATATGGCAGAAAGAAGCAGAGACTCTCTACGATTATTGGGAGCGGTTTAAAAAGTTGTGTGCGAGCTGCCCACAACATGGTATAACAGAGCAATCTCTCCTCCAGTACTTTTATGAAGGTTTGAAACCGATGGAGAGGAATATGGTAGACGCCGCTAGTGGAGGAGCATTGGTCAACATGACCCCCCAACAAGCAAGGGACTTAATCTCCACAATGGCTGCAAATTCTCAGCAATTCCGAGCCAATCCTGAACCCCCTATAAGGGTTTACCAGCTAAGTAATTCTTCCATAGAAGATAGACTTGATAGACTTACTAATATTGTGAGCTCTCTTGTTGCAGAAAAAGCTAAACCAGCTCGGTTATGTGGAATATGTGCTACATCGGAGCACACAACTGATGCATTGATTGATGACACTATGGCTCATTTAGATGCCGTGGGAAACTTTCCTGGCCCACCACAAAGGCGTTATGATCCCTATGCTAATACTTTCAACCTAGGGTGGAGGGACCATCCTAACTTGAGTTATGGGGCCAATCCACGAAATAACCAGCCGTACCAAAATTAGCTTCCACAACAGCCTCGAGATTCAGGTAATTTCTTAGAAACCATGGTCAATAAATTAGCAGCTAATGTCCTTGATTTTCAACAGCAAACTCTTAATTTCCAAAGAGAAATAAAGGATTTTCAACAGAAAATCGAGGCATCTATAAGAGAACTGACCATATCAGTTGAGAAATTGAACTCTCAAGGGAAGCTGCCCTCACAAACAGAACCAAACACAAGGCAAAACGCAAATGCAGTGACGTTGCGAAGTGGAAAAGTTCTGGAATCGATTCCCGACAGGAATCATGCCCAAGAAATCGCCCAGGAAAAACCCAAAAAAGACGAACAGGTCCGAACGAAACCCCCATTGCCCATAATTCAACCTCCATTTCCAGAACGATTCCACCAGTGTTGAAAAGGTAAGTAGGACAAAGAAATCCTCGAAATATTTAGGAACGTCGAGATCAACATTCCACTGTTGGATGCCATCAAGCAAATACCTAGGTATGCTAAATTTCTCAAAGAGCTTTGCACCAACAAGCGGAAGTTAACAGGTAATGAAAGGGTGAATGTTGGTGAAAATGTGTCTGCAGTGTTACAGCGGAAAATGCCGGCAAAATGTAAGGATAGGGGTATGTTTGCAATACCATGCAAAATAGGACATTTGGGAATTAAAAAGGCTATGTGTGATCTAGGAGCCTCCATAAATGTAATGCCCTATTCTATTTATGAATCACTTAACGCAGGTTTTTTGACAAAAACAAGTGTTATTATTCAGTTGGCAGACAGGTCCGTTGTGCATCCCGAAGGAGTCCTCGAGGACGTGTTGGTAAAAGTTAACGAACTTATTTTTCCTGCAGATTTCTACGTGATAAAAATGGAGGAGGACAGTGCTCCGGGATCTTCAGATCTCTTGTTGGGACGACCATTCCTTAGTACAGCTAGAACTAAAATTGACATTCGAAGTGGAACTCTCACGATGGAGTTTGATGGGGAGATCGTGAAATTTAATGTCTATGACGCCATTAGCCATCCCAGTGAAATCTTGAGCGTAAATTGTGTAGATATAATCGACTCATTAGTGGAAGAAAATTTTGAATCCATTTATGATTTTAAATTTGACTTTGATAAATTTGAATTCGTTAATGAGTTGTTATCCCTAGGTACTAAGCTTTTACCTTCTGTTGTGCAAGCATCAGATCCAAAATTAAAACCACCTCTCGAGCATCTCAAATTCACATTTTCGGAGAATGATGAGACCATTGCCGACTTAAAAGGGATTAACTCCTTGAGGAAAATATGAAATCAATGAAAAAGGCGCAAAGACGATTGAACCCAAATATGGTGGATGTGATAAAAAATGAGAATTTCCGAGCTCACATGATTAAAAAGATTTATTTTGAGCCACCGTAGAACCATTTAAGTCGTCGAGCTAATGACGTTAAACAAGCGCTTGTTAGGAGGCAACCCAATCTTTATTTTTCTTTCGTTATTTATTTTCATTTTTTTATTTTCATTTATTGTTTTCTTTTCTTTTCTTTTTAATTTCTTTTATTTAAATATTAATAAATTTCTCTTCTTTGCTTAGCTAAAATGGAGCGCATTGAGGCTCGACTCGACACTTTTGGCCAGCAACTCACCGAACTCATTGCTATCTTCTGCATTCGACAGCAGCTACACGGGGAGTTTTTCTAAACTTTTCTTCCTATTTATTTCTTTTGCATCCACATTGAGGACAATGTGTTTTAAGAAGGGGGAGGTACTCTTCATATTACTGTCATATTCTGCTGAGATTTGTGTTTGCGGCTTGAGGCTCTTTTAGGTTGTCTATATTTTTTTTAGAACATTCTGTCACTAATCATGCCCAAGAATTTGCCCACGACTTGCCACTGTTTGACCCACATGCATGATTCTTGGCCACTGAGTTAATACTAATTCTGTCTGTTTGATTTTATCTCCATTGTTTTATTCTTATTAGGCCAATAATATTTATGATTAATAAGTTAACTCTATCTTGCTTTTCGTAAAATTGATCAAGTTTAATATCAAGTGGACACTTAATACGTTTGCATGCCTAAGTTATGTTCATGACTATTAGGTGGTCACTAAAACTTATTTTTGACACTTGATTATTTCTCTTAGGTCCTCTTGAAGTTTATATTTCGCGAAAATTGTGATTAATAAATATTTCCAAGGTTATGAGTACAGCTTAGAACGTGACTGATTGAGTAACCGGAGTAGGGTGCTTGGTTTGTCATTCTACTTCGCGTCAAAAGGTTGTGTGACGTGACGAGTGTAACAGCCCAATTTTAATAGTGTCGGAACAGTGATTCGAGATCACTAAAGCTGACGAAAAGTTAGAAAATTTTGTTAATCGATAATTATAAGTTAAGTGTGATTTTAGAAATATTTTAAAATTAGTGAATTTTGTGAACTGAAAGAATTAATTAGAAAAAAATTGGGCCAAAAACGAGGTATTGAGACCTCGAATTTATAAAGTGAGCCATAAATATTTCTAAAAATATTTATGGAGTGTCATTAAGTTATTATTAAACTTTCGTTAGAAAATTTTAACGTTTGGGTAGGAAATTAAATGAAAAGGACTAAATTGAAATGAAAGTAAAAGTTCAATTATAGATTAAAAGAAATTATGAAGGATCAAAATGGTAATTATACCATTTTGTATAGTGAGGCGGTATAACATAGAAAAATCTAAGATTTTTAAGGATTATTATTATATTATTATATTATTATATTATTATATTATTATATATAAAAACAAACAAAAAGAGAATAGAGAACAGAAAACCCAAAACGAAGAAGCAGAGAGCAGGAAAGAAAGAAGAAGAGAAGAGAAAGAAGAAAAAGGGGGGAAAATTGGAAAATTTTCAAAATTAGCTAAATAAAAAGGGGATCAAATTGAAATATATGGAGAATTCTCTTCATTTCTCTTCATTTTCTTCAGCTGAAAAATAGCCATGGGAGAGAGTTCAAGCTAGTTTTTATACTCAAGCATCATGTAAGTTTAATTCTTGCTTTCTCCTTGAAATTTCTATGTTTTGGACTTTTACAATTGGGTCCAATTTATTAATTCATTAGTTTTTGATTCTATGGCTAAATTTTTAAAGTTTATGTGGATTAGTGCTGAAAGAATATGATGAATAAATATTGAATTGAAGCTTTAATTTTGTTATATGATGATTTAATCAAGTGAAATTGATGGAAATTGGTTTTAGGACCTAATTGTGAAATAGCTGAAATTAAGGCCTAGTGTTAAAAATTCTGATTTCAAAGGTTATGAAGGAGTTTAAAATGATAGATAAAAGTATTAAATGAGAAAATTAACTCAATTGAGGGGTTAATTCAGCAAGGACTGAATTGTATGAATTGTGGAATTAGGGACAAAATAGAAATCAACATGTTACACTAAAGCAGTTTTAGACAGCAGCAGTTGTCTAACTTTGAAAAATCACTAAAATTTGTTTAAATAGAATTAGAAGTCAAGTGAGATATGGAATTAAAGCTTATTGAGTCTATTTTCTTATAAAAGAAACAGAGAAATCAAAGGAATTCTTTAATTTGAGATATTTGTATTTTTGTAAGACTGGTTTAAAACAACTTCGTGATCCCCTGTTCTTACTTTAGAAATTCACTAAAAATTGTATAAAAATAATTTGGGAACATAATTTATATGATTAGATTCCTTAATGAGTCTAGTTTTAGAAAAAATAAACCATAACATCATATGAATTCTATATAAAAAGATAATTAATTTTTAGTGAAGAAGGGTCGGAACTGCCAGACAGCAGAACAGGGGTGACTTTAAAGAATAAACTGTACTAATTGGCTAAACCAAAAATTCTGAAAATTTTATGGCAAGAAGATATGTGAGTCTAGTTTCAGGAAAAATTAACAGTTCTTCATTTGGAGTTCTGTAGCTCTGGAAATAAATAACTTAGTGACTATAACTCAAATGGACAGTTTTGAATATACTTATGAGTAATTAGTGAAATTATTGATAATATTACTTATAGCATGTTATATACATTAAGGATGTGGAATGGAGAGGAGGAGGAGGAAAATATGTATGAATATTCAGCTAGCATGGCTAATTTGTAATGTTTTAGGCTCAGGGACTAAATTGAATAAAAGTAAAACTTTATGATTAGTTTTGTAAAAATGTTGGAAATGACCAATTTACATGGAATGGATTATTTTATTATTGAAAATTGCAAAATTGAATGAAATTATTAATTTAGATTAAGATCGGTTGAAAAATCGATGAAAATAGAAAATTTCCAAAATGCCCTGAAATCTTGGTATTTCTGCAAATTTAGCCAGGTAAGTTCGTGTAACTTTAATTATGTGATATAAAGAAATATAAGTTGATAATATGTGAAATATTGATATGATGAATTAATTAATTTATGTTTATGAATAAACGGCAAGAGAATGATATTTATCATGACATGTAAATATGTGATTATCTTTAATATGTAAATAAAGGTAATTAAATATGTTGAGACGAGAAATAAATTCAAGTAAGACATGAAATGAGAAAAATAAATATGTTTAAGGGATAATATGTTTGATTTTGATTGGTTTCAAATATAAATGCTAGATGAAATAAAATGTCTGATAAATAAATTTGTAATTCCAGTAATGCCTCGTACCCTATTCCAACATCGAATACGGGTAAGGGGTGTTACAACGAGTAAAACTCCGCTAACCGGAAATAAATAATTTTTAGGAGTATGTTGAGCTGAGTAACCGGGGTGGGGTGCTTGGGTTGTCATCTCTTTTCGCGTAAAAATTTTCGATATATTCCTAAGTAAATAAATAGTTATATTAAAAAAAAGAAGAAGAAGGAAAAAAAAAAAGAAAAAAAAGAAAACTAGTACTAATAAAATTTCAAGCTAAGGACTAAAAGTGGGAATAAATAGAGTGTCTCAGTAGGTTTGGTAAATCACCTAATTGTCATGAAATAATTCAAGCCGATTTTAATTTTTGTGTGTTAATTAGGAAACTTTTTCTGTTTTACTTAAAGCAAGCTTAGAAGTTCTCTTTATTTTTCATATGCATTTTTGACTAATCTTTATAAAACTTTGGAGTAGAATTTCTTTCAGGATCTAGATTTCACAGTGGATAGGAACCATACTTGAGGGCAAGCATGGGCTAAGTAGGGGGGATTTGATACCACTCTAGAATGACATGTTTTTATGTGCTAATTGTATATTAATTTTGAATGTGATTCTACTAATTTGGGCTATTTATGGACTTTTATCTCATAGGGACTAAATTGGAGACCAATGCAAAATTGAGGGCAAAAATCGTGAAATTAAAGATAAAAATGGACTAATGTGCAACAAAGGGAAAAGATGGTGCCAAAAGTGCAAACATGGAGAGCAGAGGGATTGAAATGCAAAAAGAAGAGACTTTGCTTTATCAAATTCTATTTTAATTATATTAGGATAATTAATGTTAGGATAATAATCTAGGATTATTTAATTTCTTTATTTATCTCTATTTATCTTTAATTAAATTGTAATTATCTTTGGGAGTTTGAGTAGGACTAGTCCATCTACCTTAAGCACTATAAATAAGGGATGGAGTGACTCATTTTGGTTGTTCATCTTTTTCTGTACACTCCTCTCCCATACGTTTTTGTGCTTCATTTATTTTCTTTTCAATAAAAACTCTCTTTTCCATATTTTTATATTTTATTTATTTTTCCATCACAATTATGAGCCACTAAAAACCATCTAACCGAAGGTTGTCGAATGCCCAAAAGGTTCTTGAGGCTTAGAACCCGCACTTAACTTTCTCGCCCAGGTATTCATCGTTTCTCCGCATTACTGGCCGACGCCTCCAGTCGAGTCCCTTTAAAAGTAACCCTTTCAACTTATGCAAAGGCGGCCGCTTTGTGTGTTTTGGAAGGATTGCACCGTCGGTTCGTGAGCTTACTGCGTCAGAGGTTAGCGAGCCCAAGAGACAAAATGGCGTGGGATTCGCCATTGAGAAACGTTGATCTAGCGTAAATGACTCCACAAGAGCAATAGCAGGCTAGAGTCAGGCTCCCTAATTCGTAAGGTAAAACTCTTGGAGTTGGTGGTCGTAGGCGTCCTCTTCTACTATAACTGGCTTACTTGGGCAGAGAAGGGTCATCCAAAAGCCGAAGACGGAGCCCAAGGAGGAATGAGACAACCGGAGGCTGGAATCTCTCCACATAAGAAACTTTTCTCTAAACCCTTTCTTTTTATTTTCCTCATTTTAATTCTCGTAATTTATTCTCGTAATTTCAATTCGTCTTAAATTCTGTTTTTATTATTATCTTTCCAGATCGAAAATTATTAATTCTATTTTTTTATTTATTTTTCAGGAACACAAGTTTTCTTGGGCACGATTCTACCCAGGATCTTGAGAAACAGGCATTTGTATAATCCGATCCTTGTGGATTCGACCCTACTTGCCCTTTACTGTTATTTTCATTATTTTTTAGGGAGTAGGATATATTTTGGTGCATTCAACGACGCATCAAGAACGGAAAAATGTGGACAAATACTAATTCGTAATTGCTGCAAAGTGGAAGAAGATCCTTGAAGAAGCAATCGTGGCAAAGCAGTTAAGACAGATAAACTCTCGAGTGAGAGAGTTTTAAGGCTCAACTGAAGGTCTTTGTCTTCTTCCTCTTCTGCTTCCATTTCTAAATTGATTTTAGTGCAACAAATTATTTCAAGGTGTTCTAACTTGGTTAGGAATTTCAGGCTCCACGGCAATGAGACAAGTCTAATACAATAACTCAACACAAGTGTCCGAAGTGACTTCAGATACTGCATTCCTTCAGGTAAACATTCTAATTTGATACACCGAACCAATTTCAAGTATTAAAGAGAAGTCCAACATCCTGCTTGTATTTCTTTCAAATGCGTAGCTTCAATGGTTATTACTAGATGTCTAAGCTCAATCAACCTTTGCACGCTGTCAGGCAAATACTTCAAACCAGTATCTCCCAAATTTAACGATTTCAACCTGCGAAGATTATAGAAAGACCTCAGGAAGTTCACTCATTATACCCCTACATTCGTCCAAGTCAAGGTCTCAAAAGTGCTTCAAGGTACCAATGGAATTCGGTAAAGCCGCCAATGGTGAATAGCTTAATTCTAATGCTCGTAGATACTTGAAATTGGAGACACACAGATTTATATGTGATTCATGAATAGTCTTTGATTCCTCTGAAGCATTTCGGATGATTATTGTTTGAACATTTTTCATTTCTTCCAAAAACACGTGGAACTTCAATCAACTTCTCATCACATAATAATAAATGTCGAACATTTTCATCAACCCTTTCTGTTTCGAAATTCACTGTTTTACACTATTTTTGAGACACATCTAATACAAGATCATGTACCGGATCATGCATTTTGAACCTAAAATACAAGCCAAAATCCCTCTCATTTTGGATGAGGCACCTTGACAGTAATTCATTCAAATATCGTTTGCCAACATCCTCCCACTCTTGATTTTGCTTTGGATGCTCAAGGAGCCCATTTGCCATCCAAAGACGGATGACTTTGTCACTATAATAGATCTCATCCTTTCTGTACAAGGATAGAAAAGCAAGACATCGTTGCAAATGAGATGGCAAATGATTGTAACTCAACTTCAACACTCGTAAAATATCGTTTTCATGTTGTTCAAGTCTCCATATTTCACTCTCTCTTATATAAATCCAATCAGATTCATCAGTTTTCTGAAACAGTAGGCTTCCCAATGTTCTTACCGCTAGAGGAACCCCTTTACATTTCTTTACAATATCCTCCCCGATTCTAATGAGATTTGGATATTGTCTCTCATCACCATAATTAAAAGCCCATTTTGTAAATAAAGCCAAACAGTCTTCATGAGGGAGACCTTTCAATTCATAAGAGGGAATCGAACTCATTAACGAGGCCACGTTCCAACTCCGAGTGATGACAATGATTTTGCTTGGAGACAATCCATCCATTGATCTCAACAAATTTCTTAATTCAACCCATTTCGTTTGATTTTCATTCCACTCATCATCCAGGACCAGAAAGAACTTCTTATGATTCAAAAGGCTTCTCAAACAAGATTGCAAGGTTTCAAGTGTTAAATCATCACATCTTTCTTCTTTATTTATAGACTGAATAATCAGCTTGAGCAATCTAGAAAGATCAAATTCCTTAGAAACGCAAATCCATATCTTCAAAGGAAAAAGGCTAGTAACTCGACCGTCATTGAATGCTAATTGAGCGAGCGTGGTTTTTCCTAAACCCCCAAGTCCAACAATGGGTATGACGGGGACATTTTGATCCTCACTTGGTTTCATCAACATACTAATAATGTTCTTTTTATCCTCATCTCTACCAATAACATCAGAAGAATCCACAAAAGAGATGGTCTCTCTGCGAAAAACATGTCGGTTGTCGCTATACTGTCTTAGATCAAAGCTGTTCCACTCAGTGGCAAGCTCACGTAGTCTCCCATTGATGTCCTTGATTTTATGACTCATTTTTTAAGAGAATGAAAGAGGCAAACAACAGGAATCAGAAACTCGCACCTTTAAGTTGTTGATGCTGGGATGATTGATGGCGTCCTGTTTGCGGAGAGTTTCACACTTGAAATCGTCAATAACGTTCTCAGCATCGTAAAAGATGTCTCTGAGCTTCCACATACAGAGTCACAGCTTTTCATTTTGGTGCTGTTGCCGCTCGGCATCCAAGAGCACAGCTTTCAAGGAGTTCTTTTCGTAAAAGAATGCTTTAATATTCTAATTTGAGGATAGAAATTGAGGGGTGAACTACCGGTTTGCATCTCAACAGCTACTATTGATTGGTGAAATGCTTGATTTTTATGTTCTTGAACATGAACCGTACGATGAAGGCGACAAAGTTGTGATTTGAGATGCTACAAATCTAGGAGGTTACCGAGATTGACATTGCAATGGCAAGAAACTTTGATTGATTACATTAATTAATATAATAATAATAAACCTTATCTTATACAATATCAAACAAAGTTCAAGGATTTATCTAATATTAATGTAAAAGGGAAAGAAAAAATATAATAAAAAACCTTATGTTATAACTTGATTGGTAGTAACACGGTAAAGAAGTTAATTTATGTTCTTATTAGTTATATTATTCAAGATTTGGATGTAAGTATCAGAAACTGGTCCTTTCAAATTTTTTCATGTATTTAGTAGGGTCTCTAGAGGATCATATTTCATCCTTTTCTTACAAGAACAAAATGGTAAGACATCGTAAACAAATGAGATGAGAAATGATTGTAATTCGACTTCAATACTGCTATTAGACTTGTACTATGCATAAGTTATAGATTTAGTTTTTTTTCTCCAATTCGATCATATTTAGTCCCTATACTTTTCGAATTTTGAAATTTTAATTACAGCTCAAACGATAGTTGTTAAATCTATAAAATTAAAATAATGACGTCTTTTGTGAGTATTATGTGATATAATAACAAATTTCATGATATTATACATCTTATAATATATTTGTTGCATAAGATTTTTAATGGCATTATCATTCTTCATGCCAACTAACGGAAAAAAAGAGAACAAACTTTTTTTATTTTTGAGACAGTTTAAACTTACTAATTTTAATAATCTTCCTTAGTTGAATGTTGTTTATAATGATAAATCTTAATTTAAATTGATAATATAATTTTAACACTAATTAAATAATAATTTATTTAAAATAATATATGTTATTAATAATTAATATATCCAATTGTGTAACTCAAATCAATAAGAACTCTATTATAAAAGAAATTATTGATATGATTTTATCTGATATTTTTAATCATATAGTTCAAATGAAGAAAAATTCTATTATTTTTTTAAAAAAAATAAAATTTTATTTAATGCCTATTTAGTAATTAAATGAACATTAAAGGATATTATCGTCGATTCAAAAAAAAATTTAAATTTTTACTTTTATATATATTATAGATTAAGACAAGCTCAAAAGTAATGCTAGTTTGTTCCAAATAAACTAACTAAATTGTGTTCAATCTTCACAAAAAACCAATGCGAATGTGTATACTTTCATAGTGTTTAGATCCTTCGTAATTTTTTTGGGAAAACTAATCCTTTCAAATTGGAACGATGAAAGGAGAGAAAATGAGAGAGAGATATGCATGTTAGTTCGAAATCATACATTTTTTCAAATGTTTTATTTTCTTTCATGTCATTTCTCAACTCTACTAAGCAATGGTTAGAAAGATAATTACTTTTTCTATCCAATTTTCTTTCCTACCAAAAAAAAATTATATTTTTCAATTTTTCTACTACTTCAAATCTTTTCTGGTCTACCAAGCAAAGCATTGAGTAAAAAAAAGAAGTTATTAATTTTAAAATTTCAAGTTACAAACTATGTTTTAAAATTTTAAAAGAAGTTATTAATTTGAAATTATGTTTTAAAATTCTAAAAGAAGTTATTAATATGTAAGAATAACATTTTTTATTATTTTGTAATTTGTATTTTTAAATTTATAAATATATTTTAATTTTTTAGAATTATTTTTTTTATAATCATGATCAAATCGATAAAGTATGTAATTCTTGAAAGTTAAATATGTTATGGTACTAATTTTATAAGTACCGCATCATTTCTCCATCACAAAATAAACAATTAATAAAATTAAACTAAAAAAATACAAACACAACTAGTTATTACAAAGCAAAACCTCACTTATTACAATTACAACTGAAATCCAAATGCAAATAAAGTAAAAGTCTTCCGTGTCCTGCCTCAACCTCTGCTTGATTCTTCCATCTCCATCTTCACATTTCATACATGCATTGTTTCCAAACACAATGAGTACTTAACAAACTTTAAACATGCAAAATTTCCAACCAAAACCCTGCTTTTTTAGAGGAAGTACACAACAGACACGGTCTCTACTTTACTCTAAAGGGAAACATTATATGAAAGCAAATCTGATAGAGGAATTACAATTTTACCACATACCTCAATCTTCATCCTTAATAACAAACAACCTTTTGGATGTGAGCAATTTTGTGCCAATCTTCGCCCCCATTTTCTCTGTATCTTTTGCTCAACTCCGGACATCCATCAATTGTCAATTCTCTAAGGTTGGTGAGGCGGTCTATTCCCTCCGGTAGAGCTGACAATTTTTTGCAATTATCAATCTCAAGTTCTTGAAGAGAAGTGAGATTCAGTAGCCACGCTGGCAGAACGGACAAATTTGGACACCAATTAATTTGTAATTGCTGCAAAGTGGAAGAAGATCCTTAAAGAAGCAATCGTGGCAAATCCGTTAAGGCATGTAAAGAATAGAGTGAGAGAGTTTTAAGGCTCAACTGAAGGTTTTTGTCTTCTTCCTCTTCTAGTTCCATTTTCAAATTGATTCGATAGCAACTATGTATTTCAAGGTGTTCTAACTTGGTTAGGAATTTCAGGCTCCGTGGCAATGAGACAAGTTCAGAACAATAACTCAGAACAAGTATCCGAAGTGACTTCAGATACTGCATTCCTCCAGGTAAACATTCTAATCCCCTACACTCATCCAATTCCAAGTATTAAAGAGAAGTCCAACATCCTGCTCGTATTTCTTTCAAATGCGTAGCTTCTTTAATGGTTTTTACTAGATGTCTAAGCTCAATCAACCTGTGCACACTGGGCAACTGCTTCAAACCAGTATATCTCAAATTTAACGATTACAAGCTGCGAAGCTTATCGAAAGACCTCGGGAGTTCATGTATATTGATACATCCAAACAAGTCAAAGTCTCGTAAGTGCTTTAAGGTACCAATGGAATTCGGTAAAGCCGTCAATGGTGACTTCCTTAATTCTAATGCTCGTAGATACTTGAAATTGGAGACACACAGATTTATATGTGATTCATGAATAGTCTCTGAAACATCTTGGATGACTAGTGTTCGAACATTTTTCATTTCCTCCAAAACACGTGGAACTCCAACCAACTTCTCATCACATAATAATAAATGTCGAACGTTTTCATCAACCGTCTCTGTTTCAGAATTCATTGTTTTACACTCTTTTTGAGACATAGCTAATGCAAGATCATGTACTAGATCATGCATTTTGAACTTAAAAAACAAGCTAAAATCCCACACCTTTTGGATGAGGCACCTTGATAGTAATTCGTTCAAATATCGTTTGCCAACATCCTCCCACTCTTGATTTTGCTTTGGATGCTCAAGGAGTCCATTTGCCATCCAAAGACGGATAACTCTATCACTATGATAGATCTCATCCTTTTTGTACAAGGACAAAAAAGCAAGACATCGTTACAAATGAGATGGCAAATGATTGTAACTCAATTTCAACAATGGTAAAATATCGTTTTCATGTTGTTCAAGTCTCCATATTTCACTCTCTCTTATATAGATCCAATCAGATTCATCCGTTTTCTGAAACAGAAGGCTTCTCAATGTTCTTACTGCCAAAGGAACTCCTTTGCATTTTTTCACAATCTCCTCCCCGATTCTAATGAGATTTGGATAACGTCTCTCATCACCATCATTAAAAGCCCATTTTGTAAATAAGTCAAACAGTCTGCAAGAGGGAGACCTTTCAATACATAAGGGGGAATTGGACTCATTATCGAGGCCACGTTCAAACCCCGAGTGCTCACGATAATTTTGCTTTCAGACGAGCCATCTATTGATCTCAACAAATTTCTTAACTCAACCCATTTTGCTTGATTTTCATTCCACACATCATCCAGGACGAGCAAGAACTTCTTATCATTCAAAAGGCTTCTCAAACGAGCTTGCAAGGCATCAAGTGTTGAATCATCACATCTTTCTCTTTTATTTACAGCCTTAATAATCAGCTTGAGCAATCTAGAAAGAACAAATTCCTCAGAAACACAGATCCATATCTTCAAAGGAAAAAAGCTAGTAACTCGATCGTCATTATATACTAATTGCGCGAGCGTGGTTTTTCCTAAACCCCCAAGTCCAACAATGGGAATGACAGGGACATTTTGATCCTCACTTGGTTTCATCAACATACTAATAATGTTCTCTTTATCCTCATCTCTACCAATAACATCAGAAGAATCCACAAAAGATGTGGTCTCTCTGTCAAAAACATGTCGGTTGTCGATTCTCTCTCTTAGACCAAAGCTGTCCCACTCAGTGGCAAGTTCGCCTAGTCGCCGATTGATGTCTTTGATTTTATGAGCCATTCTTAAAGAGAATGAAAGAGGCAAACAAGTACAAAAGGAACCTAAAACTCGCACCTTTAAGTTGTTGATGTTGGGATGATTGATGGCGTCCTGTAGGAGAGCTTCACATTTGAAATCGTCAATAACGTCCTCAGCATCGTAAAAGATGTCTCTGAGCTTCCACATACAGTAGAGCAGCTTTTTATTTTGGTGCTGTTGCTGCTCGGCATCCAAGAGCTTAGATTTAATGCTGTTCATGGTGTCCTCCAGCTTTTTCAGATCGGTTTTGACTTTGTACACCAAGCAAACTTCGTCTACAGAAAGATCGGCTATTTTCCCCAGAACACTATTTGCAATGCCGAACAGAAACGTTTCCGCCATAATTGAATTTCTAGAGCAAAGCTTGAACGATTGAGGGGAAGGAAGGCAAATGAATGATTGAGGCACTCAATAATGATTTTATTTTTTATAATTCATATTTTTTTTTTGGTCAGAAACGGTGAGCTCCACGCTTTAAGTGTCTTCTTCTTCCTCGCTAACTATGATACTTCTGATCACTGCATAGCCTGATGCGTCTTCAAGCATAATTCCCATCACACCTCTCGGTGGAGTTGGATATAGGTGGGTACCCAATGAGAGTGAGATTCCAAACTTGGCTAGCCAGTCAGCAACTCGGTTCCCCTCGCGGTAGATGTGTCTCGTCTGGACCAGCCACGATCTGCTTAATAATTGTCGGCATCCGCTTATTAGGTGGACAAACTGGTGGCTTGGGTCCGGTTCAGTCTTGAGCCATGTTAGTGCAAGTTTAGAGTCCGACTCGAGGATGCATTTCCTGATGCCACGGTCCCACGCAAGCTTAAGTCCTAGATATATAGCCATTAGCTCCGCTAGAGGTGCGGTACATATGCCAAGATTAGTGACGTTTCCTGCTACCCATTTGCCCATGTCATCTCGGAGGCAAGCAGCGGCTGCCGCGCGGCCTGGGTCTCCTCGGGATGCGCCATCCGTATTGAGTAGTGTCCATCCTGGTGGTGGTGGTTTCCAGCTGATCAGTCGCTCCTGCCTTGTGGGCTGTGGTCCTGTATTACACAGTGAAGCAAATGAGGAATTCATATAGGTTACTTGTTCAATAATGAAGGTAGGAGTATCACAAGGTGGATCCTTCCCTTGAAAAATTGTGTCGTTCCTCCACTTCCAAAGCCACCATAGTGAGACTGCAAATAGCACGTTCCATTCGATTCCATGTCGGGCGCGGCTACGGCATATAATTCATATTTAAGTAGCCATACATTAAATTTTGTGGTTGTGGTTGTGGTTCAGCCAAATATCTGCTTTTGATTGTTGACTAGGCTTCATAGTTGACTGGGTGGAACTTAACTACGCCGTGTTGATAAATTAAAGAATGGATGGGGTAAACTATCAAAATAAACATTTTTTTTATTTAGGTTTATTTTAATTACTTAGGTTTAAAATGTTATTTTTAATTACTTTTGTTATCGTTTTATGAAGTAAATGGTCACTCTACCGTTGACATTTAAAACACATTTTAACTGTCATATTAGACTATCGTTTGGGAAATAACAAATCTTAATAATAGAGTGATGATTTTGTAAAAAATATTAACGTAAGTGACTAAAATGTAACATTTCAAATAATAGTGACTAAAATGTAACTTGAAACGGACAAACAAAATAACTATTTTGATAGTTTATCCATTAAAAATTATATGGATTAAAAATATTATTTAAATTAAATTCATAAATTATATATGGTAATATAATTTAAATATTTGTTTTGGATTGAGAAAGATTTTTTTAGGTTTAATGGGTGAATGTTTGAAAAATAAAATTTAAGCCTCTTTTTGAAACTTAGAACATAAAGATAGGTTTCTTTGAAGTTTTGGGAATAAAGTAAAAAAATATACATCTTCTTTTACCAAAATAAATATAAGTTAGATAAATAAATGGTTGGGCTTTAATGGGTATAAGAAATATTTTAATTAGGGTTGATATATGACTAAATTTAAAATAAGTATTTTAATAGCAAGTTTTCTCATTTTGATCGATAAGTCAATTATAATAATCGAGGATGCCTTAGACTATTAACCTTTTTATGTGGAAATTTATTGCAAAAATGTCCAACAACTAACCCTTATTGAATAAATAATTACGAAACACAAGTCCACAATTTAACTCCAATAACCTTGCGAAACCAATGGCCTCAACCATTTCAAAATTGATTACTATTTCCTCCTAACAGAATCCAACTAACTACTTAATTGGACATGCCAATGTGTTCTTCAGTAGATTGAATACAATAAACGATTAACTCGGTATTTCTAACTGTATGCCTGTCAATACTAAATCAGCAAACTCTTTTTAACTTGATACCAATATAACTTTGTGAGACGATGAAGTCTATCTCTAAAACCGAAAAAATAATAAACACTAAAACAAAAAGTTTTGAAATACGGGTTCAGATCTGAACCGTTGAAAAAAATTATTATTGGTAAAAGTTGGTGAGGGCAGTTATTTATTCAACTTTAACATTCTAAATTGAGGATATAAACCACCCTTTTGCATCTCAACAGGTACAATTGCTTGGTGAAATGCTTGATTTTTATGTTCTTAAACATGAACCGTACGATGAAGGCAACAAAGTTGTGATTGGAGATGCTATAAATCTAGGTGCTTACCCAGATTCACATTGCAATGGCAAGAAAGTTTCATAACACAATTATTCTATTACTACTTTGATTGATTACATTAAGTAATTTCTCCAAATTAATATACTTAAAAACGTAATTCCATGCCAAAAATATGAGATTGGGCTTTCTTTTTTGCTTCATCACGGACTAAGTGGTTACAATTTTTCTCCATATATGATGTCTAGTTCATCACAATTGAAGAAGACATACTTTCTTAATTTTTATATTGATTATTTGATTTCAGATTAATTTAAAAGATTTGTTTAATACTAATGTAGAAGGGAGAAAAAAATATAATAAAAAACCTTATGTTATAGCTTGATTTGCAGTGGCATGGTGAAGAAGGTTAATTCATGCTCTAATTAGTTACATTACTTAGGATTTGGATGCAAGTATCGGATACTAATTCTTTCAAATTTTCTCGTGTATTTAGTAGGGTTTCTTGAAGATCATATTTCATCATTTTCTCCAAATATAACAACATGACAAGCCATCGTTGCAAATGAGATCGGGCAAATGGCCGTAATTCAACTTTAACACTACTATTAGTCTTGTACTATGCATAAGTTGTAGGTTTAGTTTTTTTTCTGTAATTCGATCATATTTAGTTCCTATACTTTTTGAATTTTAAAATTTTAATCATAGCTCAGATGATAGCTGTTAAATCTATAAAATTAAAATAGCGACACTTTTTGTTGGTATTATGTGAAAATAACAAACTGACATGATATTACAAATATGATAATATATTTGTCGCATAAAATTCTAGAGATAATAAAATTTAATTTAATAAATTTAACGACTTAAGTCAAGACTGAAATTTAAAAAGAAAATAAAGAGTTATTAAATTAAAAAATTACATTATTCTTAATTTAATAATATAATATAAAATTTCATTTTATTTAAGTTAAGATTAATATAGTTTTTCATTCAGATTTAATTTGGATATGTGTCTATATGTAAGTTTTCTTTTTTTGAAAGTTACTTAAAAGAGCATAGTTCTATAGTTATATATAGGATAGACGTACTACACGAAAAATGAAAATTTCAGCTTTTGCTTTGACTGCATATTCATGGGCATTTGCATGTTTGGCAACAATCCCTATCGAATCAGTTTATTTATATACCTTCTTTTCAGGTTATTAAAAGGGAGTTCTTTATCGATTGTCAGTTATCGGACCATTATTTTGCGATTTAATAACATTAGATAAACCAAATGATAATAATGATTATGAAAATAATTAAGATAAAGAAAATACCTGATAAATATACTTTTATTTGTGCCACCCTAGATAAAATCTACAATATCCCTTAAAATTATGAAAGTACCTTAATCTAGAAACACGATTAGCCCTTAAATTAAATGGTGAAGGGTATAATGAATAAAGAAAGGAGAAATTGTTAAAAGGATAGATGTGTAGGGGTAGGGGGTTCTACTATGGAATTAGCACTCTTTTGAATATCACAAATGTTTCTCTTTTTTGTGTGTGTGATTAGCTTTGGTAGGTAAATGGCTCTCTTGTTTTAATCCAACAAATACTCACCAGTTACCACCTTCATTCCACAGTAGAACAAGGAAAAAAGGAAATTGCTTGAAATGAAAAATTCTACTGCGTTTGCCGGGAGTCGAACCCGGGTCTATTGCTTGGAAGGCAATTATCCTAACCGTTGGACTACAAACGCCTGATGACACAAATCGCCGTAAGTTTGAATATCAATATATCAAAAGGCTTCTTACGTATATTGGTAAAAGCATCTCTCCGCTCCTCCTCAATTTTAATATTGAAAAAATTAGCCCTTATCAATAATTTTGAACAATTTAACCCCTATCAATTTTAAAAATCAGTAAATAAAAGCAATTGATCACGATAAATATTTTTTTGTCAATTATATATAATTTTAATCAATTAGTGTTATTATACCCTCACGTAACGCAACACGTGGCACTACAAGAAAATACTCGATGACGGCTCAGGTTCATTCTAAATGTGCGTTATTATTATTTTTTTATAAATTATTAATATTTTTTATTTTTTTAATCTTTTACATATTTGAAACTTTTTTATAATGTTTATAATTTTTTTATAGTTTTTCACTCATATTCTAGATGTATATATTTCTATTAATTTTAAAATAATTTTTTAAATTTTTTATTGTTAATAATTAAACTGATCAACTAAAAATTTTTATTAACAGAAGAATTTAATTAATTTTTTTATTATCAGCTCAATACGATAAATTTCGATTTTTTATTTTTTTACAAATAGCTTTTTTATATTGAGCTTAAATTATATAAACTAAACAATATGTTTGTCTAACTCTAAAAGTTTCTCCCAAATCTTAACAAATGCAGCTGCCACAAAATAGCTTAATATGTTTGATTTTATTTGGATTAATGATAAATTATTGCTTTAACTAGTTTCAGCATTATTTATTGAAAAAAATTTAAACTATAAAAGAAATTGTATTAAAGAATACAATAAAATATAATTTTCAAAACTTTTAATACTTGATGTTGTAATTGGGATAATTCCTTATGGAGTCCCTTCCTAACCCGTAAATATGAGGATAATACATTTTAGCGCACTTGAATTCACGTCCTCTTACACTGACAACAATATCGATGCCAATCGAATTAAGACTCTATCCAACACATATTTATAAATTTTAAATATATTAATAATCATATTTATGTCATATATTATATTAAGAAATGTAGTTAGCTTCCAAATTCAAACAACTGAATAAAATAAAATCCAAATCCAATGAAAAGAAAAATCAAATTTATGGTTTAGGCTGTTATTTTGTGCTTTGATGTATATTAATTAATTGACATTTATGTTTTATTAATTTGTTCTTAGGAATTAGATGATGTTAAACCACCCTCCCTTATTGAGTGCTTCACCTTATTATTGTTCCAATCAATCCCTCCACTCATTTTATTTGATTTAAATGAATTATCATAAATACATCAAATATGAGATTGGTGAGATTTTCAATGACTCAAAAGGGTACATTCAACGTGTGTTTATGGTAACATAATTATTCTAATATATTTTAAATATATTATTTTTTTAATGTTAATTCGGATTACTATTGTTATTGTAACAATTTGGAGGATGAGAGTTCAGACAGGGATAAAATCAACAATTTATTATCAAGAAGGGGTTAATATAAAATTTTAAAAGTTTAAGAGGTAAAAAATGTGGATCTACCACTACACCAAAACAGACTTTTAGCGGCGTTTTTTTGGGCCTTTAGCGGCGTTTTTAAGCGCCACTAATAGTCTTTGCGGCGCTTTTAAAAATGCCACAAAAAACGCCGCTAAATGAGGCGTCGCAAAATTTAGCGGCGTTTATGAGACAAAAGCGCCACTAAAAGTCATGACTTTTAGCGGCGTTTTTTATACAAACACCGCTAAAAACATGACTTTTCGCGGCGTTTTTGGGAGAAGCGCCGCTAAAGGTCATGACTTTTAGCGGCGTTTATCTAAAAGTGCCGCTAAAGCCCAGACCTTTAGCGGCGTTTTTCCAAAAGCGCCGCTAATGCCCAGACTTTTAGCGGCGTTTTCCAAAAGCGCCGCTAATGCTCACACCTTTAGCGGCGTTTTGTAAATAAACGCCGCAATTGCTCATTTTTAGCGGCGTTTGGTAAATAAACGCCGCTATTGCTCATTTTTTTGCGGCGTTTTCCTTCAAACGCCGCTAATGTATAATATTTGCAGCGTTTTTCTTTGAAACGCCACTAAAAACGCCGCTAAAAGTCTGTTTTGGTGTAGTGTACGATCGGCTTTGGTCTTCGGGCTTTCGCCCTCGCTGTTCTTCTTATCTTGCTACTATATTTTTATTTAACAAGAATTTAGGTCATATAACTTAAGTAGAAAGTATAATAAATCATAAACACAAACAATGAGAATACATAAATATGTATAAAGTTAAAAGTTGATACATATCAAACAAACATTACAAGTTAGTAAACAAGAGACACGTCTCTACTCTAAAGGGAAATATGATATGAAATCAAATCTGATAGAGAAACTAAAATCTTACCACATAGCTCAATTTTCATCCCAAAATATCAATCTTCTGGATGTGAGAAATTTTGTGCCAATCTTCACCTCCATTTTGTTTGTATCTCTTGCTCAACTGCGGACATCTTCCAATTGTCAATTCACTAAGGTTGGTGAGCCGGTCTATTCCCTCTAGTAGAGCTGACAAATTAATGCCACCCATAATCTCAAGTTTATGAAGAGAAGTGAAATTCAGTAGCAACGCTGGTAGAACGGACAAATGTGGACAAATACTAATTCGTAATTGCTGCAAAGTGGAAGAAGATCCTTGAAGAAGCAATCGTGGCAAAGCAGTTAAGACAGATAAACTCTCTAGTGAGAGAGTTTTAAGGCTCAACTAAGGTCTCTCTCTTCTTCCTCTTCTGCTTCCGTTTCTAAATTGATTTTAGTGCAACCAATTATTTCAAGGTGTTCCAACTTGGTTAGGAATTTCAGGCTCCACGGCAATGAGACAAGTCTAATACAATAACTCAAGTGTCCGAAGTGACTTCAGATACTGCATTCCTTCAGGTAAACATTCTAATTTGATACACGGAACCAATTTCAAGTATTGAAGAGAAGTCCAATATCCTATTCGTATTACTAGATGTCTAAGCTCAATCAACCTTTGCACGCTGTCAGGCAAATGCTTCAAACCAGTATCTCCCAAATTTAACGATTGCAAGCTGCGAAGATTATAGAAAGACCTCGGGAAGTTCACATATACCCCTACATTCGTCCAAGTCAATGTCTCGTAAGTGCTTCAAGGTACCAATGGAATTCGGCAAAGCCGCCAATGGTGAATGGCTTAATTCTAATGCTCGTAGATACTTGAAATTGGAGACACATAGATTTATAAGTGATTCATGAATAGTCTTTGAATCCTCTGAAGCATTTCGGATGATTATTGTTTGAACATTTTTCATTTCTTCCAAAACACGTGGAACTTCAACCAACTTCTCATCACATAATAATAAATGTCGAACATTTTCATCAACCCTTTCTGTTTTGGAATTCACTGTTTTACACTCTTTTTGAGACACGTCTAATACAAGATCATGTACCAGATCAGGCATTTTGAACCTAAAATACAAGCCAAATTCCCTCTCCTTTTGGATGAGGCACCTTGACAGTAATTTATTCAAATATCGATTGCCAACATCCTCCCACTCTTGATTTTGCTTTGGATGCTCAAGGAGCCCATTGGCATCTAAAGACGGATGACTTTGTCACTATAATAGATCTCATCCTTTCTGTACAAGGACAGAAAAGCAAAACATCGTTGCAAATGAGATGGCAAATGATTGTAACTTATTGGCAGCCACTATCTTTGAAAAGTCAAAGATAGTTGGCTGTAAGCAAGTTGGCAATAGTTGGCAATAGACACCGAAAGTTAACGGGTGACAATTGGCATGAGATAATTGCAATTTTGGTCCCTATTTGTATAAGTACTTTACAAGTTGATCCTTGAATCTCAACTATAAATAGGCCTAATCATCTCTCATTTTCTTCATCTCAACATTTGTCATTCTCTACTTAAGGCATTGTTCTCTCTCCCTATTTGTAAATTTTCACTTGTAATTTTGGAGTGAAATATATTTGGTAGTGTCCGAGGACGTAGGCAAAATTTGCCGAACCTCGTTAAAGTTCTGGTGTTCTTTATTATTTATTTTTCATATATTGTGAGTGTGATTGTAGTTATTTATTGTGCTATTAAATTATGATAAAGAGATATTCTGGCTAGGAAAGACCTGGTACTTAAGTGATCCTCGTGATCCACCTCTCTTTCCTAGGAATTGAACTTAGTGTGATTTTTCAGTACAATAATTTTACTCTTTTACACGCTTCCGCACAACATAACTCAACTTCAACACTGGTAAAATATCGTTTTCATGTTGTTCAAGTCTCCCTATTTCACTCACTCTTATATAAATCCAATCAGATTCATCAGTTTTCTGAAGCAGTAGGCTTCCCAATGTTCTTACCGCTAGAGGAACACCTTTACATTTCTTTACAATATCCTCCCCGATTTTAATGAGATTTGGATATTGTCTCTCATTACCATAATTAAAATCCCATTTTGTATATAAAGCCAAACAGTCTTCATGAGGGAGACCTTTCAATTCATAAGAGGGAATCGAACTCATTATCGAGGCCACGTTCCAACTCCGAGTGATGACAATGATTTTGCTTGGAGACAATCCATCCATTGATCTCAACAAATTTCTTAGTTCAACCCATTTCGTTTTCATTCCACACATCATCCAGGACCAACAAGAACTTCTTATGATTCAAAAGGCTTCTCAAACAAGCTTGCAAGGCTTCAAGTGTTAAATCATCACATCTTTCTTCTTTATTTATAGACTGAATAATCAGCTTGAGCAATCTAGAAAGATCAAATTCCTCAGAAACAATCCATATCTTCAAAGGAAAAAGGCTAGTAACTCTACCGTCATTGAATGCTAATTGAGCGAGCGTGGTTTTTCCTAAACCCCCAAGTCCAACAATGGGAATGACAGGGACATTTTGATCCTCACTTGGTTTCATCAACATACTAATAATGTTCTCTTTATCCTCATCTCTACCAATAACATCAGAAGAATCCACAAAAGAGATGGTCTCTCTGTGAAAAACATGTCGGTTGTCGCTATGCTGTCTTAGATCAAAGCTGTTCCACAGTGGCAAGTTCGCCTAGTCTCCCATTGATATCTTTGATTTTATGACTCATTTTTTAAGAGAATGAAAGAGGCAAACAACAGGAACCAAAAACTCGCACATTTAAGTTGTTGATGCTGGGATGATTGATGGCATCTGTTTATGGAGAGCTTCACACTTGAAATCGTCAATAACGTTCAAAGCATCGTAAAAGATGTCTACGAGCTTCCACATACAGAGCGCTGACTTTTCATTTTAGTGTCATTGCCATTTCGGCATCCAAGAGCCTGACTTTCAAGGAGTTCTTTTCGTAAAAGAATGCTTTAATATTCTAATTTGGGGATATAAATTGAGGGGTGAACTACCGGTTTGCATCTCAACAGCTACTATTGATTGGTGAAATGCTTGATTTTTATGTTTTTAAACATGAACCGTACGATGAAGGCGACAAAGTTGTGATTGGAGATGCTACAAATCTAGGAGGTTACCGAGATTGACATTGCAATGGCAAGAAACTTTTATTGATCACATTAATTAATATAATAATAAAAAACCTTATCTTAAACAATATCAAGCAAACTTCAAGGATTTATCTAACATTAATGTAAAAGGGAAAGAAAAAATATAATAAAAAACCTTATGTTATAACTTGATTGGTAGTGACATGGTACATAAGTTAATTCATGTTCTAATTAGTTACATTATTCAAGGTTTAGATGTAAGTATCGGATACTGATTCTTTCAAGTTTTTTCATGTATTTAGTAGGGTCTCTAGAGGATCATATTTCATCCTTTTTTTACAAGAACAAAGTGGTAAGACATCGTAAACAAATGAGATGAGAAATGATTGTAATTCAACTTCAATACTGCTATTAGACTTGTATTATGCATAAGTTATAGCTTTAGTTTCTTTTCTCCAATTCGATCATATTTAGTTCCTATACTTTTCGAATTTTGAAATTTTAATTATAACTCAAACGATAGTTGTTAAATTCATAAAATTAAAATAATGACGTCTTTTGTGAGTATTATGTGAAAATAACAAATTTGTATGATATTATACATCTTATAATATATTTGTTGCATAAAATTTTAGAAATAATAAAATTTAATTTAATAAATTTAATGATTTCAATTAGAACTGAAATTTCATAAAAAAAAAAGATTAACTAATGGATAGTACAAAGATTAGTAGTAGAAATATATTTTAAATAATCACTATCAAAACGGTTTATTTACCTTCTATTCATATTTTTGAAAGGAAGTTTTTTATCAATTATCAGTTATCGAACCATTATCTTGCGATTCAATAATATTAGACAAATCGAATGGTAACAAGGATTATGAAGACAATTAAGATAGAGAAAATACTTGATAAACATACTTTTGTTTGAGCCACACTAAAAAAGAATATCGGGGTTTATGAAATCTCTAATATCCCTTAAACTTTGAAAGTTTAATCTAAAAACATGGGTAACCCTTTTCATTATTAAACAAAATTTGTGATATTCTTTGTTGCTTCATTTTATATATGGTATTTGCCTGATTTAATGTCATTTTCATTCTTTATACCAACTTACCAAAAAAGTATTGAAAATAGAGAAAAGTTATCATACTAATTTTATAACTACCACATCATTTCTCCATCACAAAATAAACAATTAATAAAATTAAACTAAAAGATACAAACACAATTAGTTGATAAATATCAAACAAACATCCCATGAAGCCATTTGATATATCCAAAGCAAAAGCTCACCTATTACAATTACAACTGAAATCCAAATGCAAATAACGTAAGTCTTCCGTGCCCTGCCTCAACCTCTACTTGATTCATCCATCTCCATCTTCAGATTTCATACATGCAATGTTTCCAAACACAATGAGTACTTAACAAACTTTAAACATGCAAAATTTCCAACCAAAACCCTGCTTTTTTAGAGGAAGTAAACAATAGACACAGTCTCTACTCTACTCTAAAGGGAAACATAATATGAAATCAAATCTGATAGAGGAATTAAAATTTTACCACATACCTCAATCTTCATCCTTAATAACAACCTTTTGGATGTGAGCAATTTTGTGCCAATCTTCACCCCCATTTTCTCTGTATCTTTTGCTCAACTCCGGACATCCATCAATTGTCAATTCTCTAAGGTTGGTGAGGCGGTCTATTCCCTCTGGTAGAGCTGACAAATTTTCGCAATTACCAATCTCAAGTTCATGAAGAGAAGTGAGATTCAGTAGCCACGCTGGCAGAACGGACAAGTTTGGACACCCCCTAATTCGTAATTGCTGCAAAGTGGAAGAAGATCCTTGAAGAAGCAATCGTGGCAAATCTGTTAAGGCTTCTGATCCCATGAGTAAGAAAGTTTTAAGGCTCAACTGAAGGTCTTTGTCTTCTTCCTCTTCTAGTTCCATTTTCAAATTGATTAGAAGGCAAAAAACTATTAGAAGGTGTTCTAACTTGGTTAGGAACTTCAGGCTCCGTGGCAATGAGACAAGTTTAGTACAAAAAATCAGAACAAGTGTCCGAAGTGACTTCAGATACTGCATTCCTTCAGGTAAACATTCTAATCCCCTACACTCATACAATTCCAAGTATTGAAGAGAAGTCCAACATCCTGCTCGTATTTCTTTCAAATGAGTAGCTTTAATGGTTATTACTAGATATCTAAGCTCAATCAACCTTTGCACGCTGTCAGGCAACTGCTTCAAACCAGTAAGATTCAAATTTAACCATTGCAAGCTGCGAAGCTTATAGAAAGACCTCGGGAGTTTTTGTATATTTCTACATCCGCACAAGTCAAGGCCTCGTAAGTGCTTTAAGGTACCAATGGAATTCGGTAAAGCCGTCAATGGTGAATTCCTTAATTCTAATGCTCGTAGATACTTGAAATTAGAGACACACAGATTTATAAGTAATTCATGAGTAGTCTTTGATTCCTTTGAAGCATCTTGGATGATTACCATTCGAACATTTTTCATTTCCTCCAAAACACGTGGAACTCCAACCAGCTTCTCATCACATAATAATAAATGTCGAACGTTTTCATCAACCGTTTCTGTTTCGGAATTCACTGTTTTACATTCTTTTTGAGACACATCTAATGCAAGATCATGTACCAGATCATGCATTTTGAAGCTAAAAACCAAGACAAAATCCCACTCCTTTTGGATGAGGCACCTTGATAGTAATTCGTTCAAATATCGTTTGCCAACATCCTCCCACTCTTGATTTTGCTTTGGATGCTCAAGGAGCCCATTTGCCATCCAAAGACGGATGACTTTGTCACTATAATAGATCTCATCCTTTCTGTACAAGGACAGAAAAGCAAGACATCGTTGCAAATGAGATGGCAAATGATTGTAACTCAACTTCAACACTGGTAAAATATCGTTTTCATTTTGCTTAAGTCTCCATATTTCATTCTCTCTTATATAGATCCAATCAGATTCATCAGTTTTCTGAAACAGTAGGCTTCCCAATGTTCTTACTGCCAAAGGAACCCCTTTGCATTTTTTCACAATCTCCTCCCCGATTCTAATGAGATTTGGATAATGTCTCTCATCACCATCATTAAAAGCCCATTTTGTAAATAAGGTCAAACAGTCTGCAAGAGGAGACTTTTCAATACATAAGGGGAATTGAACTCATTATCGAGGCCACGTTCAAACTCCGAGTGGTAACAATAATTTTACTTGGAGAAAATCCATCGGTCGATCTCAACAAATTTCTTAACTCAACCCATTTTGCTTGATTTTCATTCCACACATCATCCAGGACGAGCAAGAACTTCTTATCATTCAAAAGGCTTCTCAAACGATCTTGCAAGGCGTCAAGTGTTGAATCATCACATCTTTCTCCTTTATTTACAGACTGAATAAGCAGCTTGAGCAATCTAGAAAGATCAAATTCCTCAGAAACACAGATCCATATCTTCAAAGGAAAAAGGCTAGTAACTCGATCGTCATTGTATACTAATTGCGCGAGCGTGGTTTTTCCTAAACCCCCAAGTCCAACAATGGGAATGACAGGGACATTTCGAGCCTCACTTGGTTTCATCAACATACTAATAATGTTCTCTTTATCCTCATCTCTACCAATAACATCAGAAGAATCCACAAAAGAGATAGTCTCTCTGCGAAAAACATGTCGGTTGTCGCTATACTGTCTTAGATCAAAGCTGTTCCACTCAGTGGCAAGTTCGCCTAGTCTCCCATTGATGTCTTTGATTTTATGACTCATTTTTAAAGAAAATGAAAGAGGCAAACAACAGGAACCTAAAACTCGCACCTTTAAGTTGTTGATGTCGGGATGATTGATGGCGTCCTGTTTGCGGAGAGCTTCACACTTGAAATCGTCAATAAGGTCCTCAGCATCGTAAAAGATGTCCCTGAGCTTCCACATACAGAGGCGCAGCTTTTCATTTTGGTGCTGTTGCCGCTCGGCATCCAAGAGCACAGCTTTAATGCTGATCATGGTGTCCTCCAGCTTTTTCAGATCGGTTTTGACATTAAACGCCAAGCGAACGTCTACAGAGAGATGGCCAATTTTGGCGAGAACCCTTTCTGCAATATTGAACAGAAACGTTTCCGCCATAATTGAATTTCTAGAGCAAAGAAAGAAGAAAGTCAGTACAGCATTCACGAATGACCCTTCTTTTTTTCTCTTTTTCTTCTTTTTTTGTGGTAAGAAATCAAACAAAGAACTTGTTGTTGTAGCCCAAAATCCGAAAAAAAAACAAACCTTCTTGTTCTGGGAAATAATAATTTCTTGAACAATATCGAAGTTTCCGCCAAATATCTGGCATTTTGATTGTCTTTACATGACTGGGCTGGGACGTACCTATGACTTAACCTGCCAACTCTAACATATAATTCGGGAAAAGGAAAAATCCTTGAAATCTTACAGGAAAGAAATAAATATTTTTGCGGCTGCCGGAGTCCTAACCGTTGAACAGCAGACGCTTTATGATTGATTAGGAAAATTAAAACTTCGCCAAGTTTATCACAACCTATACAATAGTCCCATGGAAATATAAATGTACATCATAATTCCACATAAGTTACATTAAGCATTAATCGAAAATAAACACGATTTGTGATTCAATCAACATTTTCAAATATCGTTTCTAAGAATAAGACTAAAATTCTCATTAGAAGTATAATGTGTCTTACCATTATACTTAATAATTATCGATATGATTAATATTAATATTTTATTTTTGAAGAAGAAAAAAAAACAGGAATAAAGAATTTGTTGTTGATGTATATTTAATTAATTAACATTTATAAGTATTTTATTAGATTCCTTTCCAACCACCTTCATTCTTTGAGTACTTCACCCTATTATTGGCTTCATGAATTTCCACAAAAAGCTTCTCTAACTTAGATTATCATTTATGTTATATAATAGAATTTCTCTCTCATAAAATCTGTGGTATTATTTATTGTTTCATTTCATATATGACATTTGTCTGATTTAATGTCATTTTCATTTTTAATACAAATTTACGGAAAAAGTATGAGAAATGAAGAAAAAAATTATACTAAAGATAACCTTATGCTATAGTGTCATGATGGATGATATATTTTTTCTTCAAACTATTCGGTTTTACATACTTTGTCCACAAAAAGCAACTCACAAGTTGAAAGTGATTTGAACATTTATATCTTAAGATCAATTCTAATACACAGTTAATATGTGATTCATTACTCTTCTCTAGAATTATGACACATAACTTACTTTAGACTTATCATGTATTTGGATGCTAATATCAAGTACCTAAAGAACACTGAAGAGTAAGAACAACTATTGTTTCATGTTTAGATTTAAAAATTATTACGTAAATTATTCAACCCTTTTTCACATTCCCAACTTTTTTTTTTCATCTCTCCTTAGAGAAATTAAATGGTGAAGCTTTGATGAATAAAAAAAGGAGAAACTGTTTAAAGGTTTGATGTGTAGGGGGGGTTCTGCTACTGAATTTTTAGCACACTCTTTTGAATATCACAGATGTTTCCTTTTGTGTGTGTGTGATTGGTTTTGGTAGGCAAATGGCTCTCATGTTTTAATCCAACGAACACTCACTCTCATGTTTTCATTAATGGCTCTAATGACAGTATAGCTTACGAGTAAACTTAAATTTCAAATATGTTAATAGGCTTTCTATGTCCCCCAATAATATATTGGTAAAAACTTCTCTGCACTCCCTCTCAATTTTTATATTTAGAAAATTGGTCATTCTCAAAAATTTTGAGCGATTTAATCCCTATCAATTTTGAAAAGCAGCATATAAAAGCAATTAATCACAATAAATATATATTTTTTGACAATTATATATAATTTTGATTGATTAATGTTGTTATACTCTCACCTGACGCAATACGTGGCACTACAAGAGGACACATGATGACAACTCAAGTTCATTCTAAATGTGTTTTTTATTAATTTTTTAAAAATTATTAATATTTTTATTTTTATTTTGAATCTTTTGCATATTTGAATCTTTTTATAATCTTTATAATTTTTGAATTTTTTTTTATAATTTTACACTCATATAAAATGAATTTGGATAAATAGTTGTCTAGATCTAAAAGAACATGGACAATAATTTGTCCAAGTTCATTCTAGATGTATATTTTTTTTAAATTTTTATTTTAAATTTTATTTTTTACCGTTAATAATTAAACCGATTAACTAACAATTTCTATTAACGGAAGAGTTTAATTGATTGTTTTTCTCGGCTCTAATAGCTCGATAAGGTAAATTTCTTTATAAACTTAATTGATTTTTATTTATTATAAGATATTAAGCTTAAATTATATAAACTTTTATCAACTCTAAAAGTTGCTCCCAAATCTTAACAAATGCAACTGCCACAAAATAGCTTAATATGTTTGATTTTATTTGGAGTAATAATAAATTATTGCTTTAACTAATTTCAGCATTATTTATTGATAAAATTTAGTTTATAAAAAAACTTGAATTAATAAAAATACAATAAAATATAATTTTTAAAACTTTTAAATTCTTTACGTTATAATTGGGATAATTCTTCATTGAGTCCTTCTCCAACTTTTAAAAGAGAGGATAAAACGTTTCAACGCCTTCGGACCCACGTCCTCGTATACTAACAATTATACCGATGTCAATCGAGTTAAGACTCAATCAATACGTTATTTTTTTTCATATTTATGTCATATGTTATATAAAGAAATCTAGTTAGCTTCCAAATTCAAGCAGCTCAATAAAAAAAAAACCCAAATCCAATGAAAGACAAAATCATACTAATGGTTTAGGCTGTAATTTTGTGCTTTGCTGTATATTATTTAATTGACATTTATATTTTATTAATTTGTTCTTAGGAATTAGATTGTTTACTTGTAACATCCCGAAATTGGGCCTAGTAGAATTGGGCCCATTGGGCCTTGGGCATAGGAGTGTTTAAAATTTTTGAGAACAAGAGAACGACATTATTTCAAGTTGGACTTATTAGGAAAGTGATTTTAGAAAGTTACGGGGTTCTATGAAGTTCCAGGTTCAAGTTGGGCCTTAGTAAAATTTTGTGTTTAAGCCTATTAAGGAGAGATAGTAAGTGGCATCAAGGCTCATGGAAATAAAAGAGTAAATTGCTAGCATAAATGAGTATATGGCAAGGAGGTTATGGCATCAAGTGAAGTACCTTGAGGGAAGAGGTTCAAATCCCATTGTGTGCAAATTTTGACTATTATTTTTGTACTCTTTCCCAAAATTTCGGCCAAGCTTGTAAATAAGGCAAATTGGACTTTTTAAATTATGGTAAGGTTGCCTTATTAAATTATGGAAATGTATGGTAAGGAGGAAATTAAGGGATTTTAGGTAAGATGGATGAAAAAGAAATAAAAGAATTTGGGGAGTGGAGTAGGTGGATAAAAAAGAAATAAAAAAAATTTGGCGAGTGGAGTAGGTGGATGAAAAAGAAATAAAAGAATTTGGGAAGTGGAGTAGGTGGTTATTAAAAAAAAAAAAGAAAGAAAGAAGAAAATTTAGGTGTTTTGAGTATACGGTTTAGCAGGGGGATTTTGGGAGCTGATTTCTCTTATGGTTTTTGTGCAAATTTGTGCATGAAAGGTTTTGGGTTTCTATTAGCATTTTGGGTACTTTTTCTTTTCCAACTTCTTTTCCCCTTGTTTTGGCCGAAACACTCTAGCACATTTGTTCATCTTTCTCCCTTGTTTTGCCGAAACCCTCACTCCATTCTTGCTCATTTTTCTTTTGTTAGTCGAATCTCATATCCGTGTTTCATCCGTAGCCATAAGTCAAGTGGTGGAAATCGAATCCAATGTCAACAAGGTAAGGAGTTATTTATGGATAATTTGATATCGTTCATTATTCGATTGGTTGCTAAATGGATTAATAGATTGGACTAATCGGTCACGATAGGAATCAAATCGCCCGATCATCTATCCCTCGTAATAAGTAACTCGGATTTTTGGTGCCGCGGAGAGCACCGCGTTACGGATTCCGAATAAGGTGTGTAATCTCATACCCTTCCATATACATATCTGAAATGGTGTGTAATCTCACACTTCTCTGAAATTTTGTATGAAATATGCTATTAATTGGTCGAAAAATCGAAGAAAACTGAAAATCGGCATCCGTGATCACTCGGGCGTGCGTATGATCGTAGTGGTAATCGTATTTCGTAATAAAACAATTTCGGTTAGAAGCAGTGATGTGTTTTTGAAAAATCACTAAAAATAGGAGAAAAGGAATTAGAAAGTGAATAAGATATCTTAATTTTAGTGAGACTGGTTCTTATTAACTTCGGGGTTCACTGATCTGTTTTGGAAAAATCATATAAAATTGTACAAAGTGAATTATGGGTTATAATTTATATGTATGGATTCCTTAGTGAGTCTATTTTCAAGAGAAACAAGTTGGAGCAGTATATGAAAACCGTACAGTGAGATAATTGAAATTAAGTTAAGAGAGGTCAGAATCTTTGGACAGTGAAACAAGGAAAACTTTAAGGAATAAACTGTACTAAATGGATAGGCCAAAAATTCTGGAAAAATTACAGTAAGAAGATATATGAGTCTAGTTTCAAGGAAAATTTATGGATTTAGATTTCGAGATTTCTAACTCATGTTATAGTCAATTTAGTCAGTATGACGCAGATTGATAGTTTTAAATTTTTATGCCCAAATTAGTAGTTAAGTCCAGAATTGCGAAATTACCCCGTTTAGGCCTAAAATGGATTTTTGACCCAATAGTTCCATAGAGACCCAAATAGAAATCTGTGCCACTCGAGGCGATAGTAAGCCTTTGAAAACACCGTTGAATATGAAATTACCGAATTACCCTTGGAGGGTAAATTATCGAATTACCCCTGGTTGGTAAAACTACCGAATTACCCTTGGTTGGTAAAACTATCGAATTACCCTTGGTTGGTAAAACTACCGAATTACCCTTGGAGAGTAAATTACTGAGTTACCCTTGGTGGGTAAAATTACTGAATTACACTTGGTGGGTAAAATTACTAAAATACCATTGGAGGGTAAATTACCGAATTACCCTTGGAGGGTAAATTACCGAATTATCCTTAGAGGGCAAATTACCGAAATACCTTAAGCAGGTAAATTATCGAAATACCCCTGGGTTGTGAAATTACCGAAATACCCTTGGAAGGTAAATTACCGAAATACCCTTGGAAGGTAAATTACCAAAATACCCTTGGGTTGCGAAATTATCGAAATACCCTTAGAGGGTAAATTATGGAAATACCCTTGGGTTGCAAAAATTACAAAAAATACCCTTAGAGGGTAAATTACCAAAATACCCTTGGGTTGCGAAAATTACCGAAATACCCTTGGGTTGCCAAATTACCGAATTACCCTTAGTGGGTAAAATTACCGTTATACCCCTATGGGTTGATTAGCATGATTGTGTGTATTCTAATTATCTGCTAATCTATTTCATACATCGTTATGAAATGTGCTTTGCATACATGACATACTGCATGGGTTGGGTTATGTAATTGGAGGAAGTGATTGATTTGTTAGAGTCGCACGAGTCACCCGAGATGATTGTGGACTCACCGATTTGATTTGTAGGGTCGCACGAGTCACCCAAGATGACTGTGGACTCACCGATTTGATTTTTACTCACCGATTTGATTTTTAGGGTCGCACGAGTCACCCGAGATGACTGTGGACTCACCGATTTGATTTTCACTCATCGATTTGGTTTTTAGGGTCGCAACAGTTACCCGAGATGACTGTGGACTCACCTATTTGATTTTCACTCATCGATTTGATTTTTAGGGTCGCACGAGTCACCCGAGATGACTGTGGACTCACCGATTTGATTTTCACTCACCGATTTGAAATATGGCTTTATGCCCAGTTTGATATATGGCTTATTGCCCAGTTTGGTGTGTTGGCAGGGTAGGTGACTAAAGCTCCCCACAGGTGTGTTGGTTGGTACGGGTGGTGTGTAGCGGATGGAAATACTAGGCTTGGTTTGGGAATTGCATTTTATATTCATGTTATAATTGATACATTATTATTATTATTGAAAATAGGCTAGGCCCAAAATATTGTTAATTGGATTACGACCCAATGGATAATGGTAAGGGGATTACACACTGAGTTCTTGTAACTCACCCCCCTTTCTCTTAGCCTTTTCAGGTAATGCTCAGTGACGTGGACTTGGGCCATGGATGACTCGGTAGAGGCCATACTTCAGAAATGGTTTATTTGGACTTCAGACTTCTTTCTTGTTTATTTTATTACTCTACTATTTTAGGTTAAATGTTATAATAAGGCCTCGGATTTTCTTTCGAAATGCTTCTGCAACTCTATTCCCAAACGTCCCATTTTTGTAAATTGTTTATTTCAAATATGTTTTCACAACCAAAAAGGTTTTTAAAGATAATTACGTTTTCAAGTAAATAACAATTGCTTAAGTGTTTTGGGTTTTAACAAAGAGGCTGTAATTCTCAAACAAGTTTTTAACAATCTCAAAGATGGTTTGAAAAAAAAAAAAAAACTTTATGTGACACACCAAATTCGGGCTTAACTTCTAGGCCGGGTTTGGGGTGTTACATTACTGCTGTATTGTTGTCGTGCTTGTTCGCTTTGCTCATTAATTTCTTCGGATTCGCGGCTAGGAAGGCGGTCTTCGCCACTGCATTTATTGTGACCACTGTGGTTAACAAGTTTCTCACAGTTATGATCAATGTATTGATTTGGGATAAGCATGCCACACCTTTCGGTTTGGTTTGCCTCCTCTTTACGCTATTCGGAGGGGTTCTTTTTCAACAGTCAGTTACCAAACCATCACCTCGTGATTCAACAGCATCCAAGCAAACCGGTGATACATGAAGACAATCAAGATAAGAAAATGTCAGGTAAACATCACTGACCGTATCATGGCATTCTTTGTTGTTTCATATACTAAACTAATCATTTATCAATCATTGACAATCGAGGAATATGCATTTTCTTGGTTTCTATATTGGTATAGCTATTGATTATTCGATCTCAGATTAGTTTCAGAGACTTATTCGGTTTAATGGCATTATCATTCTTCATGCCAACTAATGGAAAAAAGGAGAAAACAAACTTTATTATTTTTGAGACAGTTTAAACTTACTAATTTTAATAATCTCCTTTTGTTGAAAGTTGTTTATAATGATAAATCTTAATTTAAATTGATAATATAACTAGGGGTGAGCGTTTGATCAAATCGAATGAAAAAATTTCGAGTTAATCGAGTTGACGAATCATATTTTATCATCCTAATTTGATTTGAAATTTTCTCGAATCGAGTCGAGTGAGATGGAATTCGAATCGAATCGAATCGAATATATTTGTTCGAGTTAAATTTTAAAAAATAAATTTGGGTCCTTGTAACCATTGTCACTCATCGTAATAAAATTTGTCCACCTTAACCAAATATTTTATTAACTTTCATCACTAAATAATTTATTTATTAATCTTTTATATAAGGGTTAGCTTCTTTGCTTGTTTAGTTGTTTCAATTATCTTCATATTATTATCACTATGTATTTTGAAATTAAAAAATATATTAAATGTAAAAATGTGATTTTTTTTTAATAAAAGTTATTTTAAAGATAAAATGTGAAATTGATACTAATATAAAATTTTAACACGAATATTTTATGGCATAATTAATAATTCAATTTTAATATAAATATTCAATATGACTAAACAATTCAATAATATAAATAATATAAAATGTGAAATTTAATTTAATAGTATAATAGTAGATATAAATAAAATTATTACTATTTATGTTTAGTGATTTTTTTTTGGATAATTTTGATTTTTTATTTGAGGGTAAAGGGTGAGAAGTAAAAGTTTAGGGGGAAAATGAAAAGTTTTGGAGAATAAAAGTTTGAGGGAAACTAAATAGGGGGAGTAAAATTTTGCAAGGAAAATATTAAAGAAAAAATTGGAGGGGGGATGGGTTTGGGGTAGATGGGAGGTGAGATGGGAAGGGAGTAAAAGTTTTAGGGAAAAAGTGGGAAGGAGTAAAAATTTGGGGGGAAAATAAAAAGTTTTGAGTGTTTTTGGGAGTAAAATTTTGAGAAAAAGTACATGAGAGAGTAAAATTTTGGTGGGAAATGGATTTTGGTTAGATCGGGGGGTTGGGATGGGAGGGAGTAAAAGTTGTGGGGGGAAAGTGGGAAGGAGTAAAAGTTTTGAGGGAAAAGTAAAAATGTTTGGGAGTTTGGGGTAAAAATGTAAAATATTATAGTTTGATATTCGAATTATTCGAATTATTCGAGTTATTCGAATTCGAAAACTCAACTCAATTCGAACTCGAAATTCGAAAAAAAATCGAGTTGACTCGAATAACTCGACTCGTTTAACTCGAAATTCGAAATTTTTTTTCGATTTTTTCGAGTCATATCGAGTTTTGCTCACCCCTAAATATAACTGTAACACTAATTAAATAATAATTTATTTAAAATAATATATGTTATTAATAATTAATATACCCAATTGTGTAACTCAAATAAAAAAAACCTCTATTATAAAAGAAATTATTGATATGATTTTATCTAATATTTTTAATCATACAGTTCAAATGAAGAAAAATTCTATTATTTTTTTTAAAAATAATTTTTATTTAATACCGATTTAGTAATTAAATGAATATTAAAGGATATTATGGTCGATTCAAAAAAATTTTAAATTCTTACTTTTATATATATTATAGATTAAGAGAAGCCCAAAAATAATTCCAGCTTGTTCTAAATAAACTAACTAAATTTTGTTCAATCTTCACAAAAACCAATGCGAATGTGTATACTTTCATAGTGTTTAGATCCTTGGTACTTTTTTTTGGAAAACTAATCCTTTCAAATTGGAACAATGAAAGGAGAGAAAATGAGAGATATATATGTATGTTAGTTTAAAATTATACATTTTTTCAAATGTTTTATTTTCTTTCATGTCATTTCTCAACTCTACTAAGCAACGATTAGAAAGATAATTACTTTTTCTATCAAATTTTATTTCCTACCAGAAAAATTATATTTTTCAAATTTTCTACCACTTCAATTTTTTTCCGGTCTACCAAGCAAAGCATTGAGTAAAAAAAAGAAACAATGTTGATGTCAATATCTAGGGGTTAGAAATTTCAAGTTACAAACTATGTTTTATAATTTTAAAAGAAGTTATTAATTTGAAATTATGTTTTAAAATTTTAAAAGAAATTATTAATATGTAAGAATAACATTTTTTATTATTTTGTAATTTGTATTTTTAAATTTTGTAAATATATTTTAATACTTTAGAATTATTTTTTTATAATCATGATCAAATCAATAAAGTATGTAATTCTTGAAAGTTAAATATGTTATCATACTAATTTTATAACTACCACGTCATTTCTCCATCACAAAATAAACAATTAATAAAATTAAACTAAAAAATCCAAACATCTCAAACAAACATCCCATGAAGCCATTTGATATATCCAAAGCAAAAGCTCACTTATTACAATTACAACTGAAATCCTAATGCAAATAAAGTGAAAGTTTTCCGTGCCCTGCCTCAACCTCTACTTGATTCTTCCATCTCCATCTTCACATCTCATACATGCAATGTTTCCAAACACAATGAGTACTTAACAAACTTTAAACATGCAAAATTTCCAACCAAAACCCTGCTTCTTGAGAGAAAGTAAACAACAGACACAATCTCTACTCTACTCTAAAGGGAAACATAATATGAAATCAAATCTGATAAGAGGTTACAATTTTACCACATACCTCAATCTTCATCCTTAATAACAAACAACCTTTTGGATGTGAGCAATTTTGTGCCAATCTTCGCCCCCATTTTCTCTGTATCTTTTGCTCAACTCCGGACATCCATCAATTGTCAATTCTCTAAGGTTGGTGAGGCGGTCTATTCCCTCCGGTAGAGCTGACAATTTTTTGCAATTAACAATCTCAAGTTCATGAAGAGAAGTGAGATTCGATGAGCTATACTTGGCGCAGAAGCGGACAAATTTGGACACCAACTAATTTGTAATTGCTGCAAAGTGGAAGAAGATCCTTGAAGAAGCAATCGTGGCAAATCTGTTGAGGCATTTATATGATCGAGTGAGAGAGTTTTAAGGCTCAACTGAAGGTCTTTGTCTTCTTCCTCTTCTGTTTCCATTTTCAAATTGATTTGATCGCAACGAAATATAACAAGGTGTTCTAACTTGGTTAGGAATTTCAGGCTTCGAGGAAATGAGACAAGTTTAGGACAATTACTCAGAACAAGTGTCCGAAGTGACTTCAGACACTGCATTCCTTCAGGTAAACATTCTAATTCCCTACAGCTCCTCAATTCCAAGTATTGAAGGCAAGTCCAACATCCTGCTCGTATTTCTTTCAAATGCGTAGCTTTAATGGTTATTACTAGATGTCTAAGCTCAATCAACCTTTGCAATCTGTCAGGCAACTTCTCCAAACCAGTACCTGATAACACTTTAAAACGACATGTTTTTATGTGTTAAGTATATATTAATTTCGAATGAGTCTCTACTAAATTGAGCTATTTTATGGACTTTTATCTCGTAGGGACTAAATCGGAGACCAATGCAAAATTGAGGGCCAAAATCGTGAAATGAAAGATAAAAATGGACCAATGTGCAACAAACGGAAAAGATAGTGCCAAAAGTGCAAACATGGAGGCGAGGAGGATGAAATGCAAAAAGAAGAGACTTTGCTTTATCAAATTCTATTTTAATTATATTAGGATAATTAATATTAGGATAATTATCTAGGATTATTTGATTTCTTTATTTATCTCTATTTATCTTTAATTAAATTGTAATTATCTTTGAGAGTTTGAATAGAATTAGGCTATCTACTCTAAGCACTATAAATAGGGGATGGAGTAGCTCATTTGTTTTGTTGATCTTTTTCTGTACACTCCTCCCCCATAATTCTTTTGTGTTTCATTTATTTTTCTTTCAATAAAAAATTCCCCTTTCCATATTTTTATATTTTCCACCACAAATATGAGCCACTAAATTCCATCTAGCCGAAGGTTGCCAAATTCCCCAGAAAAAGGTTCTTGAGGCTTAGAACCCGTACTCAGCTTTCTCACCCAAGTATTCATCGTTTCTCCGCATTACGGGGCTGACGTTTCCGTCCAGGTCCCTTTAAAAGTAACCCTTTCAACGTATGCAAAGGCGGCCGCTTTGTGTGTTTTGAGAGGATTGCACCGTCGATTCGTGAGCTTACTGCGTCAGAGGTTAGCGAGCCCAAGAGACAAAATGGCGTGGGATTCGCCATTGAGAAACGTTGATCTAGCGTAAATGACTCCACAAAAGCAATCGCAAGCTAGAGTCAGGCTCCCTAAATCCGTAAGTTTAAACTCTTGGAGTTGGTGGTCGTAGGCGTCCTCTTCCACTATAACTGGCTTATTTGGGTAGAGAATGGTCATCCAAAAGCCGAAGACGGAGCCAAGGAGGAACGAGACAACCGGAGGCTGAAATCTCTCCACATAAGAAACTTTTCTCTAAACCCTTTCTTTTTCATTTTCCTTATTTTAATTTTCATAATTTATTCTCGTGATTTCAATTCGTCTTAAATTCTGTTTTTATTATTTTTTCCAGATTGAAAATTATTAATTTTGTTTTTTTTATTTATTTTTCAGGAACGCAGTTTTTCTTGGGCACGATTCTGCCCAGGATCTCGAGAAACAGGCATTTGTATAATCTGATCCCTGTGGATTCGACCCTACTTACCCTTTACTGTTATTTTCATTATTTTGCAGGGAGTAGGATATATTTTGGTGCATTCAACGACGCATCAAATTTTGGCGCCGTTGCCGGGGATCGGTAACGTACTAATCCTGTTTTTTTTTTGTTTTCTATGACCAGATCTGCTCCAGGCATTCTTGCGTTTGATTCGGAGATCGAAAAGACTGCGAAAGCTAATCGAAAAGAAACTAAGTTGAGGAAAAAGCAGTCAGTGGTGGTAGTGACTCGAAGCAATCCACCACCAGAAATTAGGACTGACGGCGAAGCCGGAGTCTAGGGTTAACGAAAACCCTACTCAAACGCTTGAAAGTAAAGCGAGAAGAAGTCGATCCATTTGAAGCGGTGTTCAACGCTAGGTTGACGAAAACCCTAATTTGGTGCAAGAACCAATGGCTCAAACGATTCAAGCAACTAGCAAGCTACGCGATGCAACAACCGCCACTGTGCATCGCATATCCTACCATGGATACCGACTTTGAGTGAAATCGGGGTTGATTCGATTCTTGCCAACATTCCGAGGGTTACAGAATGAAAACCCCCATAAACACTTAAAGGAGTTTTATATGGTTTGTCTGAGTATGAAACCTCAAGGCGTAACTGAGGATCAAATTAAATTGCGCGCTTTCCCTTTTTCCCTAGCAGATTGGCTTTAGGAGTGGTTATTTTATTTACCTCCTGGATCTATTACTACGTGGGGTGATCTATCTCGTTTGTTTCTCAACATGGTTTTCCAAAGATCTAGAGCAAATTGAGCTAAGAAGGGAAATCGTGGGGATAAGGCAGAAAGAAGCGGAGACTCTTTATGATTATTGGGAGCGGTTTAAGAAGTTATGTGCGAGCTGCCCACAACATGGTATAACAGAGCAATCTCTCCTCCAGTACTTTTATGAAGGATTGAAATCGATGGAGATGAATATGGTAGACGCTGCTAGTGGAGGAGCGTTAGTCAACATGACCCCCCAACAAGCAAGGGACTTAATCTCTACAATGGCTGCAAATTCTCGTGAGCCAGAGCTATCTTGAACCCCTCAGAAGGGTTCACCAGCTAAGTAATTCAACCTTAGAGGATAAAGTTGATAGACTTACTAATATGATGAATACTCTTCTTGCAGAAAAAAACAAAGAAACTGACTCGGTTATGTGGAATATGTGCTACACACGAGCAGCACACAACCGATACTTGTCCCCGTCGTCCTGTATGGCGATACTATGGCTCATTTAAATGTCGTGGGTAATTTTCCTGGTCCACCACGAGGCGACACGACCTTTACGCTAATACCTACAACCCGGGATGGAGGATCACCCTAACTTAAGTTATGGGGCCCAACCCACAATATAACCGACCATACCAAAACCGAGTTCCACACAATGACCACAAGACTCGGGTAATTCTCTAGAAACTTTGGTCAATAAATTAGCAGCTAATATGCTTGATTTTCAACAGAAAAACCGAGGCATCTATAAGAGAATTAACCATATCGGTTGAGAAATTGAACTCTCAAGGAAGAAGTTGTCACGTCAAATGCAGAACCAAACCCAAGGCAAAACGCAAATGCAATGTGACGCTGCAAAGTGGAAAAATCTTTGGAATCGATTCCGACGTAAATCATGCCCAAGAAATCGCCCAGAAAAACCGAAAAAGATGAACAGGTCCGACCGAAACCCCCACTGCCCAGAATTCCACCTCCATTTCCAGAACGATTCCACCAGTGTCGAAAAGGTAAGCAGGACAAAGAGATCCTCGAAACATTTAGGAACGTCGAGATCAATATTCCACTGTTGGATGCCATCAAGCAAATACCCAGGTACGCTAAATTTCTCAAAGAGCTTTGCACCAACAAACGAAAGTTAACAGGTAATGAAAGGGTGAATGTTGGTGAAAATGTGATCGTGATGTTGTTACAAATGGAAAATGCCGACAAAATGTAAAGATAGGGGTATGTTTGCAATACCATGCAAAATAGGACATTTGGGAATTAAAAAGGCTATGTGTGATCTAGGAGCCTCCATAAATGTAATGCCCTATTCTATTTATGAGTCACTTAACGCATGTTTTTTAACAAAAACAGGTGTTATCATTCAACTGGCAGACAGGTCCGTTGTACGTCTCGAAGGAGTCCTCGAGGACGTGTTGGTAAAAGTTAACGAACTTATTTTTCCTGCAGATTTTTATGTGATAAAAATGGAGGAGGACAGTGCTCCGGGATCTTCAGATCTCTTGTTGGGACGACCATTCCTTAGTACAGCTAGTACTAAAATTAATGTTCGAAGTGGAACTCTCACGATGGAGTTTGATGGGGAGATCGTGAAATTTAACGTCTACGATGCCATTAGCCACCCCAGTGAAATTTTGAGCGTGAATTGTGTCGATATAATCAGCTCATTAGTGGAAGAAAATTTTGAATCCATTTATGACTTTAAATTTGACTTTGATAAATTTGAATCCGTTAATGAGTTGTTATCCCCAGGTACTAAGCTTTTACCTTCTGTTGCGCAGGAGCCAGATCCAAAATTAAAACCACCTCTCAAACATTTCAAATTCACATTTTTGGAGGATGATGAGACCATTGCCGACTTAAAAGGGATCGACCCCTTGGAGGAAAATATAAAACCAATGAAAAAGGCGCAAGGACAATTAAACCCAAAGATGGTGGATGTGATAAAAAATGAGAATTTCCAAGCTCACATGATTAAAAAGATTTATTTTGAGCCACTGTAGAACCATTTAAGTCGTCCAGCTAATGACGCTAAACAAGCGCTTATTGGGAGGCAACCCAATCTTTATTTTTCTTTTATTATTTATTTTTATTATCTGTTTTTATTTATTGTTTTCTTTTCTTTTCTTTTTAATTTCTTTTATCTAAATATCAATAAATTTCTCTTCTTTGCTTAGCTAAAATGGAGCGCATTGAGGCTCGACTCGACAATTTTGGCCAGTAACTCACCGAACTCATTGCTATCCTCCGCATTCGACAGTAGCTACACGGGGAGTTTTTCTAAACTTTTCTTCTTATTTCTTTTGCGTCCACATTGAGGACAATGTTTTTTAAGTAGGGGGGAGGTACTCTTCGTATTACTGCCATATTCTATTGAGATTTGTGTGTGCAGCTTGAGGCTCTTTTAGGTTGTCCATATTTATTTTAGAACATTCTGTCGCTAATCATGCCCAAGAATTTGCCCACGACTTGCCTTTGTTTCACCCACATGCATGATTCTTGGCCACCGAGTTAAATTTCGATTCATGTCATTTGATTTTATCTCCATTGTTTTATTCTTATTAGGCCAATAATATTTATGATTAATAAGTTAACTCTATCTTGTTTTTCGTAAAATTGATCAAGTTTAATATCAAGTGGACACTTAATATATTTGCTTGCCTAAGTTGTGTTCATGACTATTAGGTGGTTACTAAAACTTATTTTTGACACTTGATTATTTCTCTTAGGTCCTCTTGAAGTTTATATTTCGCGAAAATAGTGATTAATAAATATTTCCAAGGTTATGAGTATAGCTTAGAACACCGGGGTAGGGTGCTTGGGTTGTCATTCTACTTCGTGTCAAAAGGTTTTGTGACGTAATAGGTAAAACTCCGCTAGCCAAGGTTATGAGTATGGCTCGAGCGTGGTGATTGAGTGCTTAGGGGTAGGGTGCTTGGGTTGTCATTCTACTTCGCGTCAAAAGGTTGTGTGACGTGATGGGTAAAACTCCGCTAACCAGAAATATATTCCTCAATAAAAAAAAGAAAAAAAAGAAAAAAAGAAAAAAAAGAAGAAAAAAAGAAGAAAAAGAAAAAAAAGAGAGAAAAGAAAAAAATATAGTACTAATAAAATTTCAGTTGGGGACTAAAAGCAGAAATAAATAGAGTGTCTTAGTAGGTTTGGTAATTTACCTAATTGTCATGAAATAATTCAAGCCGATTTTAATTTTTGTGTGTGTTTAATTAGGAAACTTTTTCTATTTTACTTAAAGCAAGCTTAGAAGTTCTCTTTATTTTTCATATGTATTTTTGACTAATCTTTATAAAACTTTGGAGTAGAATTTTTTTCAGGATCTAATTTTCACAGTGGATAGGAACCATACTTGAGGGCAAGCATGGGCTAAGTAGGGGGGAATTTGATAACACTTTAAAACGACATGTTTTTATGTGTTAAGTATATATTAATTTCGAATGAGACTCTACTAAATTGAGCTATTTTATGGACTTTTATCTCGTAAGGACTAAATCGGAGACCAATGCAAAATTGAGGGCCAAAATCGTGAAATGAAAGATAAAAATGGACCAATGTGCAACAAACGGAAAAGATGGTGCCAAAAGTGCAAACATGGAGGGCAGAGGGACTGAAATGTAAAAAGAAGAGACTTTGCTTTATCAAATTCTATTTTAATTATATTAGGATAATTAATATTAGGATAATTATCTAGGATTATTTGATTTCTTTATTTATCTCTATTTATCTTTAATTAAATTGTAATTATCTTTGAGAGTTTGAATAGAATTAGGCTATCTACTCTAAGCACTATAAATAGGGGATGGAGTAGCTCATTTGTTTTGTTGATCTTTTTCTGTACACTCCTCCCCTATAATTCTTTTGTGTTTCATTTATTTTTCTTTCAATAAAAATTCCCCTTTCCATATTTTTATATTTTCCACCACAAATATGAGCCACTAAATTCCATCTAGCCGAAGGTTGCCAAATTCCCCAGAAAAAGGTTCTTGAGGCTTAGAACCCGTACTCAGCTTTCTCACCCAAGTATTCATCGTTTCTCGCATTACTGGCCGTGGCGCTTCCCCAGTGTCCCTTTAAAAGTAACCCTTTCAACGTATGCAAAGGCGGCGCTTTGTGTGTTTTGGGAGGATTGCACCGTCGGTTCGTGAGCTTACTGCGTCAGAGGTTAGCGAGCCCAAGAGACAAAATGGCGTGGGATTCGCCATTGAGAAACGTTGATCTAGCGTAAATGACTCCACAAAAGCAATCGCAAGCTAGAGTCAGGCTCCCTAAATCCGTAAGTTTAAACTCTTGGAGTTGGTGGTCGTAGGCGTCCTCTTCCACTATAACTGGCTTATTTGGGTAGAGAAGGGTCATCCAAAAGCCGAAGACGGAGCCAAGGAGGAACGAGACAACCGGAGGCTGGAATCTCTCCACATAAGAAACTTTTCTCTAAACCCTTTCTTTTTTATTTTCCTTATTTTAATTTTCGTAATTTATTCTCGTGATTTTAATTCGTCTTAAATTCTATTTTTATTATTTTTTTCCAGATCGAAAATTATTAATTCTGTTTTTTTATTTATTTTTCAGGAACGCAGGTTTTCTTGGGCACGATTCTGCCCAGGATCTCGAGAAACAGGCATTTGTATAATCCGATCCCTGTGGATTCGACCCTACTTGCCCTTTACTGTTATTTTCATTATTTTGCAGGGAGTAGGATATATTTTGGTGCATTCAACGACGCATCAGTACCTCCCAAATTTAAAGATTGCAAGCTGCGAAGCTTATCAAAAAACCTCGGGAGTTTACGTATCCTCCAACATCCGCCCAAGTCAAGGTCTCGTAAGTGCTTTAAGGTACCAATGGAATTCGGTAAAGCCGCCAATGGTGAGTTCCTTAATTCTAATGCTCGTAGATACTTGAAATTGGAGAGACACAGATTTATAAGTGATTCATGAGTAGTCTTTGATTCCTTTGAAGCATCTTGGATGATTACCGTTCGAACATTTTTCACTTCCTCCAAAACACGTGGAACTCCAACCAACTTCTGATCACATAATAATAAATGTCGAACATTTTCCTCAACCATTTCTATTTCGGAATTCACTGTTTTACATTCTTTTTGAGACACATCTAATGCAAGATCATGTACCAGATCATGCATTTTGAAGGTAAAATACAAGCCAAAATCCCTCTCCTTTTGGATGAGGCACCTTGATAGTAATTCGTTCAAATATCGTTTGCCAACATCCTCCCACTCTTGATTTTGCTTTGGGTGCTCAAGGAGCCCATTTGCCATCCAAAGATAGATGACTTTGTCATTATAATACATCTCATCCTTCTTGTACAAGGACAAAAAAGCAAGACATCGTTGCAAATGAGACGGCAAATAATTATAACTCAATTTCAATACTGGCAAAATATCGTTTTCATGTTGCTCAAGTCTCCATATTTCACTCTCTCTAATATAGATCCAATTAGATTCATCAGTCTTCTGAAACAGTAGACTTCCTAATGTTCTTACTGCCAAAGGAACTCCTTTGCATTTTTTCACAATCTCCTCCCCGATTCTCATGAGATTTGGATATTGTCTCTCATGACCATCATTAAAAGCCCATTTTGTAAACAAAGCCAAACAATCGTCAAAAGGGAGACCTTTCAATTCGTAAGGGGGAATCGAACTCATTATCGAGGCCACGTTCAAACTCCGAGTGGTCACGATAATTTTTCTTTGAGACGAGCCATCTATTGATCTCAACAAATTTCGTAACTTAACCCATTTTGCTTTATTTTCATTCCACACATCATCCAGGACGAGCAAGAACTTCTTATCATTCAAAAGGCTTCTCAAACGAGCTTGCAAGACGTCAAGTGTTGAATCATCACATCTTTCTCCTTTATTTACTGGTGAATAAGCGGCTTGAGCAATCTAGAAAGATCAAATTCCTCGAAACACAGATCCATATCTTCAAAGGAAAAGGCTAGTAACTCGACCGTCATTGTATACTAATTGCGCAAGCGTGGTTTTTCCTAAACCCCCAAGTCCAACAATGGGAATGACGGGGACATTTCGAGCCTCACTTGGTTTCATCAACATACTAATAATGTTCTCTTTATCCTCATCTCTACCAATAACATCGACGAATCCACAAAAGAGATGGTCTCTCTGCGAAAAAACACCGCGGTTGTCGCTACATCATCTTAGATCAAAGCTTTTCCACTCGGTGGCAAGTTCGCCTAGTCTCCCATTGATGTCTTTGATTTTATGACTCATTTTTAAAGAAAATGAAAGAGGCAAACAACAGGAACCTAAAACTCGCACCTTTAAGTTGTTGATGTCGGGATGATTGATGGCGTCTGTTTGCGGAGAGCTTCACACTTGAAATCGTCAATAACGTCCTCAAGATCGTAAAAGATGTCTCTCGAGCTTCCACACATACAGATACGTGACTTTTCATTTTGGTGTCTTGTTGCGCTCGGCATCCAAGAGCACCTGGCTTTAATGCCGATCATGGTGTCCTCCAGCTTTTTTGGATCGGTTTTGACATTAAACGCCCGTTTAACTTCGTACTGAGTGAGACCGACAATTTTCTCCACAACCCTTTCTCGCAATATTGAAGCGAAACGTTTCCGCCATAATTGAATTTCTAGAGCAAAGCTTGAACGATTGAGGGGAAGGAAGGCAAATGAATGATTGAGGCACTCAATAATGATTTTATTTTTTATTATTCATATCAAAGTAGCCATGAATTTTGTGGTTGTGGTTCAGTCAAATATCTGCTTTTGATTGTTGACTAGGCTTCATAGTTGACTTGGGTGGAACTTAACCACGCTGTGTTGATAAATTAAAAAAAAGGAGGAGGTAAACTATCAAAATAAACATTTTTATTTTATTTATGTTACATTTTAATTACTTAAGTTTAAAATGTTATTTTTAGTTACTTTTGTTATCGTTTTATGAAAAAAATGGTCACTTTACCATGACATTTAAAACACATTTTAACTGTCATATTAGACTATCGTTTGGGAAATAACAAATTTTAACAGAAAATTGATGATTTCGTAAAAAAATATTAACGTAAGTGATTAAAATATAACATTTCAAACTATAGTAACTAAAATGTAACTTGAGACAGATAAACAAAAGTAACTATTTTGATAGTTTACCCGTTAAAAAATATATGAATTAAAAATATTATTTAAATTAAATTCATAAATTATATATGGTAATATAATTTAAATATTTGTTTTGGATTGAGAAGGATTTTTTTAGGTTAAATGGGAGAATGTTTGAAAAATAAAATTTAAGCCTCTTTTTGAAACTTAGAAGATAAAGATGGGTTTCTTTGAAGTTTAAGGAATAAATTAAATAAATATAAGTCTTCCTTTACCAAAATAAATATAAGTTAGATAAATAAATGGTTTGGCTTTAATGGGAATAAGAAGTATTTTAATTAGGGTTGATATATGACTAAATGTACGATATACTTTAATAATAAGTCTTCTCCTTTGATCGATAAGTCAATTATAATGATTGAGGATGTCTTAGACTATTAACCTTTCTATGTGTCAATTTATTGCAAAAATGTCCAACAACTAACCCTTATTGAATAAATAACTACGAAACACAAGTCCACAATTTAACTCCGAAAACCTTGCGAACTAGAATGGCCCAACTTGAACCAATGGCCTCAACCATTTCAAAATTGATTATTATTTCCTCCTATAACAGATTCCAACTAACTACTTAATTGGACATGCCAATGTGTTCTTCAGTAGATTAAATACAATAAATGATTAACTCGATATTTCCAACTGTATGCCTATCAATACTAAATTAGCAAACTCTTTTTAACTTGATGCCAATATAACTTTGTGAGACGAAGAAGTCTATCTCCAAAACTGAAAAAACAATAAACACTAACGAAGAAGTCTATCTCCAAAACTGAAAAAACAATAAACACTAAAACGAAAGTTTTGAAATGCGGGTTCAAATCTGAACCGTTAAAAAAAATTGTTATTGGTAAAAATTGGTGAGGGCAAGCTACGTATTTAGTCATTTATTTATTCAACTTTAACATTCTAAATTGGGGATACAAACCACCCGTTTGCATCTCAACAGCTACAATTGCTTGGTGATCAAATGCTTGATTTTTATGTTCTTAAACATGAGCCGTACGATGAAGGCAACAAAGTTGTGATTGGAGATGCTATAAATCTAGGTGCTTACCCAGATTGACATTGCAATGGCAAGAAAGTTTCATAACACAATTATTCTATTACTACTTTGATTGATTACATTAAGTTTCTCCAAATTAATATACTTTAAAAACGTAATTCCAAGCCAAAAACATGAGATTGGGCTTTCTTTTTTGCTTCATCACGGAATAAGTGGTTACAATTTTTCTCCATATATGATTTTTGGTTCATCACAATTCAAAGAAGAAGTACTTTCTTAATTTTTATATTGATTATTTAATTTCGGATTAATTTAAAAGATTTGTTTAATATTAATGTAAAAGGGAGAGAAAAATATAATAAAAAACCTTATGTTATAGCTTGATTTGTAGTGGCATGGTGAAGAAGGTTAATTCATGCTCTAATTAGTTACATTATTGAGGATTTGGATGCAAGTATCGGATACTAATTCTTTCAAGTTTTCTCGTGTATTTAGTAGGGTTTCTTGAAGATCATTGTCAAAACCATCTTTTTGTTTGAAAACGGGCCGACTTTAGAAGGAAAACGGAGTCGCCACCAATCTTTTTTAAGTGTGATTGGGCCACTTTTGAAAATGTTTTGGTCTACGGATTTTAAGAAAATGAGTTCGGGAGTTGGTTACCCACGAGGAAGGATTAGCACCCTCGCAGCGCCCAAAATTGGTACCTTATTGATTGATTAATGTCCTAATATTGAAAGTTGAAAAAGATTTTAAAATATGGATCATTTGGAAAATGTTTGGGTAATTCGAATTTGGATATCGAAATTCTCTTGTTCCGAAAGGATGAAATATCACGTCCAGCACGTTAGGATACGATATTTCAGACCTTCGAAACCAAGATCATTTCATGATTTCCAAGATTCACGCATTGTCATTTTAAAAAGGGTACTTCATCACTTGGCCAAATGAAAGAACCAAAACCCAGCACGTTAGGGCACGATCTTTCATATTTCCAAACATGAAATATTGCCTTGCTTTTAATTTTAAAACACAGACACAATTTTAAAGGATATTTATGATTTAGCCAAACAGAAACCACAACCCAGCACGTTAGGGCACGATTCTTTGAATTTCCAAAACATGAAACATTGCCTTGTTTAAAAAATGGACACAATTTTAAAGGATATTAATGATTTGGCCAAACAGAAACCACAACCCAGCACGTTAGGGCACGATTCCTTGAATTTCCAACCACCAAATATTGCCTTTATTTTTAAGAAAACATTTTTATGAGTTTGAAAATATGTGGTAAAAGAAAATAAGATAAATAATAGAATGATAATAATGACACTAGTAATAGTAAAAAAATAATAATAATGAAAACAATAATAACAATGTTGTTAATAAAAATAAGGATAAAAATAATAATACCTATAATTATGAAAATAATAGTACGTATAGTAAAATAATGATAGTAATAAATAATAACAAAAGTAAAAACAATAGTAACAAAATGATACAACAAAATGACATAAAAGATAATAACGAAAAAATAGAAATAGCAACAAGCAATGTTAAAACAAAAATAACAATAATAAAGTGTAAGAAATATAAGAAACGTGATTATGGTAATAATATAAAAGTAATAATACTATAAATATAGGGTAGTAATAATAATATATAAAAATAATAGAGAGGGGGGAAAAGAAAAAGAACAATAGATGTAGCACATATAATAAAATATAATGAAAATGATTTTAATGATATTAATAATAATATACTGTTGACAAATATAGGTATAAAAAAAAGGGTAAACAAAATGATATATAATAATAGTAAAGATACTAAAAAATAAATAATAAAATATTAAAAAAATTATTCAATGATAAAATAGCAAAATAATCGAAAAAGGATTAAATTGGATCTAAAACAAAAAATTTGGGGCCAAATTTAAAAAATAGAAAAAAAACTGAAAAAGATGTGATTAAAACAACATCACCAAAAGGAGGACCAATCGCAAATTTACCTATTTAGGGTAAATGCGCGTGGACCCCACCATTAATGGCGCCGTTTCATTGTTTGCTCAAAAGCAAGAGAGCCAATGTTTTTTCATTTTTCATCTTTGTTCTAAAAGCAAAACAAGAAAAAGAAAGCCCCTAACAGAACCCTTCTCTTCGTTCTTATTTTCCAGGGTTTAAACCTTTTTTTTTTACGGCGGCGAGCCTTCCCCCCACACGCGCATCGGTTGCGGCGGCTGAAGGAAGCCCGGTGAAATCCTCCTGACTTCTTTTTTTTTCAACGTATTTTATATATAGAAAAAACAAAAAAAGGAAAAATCTTGGTGTATATAGACTGCCGAAGAGAGGAAGGCAAGAAATAAACCTTTTCTTTTTGATTCTTTGTATCTCTTTGCAAAAATGGTGTATATTGCTGTTCTCTCTAAATCGTCCTCCAAAAAAAAAAAAACCCCTTTTACAGTAATCTCGAAGGCTTTTATAGCCTTTTAGTTTTACAACTGAAAAACCCTATTTGCTGTTGCTTTGCTGCGCTATCGTGCTGTTGTGTTCCCTTTTTTCTCGCAGGTATGTGGGCACGAGCCAGTCTTGGAGTCGCGCATGTTGTGGGGTGGACTTGCGGCGCCGTTCTGCTAGGGTTCTGTTTTCAGTTTTGGGTCTGGTAATTTGGGCTGAAATTTTGGGTTTGGGTTTTGTCAAAAATGGGCTACGAACTGTTTGGATTTTTTGCTTTGTTTGTTTTGGGTCCCGGGCAAAATTTAGGCCCAACAATCATATTTCATCATTTTTTCCTAATATAACAACATGACAAGCCATCGTTGCAAATGAGATCAGGCAAATGACCGTAATTCAACTTTAACACTACTATTAGTCTTGTACTATGCATAAGTTGTATGTTTAGTTTTTTTCTTCAATTCGATCATATTTAGTTCATATACTTTTTCGAATTTTAAAATTTTAATCATTGCTCAGACGATAGTTGTTAAATCCATAAAATTAAAATAGCGACACTTTTTGTGAGTATTATGTAAAAATAACAAACTGACATGATATTACAAATATAATAATATATTTGTCACATAAAATTCTAAAGATAATAAAATTTAATTTAATAAATTTAACGACTTAAGTCAAGACTGAAATTAAAAAAAATTAAGAGTTATTAAATTAAAAATTACATTAGTCTTAATTTAATAATATAATATAAATTTTCATTTTATTTAAGTTAAGATTAATGTAGTTTTTCATTCAGATTTAAAGAAGGGACAAATCCTATGTTTTAGAGCGCAGTGGGACAAATGGAGGATATTCAAATCCTACACCCCCGGGTCACAATGAGATGAACCTTGAAGCTGCAGTGGGGCAAAAGGGTGATATACGAGAAACGCAGATTACTCCTGAGGTTTGAAGGACGAGTACAAAACCTGAAAGAAAAGTCAAGAGTCGAAGCAATAAACGCAGGCTACCATGAAAGTCGCAATGAAAAGAGACACACAAGAACAAGCCCAAGACACATGGCATTTAGGACAAACACATGCATATCACGACATCATCACACATGACATATACAGGTACACCAATGAAGCAAGAAGTTTCGACAATAATTGCACCGAACCAAGGAGAAAGAAGGCATTCGAGTTCCACCAGACGATATGTTTTCAAGTACAGTTTTTCAAAAAATAATATGAGAAGTGAGTTGAGCCTTGGGTCACACCCTGAGGTGTCTTTTAATTTCTTTTCAAAATATCAACTCATGTCAGAGAGAAGTGGGTTGAGCCTTGGGTTACACCCTGAGGTGTCTTTTAATTTCTTTTTAAAATATCAACTCATGTCAGAGAAAAGTGGGTTGAGCCTTGGGTTACACCCTGAGGTGTCTTTTAATTTCTTTTTGGCCCGGGCCCATCAGATCAAACCCAAACAAAAAAAAAACAGGCCCAATGAATAGAGGCTGAATGGACCAAAAATTAGAAGCTAGGGTTCCAGGAACCCTAGCACCAGGCGCCGCACTCCACTAAGGCCACTGTCGGCCACCAGCGCAGCTCAGCCACCTGCCCTCCACTTCCGCGTGCACCATGCTCTGCAAAATGGAATGCCAACGCAACAGCAATAAAGAAGAAAATATTGTATTTTGTTTTTTCTATCTTAGATCTATAAAAACCGGATGTAAAAAGAGAAAAAGGACTCTTTTTTGGCTTTTCAATCGGAAAGAATAGAGAGAAATAGCAAGAGATCAAAACAAAAAACTTTCAATCAAAATCGGAGGGGAAACGCTAGATTTGAACATTCGAAGGTTCCTTTTTTTTTCTTTTTTTATCTTTCTTTTTCATTTCGCACTTTTTATCCACGATTATATATAATATATATATAAGATAAAATATATAAAAAAAAAGAGAGAAAAAAGAAGGAAGATATCACCTTTTTCCTAGACCACACACTGTGCACTGGCCATGGGAAAGTGGTCTGAAATCGCCTAGGTGAGAGAAACGAGAGAGGGTGAGAGTTTTTTTTCTGAAATTAGGGATAAATGAAATTTGGGCAAAAAATTTGGTTTTTATACTAAAATCAAAACGGCGCCGTTTCAAGGGGAGGGGGTCCGCGCGTTGACCCGGATCCGAACCAGGATCCGCGCGTCCCCCCTTTGAGGGGTTAATTGCGCTCTTGGCCCCTCTTCTTTTTCAGGTCTTTGCAATTTAGTTTTCTTTTTCTTTTCAATTTGGCCCGATATTGTTCCCTGATTTCAATTTGACCCCCTTTCTTCCAGCGCGTCATCTTAATAGGGTTTACTGTTGTTCCGGACCCTCCAAATTGCGCGCTCGTTGCAAATCAGTCCATTTCTCTTTTGATCTATTCCAAATCGACCCCAATATTTTAGTTTGAGTTTAATTCAATCCCTTTTTATTAATTTGCAATTATTATTATTATCACATTTTTATGCACATATTTTATTATTATTTTATTTCACGAAATTTTAGTTATTATTATTATTATTTGCTTTATTTCGCTCTTAGGTTATTATTTCTATTATTATTATGATTACCATATTTTTATTATTACTTCGTACATATATTGTATTGCTATACTTATATTTTTTTTGTACATATTTTATACCTACTATTATTATTGTTATTATATTTATTATATTTATATTATCCCATTGTGCATACTCCATATTATTATTACTATCATTAAATATTATTAGTACTATAATTATTATTATTATTACTACTATACTTATATTATTATTTTATGTATATACATCTCGTATTATTTATTATTATTACCACTATTATTATTATTATTATTATTATTATATATTTTCCATTACTACTATTATTATTACTATTATCATTAATGTATTATTACTTGTACATACTAACTTTATCACTGTTATTGTTACTAATTCCACCATTATTGACTTCAATGTCATATATTACGTATATTATGTGGTCGTCATGTCAAATCCGTGTCACATCATCATTATTCATCGCATGACCTATTCCCGTTTTGAATAACGTTTCTTTAAAACATAACTTAGTTTTTCATCAATTTCACCCAATAAACCAAAAATTTTCAAAAATAAGGCAATATTCCGTGTTTGGAAATTCGAGGGACCGTGCCCTATGTGTTGGGTTTCGGTTCTCTTGCTTGACCAAATAATCGAATGACCTTTTGTTATTTTAATAAATGAGTCCTAGGGATTAGGAGACGACCTTGGATTTGAGGATTGAAGTTATCGTGTCCTACGTGTTGGATGTGATATTTGGTCCCTTCGAAACAAGGAAATCTTAATATTCTAAAAAGACTCAAACATTTCCAAAAAGACCCAAATTCCTAAATTCATTTTTAATTTTGTTAAACTTTCGACATTGGGACATCAATTAATTAATTTGGTACCGATTTTCGGGCGTTGCGAGGGTGCTAATCCTTCCTCGCATGTAACCGACTCCCGAACCTATTTTCTCAAATATTCATAGACCATAAACCCGTTTTAGTAAACCAAAATGTTTTATTAAAACAAAGGTGATCCGATCACACCTAATAAAAGGTCGGTGGCGACTCCCGTTTTACTCATTTTCAAAACCCAAGTTCGATTTCCGTTTTGTCAAAAAATAGTTACGACAGCTTGGCGACTCCACTGGGGACCCCGAGAGTCAGGCCGTAAATTGATTGATTTTTGTCCCTTCGATTAAAAAGTTGGAAAAATGTTTTGAAAAACCATGTTCTCTTTGATACTTTCGTTTGTGCTATAGTGTCGAGCTTTGTGAAATATTTTGGCATTGCATTGCATGACTGCGGTCACACCCTTAAGTGGGAGTGAGAAGCTACTCTTTCGTGAGGTTTTTACCTCCGTGCAAGATAGTGGATCGCTTTCGGAATACATCCGTACCTATGTCTTCGTGAGATTTTTATCTCCGTGCAGCCATAGGGAAATGTATTCCCCTGAACTGAACTCGATCCGTATGAGCCTATAATGGGTGAGGATTGAGGAATCTGCTGGTTCAGGTACCCTTACTTTAGAACCAAACCACATATAGAGAGACCTAAGAGCCCGTTGTAGGTAGAGCCGCGTAAACCCTAGTTGTTACCTTAAATAGGAGTTTGGTTATTTCTTTTTGACCTGCTACTAACTTGTTGTGCTTGGCTTTTATTGCATGGCATTTCATTATAAAAAGGTGTTGATTTGCATTCGATTACTAGATAGAAAAGCTTGACATGGAAAAGGGGTTTCTCAATAGAGTGGAGGATAATGCGGCTGTCCAAGTGTGGTCCCGAAAGAATACAGCCAAGAAAAGGGGATAGCTTGACAGTGGGGCACGAATCGAGTTATGGGACTTTCACCCGTATAGTAGCGTCTCAAAATGATCTCTCGAGAATTAAAGGAAATATGGAACTCATGGGAAACGAGGACAAACAATCGCTTCTACTATAACTACGGTGATCTGCCCTATCTGCTTGATATCAAGGTAGACGAGTACCTACTCCGAGCTATTACCCAGTTTTGGAACCCGGCCTACAGTTGCTTCACTTTTGGAGAGGTGGATTTGGTGCCTACCGTAGAGGAGTATACGGCTTTGTTTCGATGCCCGAGATTTCAAACTGATAAGGCGTATTCAAGATTTGCTAATGTGCCGGCATTCTCAAAAGGCTAATGAACATTACAGAATGAGCGAGCAATGGACCATGGCCCGAGATCAAGCAAAAGGGAGAATGTAAGTGCATTCCTGGAAACACTTGAGGACTTAATTCAGCGCATCCCGATAAGAAGAAGAGGGTCGACGTCTTCGCTCTAAGCATCTATGGTTTGGTCATCTTTCCCAAGGCGTTAGGGCATGTAGAGGATGCGGTTTGAGACTTATTCGATAAACTTGATAAAGGAATTACACCCATCCTCCATGATTTTAGCGAAACCTTTGAGATCAGAATGCTTGCCAAGAAGCGGGCGAAGGGAGGTTCGTGGGTTGTGCCTGATTATTGTTATCTTGGTTTCACTACCATTTTGGAAGAGAGAAAAGGCCTCATGCAAAGTCTTCTTCGAGAACTACTCTCCTCTAGAGGAATTAGCAAGTGTACTAAGGCGAGACGACATATCTGGAGAGAAGTGGATGGCGATTCTCCAAAATCTGCAAGTCAAAGATGTAGTATGGAAAGCTCCGTGGATGGTCGCTGATGAGATCTTGTATCGGTGTGGAGGATTCGACTGGGTTCCTTTACTCGGAATATGGGAAGCTATCGCGTATGCCCCGTTGCTAGTAATGAGGCAGTATCGATCGAGGCAGTTCATACCGGCGACACATGGATTAGCCCAATGTGAGTTTTCATACAAGGATGACAACTATAAGAAGAGAGTTCGCGAGATATCAGAAGCATGGACCCAAACCTGAAAAATGAAGAGACTCGCCATAGGGCCCATGGCAACCCCCGAATACGATCAATGGTGGGCCAAAAGAGTCAACGACAATATCCCAAGGCCAATCCAAGGAAATGCTCGACCAATAGAAGAACAGCTGCAAGTGATCCCAACTGAATTAGAAATTATCAAGCAAGATTTCGAGAGAAAGAGCCGAGAATTGGGTAAGAGGATAGAGCAGCTTGAAGAAAAAAAGATGCAGTTAGGGTTAGACGTTGACGTCCATAAGTTTGAGGCTGAAAAATTTAAAAAAGGGAAGAACAAAGCCGAAGAAGATTTGGATAGCTTAAAGACAGTTACAAGAAGGCTGCGCATGTCTATCGAGAATCGGGTCTAGGTAAGACATCTGAGCAATGGCGGCAAGAAATTGAAGAAGAAAAATCCAAGACCAATCAGTGGGAAAGGAAATTTCAAGAGGCTCGGGTACGAGAGAACGCTTTGAGCAAGAACCTGTTAGAAAGCCAAAGCGAAAAAGAGAGGTTGCGCACCCAAGTAGCAGAATTAAAAAAATCACTGCGCGTGCACTTGTAGTAGTCGTAACTCGATCGTCGAATTAAGAACCGGTCAGAACAAAGTCGAGGAGATGAGAGGAAAGATAGAGGAGCTCGAGACTGCATTACAAGATAGCAAAAACCGAGTAGAGCTCTTTAAAGCAAACAATGAACATTGGAAGGAGCGGCTCCACCATTCCCAAGAACAGATCAGAAACAGAGACTATGTAATGGGCGAAGCTGTGGCTCAAATCCGAGAGGTGGCCGATCATTTGCAAACCTTAGCGGTCCGGGCCGACGCATTAAGTCTGATGTACGAATCAAGATCGGAGCGAGGCCAAAATTTAGCTTGGCTCCTTGGGAAAGTTAGAGACTTAGGCATTAGAGCTAAGTCGTATATGTAATCGTCCGTTCTATGAAATGAGATCTGTTTTCTGGAAAAGTTTATCTAATGGAATTGAATTAAATCAACACCTTTTTTTTCTTGCATTCATTCCACGCATTTACATTGCATCCATTCGCATACATCACAGCATTTGCATAAAGAAGGAGCCTAATTGGTTAAGAACGTGACAGAAGTTACCCTGGAAACCGACGAGAATCAACCTATCATACATTACTACAACACTCGTCGTAAGGCAAAAGCGATGGACCAAAGATACGAACAATTCCAGAAGGACATGGAAGACCAAATGAAGAAGTTTCAGCAAGAATTGAAAGACCAGATGGAAAAGGCTCAAAAGGATATGGTGGCCCAAATGACTCAATTAATGAATGGGATAACAAACAAAGGGAAAGACCCTACAACTAGTACCGGGAAAGAAAGCGAAGGCCATCCTCCAGATTTACTCCACCCCATGGGTCTGGCTCTCAAAGGAAATTCTGAGGCTGGAACACCCACCTGTATTTCCACCTGCCCATCTAGGACAAGGAGTATTTGCATCAAGTCACGGAACTAACCCAGCTGACCCTATTGTCCCAGATTTGGATGATCCTGTGGAACTAGCAAAGTTAAGAATGAAGGATCAGGGCGCTCAAGACAAGTATAAAGATCTAGAAGAAAGACTCAGGGCAGTAGAAGGAACTAGAGCCTCTTCCGCAATGAGCGTCAAAAAGCTCAGTTTGGTTCCTGGTCTGGTCTTGCCCCCAAAATTTAAAGCACCAGACTTTGAGAAATACGATGGAACAAGGTGCCCAAAGGCGCATCTCATCATGTTTTGTCGGAAAATGGCCGGTTATGAGGACGAAGACAAGTTGCTGATACACTGCTTTCAAGAAAGCTTGATAGGGTCAGCTCTCCGATGGTACAATCAACTAGGAAGAGAAAAGATCCAATCATGGGATGACTTAGTTGCAGCATTCTGTGAACAATATAAACACGTCTCCGACATAGCGCCTGATCGCCTAACATTGCAGATGATGGAAAAGAAGCCATCTGAGACCTTTAGGCAATATGCTCAAAGGTGGAGAGACGTCTCGGTTCAAGTGGAACCTCCACTAACCAAGACGGAGACTACAGTCCTTTTTATTAACACTTTAAGAGCGCCATTCTATGACAAGCTGGTGGGGAATGCCACAAAGGATTTCGCAGATGTCGTAATATCTGGAGAGCTCATCGAAAATGGCATCAGGAACGGGAGAATGGAAGGGTCTGAAAGCTCTAAAAAGCCATTTAAGAAGAAAGAGCCAGAAACCCATATGATAGGGACCGAGAATCACTACACTCCTAATCCATACCCTATCCAACCTCGACCTCAATTCCGTCCAACTCCAAACCTCTACTTTCCTCCTCAGAACCTCTATTATCAAACCCCTTCCCCTTATCCCGTCTATACCGCTGATGCCCAAAGACCACTCACCATCTTCTCACCAAATACTACAACCGCTCCGAGCCAACCCAAAAATGAACCGAGGCCAACAAGACCCAACCCCGAAAAACCTCAGTTTGTCCCTATTCCCATGACATACGAGGAACTGTGCCCAAAGTTGCTAGAGAAACAATTAATAGCACCACATTACATAGCACCTTTGAAACCTCCCTACCCTAAATGGTACGATCCTAATGCTAGCTGCATGTACCATGCCGGAAACCGGGGACATTCCACGGATAATTGCATAGCCTTTAAAAGAAAGGTTCAGAGTCTAATTGATGTGGGCATTCTACGTTTTGATGGGATCGAGACGGTGGCGTAAATCCGCTCCTAACCATATCAAGAAGGAGCGTCAACATGGTGACAAATGAAGATGGGCGCGAGCTAGAAGTCGTGTCTCCGAAATAAAGACGCCATTGTGGAAAATATGGGAAATAATGATGAAAAAGGGTTTGCTTGGTCCGCTTGACAAAAGTTCCAAGGAGGAAGATACAGAAGGCCAAAGTTTTTGTGTCTTTCATGGCATAGAAGGGCACCGCATCCAATCTTGTGAGAAATTTAAAGAATTGCTCCAAGATGTGATGAACAATAAGGAGCTTGAGGTCTATGATAAAAAGGAAGAGATCATCGAAAAAGATGTATGTGCATCCGGAGATCAATCATCAGGACCCCCTTATAGTGCCGACCGACCTTTGATAATCTACTACGAGGCAAAAAGGGAAGAGGTAAAACCGAATATGATAATCAAAATGCCTTCTCCCTTCCCTTACAAGGAAAGTAAGGCGGTGCCATGGAAGTATGATGTAGGCATTACCATGCCCGAAGCTGCTACTAGTGACATTAGCAAGGTGGGGCATTTCACCCGTAGCGGGAGGTGTTATTCTCCCAAAATGGTCGAACCGGAAAAGAGAGTCGTAAACGCGAGTCAAAAGGGGAAAGCGCTGATGCATGAAACCGAGGCTGAGGTTGAAGTACAATCTGGACAAGAATCTAAAAGGCCCGTAAGTGAGGACAAAGCACACGAATTTTTGAGGTTTATCAAGCACAGCGAGTATAACATTGTGGAGCAATTGAACAAGCAACCAGCAAAGATCTCAGTGTTATCTCTACTGTTAAACTCCGAACCACACCGAAACGCTCTATTGAGTGTGTTAAACCAAGCGTATGTGCCGAGTAATGTACCCGTGGAAAAACTTGATAGGTGGGCAAACAACCTAAACGCAGATAATTTCATCTCCTTCAGCGATGATGAAATACCACCGAATGGAAGGGGCTCCGTCAAGGCACTACATATCACGGCCTATTGCAAAGGTTACATAGTACCAAGTGTACTCATTGATAACGGGTCTGCGCTTAACGTCATGCCTTTAGCGACACTGTCCAGAATGCCGGTGGATATGTCTTATTTGAGACCTTGTCATTCCACAGTAAGAGCGTTTGATGGGACGCGACGAGAGGTCATGGGAAAGATAGAGATCCTCAGAAGTGGGCCCATGCACATACAATATTGAATTTGTGTCATGGACATTGCACCTTCATACAATTGCCTCTTAGGAGACCTTGGATCCATTCTGCTGAGGCGATCCTTCATCTCTCCACCGAGAAAATAAAGTTTATCATGGATGATCGCTTGATCACGATCATTTGGTGAGGAAGGCATCGTCGCGTCTATCTCCTTGATGCACCCTACATCGAAGTGAACAAAGATGCGATGAGAATGTTCCTTCCGCTCCTTTGAATTCATCAATGCTACTTTCGTCATTTGAAGGAAGTAAAGCTCCCACGCCCAAGTTATCAAAGAATACCGGGATGGGAATCAAACTAACGGTTGGAAAAGGAGCCCGAGCAAGGAAAGGCTTGGGGAAATACCAGCAAGGGATGGCTAGAGCGCTAAAACTGGTACCCCACAAGGCTCGATACGGCTTAGGATTTAAGCCCGACATGCAGCAAAGAAGGAAACAATTGCAAAGGGAGCAAGAAAGAAGGATCGCAAGAGTCACAGGTCGAGAATTAGAGTGGGAACCCATAACATATCCGCCCTTGTCGAAAACATTTACCTCGGCCGGAATTATATCCCCGGAAGAAGAGGACCCACAGAATATGGTGTCATGGGTAGAAAAGGGTCTACAGGACTTCAGCATAAATGTCATTGACAAAGGGAATAATGCGATTGGAAATGCTTCGATGATACGCCCTTGTCCTCTAGGATTCACTTTGAACAATTGGACTGCTGTGGATCTCCTTGTAGTTTCCAAATCCCCTCCGGAGTAATGCTCAGTATTAACTTTTTGTATACCCCTAAGCTGTAGGGGAATATGTTGTGAGAGTTTATTTTGTCTATCTAGCTTTTAAAATGAAACATGAATAAAGATGCATTTTGTCGCGTTTTTTCATTCTCATCGGTTCCACATTCATTTCTTTACCTGTCCCTATATATCCCATATCATCATGTCACGTTTATAGGACCCGATACCTCGATGTCCCTCTATAGTCTTCTTTTTTTTTTACTTTTCAGGTGCTCGGATATCAACGACATGAACAATCTTGTTACGAGTCCTAAAATCGACTTCGAGAAGGCTATTTGTGTAGGAGAATTCGAGGCTGAAGAAGACACCGAAGATTATGCCTCTTCCCCAGACCTATTGAAAATGGTAGAACAAGAGGATAAACAGATTTTGCCCTATCAAGAATCGGTCGAGACAGTGAATTTAGGAAGTGAAAAAAAGAAGCAAGAGGTAAAAGTCGGGACCTCCATATCTGAAGACACCAAACATGATCTAATCACCTTGCTTCATGAATACAAAGACGTGTTCGCATGGTCGTATCAAAATATGCCAGGTTTGAACGAAGATATAGCGGTCCATAGACTCCCACTGAAACCTGAATGCAAGCCTATCCAACAGAAGTTAAGGCGGATGAGGCCAGAAATGCTCTTAAAGATAAAGGAAGAAGTAAAGAAACAATTTGATGCTGGATTCCTGCAAGTCTCTAGATATCCAGAATGGGTAGCTAATATAGTCCCAGTACCGAAGAAAGATGGCAAAGTACGAATGTGTGTGGATTACCGTGATTTGAATCGAGCCAGCCCTAAAGATAATTTCCCGCTTCCGCACATTGATACATTGGTAGATAACACGGCGAAGAATTCGTTGTTCTCCTTCATGGATGGATTTTCGGGCTACAACCAAATCAAGATGGCTCCCGAGGATATGGAGAAAACTACGTTCACGACGATGTGGGGGACATTCTGCTACAAAGTGATGCCGTTCGGTTTAAAGAATGCCGGGGCAACATATCAAAGAGCCATGGTGACACTGTTCCACGACATGATGCATAAGGAAATAGAAGTCTATGTCGACGATATGATCGCCAAATCTCAAGGAGAAAGAGAGCATGTTGAGAACCTCCGGAAGCTGTTCGAAAGACTGAGAAAATTCCAACTAAAGCTTAACCCTACCAAATGTAGCTTTGGGGCTACCTCGGGAAAAGTATTGGGATTCATCGTCAGCGAGAAAGGTATCGAGGTTGATCCGGATAAAATAAAAGCCATACAAGAACTACCGCCGCCGCGCACACAAAAGGAAGTCAGAGGATTTCTAGGGAGGCTGAATTACATTGCTCGGTTCATTGCTCAACTCACCAAGCAGTGTGATCCAATTTTTCGACTCCTTCGAAAACACAATTCTGGAGAATGGGACAAGGAATGCCAAGAGGCTTTTGACAAGATAAAGCAGTATTTATCTAGCCCTCCGGTGCTAGTACCACCAACCCCCAGAAGGCCACTAATACTATATCTGACTGTGTCCGAAAACTCAATGGGTTGCGTCTTGGGGCAACATGATGAGTCTGGAAAAAGAGAACAGGCGATCTATTATCTCAGTAAGAAATTCACGGACTGTGAGACAAGATATCCGACAATCGAAAAGTTACATTTGTGCTCGCAGTGCGGGCAACTCGGAGGCTTAGGCAATATGTGCTGTATCATACGACGTGGCTGATTTCGAAGCTAGACCCAATAAAATACATGATGGAGTCGTCTGCACTCTCAGGAAGAATGGCACGATGGCGAGATCCTACTATCGAGTATGACATCGTATCACGTAAGCGTAAATCGATTAAAGGGAGCGCAATAGCTGATTTCTTAGCAACTCGGACAACTGAGGAGTACGAGCCATTGAGATTTGACTTCCCAGACGAAGACTTGATATGCCTTATGGAAGAAGAATGTGAATCGTCGAAAGAGAAATCATGGAAGATGAGTTTCGATGGCGCATCAAATGCATTGGGGCACGGAATTGGAGCAATCCTAGTGTCACCCGAAGGGTACCATTACCCCTTTACTGCCAGATTAAATTTCTTCTGTACCAACAACATAGCAGAATATGAGGCTTGTATCATGGGACTTCGCGCAGCTATCGAGCAGAACGTTAAGGTCTTGGCAGTCTCCGGGGACTCGGCATTAGTGATTTACCAAATCCGTGGAGATTGGGAAGTAAGGGACTCGAAGTTGGTTAAATATCGCGATCTCGTTATAGAACTGGTCGAAGAATTCGAAGAAGTGACTTTTAATTATTTCCCACGGGAGGAAAACCAGTTGGCTGACGCCCTGGCCACTTTGGCTTCAATGTTCAAAGCAAACCGAGAAACAGAAATAATGCCTCTCCAGATGAGCATATACGAGGCCCCGGCGCATTGTTTTAGCATTGACAACGAGGCAGACAAGCAACCATGGTTCCATGATATCTTAGAATATGTCAAGAATCAAAGATATCCCGAGCAAGCAAATGAGAACGACAAAAGAACAATCAGGAAATTGGCAGCGGGGTTCGTTCTCGATAGGGACATCCTGTACAAAAGGGGAAAAGATCAAGTCCTCCTGAGATGTGTAGATACTGTTAAAGCCAGAAAGATACTCGAAGAGGTCCATGAAGGAGTTTGTGGAACGCACGCCAATGGCTTCACTATGGCCAGGCAAATTATGAGGCTCGGTTATTACTGGTTGACAATGGAAAGCGATTGCATTAGTTACGCACGAAGGTGTCACAAATGTCAAGTTTATGAGGATAAAATTCATGCAGCACCTTCACCCCTTCATGTCATGACTTCCCCGTGGCCCTTTTCTATGTGGGGCATGGATGTTATAGGGCCAATCTCCCCGAAAGCTTCTAATGGACACTGATTCATTTTTGTGGTCATAGACTACTTCACAAAATGGATAGAAGCTGCTTCGTTTGCTAATGTGACAAGGACAGCAGTGTGCAGATTCTTAAAAAAGGAGATCATATGCCGATATGGCTTGCCGGAAAGAATTATTTCAGATAATGCTTTGAATCTGAACAACAAAATGATGAAAGAAGTGTGCGAGCAATTTCAAATAAAGCATCATAATTCCTCACCCTATCGTCCAAAGATGAACGAGAGGCGAGAAAGCGCTAACAAGAATATCAAGAAGATCATTGGGAAGATGACTGAGACGTATAAGGATTGGCACGAGAAACTACCATTCACTCTATACGCGTATCGGACGTGTGTGCGTACCTCTACGGGGGCAACTCCTTTCTCTCTAGTCTATGGGATAGAAGCTGTGCTGCCCATTGAGGTGGAAATCCTCCTGCGAATCTTAATGGAGTCAAAGCTAGAAGAAACTGAATGGGTTCAGGCTCGATATGACCAACTGAATCTGATTGAAGAAAAACGCTTGAAAGCAATTTGTCACGGACAGATGTACCAAAGGAGAATGGTCGCAGCCCATAACAAGAAGGTGCGTCCAAGAGAATTTCGTGAAGAAGAACTCGTGTTGAGGAAGATTCTCCCTATACAAAAGGACTTTCGAGGAAAATGGGCACCAAATTGGGAAGGACCATACGTCGTAAAGAGAGCTTTCTCAGGTGGAGCTTTGATCCTCACTGAAATGGATGGGAAGGAGTTACCAAATCCGGTGAACTCAGATGCCGTGAAGAAATATTACGCCTAAAAAAAAAAAACGAAAAGGCATCCTGATAAACGGAAGCAATCTGGTCCGAGAAGGCAGAAATGGGTTGAACAAAGAGTCAAACAGCGAGATCATAGTATTAAAGCGGACTCTGAAGCTTAAGAATCTTTTACACGAAGAATCTTGCTTGAAAAGATTAGGGACGAAGAAACATGGAAAAATTCATACGTCGGATATCTAGAGCATTTATTACAACTAAACTTGTTTTCCTTTTATAATGCTTTCTTAATCGAGTCATTCCCTGTCAATTTTCTTGTTGCTTTTGAAATAAATATCAGGAACATCTTCCATGCCTACTTTGCAATTTTCATGCATTTTCCTTATGTTTCATTTTGGAGATAAATAGTAAAACTACACACTCTAAACGAAAAGAATATGGAGCATTACCTGGATGAGGATTGGGTAAATACGAGAGCTTCAAAGCAGGGACAAATTTCAAAAAAAAAAAAAGGGAAATACGAATTACTCGTAGAACCTGAGGGCGGTTATCAAGCCCGAGGAAAGTCAAGAGTCGAAGCAAGGAACGCGGGCTACCATGAAAGTCGCAATGAAAAAGATACATGACGAACAAGCCCAAAACACATGGCATAATCATGTAGGCATTTAGGACAAACATATGCATATCATGACATCATCACGCATGTCTCATACAGGTACGCCAGTAAAACAAGAAGTCTTGACGGTGGTTGCGCCAAACCAAAGACAAAAAAAACATCCGAGTTTCACCAGATGATATATTTCGAGATTCCAGTTGCAAATATCAACTCATATCAAAGAGAAGTGAGTTGAGCCTCGGGTCACACCCTGAGGTGTCTTTTAATTTCTTTCCAAAATATCAACTCATATCAGAGAGAAGTGAGTTGAGCCTCAGGTCACACCCTGAGGTGTCTTTCAATTTCTTTTCAGAATATCAACTCGTATCAGAGAGAAGTGAGTTGAGCCTCGGGTCACACCCTGAGGTGTCGTTTAATTTCCTTTCAAAATATCAACTCATATCAGAGAGAAGTGAGTTGAGCCTCGGGTCACACCCTGAGGTGTCTTTTAATTTCCTTTCAAAATATCAACTCATATCAGAGAGAAGTGAGTTGAGCCTCGGGTCACGCCCTGAGGTGTCTTTTAATTTCCTTTCAAAATATCAACTCATATCAGAGAGAAGTGAGTTGAGCCTCGGGTCACACCCGGAGGTGTCTTTTAATTTCTTTTCAAAATATCAACTCATGTCAGAGAGAAGTGAGTTGAGCATCGGGTCACACCCTGAGGTGTCTTTTAATTTCCCGTCAAAATATCAACTCGTGTCAGAGAGAAGTGGGTTGAGCCTTGGGTTACACCCTGAGGTGTCTTTTAATTTCTTTTCAAAATATCAACTCATGTCAGAGAGAAGTGAGTTGAGCATCGGGTCACACGCTGAGATATTCTCAATTTTTGCCTTTCAATTTCTGTTTCTGCTTAGTTCGTATTACAAGAGTCCGAAGCATTTTCAATTTCCAGTTTCTGTTGATAAAAAAAAAAACTCATGAGAGTGTTGTTGAGTCTCGGGGCACACGCGAAGGAACTTGCAGACGGAAGACTGAAGTCGCATTGAACAAATCTGACAAAGAAGTTCCAGTGGACAAAGAAGATGGAGCAAGAGCAAAATGAAGCTACAGGCCATATCTCTCGGAAGTAGCAGTGGAGTAGAATGAAGATCGAGGTCTCCCCGAATATAGTAAGGAAGCAGTTTGAAAAAAAAAAAAACTCAGATTTATTTCCTCAAAGTCACGGTAGAGGAGGTCAAAGACCTGAAGTCACATCGAAGCCAATCAAGGCACTAGCTACTGTGCCCTTGAAGAAGCAATGGAATAGGAAATGTTATCTCCCTAAAGATATAACGAAACAGTGAAGCGAATCAAAGCAACGAGGTACAGTGGAGTTTGAAGTTATTTGAAGAAGACGAGTACCAACAAGTCAAGGCTTGGCCAAGACCGGGCAAAAAATTGGTTCTTCTATTGTCTTTGCTCTATTCCCGTTACACGACAATGAGCAAAGAGGGGCAGCTGTAGAAGCCCATTTTTGGCCCGGGCCCATCAGATCAAACCCAAACAAAAAAAAAAAAAGGCCCAATGAATAGAGGCCCGAATGGACCAAAAATTAGAAGCTAGGGTTCCAGGAACCCTAGCACCAGGCGCCGCACTCCACTAAGGCCACTGTCGGCCACCAGCGCCGCTCAGCCACCTGCCCTCCACTTCCGCGTGCACCATACTCTGCAAAATGGAATGCCAACGCAACAGCAATAAAGAAGAAAATATTGTATTTTATTTTTTCTATCTTAGATCTATAAAAACCGGATGTAAAAAGAGAAAAAGGACTCTTTTTTGGCTTTTCAATCGGAAAGAATAGAGAGAAATAGCAAGAGATCAAAACAAAAAACTTTCAATCAAAATCGGAGGGGAAACGCTAGATTTGAACATTCGAAGGTTCCTTTTTTTTTCTTTTTTTATCTTTCTTTTTCATTTCGCACTTTTTATCCACGATTATATATAATATATATAAGATAAAATATATAAAAAAAAAGAGAGAAAAAAGAAGGAAGATATCACCTTTTCCGGCCGGCACGGCGGCACGGCGGCGGGGAAAGTGGTCGGAAATCGCCTAGGCTGAGAGAAAACGAGAGAGGGTGAGAGTTTTTTTTCAAATTAGGGATAAATGAAATTTGGGCAAAAAATTTGGTTTTTATACTAAAATCAAAACGGCGCCGTTTCAAGGGGAGGGGGTCCGCGCGTTGACCCGGATCCGAACCAGGATCCGCGCGTCCCCCCTTTAAGGGGTTAATTGCGCTCTTGGCCCCTCTTCTTTTTCAGGTCTTTGCGATTTAGTTTTCTTTTTCTTTTCAATTTGGCCCGATATTGTTCCCTGATTTCAATTTGACCGCCTTTCTTCCAGCGCGTCATCTTAATAGGGTTTATTGTTGTTCCGGACCCTCCAAATTGCGCGCTCGTTGCAAATCAGTCCATTTCTCTTTTGATCTATTCCAAATCGACCCCAATATTTTAGTTTGAGTTTAATTCAATCCCTTTTTATTAATTTGCAATTATTATTATTATCACATTTTTATGCACATATTTTATTATTATTTTATTTCACGAAATTTTAGTTATTATTATTTGCTTTATTTCGCTCTTAGGTTATTATTTCTATTATTATTATGATTACCATATTTTTATTATTACTTCGTACATATATTGTATTGCTATACTTATATTTTTTTTGTACATATTTTATACCTACTATTATTATTGTTATTATATTTATTATATTTATATTATCCCATTGTGCATACTCCATATTATTATTACTATCATTAAATATTATTAGTACTATAATTATTATTATTATTACTACTATACTTATATTATTATTTTATGTATATACATCTCGTATTATTTATTATTATTACCATTATTATTATTATTATTATTATTATTATTATTATTATTATTATTATATATTTTCCATTACTACTATTATTATTACTATTATCATTAATGTATTATTACTTGTACATACTAACTTTATCATCATTATTGTTACTAATTCCACCATTATTGACTTCAATGTCATATATTACGTATATTATGTGGTCGCGTCATGTCAAATCCAGTGTCACATCATCATTATTCATCGCATGACCTATTCCCGTTTTGAATAACGTTTCTTTAAAACATAACTTAGTTTTTCATCAATTTCACCCAATAAACCAAAAATTTTCAAAAATAAGGCAATATTCCGTGTTTGGAAATTCGAGGGACCGTGCCCTATGTGTTGGGTTTCGGTTCTCTTGCTTGACCAAATAATCGAATGACCTTTTGTTATTTTAATAAATGAGTCCTAGGGATTAGGAGACGACCTTGGATTTGAGGATTGAAGTTATCGTGTCCTACGTGTTGGATGTGATATTTGGTCCCTTCGAAACAAGGAAATCTTAATATTCTAAAAAGACTCAAACATTTCCAAAAAGACCCAAATTCCTAAATTCATTTTTAATTTTGTTAAACTTTCGACATTGGGACATCGATTAATTAATTTGGTACCGATTTTCGGGCGTTGCGAGGGTGCTAATCCTTCCTCGCACGTAACCGACTCCCGAACCTATTTTCTCAAATATTCATAGACCATAAACCCGTTTTAGTAAACCAAAATGTTTTATTAAAACAAAGGTGATCCGATCACACCTAATAAAAGGTCGGTGGCGACTCCCGTTTTACTCATTTTCAAAACCCAAGTTCGATTTCCGTTTTGTCAAAAAATGGTTACGACATGTATCTATATGTAAGTTTTCTTTTTTTGAAAGTTACTTAAAAGAGCATAGTTCTATAGTTATATAGGATAGACGTCCTATAGGAAAAATGAAAATTTCAGCTTTTGCTTTGACTGCATATTCATGGGCATTTGCATATTTGGCAACAATCCCTATCAGTTTATTTGCCTTCTTTTCAGGTTATTATAAGGGAGTCCTTTATCAATTGTCAATTATCGGACGATCATTTTAGGATTCAATAATATTAGATAAACCAAATGATAATAATGATTATGAAAACAATCAATATAAGGAAAATATTTGATAAATATACTTTTATTTGAGCCACCCTAGATAAAAGTATCGAGGTCTATAAAATTTAGAAGGGCCCAACTTTAACCAACATCCTCATCCTCTTCAAATATGATTGCTATTTCCCTTGACAGAATCCAACCGACTACTTAATTAGACATGCTCATGTGTTCTTTGGTAAATCAAATACGATAGACAATCAACTCAGCATTTCCAACAATATGCCTATCAATACCAAATCAACAAGCTCTTTTTACCTTGGTGCCAATACAAATTTGTGTGATAACAAAATTTATATCCTAAACTGGAAAAATAATAAATACCAAAACAAAGGTTTTGAAATGTGGATTCAGATCTCACGACTATCTTATCTATAGGATTGTTTATTAACTTAAAAAGATAAATGGAAATTTTAGTTACTCCTATTAAAGTAAAGATATTATAATGAGTGGAGGTGTGAACGTCACCATAACTAAGTGCATGGCATAATGAATTGCATGCCATGCCCCATTTAATGGGTTGGTGAAAAGCCGAACATTGGAGAATCTAATAACAAGAGGTTGGGTTTAAAGGGTGTCGGTGGAGCCTCAGCCACTGCATCAAACAAAAACAATTCTGCAATACTAAACACAAACCTTTCCGCCATATTTGAAGTTTAAGAGCAATGAAAAAACAAAGGCAATGAAGTGGACCATGTCACAGTTTATATATTAAGTATTAGGTGAATTCTCTTTTTCTTTTTTCAATTAGTGACCTCTCTTTTTCTTTTCTTCTTCTTCTTTTTCAAAATTTTAATTCATTAAGAACCATTGTTGCTTTATTTTGTTTTCAAACTAATGGTTAGTTTGGTTTTGTTAATCAAAATGTTAATTTCCCTTAATCAACTGCATTAATAGCCTGAATATGAAATGATTATAGCAATTACTTTTTCAAATTTAAAGAATTATGTTTAAAAATATTTGTTTAACTTTAAAAATATTAAAAATATTAAAAATAAATAGTAAGGATTATTTTTAAAATTATACATTTATAGTGCAGTGAAACAGGTGTAGTAAAACATTTAAACTGTGAAGTGATGATAGATTTAACAATATCCACTCTTATTCAGCTTCATTTTCAATCCCTATGCCCTTGAAAGATTTTCCTATTTCTCCACTTCCAAATACCCTATAGTAACGAAATAAGTAGAACCCCATTGCATGCCAATTTTGCTTTTTTGTTTCTTTATATGTATCAAAACTATATATAATTTTTAACATCGATTTAGAATTTAGGCTCTAATATTATATGTTTTTTGATGGATTCGGATCTACCAAAAATAAATTCTTATACTTAAATTGTATATTTTGTATATAAATAGCAACATAGGAAGTTATCTAAAAATTATTGTTCAAATAGATTAGGCTACGTGTTTAAATAAGCCCACAACATGTGATGGTCTATACAAAAATAAAGAAGTATAATTTAAATATGATAAAAGTAAAAATAATTATAGTAATTGAAATAGAAATAGAAATAATAGTAAAAATAAGCAAAATAAATTTTAATTAAATAAATCAATATGATAAAATTCTAGCTTCAAGATTGATTTTTGCTCCAGTTTCGAACCAATTCTTGATAGCAAGTTTTCTTCTTTGATTGATAAGCTAGTTATAGTGGTCGAGGGTGCCTTCGGCCACCAATCCTTTCATGTATAAATTAATTATAGGGACATCTAATAACTAACCCTTACTAAAGGGACAACTGCGAAACACGCATCCATAATTTATCTCCATAGCCTTGAGAACTAGAAGGGCACAACTTTAACCAACAACCTCAACCACTTCGAATTCGAATTTGATTGCTATTTCCCTTGACAGAATCCAACCAACTACTTAAAGGACATGCCCATGTGTTTTTCGGTAGATCTAATGCGATAGACAATCAACTCGGTACTTCCAACGATATGCCTATCAACATTGAATCAATAAACTCTTTTTGACTTGGTGCCAATATAGTGAGCTTTTTCATAAAAATAACTAAAAAAATTTAATTAATTACATAAATGACCCATTTTTTAATTAAACACGTAAATTACCTAAAATCTACAGTAAAAGTTGGCGGAGCCAAAGAGTTTGACGCCACCAACATGCCACGTCAATAATCAGTATAAAAAACTAATTTTTTAGTGGAACCATTTAGGATGGCGCCACCTATATAAATACCAGGAAAATACTATAATTTCTAAAAAATGGGGACACTTTAAAAACAATTTTCCATTTTCTGGTGGAGCCAATTTAAATGGCGCCACCAAATTTGGATGCCGCACATATTATTACTGTCTTCTTTCTTATTTATTTATTTATTTATTTTAAGTTTTGTCCTATATTACTTTGTTCTATTATTTCTTTTTTTTTTCTTTTTTTTAAGTTTTTTATTCTTGCTTATTTATTTATTTTTTTTATTTTTTATATTAGATTTTGAAATGACTTGAAATGTATATTTGAAATGTTTTATAATATATTTTTTAAAATTTTAAATATTATTTTTTAAATATTAAATATTTTTTAATAATATAAAATATTTAAATATTTTAAAGATATGACCTTTATCAATTACCCATTTAGTCAAATAGTAATTAAATTTTACATATTTTACAATTTAATTATTTTTAATTAATTAACTATGGAAACGTTAAAATTTTTCAACGAAATTTTAATATCACCTTAATGCCACTCGGTAAAAATCTTTAAAAATATTTACGGTTCGGTTTATAAGAACGAGGTCCCGAAACCTCATTTTCTAAAACCACTTAACCGAATAAATCTTTACATTGCTAATTCAAAAACTTTTCTAAAACCATATTTGACTCGTAAATATTAAATAATAATATTTACGAACTTACTTGCAGAATTTGGTAGTCTCGAACTACTATTTTTCGACACTACTGAAAATTAGGCTATTACATATGATGCAATCAATATCATATGTCGTAACCATTTTTTGACAAAACGGGAATCAACTTTTAAAATAGGGAATCGCCACCGATCTTTATTTAGGTGTGATCGGATCACCTTATTCTAATAAAAAATGTTTCAGTTTATTAAAACAGAGCTTTTGGTCTACGAGTGTTTGAGAAAACAGGTTCGGGAGCCGGTTACGTGCGAGGAAGGATTAGCACCCTCGCAACGCCCAAAATCGGTACCAAATTGATTAATTAATGTCCTAATGTCGAAAATTTAAAAACTTCAAAAGAATTGAAACATTTGGTCTCTTTTGGAAACGTTTGAATTTTCTTGAATTGAATATCAAGATTTTCTTGTTCCGAAGGACAAAATATCACATCCAATACGTAGGACACGATGATTTTAATCCTTGAATCCAAGATCACCTCTTAATTCCCGAGACTCATGCCTTATTTTGAAAATAGTTAGGGTAAAAAGAATATCGAGAATGGGTTACCTAAATCGGATTGGATCTCAAGATCAACTCGCTTCAAAGGAATAAAAGTACCATACCCAACACGTTAGGGTATAACACATTCATATTCTGACACCGAGATCATCTTTGGTTTTCAAAAACATGTAAAAAGGGTATTTGAGTGTTCAATCGAACGAAAAATACACCCAGCGCGTTAGGATATAATTTTCCGTACTTCTAAACGTACAAATATTGCCTTGTCTTAAAAATTATAAAATACTCAATTGTTTCCAAATGCATTTTTTGAACTAATATTCAATATTAGAAAGGGCAGTACCGAGTACGGAATAATAATATGTGAACGCAATATCGTGAAATGGCAAATATAATAATACCAATGCATAATTCGGAATATGTATAAGAGTATTTAAAGATATTATGTAAATCTTCAAATCAAGAACACACATAAAAGTGAATTTCAAAGTAAATCAAATAATAAAATATATATTTTATATATTTTTAAATTTATTACTAAGACTATAAATAAAAGAACATGAAAATATCTAAAAAGAGACTCAAATCCATTTTATGATTAAATAAAACAAATTTAACTAAAGCCAGAATCAAACTAAAATGCACGCCCATGTCTAGGGATTAAACTAGTAAATATTCCGCTGATCAAAACCCAACATCTGAACGCGACCTGATTTGAATAGCATTCAAAATTCGAGGTAAAATTAGCAATAAACAAAAGAAATAAAGAAAAGGACTCAATAGGATGTCAACACAAAACCGGAGGACCGAACGCACAAATTGACCTATATTAATGCAATGCGCGGACCTCGAATAGGTTTCTGGTCGGGTCAATCGGGTCATGGGGAAGGGGTCAATTCGGGTCTCTCGAACGATGCTGTTTCCTTCGATAGCCATTAACATACCCCTAAAACGAACTAACCTCGCCCTCACTTTACCAAAAAAACCTAGCCCCTTCCTTCTTCTTCCCTCAGCCGAAACCTAATCCCCTCCTTTCTTTTTGAAATCTAATCCTAGCCACCTTGGAAACAAAAATTCGAGCCCCTCACTCGCGTTTCTGCTGACTCCGAGGATTGCGCCATTCGCCCACCAATCCGTCATCGAAATCGACGTACGGAGGCGCTTAGCGACGTTCTCTTGCCATTTGCTTAGGACCAAAACCCCAAAGACCGTGCGATTCCAACTCGGAACCCCCATCTCCGGTTTCAATTTCGACGAAGGAGACAGGGGCTCCGACGGCCATCCTCGAACAGGTATTCTCCTTCCCGCTTTTCCCTTTTATTATTCGTTTGTTTATATTCGAAAATAAAAATAAATCAGCAGTAGATGAAAACGCAACCTTGAATTTCTCTTGTTTTTTTTATTTCTCTATGGATTTCTTTTCGGTATTCGTCGTTCGTAGAAAACCGAAGAAAAAAAAGTTTATAGTGGCTTTTTTGATTGCTGGATGTTTCTCCAAAATCCCCCCAGGAAAAATTACAATGGTTTTCATTTTGGTTTTTATAGCAGGTGTTATTCTGCACTGATTTACATTCTTGATTCCTTTTTACGTTATGCTCTTTCTTCGTTTTTATTTTTACGCTCGCGTGCCACCGCTGCGTTTTGTCGTTTTTCCTTGCTTCTGTCGTTCTTTCATTTTGCAGGTGATGGGAGTGAGGCATGCGGACGATGGAGGCGAGGCGCCTGGGGAGTACCGATCGTCAGTGGGCGTGGGCGCGGAGATCGACGTGCCTGGGAGTTGGAGCAATGCGCGTGTGGTCACTGGAGCGACGCGCGTGAGGGGGACGCGCGGCGGCGCTCGAAAAGGGGACCTAGAGTTCTGAAAATTCTTAAAGTTGTTGGGCCGATTTTGGTTGGGCTCGGTTTTTTTAGAAATTGGGTCTGTTATTTGTATTAAACTGGGGTCTGGTATTTTGGGCTAATTGGGTTTTGGGACTTTTCTGTAAATGGACATTTAAATTTTATTTGTTTTGGTTTTGTGTATTGGGCTTTTAATGGGCTTGTGAAAATTTTGACATTTTATGGACTGTTTTATTGGGTTTATTATTTTTTATTTTATCACTTGGGCCTCTAATCTGTATTGGGCCCGGGCAAAATTGGTTATTACAGCTGCCCCTCTTTGCTCATTGTCGTGAAACGAGAATAGGGCAAAGACAATAGAAGAACCAATTTTGCCCGGTCTTGGCCTAGCCTCGACTTAATGGTCCTTGTCTTCCTCAAACATCTTCACACCCCTGTTGCTTTGATCCATTCTGCCACTGCTTCTGCGAGAAATGACCCGTAGCTTCAATTCACCTTTCCTCAATCTTGTTCACTCTTTAACTTGCTCCAAACAGAGAATTGTAGCTTCGATCTACTAACTGCTCCACTGGGACTTCGATGAAATCTGAACTTTTCAAACTGTTTCTTTATTCTCGTAATATACGTTGACTTTTTCTTTCTTTCTTCTTCTTTGTTCTCTTTTCTCTCGGCGTGTCCCGCTTGGGAAGGCAAGATCTGTTATCTTCGATCTGCTTCTCTTAGGAAGGCAATATCTGTTATGCTCGATTTGTTTCGCTTAGGAAGGCAAAATCTGCCTTTCGATCTGCTTCGCTTAGGAATGCAAGATCTGCTATTTTCGATCAGCTTCGGTTTGGAAGGCAAGATCCGTTATTTTCGATTAGCTTCGCTTAGGAAGGCAAGATCTGTTATGCTCGATTTGCTTCGCTTAGGAAGGCAAAATCTGCTTTTCGATCTGCTTCGCTTAGGAAGGCAAGATCTGCTATTTTCGATCAGCTTCGCTTAGAAAGGCAAGATATTTTTTTCGATTTGCTTCGCTTAGGAAGGCAAAATATGCTTTTCGATCAGCTTCGCTTAGGAAGGCAAAATCGGCTTTTCGATTTGCTTCGCTTAGGAAGGCAAAATCTGTTATCTTCGATCCGCTTCGCTTAGGAAGGCAAGATCTGTTATCTTCAGAAATTGAAAAACAGAAGTTAAAAAACACCTCAGCGTGTGACCTGAGGAGTTGCAAACGGAAATTGAAAAATAAAAATTAAAAATACCTCATCTGCGATCTGAGGAATTGCAAATGGAAATTGAAAAACAGAAATTAAAAGTACCTCGACGTGTGACCCGAGGAGTTGCAAACGGAAATTGAAAAACAGAAATTGAAAGTACCTCGGCGTGCGACCCGAGGAGTTGCAAACGAAAATTAAAAAGTAGAAATTAAAAATACCTCAGCGTGCGACCTGAGGAGTTGCAAATGGAAATTGGAAAACAGAAATTGAAAGTACCTCGGCGTGCGACCCGAGGAGTTGCAAACGGAAATTAAAAAGCAAAAATTAAAAATACCTTAGCGTGCGACCTGAGGAGTTGCAAATAGAAATTGAAAAACAGAAATTAAAAGTACCTCGACGTGCGACCCGAGGAGTTGCAAACGGAAATTGAAAAACAAAATTGAAAGTACCTCGGTGTGCGACCCGAGGAGTTGCAAACGGAAATTAAAAAGTAGAAATTAAAAATACCTCAGCGTGCGACCTGAGGAGTTGCAAATGGAAATTGAAAAACAAAAATTGAAAGTACCTCGGCGTGCGACCCGAGGAGTTGCAAACGGAAATTAAAAATACCTCGGCGTGCGACCCGAAGAGTTGCAAACGAAAATTAACAAGCAGAAATTAAAAATACCTCAGCGTGTGACCTTGACGTGCGACCTCTCAAATTATGAGTTGATTTTTTGAAAAACAGTAATTGAAAATGCATCATCTGGTGGAACTTGGATGTTTTCTTTCTCCTTTGTTCGGTACAGCGATCATCAAAACTTCTTGCTTTACTGGCATACCTGTATGCGTCGTGCGTGATGTTATCATGATATGCACGTATTTGTCTTAAATGCTTTTATGCCTACACGATTATGCCATGCGCCCTGGGTTTGTTTGTCATGTGTCTTTTCTTGTTACGACTCTCATGATGACCTGTATTCATTGCTTCGACTCTCGACTTTCCCTTCATGTTTCGTGCCCGTCCTCGAGTTTTATGAGTGATTTGCGTTTCGCGTATATCACCCTCTACCCCTTGTAACTTCAGGGCTCGTCTCATTGTGACCTGAGGGTATAGATTTGGACATCTTCCATTTATCTCACTACGACTCTATAACATATAATCTGCCCCACCCTCTTGTTACTCAAAGGTACAGGATCTGTATCAGCTTCCCTTTAACAATCACCCTTGAGGTGACCCAACCAGATGTATATCGCATGAATGCAGAATGTCATTTCCTTGGGTTAACAATGCCCATTTTCTGTCAGGATTGTGTCACTGACGCGGTACCTTGTCATTTTGTTCAATCACCTTAATTTGGACTCAGATGTTTCCAACCCTTAAGCTTGGTGAATCTTAAGCAATAATCCTGTTTTGGACTCCTGTATTGTTTAGAGGTTTCCAGAGTAATATGCGAAACTCCTCTCGTGAAAGTGTTATTAGTCCAATAATCGTTATTTCAATGCAAAATGCTCAAAAAGACCATAATGATGGACGTAATGAGAATTTATTGGGAGTATAGCTTGAATCAAACCAGTTAATCAAAGCTAGCATATGCAATGAAGAAGCAAATTTATTTAGAGTGTATTTCGAAAAGACAAAGATAGCAGACTCAAAATGGGTAAAATGGAAACTAGGTGCCCCAGATATCGCAGCTTGAGCTTCTCTGTTCAAACTTCTTGAGGACCTTTCTAAACTCAATATGTGTTTAGGGGATCCGGAGTACTTTGTCGATGCCCCAAGACGTAACATACTTCTTCATTGTTACTTCAAGCGTAGCAAGGCTACTGTATGCCCCATCAAAATTTGAGCTGCCCTTTTCGGGTTTTCAACTCAAACCCACCTTTGGTTTCAAAGCACCCTTTGCGGGTTTTCACTTTGGCCTCTCCTTTTTCTTCTTTTTCTTTCTTTTCATTTTTGTTTTTTTGTTTCTTTTTGTTTTTTTTGAATTTACCGGATTGGGCAGGTCCTTGTCGTCTATCTCAGACAATATCCTTGTTTCCTTAGAACGGGTCTTCTTTACTACCTAAGGTCCTTCCTGGCTTGGTATCTTCTTTCTTCTGAAGTCCTTGTTGCATGGGAAAGGATCTTCTTCAAAGCCCTATCATGAAAATTTCTAAGGCGATCATTTTTGTTGTAAACTTGCATCATCCGATCGTGACCAATAGTTTTTAACATCTTCTCTACAAATTGACTTGATCACATCGGGATTGGATCTATTTCGTCGTGTCCAATTTTGGCTCGGCCTGTGCCTTCTATATGCCAACATTCCCAAGTTTAGGTCATCTTCCTAACAATCTTTGTTCTGTTGCCCCTTTTTTTCTTTTTCTTTTTTTTACACTATGACGTGGCACTTGATCTTTGAAAAGACCTCAAACTTTTGACATTGTGCGGTTAAATATGATCTTTTCGCCTTTTGTTCATATTTTTTCTCTTTTTTTTTGCTTTTTTTTTGTCTTGTGACCATCGATTTTGTAATATTGGCATATGAAGCGACCCTCACCCTCTTAATAAAGAAATCGACCTCCACCAAAATTAATCGATGCGGACCTGAAGCTTTCGAGGAGATTGGCTTGATAACGTCCATGCCCCACGTGTAGAAAAAGGGAAGAGGCACATAAGTTCTGTCCTCCTTAATTTGGCGTTTGATGCAATTTTCCTTTCTGGGTAGACCAGTAGCTCGAACCTCTTGATTGGCTTAGTCAGGGTAGAACCATCAGCATGTGATCTTCAAATATCCTTATGGACTTCTTCTGTGACTTCCTTAGCTTTGACAGCATACTCGTGCCTTAGTAGTCCCGGCATGTCTTAACGTGATCATACGAAAATATCTTTGAACTCTTGGAGATAACTCAACGATTCCTTGCCTTGTTCCTGCGGCAAGCCAAGCTTCCATCTTCATCTCATTCGTTAGCTCGTATTATCTGCCGACACTTCGTAGGGTAGGATCTGTCATTCTTAACAAGTTCGGAAATAAGTTGCAATCTCTGTCATCTTCCAAGTTCTTAGATCCCTCTAGACACATATCTCTCTAAAAAAGTCGAGTCGAGAATGTTGTCGCTCATGTCATTGATATCTGGGGACCCCATTGTGGGTATGAAGGCAGAAAATCCAAAGAATAAATGATTCTAAGGATGATTATTCATACGATGTGGTCATGAATAAAAATGCAAAAATGCACAAAATAAAATGTTAATGTTTACTTAGGAAGATGCATTTAATTGAAATAAATATTCCGGACACAAGCCTATTTCACAAAAGGACTCTTATTGCCTCTAGACTTAAAGCAACAAGCGTGTTTTAAATATTATTCTAGATTAGCTAAAATATGCAGTTTTCTTCCACAGTCCTATTGTTCAAAACATTCCCAAGTGTGTAAGGCTTCGGAAAGCTTTATGGCCTCATTCTCTTTGGATGTGTCATCGGCGTTCTGACTTCTCGATTTCTAGGCTTCTGATGACTTCTTTAAGGAATCGAGACTCTCTCCCCTCCTCCTTCAATTATCACAAATTATTTCTCCGGTCGACTCATCGAACTTCAAAACCCCTATTTTAATAAGCCTCTCTACCAATTTCTTAAATGCAATGCAGTTATCGGTTGAGTGACCCGTTATTCCCGTGTGATACTCGTATTGAGCGTTCGAATCATACCATTTGGGGTATGGGGGTTGCACTGGTTTCATGTAGTGAGGAGCCACCCTATGTGCATCAAACAGGTTTTGATACAACTCCCCATATGTCATTGGAATTGGTGTAAACTAGAGACGCTTTGCATTGGATTCTCGACTTGATGATCCCTGATGATCAGTGGTCACAGCCCTCGGTTGACCTACAGAGACTGACTTGGAACGCTTGCTCAAGTTGTTCACTTCATTTTCCATGTTTCTCGAGCTTGACCTTTTGACCCTTTCCCTTGCATCTATTTTTCCACTCTTGATGCCGTTCTCAATGAGTTCCCCAGACATTACAACATCGGTAAAGTCCTTTGTGGCATTTCCCACTAGCTTGTCATAAAATGGTGCTTTCAAAGTGTTGATGAAGAGGGCCGTTATCTCAGTTTTAGTCAGTGGGGGTTCTACTTGGGCCGAGACGTCCCTCCACCTTTGAGCGTATTGTCTAAAAGTCTCTGTTGGTTTCTTTTCCATCATCTGCAGCGTTAGTCGATCGGGCGCCATATTGGAGACATGCTTGTACTGTTCACAGAATGCTGATGCTAAGTCCTTCCATGATCGGATCCTCTCCCTGCTGAGTTGATCATACCATCGGAGGGCTGATCCAATCAAGCTCTCTTGAAAACAGTGTATTAACAATTTGTCTTCATCCACATAACCGGCCATCTTTCGACAAAACATGATAAGATGTGCCTTTGGACATCTCGTTCCATCATATTTTTCGAAGTCTAGCTTTTTAAATTTTGGAGGCAGGGCCAGATCGGGAACCAAACTGAGCTCTTTGGCGCTCAGTGCAGAGAAGGCTCCGGTACCTTCTATCGCATTGAGTCTTTCTTCCAGACTCTTATACTTGTCCTGAGCATCATGATCCTTCATTCTCAACTTAGCTATTTCCATCGGATCATCCAAATCTAGGACGATTGGATTAGCGGAATTATCTCCGGAGTTTGATACAAATAATCCTTGCCCTAGATGGGCAGGTGGTGGTACAGATGGTTGTTCCAGGCCTGTAGATTCCCTTTGAGGCCAACCTCCATGTATTGTTTGGGCGTGAGGTGGAGTAAATCCCGGGGGATGGAATGAGCTCTGATTGACTCTCGAATGGGGTTCTGTAATATCAGGCCCTTGCGCAGGTCATTTTTCTTTGACCAGAGTTGTCATCATCTCCATCAGCTTGGTCATTTGATCCTTTTGCTCAAGCGATTCTTCTCTGGATCTTACCATCAGCTCTCTTGTTTCTTGCTGTGACTTGGCCAACTGCTCTTGCATCCGTCCTTGGATTCTTTCCATTCTTTCGATTCTTTCCTTGAGTTCAGTATCCATAGCTCTAGCTCTTAGCCGTGTCCTATAAGGATAACGTAATTTCAGATTCGTGGTGTCACAACTTTAGATCATACGATTTTAGCCTTAGTGAATGATTAGGGTGATATGATGCTGCTGTATGCAATGCAATGCGAATGCATGGTATGAGTGCAAAAAGAGAGGTATTGATTATGAATTCAATTCCATTAGAAGAACTTTTCTAGATAATATGTTTCTTTACATTAAAACGGATTGCATATACGGCCATATCCTCATAGTCTAGGTGAAAACACAAATCCTTTCTTTCGTGCCTGGAGGTTGTGATTGCGCCCCCTGAACTTTCTCAATAGACGTTTCTTCTAGCTCTTTGTTGCTGGGTCCAGGTCGTGCCTCGTCATTCGCTTATCCTCCGTGATGTTTATGATCTTCTGATGACTCCCAAACAATTCTGGTAGGCTTTGGATCTTCAGGCAAGACCTACTTTTGTTGTTACCTAGACTATGTTCGGACGACCGTATTATAATCCACTTCATCAAGTAACACATTTCCTTGTGACAAACTCTTCTATTCAGCAACCGAACATGAATCAACACCTCCTTTCTAATGATGCAATGCAATGCAAATTCATGGAATAAATGCAAAAAGAGAGGTACCGATTGTGAATTCAACTCCATTAGAAGAACTTTTCTAGAAAATGAAGCTCTTTACATAAAATGGATTGTATATACGGTTTTGTCCTTATAATCCAAGTGAAAACACCGATCTTTTTTTCGTGCCTGAAAGTTGTGATCACGCCCCGTGAACTTTCTTCATAGGCGCCTCTTCTAGCTCCTTGTCGCTTGGTTCAGGCTGTACTTCCTCACTCGCCTATCCTCCATGTTGTTCATAAGTTTCTTTAAGAAAGTCAGGGCGTAACGCCTCTTGAATAATCCTTGTTGGCTTGAATCACCGGGCAAAGTCTTGTATTCTTCCGTGGACTATGCGCCTTCTCTCGTTATTCACTTGGACTATATTTGAGCAACCATATTATAATCCATTTTATCAAGAAATTCATTTTTTCATGACAAACTCCTCTATTTAGTAATCAAATATTAATCGACACCTCTTTTTTGATGATGCAATGTGATGCAATCAAAGCGGAAGAAAACACGTTAGTATAAGGTACAGAACAATTATTCTGGTGACCACATGTGGTTTGGCTTTAGGGTTTCTACATGGGGTTCGGTTCTAAAGAAGGATACCTGGCTTTAGGGTTTCTACATGGGGTTCGGTTCTAAAGAAGGATACCTGAACTAGCAGATTCCTCGATCCTTACCCATTATAGGCTCATACGGACTGAGTTCAGTTCAGGGAGATACATTTCCCTATGGCCATGTGGAGATGAAAACCTCACGAAGCACATAGGTACGTATGTATCCCGGAAGCAATCCACTAGCCCATGCGGAGGTGAAAACCTCACGAAAGCTTAGTTTCTCACTCCCACTTAAAGGTACGACCACGACGGTCATGCGATATGATGCACGCTAGTGAACCAAGTGTGGTAAAAATGACATTCAACAAAACAAGATAGGTCAATATTTCACATACAGTTTAAAGCACACAAGGGATAAAGCACCTACTCGGGTAACCACTAAGGTTTGGCGTGGCTCTACCTACAACGGGCTCTTAGGGTTCACTATATGTGTTTTGGTTCTAAAGCAAAGGTACCTGAACCAGCAGATTCCTCGGTCCTCACCCATTATAGGCTCATATAGACCGAGTTCGATTCAAGGGGATACATTTCCCTATGGCTGCACGGAGATAAAAATCTCACGAAGACATAGGTACGGATGTATCCCGAAAGTGATCCACTATCTTGCACGGAGGTAAAAACCTCACGGAAGAGTAGCTTCTCACTCCCACTTAAGGGTGTGACCGCAATGGTCATGCAATGTAATGCCAAAGTATTTCACGAGACTCGACAGTATAGCACAAGCAAATGCATCAAAGAGAAACACAATTTTTTTCAAAACAAGTTTCCAAATTTTCAATCAAAAGGATAAAAATCAATCAATTTATGGCCTGACTCTCGAAATCCCCAGCGGAGTCGCCAAGCTGTCGTAACCATTTTTTGACAAAACGGGAATCGACTTTTAAAATAGGGAATCGCCACCAATCTTTATTTAGGTGTGGTCGGATCACCTTATTCTAATAAAAAATGTTTCAGTTTATTAAAATAGAGCTTTTGGTCTACGAGTGTTTGAGAAAACAGGTTCGGGAGCCGGTTATGTGCGAGGAAGGATTAGCACCCTCGCAACGCCCAAAATCGGTACCAAATTGATTAATTAATGTCCTAATGTCGAAAATTTGAAAACTTTAAAAGAATTGAAACATTTGGTCTCTTTTGGAAACATTTGAATTTTCTTGAATTGAATATCAAGATTTTCTTGTTCCGAAGGACAAAATATCACATCTAATATGTAGGACACGATGATTTTAATCCTTGAATCCAAGATCACCTCTTAATTCCCGAGACTCATGCCTTAAAATAATAAAAGGTTATTCAATTGCTTGGCCAAGCGAGAGAACTGAAAACCCAACACATAGGGCACGATCTCTCGAATTTCCAAACATAGGATATCGCCTTCTTTTGAAAATAGTTAGGGTAAAAAGAATATCGAGAATGGGTTACCTAAATCGGATTGGATCTCAAGATCAACTCGCTTCAAAGGAATAAAAGTACCATACCCAACACGTTAGGGTATAACACATTCATATTCTGACACCGAGATCATCTTTAGTTTTCAAAAACATGTACAAAGGGTATTTGAGTGTTCAGTCGAACGAAAAATACACCCAGCGCGTTAGGATATAATTTTCTGTACTTCTAAACGTACAGATATTGCCTTGTCTTAAAAATTATAAAATACTCAATTGTTTCCAAATGCATTTTTTGAACCAATATTCAATATTAGAAAGGGCAGCACCGACTACGGAATAATAATATGTGAACGCAATATCGTGAAAATGGCAAATATAATAATACCAATGCATAATTCGGAATATGTATACAAAAGGATTTTAAAGCAAGCATTATATAACTAGAAAATTAAAATAATTAGTATGCAAGAGAATGATAATGTATAAGAGTATTTAAAGATATTATGTAAATCTTCAAATCAAGAACACACATAAAAGTGAATTTCAAAGTAAATCAAATAATAAAATATATATTTTATATATTTTTAAATTTATTACTAAGACTATAAATAAAAGAACATGAAAAAATCTAAAAAGAGACTCAAATCCATTTTATGATTATATAAAACAAATTTAACTAAAGCCAGAATCAAACTAAAATGCACGCCCATCTCCAGGGATTAAACTAGTAAATATTCTGCTGATGAAAACCCAACATCTGAACGCGACCTGATTTGAATAGCACTCAAAATTCGAGGTAAAATTAGCAATAAACAAAAAAAATAAAGAAAAGGACTCAATCGGATGTCAACACAAAACCGGAGGACCGAACGCACAAATTGACCTCTATTGATGAAATGCGCGGACCCCGAATAGGTTTCTGGTCGGGTCAATTGGGTCATGGGGCAGGGGTCAATTCGGGTCTCTCGAACGATGCCGTTTCCTTCGATAGCCATTAACATACCCCTAAAACGAACTAACCTCGCCTTCACTTTACCAAAAAAAACCTAGCCCCTTCATTCTTCTTCCCTCAGCTGAAACCTAATCCCCTCCTTTCTTTTTGAAATCTAATCCTAGCCACCTTGGAAACAAAAATTCGAGCCCCTCACTCGCGTTTCTGCCGACTCCGAGGATTGCGCCATTCGCCCACCGATCCGTCATCGAAATCGACGTACGGAGGCGCTTAGCGACGTTCTCTTGCCATTTGCTTAGGACCAAAACCCCAAAGACCGTGCGATTCCAACTCGGAACCCCCATCTCCGGTTTCTATTTCGACGAAGGAGACAGGGGCTCCGACGGCCATCCTCGAACAGGTATTCTCCTTCCCGCTTTTCCCTTTTATTATTCGTTTGTTTATATTCGAAAATAAAAATAAATAAAAATAAATCAGCAGTAGATGAAAACGCAGTAAATCAACCTTGAATTTCTCTTGTTTTTTTTTTCTCTATGGATTTCTTTTCGGTATTCGTCGTTCGTAGAAAACCGAAGAAAAAAAAAGTTTATAGTGGCTTTTTTGATTGCTGGGTGTTTCTCCAAAATCCCCCCAGGAAAAATTACAATGGTTTTCATTTTGGTTTTTATAACCGGTGTTACAGACTAGATTTCTGTTCTTGATTCCTTTTTCTGTTATGCTCTTTCTTCGTTTTTTGTTTTCTACTCGCGTGCCACTGTCGTTTTTGTCTTTTTTCCTTGCTTCTGTCGTTCTTTCATTTTGCAGGTGATGGGAGTGAGGCATGCGGACGATGGAGGCGAGGCGCCTGGGGAGTACTGATCGTCAGTGGGCGTGGGCGCGGAGATCGACAAGCCTGAGAGTTGGAGCGACGCGCGTGTGGTCACTGGAGCGACGCGCGTGAGGGGGACGCGCGGCGGCGCTCGAAAAGGGGACCTAGGGTTCTGAAAATTCTTAAAGTTGTTGGGCCGATTTTGGTTGGGCTCGATTTTTTTAGAAATTGGGTCTGTTATTTGTATTAAACTGGGGTCTGGTATTTTGGGCTAATTGGGTTTTGGGACTTTTCTGTAAATGGACATTTAAAGTTTATTTGTTTTGGTTTTGTGTATTGGGCTTTTAATGGGCTTGTGAAAATTTGGACATTTTATGGACTGTTTTATTGGGTTTATTATTTTTTGTTTTATCACTTGGGCCTATATCTGTATTGGGCCCGGGCAAAATTGGTTATTACATCATACTTATGATGCAATTAATTGCTTTAGAGTGGCAAGTTACTTAAACAATATTAGCAAATTGAAGATTTGCATAAAATTAAAATATTAATGAGAGAAATAGTATAAAGTAAAATTAAAATTTAAAAACATACGATTTCATATGAGACAGTAATAAGGAAAAGTGAATAAGGATGAGTTTAAAATAAATTTAGTATAATATGTATTATAAACTAAATAAATGTGTGATGATGATGAACGAATTTTATAATTTTACCTTATCATTGATTAAAATGATCTTTTATCACTTTCCGGTACCATTGTTATATGACTCTAACTTGTAATTTTTTCTTCGAAATGTTATTGCTTTAGTTACAAACTAAAAGAAATTATTAATATGTAATTATAATAAGAAAAATAATTTTTGATTTTGTAATTTGTATTTTTAAATTTCGTAGATATATTTTAATTTTTTTTTGGCTTTTAAAATTTTAAAAATAATTTTTATAATTTTATTAAAATTAAGATTAAATTGTAACAATGTGTAAATATTTAAGGTTATTTTTTTTATAATCATAACAAAATCAACAAAATATATAATATTTAAAAATTAAATTTATTATCATACTAATTTTTCAACTATACCACATCATTTTGAATTAATTGGATAACCATTTTATCGCTTTTTATAATTATATACTAATGAAAAAAACAAAAGTATTCTAAATCATAAAGACAAACAAACCATGCGATTACATAAACATGCATAAAGGTAAAAGTTGATCCATAGCATGAAGAAGCCATTAAGCAAGAGTCTAAATGCAAATAAAGTAAAAGTCTTCCTTTCCTTCATTCTTCGATCTTCATCTTCACATTTCATACATGCAATGTTTCATAACACATTAAGTAAACAAAGTTTAAACATCCAAAACTTCTAACCAAAACCCTGCTTTTTTAACCAAAGTACACGTCTCTACTCTACTCTAATATGAAATCAAATCTGATAGAGAAATTAAAATTTTACCACATACGTCAATCGTCATCCTTAATAACAACCTTTTGGATGTGAGCAATTTTGTGCCAATCTTCACCCCCATTTTCTCTGTATCTTTTGCTCAACTGCGGACATCTATCAATTGTCAGTTCTCTAAGGTTGGTGAGGCGGTCTATTCCCTCTGGTAGAACTGACAAATTAATGCAATCCACAATCTGAAGTTCATGAAGAGAAGTGAGATTCAGTAGCCATGCTGGTAGAATGCACAAATTTTGACACCCCCTAATTCGTAATTGCTGCAAAGTGGAAGAAGATCCTTGAAGAAGCCATCGTGGCAAATCTGTTAAATTAGGTAAATTAACAAGTGAGAGACTTTTAAGGCTCAGCTGAAGGTCTTTGTCTTCTTCATCTTCTAGTTCCATTTTCAAATTCATTTGATGGCAAGAAACTATTTGAAGGTGTTCTAACTTGGTTAGGAATTTCAGGCTCCGTGGCAATGAGACAAGTCTACAACAGAGATACAGGTGAAGTGTCCGAAGTGACTTCAGATATTGCATTCCTTCAGGTAAACATTGTAATTTCATACACCTATCCAATTCCAAGTATTGAAGAGAAGTCCAACATCCTGCTCGTATTTCTTTCAAATGCCGAGCTTCAACTGTTATTACTAGATGTCTAAGCTCAATCAGCCTTTGCACACTGTCAGGCAACTGCTTCAAACCAGTACCTCCCAAATTTAACGATTGCAAGCAGTAAAGCTTATATAAAGACCTCGGAAGTTCACATATACCCTCAGATCGGGCCAAGTCAAGTTCTCGTAAGTGCTTCAAGGTACCAATGGAATCCGGTAAATCCGTCAATGGTGAATCTCTTAATTCTAATGCTCGTAGATACTTGAAATTGGAGACGCAAAGATTTATAAGAGATTTATCAACAATCTTTGATCTCTTTGAACCATCTTGGACGATTACTGTATGAACTTTTTCCAATTTCTCCAAAATACGGGGAACTTCAACCAACTTCTCATCACATAATAATAGATGTCGAACATGTTCATCAACCATTTTTGTTACGGGATTCACTATTTTACACTCTCTTTGAGATACTTCTAATGCCAGATCATGTACCAGATCATGCATTTTGAAGGTAAAACCCAAGCCAATATCATTCTCCTTTTGGATGAGGCACCTTGACAGCAATTCATTCAAATATCCTTTGCCAACATCCTCCCACTCTTGATTTTGCTTTGGATGCTCAAAGAATCCATTTGCCATCCAAAGACGGATGACTTGGTCACTATAATAGATCTCATCCTTTTTGTACAAGGACAAAAAAGCAAGACATCGTTGCAAATGAGATGGCAAATGATTGTAACTCAACTTCAACACTGGTAAAATATCGTTTTCATTTTGCTTAAGTCTCCATATTTCATTCTCTCTTATATAGATCCAATCAGATTCATCAGTTTTCTGAAATAATAAGCTTCCCAATGTTCTTACCGCCAAGGGAACCCCTTTGCATTTTTTCACAATCTCCTCCCCGATTCTAATGAGATTTGGATAATGTCTCTCATTACCATCAGTAAAAGCCCATTTTATAAACAATGTTAAACAATCTTCAAGAGAGAGACCTTTCAATATATAAGGGGGAATCGAACTCATTATCGAGGCCACATTCAAACTCCGAGTGGTGACAATGATTTTGCTTGAAAGAAATCCATCCGTTGACCTCAACAAATTTCTTAACTCAATCCATTTTGCTTGATTTTCATTCCACACATCATCCAGGACGAGCAAGAACTTATCATTCAAAAGGCTTCTCAAACGAGCTTGCAAGGTGTCAAGTGTTGAATCATCACATCTTTCTCTTTTCTTTACAGACTGAATAATCAGCTTGAGCAATCTAGAAAGATCAAATTCCTCAGAAACACAGATCCATATCTTCAAAGGAAAAAGGCTAGTAATTCGGTCGTCATTGTATACTAACTGAGCGAGCGTGGTTTTTCCTAAACCCCCAATTCCAACAATGGGAATGACAGGGACATTTCCATCCTCACTTGGTTTCATCAGCATACTAATAATGTTCTCTTTATCCTCATCTCTACCAATAACATCAGAATAATCCACAAAAGAGGAAGTCTCTCTGCGCAAAACATGTCGATCGTCGCTACGCGGTCCTAGATCAAAGCTGTTCCACTCAGTAGCAAGTTCGTCTAGTCTCCGATTGATGTCTTTGATTTTATGACCCATTCTTAAAGAGAATGAAGGAGGCAAACAAGTACAAAAGGAAGCTAAAAACTGCACCTTTAAGTTGTTGATGTTGGGATGATTGATGGCGTCCTGTTTGCGGAGAGCTTCACACTTGAACTCGTCAATAACGTCCTCAGCATCGTAAAAGATGTCTCTGAGTTTCCACATACAGAGGCGCAACTTCTCGTTGTGGTGCTGTTGCCGCTCAGCATCCAAGAGTACAGCTTTAATGTTGCTCATGGTGTCCTTCAGTCTTTCCAGTTCAGTTTTGACATTAAACGCCAAGCGAATTTCTTGTACAGAGAGATGGAATAGTTTTTCCAGAACCCTTTCCGCAATATTGAACAGAAACGTTTCCGCCATAATTGAATTTCTAGAGCATAGCTTGAATGATTGAGTGGAGGGAAGGCAAATGAATGATTGAGGTACTCAATAATGATTGTATTTTTTCTTTTCTTATCGAAGTACCATTCATTAAATTTTGTGATTGTGGTTCAGCCAAATATCTGCTTTTGGTAGTTGAATAGGCTTCATAGTTGACTTGGCTGTAACTGAACTACGCTGTGTTGATAAATTTAGGGAAAAAAAAAGAGTAAACTATCAAAATAAACATTTTTATTGTAGTTAGGTTACATTTTAGTCACTTAAATTTAAAATGATATATTTTAGTTACTTATGTTATCGTTATATAAAGAAAATGATTACTCTACCTTTGGCATTTAAAACCTATTTTAAATGTCATACTGGACTGTTATTTGGGAAATAACAAATTTTAATGGCAAAATGATAATTTCATAAAAAAATAACTTAATAATTAAAACGTAACATTTCAAACAAAAATGATTAAAATGTAACTTGAGGTAAATAAAAGTAACTATTTTGATAGTTTATCCATTAAAAATATATGGATTAAAAATATTATTTAAATTAAATTCAAATATAATTTAAATATTTGTTTTGGATTGAGAAGGATTTTTTTAGGTTAAATGGGGAATGTTTGAAAAATAAAATTTAAGCCTCTTTTTGAAACTTAAAAGATAAAAATGGGTTTCTTTGAAGTTTTAGGAATAAAGTAATTAAATATAAGTCTTCTTTTACCAAAATAAATATAAGTTAAGATAAATAAATAGGTTGGATTTACCATTAATTTTTTTATGTGTATATTTATTGTAAAAAGTCCAACAATTAACCCTTATTGAATGAATAACTATGAAACACGAGTTCACAATTTAACTCCGATAACCTCACAAACTAGAAGAACCCAACTTGAACCAACGGCCTCAACCGTTTCAAAACTAGTTGCTATTTTCTCCCAACAAAATTCAACCAACTACTTAATTGGACATGCCAAAATATTTTTGAATAGACTGAATACTATAACGATCAACTTGGTATTTCCAATTGTATGCCTACTAATACTGAATCAACAAACTCTTTTTAACTTGATGCCAATATAATTTTGTGAGATGACGAAGTTTATCTCCTAAACCGAGAAAATAATAAATATTGAAACGAAAATTTTAGGATGCGGGTTCAAATCTCACCGCTATCTATTAGGTTATTTATCTGCTTAAAACAAAAGGGTAAATGGTGCAATAATATACAAGTAAAGAAAAGAGTTAAAACAGAATTGAGAACAGAGAAGGAAGTTCAATTCCCCGTTCCATTCTCCCTTCCTTGTACCTCGCCTAAAACCCTAATTCTACTTATACTCATCAATCTAATATTGAAGAGTTATTTAAAAATATAATAAAATTCAAAGTATTTAATTTACAAATAAATCCAAAAATATTAAAATAAATTATTATCCATCAACCCGTTCTTTGGCTCAAAACTTTTACAACAACTTGTATTTTCGACTTTTTTAACTTTTCGAGTTTACTTTTACACCTAATCAAAAATCAAATAATAGGTCCAAAATTAATAACATCTCGTTCAAGAACTTACCAAAATTAAGCACGATAAACATGTAAATTGGGTGTATTATCACTTTTCATTCCAAGAATATTATTTATCATTTATTATTTTATAAACTTTTAAGAATATTATATTAAATTAAAATAAACAGTGAATCAAGTAATTTGTGTAGAATTACTGATGTAGAAGTAATTTAAAGAGTATTAAACAATTTACAAATTATATAATTAATCATATAATTAATATTGGTCCAAATGAAATGAACTATGTAAATGTAATAGAATTAATTATACTATTAATCATACAATCATCATTATACGAGCCTAATCAAATGAATTATAATCAATCATACATCCAGTGATCCAATTGAATTGTTCATGTATGAGAGTAATGACATGGTGTGCATTTGCATTTACTTAATTATGAACGTAATAGAATGAATTATACAACTAACCAATTAATCGTTGATATAATTGAATCGAACTATGTATAATATATTCAAATGAATTCTATTATTATTCGTACAATTATTAATTACATGAACTTAAATTATATAATTAATTCTACATTCAATGATCCAATTGAATCCTTTGCATACAAGTGTAATGACATTATCCACATACACATTTTCTTAATTATAAATATAATCAAATGTATTATATAATTAATAGAACAATCATTAATTCAATTGAATAACTCTGTATATGAATGAAATGATATTGTGGTGAATAAGTCATTTTTAAAATATTGATTAATTGTATATTTCTCTAATTGTTAGCACAATCAGATTATGACATGAATAAATGATAATATAAATAATCTTAAAAGTATTGTTAAATAAAAATTTAGTCTGCATATTCTCAGAGACTGTCTATAGCTAGAGAAGTGTGGCAGAACATCGTCCCTATAAGTTGATAACCCCAATTCTTTTCAAGTAATATATTTTAGTGGGTTGGAAAAAATTTAAGATATCATGAGTGGCTGCCACGGGCTAAGGTTCCCTGGACTACTCTTTTTGGGTTGGTAGCATGGCGTATATAGAAGAATAGGAATCTATTTATCTTTCAAGATTTATCATGGAGTTTTACAAAGACCATTAAGATATCAATTTGTTGGGCAAAACAATATATTATTAACCATGCATGGAATCCATCTAAAGATTCACGCAAAGGATTTGAGCAAATCTTAGGAACAAGTAGTAGAATAAGTTTGTAGATTTAAACTTTTGTATGTTTTTTTTTTTTTTTGATTTAGCTAAGTTTTCCACTAAAAAAAATTTATTTCAAATTGAATTCGATTTTAGAAAGAGGTTTTTTTTAATATTAAATTTAATTACGTTGTTTTCATTTAAAAAATTTATTATAGTTGTTTTTCTTTTCCCAATTAATTTAACACTCATCGTTTGTTAGATAATTTGATCTTTTATGTACTAAATGTGTTCATCAAATATAGTTGAAATAAATTTTTCTTCCAATAAAATATATAAGAAAATTACCTTTTCTTTCTTTCAAATTTTCTATTTTTCCTATTAGAAAATTTATATTTTTCAAAAGTTTCAATATTTCTACCACTTCAATTCTTTTCTCACTCTATCAAGTAAAGTTTTAGAGACGAAGATTAGTCAGGGGTTTAAAAATTTTAAGTTACACTATGTTTTAAAATTTTAAAAGAAATTATTAATATGTAATTATAATAAGAAAAATATTTTTAAAAAAATATTTTGTAATTTTTTAAATATATTTTAATTTTATATTTGGCTTTTTAAAAATTTAAAAGATGATTTTGTAACTTTATTAGAATTAGGACCAAATTGAGATAATGTGTAAATGTTTAGGGTTATTTTTTTATAATCATATAATTGGGCAACTAACTTATTTATATACTAATAAACAAAAAAAGAAAGTATATATTACAATCAAGCCATTTGATATATCCAAAGCAAAAGCTGAGTTATTAGAATTACATACAATTCTGTGAAATCTAAATGCAATTAAAGTAAAAGTCTTGGGTGGCCTGCCTCAACCTTGGCTTCATTCATCCATCTCCATCTTCACATTTCATACATGCAATGTTTCAAAACACATTAACCACTTAACATACATTAAACACACAAAACGGAAAGATAATACGAAATCAAATCTGACAGAGAAATTAAAATTTTACCACATACCTCAATGTCCATCCTTAATAACAACCTTTTGGATGTGAGCAATTTTGTGCCAATCTTCACCCCCATATTTTCTGTATCTTTTGCTCAACAGTGGACATTTGTGAATTCTCAATTGTCTAAGGTTGGTGAGACGGTCTATTCCCTCTGGTAAAGCTGACAAATTTCTGCAACTAAAAATATCAAGTTCACCAAGAGAAGCGAGATTCAGTAGCCATACGGGTAGAACGGACAAGTTTGGACAATGCATAATTCGTAATTGCTGCAAAGAAGAAGAAGATCCTTGAAGAAGCAGTTGTGGCAAATCTCTTTTAAGGCATATAATCCACAGTGTGTGAATGTTTTAAGCCTCAACTGAAGGTCTTTGTCTTCTTCCTCTTCTAGTTCCATTTCTAAATTAATTTTATCACAATAATATATTTTTATGTGCTCTAGCTTGGTTAGGAATTTCAGGCTCCGTGGCAATGAGACAAGTCCATGACAGTTACTCAGGAAAAGTGTTCGAAGTGACTTCAGATACTGCATTCCTTCAGGTAAACATTCTAATTCCATACACTTATACAGTTTCAAGTATTGAAGAGAAGTCCAACATCCTGCTCGTATTTCTTTCGAATGCTTACCTTTAATGGTTATTTCTAGATGTCTAAGCTCAATCAACCTTTGCACGCTGTCAGGCAACTGCATCAAATAAGTACCTCCCAAATTTAACGATTGCAAGCTGCGAAGCTTATAGAAAGAACTCGGAAGTTTCTGTATACCCTCACATCGGGCCAAGTCAAGGTCTCGTAAGTGCTTCAAGATACCAATGGAATTCGGTAAAGCCGTCAATGGTGAATCGGTTAATTCTAATGCTCGTAGATACTTGAAATTGGAGAGACAAAGATTTAGAAGAGATTTATCAACAATCTCTGATCTCTTTGGTCCCTTTGAAGCATCTTGGATGATTACTGTTCGAACATTTTTCATTTCCTCCAAAACACGTGGAACTTCAACCAACTTCTCATCACATAATAATAAATGTCGAACATTTTCATCAACCGTTTCTGTTTCGGAATTCACTGTTTTACACTCTTTTTGAGACACATCTAATGCAAAATCATGTACCAGATCATGCATTTTGAAGTTAAAATCCAAGCCAAAATCCTTCTCCTTTTGGATGAGGCACCTTGACAGTAATTCATTCAAACAACGTTTGCCAACATCCTCCCACTTTTGATCTTGCTTTGGATGCTCAAGGAGTCCATTTGCCATCCAAAGACGAATGACTCCATCACTATAATAAATCTCATCCTTTTTGTACAAGGACAAAAAAGCAAGACATCGTTGCAAATGAGATGGCAAATCATTGTAACTCAACTTCAGCACTGGTAAAATATCGTTTTCATGTTGCTCAAGTCTCCATATTTTCACTCTCCCTTATATAAATCCAATCAGATTCACCAGTTTTCTGAAACAGTAGGCTTCCCAATGTTCTTACTGCCAAAGGAACCCCTTTGCACTTTTTAACAATCTCCTCCCCGATTCTAACGAGATTTGTGTAATGTCTCTCTTCACCATCATTAAAAGGCCATTTTATAAACAATGTCAAACAGTCTTCAAGAGGGAGACCTTTCAATAAATAAGGGGGAATCGAACTCATTATCGAGGCCACCTTCAAACTCCGAGTGGTGACAATGATTTTGCTTGGAGAAAATCCATCTGTTGATCTCAACACATTTCTTAACTCAACCCATTTTGCTTGATTTTCATTCCACACATCATCCAAGACGAACAAGAACTTCTTATCATTCAAAAGGCTTCTCAAGCAAGTTTGCAAGGATTCGAGTGTTGAATCATCACATTTTACTTCTCTATTTACAGACTGAATAATTAGACTTGAACAATCTAGAAAGATCAAATTCCTCAGAAACACAGATCCATATCTTCAAAGGAAAAAGGCTAGTAACTCGATCGCCATTGTATACTAATTGAGCCAGCGTGGTTTTTCCTAAACCCCCAAGTCCAACAATGGGAATGACAGGGACACTTCGTTCTGCACTTGGTTCCATCAACATACCAATAATGTTCTCTTTATCCTCATCTCTGCCAATAATGTTCTGCACTGGTTGCATTTGAAGTCTGGCCCAAAGCCTGATGTGGTCCAGAGCATTCCAGAGGAGACCCAGCTTCTTTATACGGAAGGCCCAGAGCCGGATTAAGCTCAAGACCAACAGTCAACAGAACATGACCACTATGCATAGGGCCCAAAGCCCAACTAGGCCCAGCACTGTCAGACGTCTCATGTTTTAATCCAACGAAGTACGAACATTCACCAGTTACCACCTTCATTCCATTGGAGAGAAAGGAAAAATAGAAATACTTGAAAACTTCAAATGCGTTTGCCTTCAAATGCGTTTGCCGGGAGTCGAACCCGGGTCTATTGCTTGGAAGGCAATTATCCCAACCGTTGGACTACAAACGCCAGATGCTAAAGCTTCAGAGTAAAAATATATTTTAAATATGTTAATAGGCTTTCCATGTCCCCCCATAATATATTCGTAAAAACATCTCTCCACTCCCTCTCAATTTTGATATTTAAAAAATTGGTCCTTCTCAAAAATTTTGAGCAATTTAATCCCTATCAATTTTGAAAAGCAGCATATAAAAGCAATTAATCACAATAAATATATATTTTTTGGCAATTATATATAATGTTGATTGATTAGTGTTGTTATACCCTCACTTGGCGCAACACGTGGCACCATAATAAGACACACGAGAACAACTTAAGTTTATTCTAAATGTGTTTTTTTATTAATTTTTTTATAAATTATTAATATTTTTATTTTTATTTTGAATCTTATACATATTTTAATTTTTTTATAATCTTTATAATTTTTGAATTTTTTTTTATAATTTTACACTCATATAGAATGAATTTGAATAAATGGTTGTCTAGATTTAAATGAACCTAGACAACGATTGTCCAAGTTCATTCTAGATGTATATATTTTCTAATTTTTATTTTTATTTTTATTTTTTTACCGTTAATAATTAAACCGATCAACTAACAATTTCTATTAACGGAAGAGTTTAATTCATTATTTTTCTTAGCACTAATATCTCGATAAGGTAAATTTCTTTATAAACTTAATTGATTTTTAATTATTTATAAGATATTAAGCTTAAATTATATAAACTTTTGTCAACTCTAAAAGTTGCTCCCAAATCTTAACAAATGCAGCTGCCACAAAATAGCTTAATATTGGATTAATAATAAATTATTGCTTTAATTAATTTCTGCATTATTTATTGAAAAAAATAGTTTATAAAAAAACTTAAATTAAAAAAATACAATAAAATATTATTTTTAAAACTTTTAAATATTTTACGTTATAATTGGGATAATTCTTCATTGAGTCTCTTCTCAACTTTTAAATAGGAAGATAAAACGTTTCAATGGATTCGGACTCACGTCCTCCTACACTAACAATTATACCGATGTCAATTGAATTAAGACTCAATCAATACATATTTATAAATTTTAAATATATTAATAATTCATATTAAACCCCTATTCGTTATTTTCTTTTTCATATTTATGTCATATATTATATAAAGAAATCTACTTAGCTTGCAAATTCAAACAGCTAAGTAAAATAAAACCCAAATCCAATGAAAAGACAAAATCATATTAATGGCTCGGGTTGTAATTTTGTGCTTTGCTGTATATTATTTAATGGACATTTATATTTTGTTAATTTGTTCTTAGGAATTAGATTGTTTACTGTTGTATTGTTGTTGTGCTTGTTCGCTTTGCTCATTAGTTTCTTCGGATTCGAGGCTAGGAAGGCGGTCTTCGCCACTGTATTTACTGTGACCAATGTGGTTAACAAGTTCCTTACAGTTATGATCAATGTATTGATTTGGGATAAGCATGCCACACCTTTCGGTTTGGTTACCCTCCTCTTTACGCTGTCCGTAGGGGTTCTTTATCAGCTATCAGTTACCGGACCACCACTTCGTGATTCAACAGCATCCAAGCAAACCGGTGATGCATGAAGACAATCAAGATAAGAAAATGTCAGGTAAACATCACTGACAGTATCATGGCATTCTTTGTTGTTTCATATACTAATCATTTATCAATCATTGACAACCGAGGAATATTGAAACACCCCAAACCCGGCCCACGAGCCTTGACCGGATCTGGTATGTCACGGAGTAAAAACATTTTGAAGGATTTGGATTAACAGTGGAAATTTCAAAATATTGTTAAAGTTATAAAACGGTGTTTGCTAAAACTCGGATGGGTTGATTTGGTAAACACGATTGAGTTGAAACCTTTTTCCTTTGAAACTATTTGATCATTTAAAATTTTAGAACCATCAGAGTTATTGTTAACTTGGTAAGTTTTGTTACCCGATGATAACATCTTTGAAAACGCGTACGAGTAAAATTTTGAAAACGTTACTTTTAACCGATTTGCTTAACAGTTCATAAGTTCGTTAGTAATATAATAGAAATAAAGTAAAAACAACTACTTAAACATCCAAAATAATAACTAGCGGCCATATTACAAACCAAACCAAAATTTAGTAAATAATAAACTTTAACGGTATGAGATAAAATTTCGAATCCAAGGAACAAGCATGGCCGCCTCGAGTCCTCTCCGGCTCCATCTCCGCGATCTACTCACCTGCAAAATGATGTGGGAAGGGGTGAGTCACCAAGACTCAGTGTATAAATCCCCAACCCGAAAATGCAACTCATACACAAGATATTAGTAAGACATGCAAATATGCAACCCAAGCTAGACATCCATACTCTTTTTTCTACCCCGTGTGGTCAAAACCACTGGTGGTCAAAACCACTGGTGACCGAAGTCACAAATATATCAAGTGATGGGGCCAACCCATCGTGTGGTCAAAACCACTGATGATCATAGGTCACAAATATCAACATGTGGTCAAAACCACTGGTGGTACCAAACCACTGGGACTTAGTCACAAATTATATCAACGGTGTGGTCAAAACCACTGGTGACCGAAGTCACAAATAAATCTAATGGGGTCCACCCATCGTGTGGTCAAAACCACTGGTGACAGTCCATAGAGATCATCTCCCTCCTCTCTTCAATTCCACCATTATCATGCTCACATAACAAGTATCATGATCCCATATATCATGCCTTTGTATATAGCATAGCATTTAACAGCATATGATGGCATACACAACATCCATCATAGATCAAGTAATAGGGGACTTACCCGAAATCCAAGCTTATGCTCACAAGGCAAAATTTACTACACGAGAGGTTATACAGCAACATAATGAACAGTCTATACTAATAAAGTGTGTAAGAGTTTACACACCTGTTTACTTGTGAGACTAGCGAATCCCGAGCTATACTAGCAAAATCCCGTGATATTGTCCCTAAACCCGTAGTGTACACTCAGTTAAACATAGATACCAAAAAAAATGGCCCTTGGCCAAATATGCTTAACCATTTACCATTCTTACCAAAATCCCAAAGTTGTCACTTGATTTGTCGAGATCCCTTGAAGAAATAAGTCCCGAAACGCTCCTCCAAAGCACCCTAGCGTCGGCTACCTTCAATAAAGACACCTAGAATGGCTTAAAGGACATTCGGCCATCCCTAAGGCCTAACACCAAGATTCGGTACACTTAAAATCTAAGAGGGGGAATTGATTTCTAAGGAAGAAATATACTTACCCCTTTAAATCGACTAGAGAAAACCAAGGTAGATCTGCCCTTACTTGCTATTCGGCCAAAGCCTAAAACTCAAGACCACAAGAGTTGGCCGCCCCTTACTTCGACTATTGCTTCACCTAAATGAACACCAATGTTCGGCCAAGCTTTGTAGAAAAAGGATTGAATAGTCGGCTACTTCAAAAGAAATAAAGGAGAGAAAGAAGAAGCAAATTTCGGCACACAAAATAAGCATACCTCCAAGCCGAAATACCACCCTAGGACTCCTTCCAAAAACCGAAACTCAACCCTTGGAGTCCCCCTATCTCGGCCAGGAACAATTTGGAAAGAAAAGAAAAACAAAACAAGGAATTTCGGCACCTCCCTTGCTAGCTTCAAAACCGACCATGAAGGTCCCTAGAGAATGCTTCACATTTGGTCATGCTTCCTTCCCCATTTTGGTGATAATTCCATCACCATTTACACTAAAACATTGTTTATTCATTCTCCCATTACTACCCCATCTTCCTATAAAATAATAAAATAAAATAAAATAACAACTATCCCATACTTTCCAGCAGAAAAAAAATTAAAAAGAACAACACCCCACCAAGCATTTTCCATCCCCTTAAGTGCCCATGCAGCCACTAACTCACGCCGGTCATAAAAAAAAGAAATACCCATGTTGCTGCTCATGGGTTTCGAACCCCAAACCTGCTGGAGACTCCCCACGCCTCCGGCCACTCCGCTACTGCTCCTTTCGTGACATAAACCCGTCACAATTTCCTTTTAAGCGTTCATTACTTGGCTCCTTCATGCATTGACGCCAAAGCAAAATAAAAACACCCTTGCGCTTCCATGGTGACTCGAACCCGAGTCCTTACACCAAGGCCCTTAAGTGGCACTCCCAAGCCACTTTGCCAAGCCGACTTTCATGCCCTTAAACCGCACCATTTATTTATAAGGCCTTCCTAGCCCAACACTCCACATACAACGCAAAAATAAAAGCCCAAGCGAAAACTTGGCAGCTCGAACCCCAGTTCTGCCACACCTTCTAGCTCCCTAGGTAGGGTCCCAACCAACTTATCACCTGCTTCCTTGTGGCATGTTCCGCACCAAAATAATATTTAAAGCCTCCTCACCTAGCTTTTTTCCTCTTAAGCACTAAAAGAAATTTTTCAGCCCTAAGCCCGACCTAACCCGGGGTTATGGCTAGACCCTAGAATATAACAAACAACCATAACCTATGCATTTCTTCAGGCAAAACACATGAAAATAAATAAATCGCAAACAACCCTTAATTCAGGATGTTACAAATATGCATTTTCTTGGTTTCTATATTGGTATAGCTATTGATTGTTCAATCTCGGATTAGTTTTAGAGACTTATTCGGTTTAATGGCATTATCATTCTTCATGCCAACTAATGGAAAAAAGGAGAAAACAAACTTTATTATTTTTGAGACAGTTTAAACTTACTAAATTTAATAATCTCTCTTTGTTGAATGTTATTTATAATGATAAATCTTAATTTAAATTGATAATATAACTGTAACACTAAATAAATAATAACTGCTTTAAAATAATATATATTATTAGTAATTAATATACTCAATTGTGTAACTCAAACCAATAAGAACTCTATTATAAAAGAAATTATTGATATAATTTTATCTTATATTTTTAATCATATAGTTCAAATAAAGAAAAATTCTATTATTTTTTTAAAAAATAATTATTTATTTAATGCCGATTTAGTAATTAAATGAACATTAAAGGATATTATCGTCGATTCAAAAAAAATTAAAAATTTTTACTTTTATATATATTATAGATTAAAACAAGCTAAAAAATAACAACAGTTTGTTCCAAGTAAACTAATTAAATTGTGTTCAATCTTCACAAAAAAAAACCAATGCGAATGTGAATACTTTCATAGTGTTGAGATCCTTGGTACTATTTTTGGGAAATTAATCTTTTCAAATTAGGATTATGAAAGGAGAAAAAAACGAGAGATAATTACTTTTTCTATCAAAATTATACATTTTTTCAAATGTTTTATTTTTTCTCATGTCATTTCTCAACTCTATTAAGCAATAGTTAGAAAGATAATTATTTTTTCTATCAAATTTTCTTTCCTACCAGAAAAATTATATTTTTCAATTTTTTCATTTTTTTTACCACTTCAATTTTTTTCGGATCTACCAAGCAAAGCAAAGAAAAAAAAAACAAAACAAAACAAAACAATGTTGATGTCAATATTTAAGGGGTTAGAAATTTCAAGTTACAAACTATGTTTTAAAATTTTAAAAGAAGTTATTAATTTGAAATTATGTTTTTAAATTTTAAGAGAAAATATTAATATGTAAGAATAACATTTTTTATTTTTTTATTATTTTGTAATTTGAATTTTTTAAATTTTGCAAATATATTTTAATTCTTTAGAATTACTTTTTTTATAATCATGATCAAATCAATAAAATATGAAATTCTTAAAAGTTAAATATGTTATCATACCAATTTTATAACTACCACATCATTTCTCCACAAAATATTAGTTGATAGTAAACTGTAAAGAGAGAGGAAGGATGAGGAAAGATAAATATGCATAAAGCTAAAAGTTGATACATCTCAAACAAACATCCCATGAAGCCATTTCATATATCCAAAGCAAAACCTTACTTATTACAATTACAACTGAAATCTTAATGCAAATCAAGTAAAAGTCTTCCGTGCTCTGCCTCAACCACTACTTCATTCATCCTCACTACACCACAACAGACTTTTAGCGGTGTTTTCTTGGGCTTTTAGCGGCATTTTTAAGCGCCACTAATAGTATTTGCGGCGCTTTTGAAAGCGCCGCAAAAAACGCCGCTAAAGAAAGCGCCGCAAAATTTAGTGGCGTTTGTTGTGAAAAAACGCCGCTAAAAGTAAAGACTTTTAGCGGCGCTTTTATAAAAACGCCGCAAAAGATATGGGCTTTTAGCGGTGTTTTTCAGGAAAATGCCGCTAAAGGTAGGGGCTTTTAGCGACGCTTTTCAGAAAAACGTCACTAAAGGTAAGAACTTTTAGCGGCGCTTTTTAAAAGAACACCGTTAAAGGTAGGGGCTTTTAGCGGCACTTTTCAAAAAACGCCGCTAAAAGTCATGAAAATTAAAAAAAATTAAAATATTACAAAAAGGAATAAAATTAAAATATTATAAATATAAAATATTATAAAAAAATTTAAGGAAAAAATAATAAAAATTAAACATTTTTCAGCCCATAACATTTAAACCAAAAAAAAGAAATCGATAGCAAACAATATTCAACAAAAATTTTAAAAAAAGAAGCAAGGATGGATTTCTTCAACTCTTTCATATCACTTTAGCAAATCACTTGAACCTGCATCTGAACCCTTTTCATCCTCGGACTCCTCACCAAGGATGGATTTCTTCAACTCTTCATATCACTTTTCATTCTCCAAGTATTGAGGATCTGATTTAAAAATGTCTACAAGGACAAATAAATGCATTCATGATGCATGCCAGAAGGAATTAACCAAACATGTAGAGTTCATCAATAAAATATAACTAACAAAAAATGTAGCTGGAGCATCTTGAAACATACCAGTGGTTATTTTTGGATCAATCTCAACTTGGAGAGATATGAGTTAATTGGTCATCTTCCTCAACAAGGTCTAGTTCTGGACGAACAGCAGGATATCCCTGCAAATGTATAAATGGCAAATAGAATTATAAATTGTTCCTTTTGTAATAGTGAGAAGTTCCAAAGCAATAATCTCATGGGTGACTTGCTGGTTTACAAGATGAGCTATAAATTTAGCAGCAGCTAATAATTGAGGCTGACGGACAAAAGAAATAGTCCTTGTCATTTCCTAACCTTGTCATTTCTCTTATATGCTCTTTTCACCTGTAAAATAATCCTTCTCAACAATAAATCCCCCACTTCGAGAAACTTGGTATTAACAACAGCCACCAATGCAGCGAAAACATCAGTGAAACTTGGGGATGCCATCTAAGATTTCATACACGAACGACAAAATAGACCCCTTCCTCGAATAAGATAGGTAATAAGAATGTCTGACTGCTCTCTCTATATAAAGCCGTGCAAGTCTAAGTATGAATTATTCTCCAAATGGCTTAGAATATTTTAAAACAACATAAGGCAAAGTCCAATGCTCTAGTTATAAATGGAAATCTTTTAATATAAGCTTTCTCTATTCTTTTCGTTCTCTTTCTCCATCGAAATTTTAAACTTAATTGATTTCATCAAAAAATTAAAGTTCGTACTTATCCCTAAGATTTAAAAATGAAACGTTAAAAGGATAGGCAATAAAGTACTAAAAACATACAAATCCAAGACGCAAAATTTCTGCTTCTTTGTCACCATGCCAGTGACTCATACCTGACAAAAGAAAATGTAAAGAAACAAAATAAATCAATAAACTTACAGAAAAAAAAAATAAACAACTTGGCTAAGATCAAAGATTCTTTAACTAAAGTTCAATTACTTTATTGTTTGTGAACCGAAAAGAACAATACTAACCTCTTGGCAACTTAAGATATCTATCACTCTGACGTCTATGTAATTTTGTAGTTGGAAAGTCATCACCTATTAAACATGTCCAATAAATTTAAAAAATGTCTATATCATCAATGAAAATTTTCCAATGGTTATTCTAAGTAGCTATAAATAGATACTTCAATAATGAGTGAATAAAACAAAATATTTAAATAAAATCAAAGCTCCACAATAAAGGAGAACAACGGCATTTTACAAGATGAGTTCTCCAAATTCCCAAAAGATGCTTTTCTAATCATATCTTTTAAATACAAATCATTCATTGGATAGGCCTAGTTAATACTAACATTTAATTATAGCAACCTGCAGTGGTCAAGTTCAAATGCAAAATCTATCAATACCATGCAAAAGCAAATCTTAGAAATGTAAATCAAGCCTATAGTAGGAGGGATGCAAAACAATATCAAATAAAATTATGGTCTAAAGAAACATCAGAAAATGTTTTTGTCCTAAGAACAAAAAACTTACAACAGCTCTATAATTCTTGATCAGAGACAATTGGATATGGTAAAATCATAACTTCCCCCCTTTATTATGGTATTTCTTAAGATGATCCATAAACAAAATAGACCTCTTCCTCGAATAAGATTTTAACTCTCCAACATTCAAAACTGTTCTCAATTTTGTCCATATTAAAAGTGACAGTACACTAACTCTTCCTATCAAAAGAAAAATACAAGACATTCAGATGAAAGCCCCAAGTTCAGAGTTTCTAAGCTGACAACCGCAACTCAAATGTTAAAATAAGATCAGTAATGGAATACATAACTTCGAAACCACACAGAGGCACGACTGAATAAGATTTTATTACAACTCCACCCACTCATCACAAGTTGAAGAAGAAAGAAAGCATTAAAATCACTTCACAACAATGTTAGAACTTACAGCCACAACCACGGGTATACAAATGACTTTGTTTTCTCCCTTGTAAGGAACAAGTTGAGCTACACAAATAAAATTTCTAAGGGCTTGGACAAAATTTCTCAAATTTTACTTGAATCGAAGAATCATATGCTTCACACTTCATTGAGCATCAAGGAACTTCATTTTTTTTTTACCTTGGACTAATCTGCTGAATTTTAAACATATAAAAGTTACGGAAAATCACTTGCTTTGTTCCCACACAAAAATTAATTACAAGAATATTCCAACACTAATTTCATTTAATCAAAATTGTTTATTTCAACCATAATGAGTTAAAAATAAATTCATGCAACAAATGGAGCAGCAATAAACATGCAACACTACAACCACAAAAGATATAACCATGCTAACAACTAGATATGGGAAGAATGCAAACCTGCGTACGAAGCCAAGCTTCTCATAGCCGCGAGAAAACACTTCTAAACGCTATGTCATCATAAGTTAGGTCAAGTTCAAATATCTATATTGGCCCCCCAAATTTGTTAATCTTACATTAAAATTATGTGATTTACATTATTTTAGTGCATATTTTTATATTAGCATCCCAAATTAATGTAACTTTGCTCTACCATCTCAATAGGGTATTTAAGGATCAAGAAGGAGAAATTCTAATTCCATATCTAGCAAGTCAAAATTAGTTTCTGAATACGAAATTTGACCACTTCATAATCCTTATAATTTAAACTGCAAATACAATAGCATCATATGCAAAATATATATATAAAGAATTTCAGCCAATGTAACAGAGTTATTTCAACAGAAAAAATAAACGTCATAAGGACACATGAAATCATATACACCTTAAGTAATAGACCACAAAAGAGAATCACAGTGCATCTTTAATTCATGTTGTTGATTGACAACAGATAAATCACTGTCCCCTATGTCGTATGGAAACATGAACTTATACACCCTAAAGTAATAGACCGTAAAATGCAGAACAACGATTGCATCTTTAATCCGGGTTGTTGTTTAACAACAATAAGTTCTGTCCTAACCAATCTAAGGACTCAAAGAACATAACTAGTTGTCTTTGCAAAAACATCCAAAATTGTTCCAGAATCAATAATTTGAGAAGGAAATCTCTGTCTTGACAGGTATGTTTAATTTCACCACAAATGATGCGTAGGGAACAGTATGTGAAACATACAGTTTTCAAGATTAAGTTAAGTAACAATGGAAGCAGGATTACATTACTGCAGAATATGCACAATCCTAAACGTAGAACATTTATCCAAGATGTAAGATGATATTGCAAACATAATCCATGAAACTAGAATTAAAACTAAGAAAAATCAACCTGAGTGTGAAGTGATATCCTCATCCATATCTGGTTCGGTCTTAGAAGAATCAGACTCTGACTCAGATTCAGAGGAAGTTGATTCAGAAGAATCAGATTTAACATCTTCCATGTACTCACTAGAATCATCTTCAATCAAGAGCCTATGAAAAGGATAAGAATCACATTCCAGAAAATAGGAAGGTGACATCTCAATTTGATTTCGAAGAATTTCTTTATAATCCAACACATCAAAAGACTCGGGTGGGAAGTACATGCATTTGCTCCTCTTTGCTAGGAGAACACCTTCCATTCATTGCTCTTCTGAAATAGAAAGCGAGAAATAGCACTAAAGTCAGATTGTAGAAAATGCAAGATTTAATTTTACACTACTCTGCAAGACTTGAACAAAAGGGCACCTCCAGTCATATCTCTTGACCAAAAACAACTGAACCTCAAGAGACGAAACACACAAACATGATAAATAATCTCCACGAGAAAATTTTATAAACGTACGTGGTATTGAGTAAGTTAGATTTAAGAAAACCCTAAGATTTTTGGGATTTCTTCAAACGCAACAAAAGAATCTTCCATCTAAATCGGGAAAAATAAGCGGAAAAAAAAATTTCAACAAACAAACAAGATGAAACCGAATTGCAGATGATATGCGATGGATTCAATAAAAAATAAAAAGATTTGAAGAGAGAAACTTACAGATTAAGAAAAGAGAGAATTAGCAACGATCTACGATAAGAAAAGCGAAACGAACTCAAGACTTGGTTGAAACTAGAGATAGGGTTAGGGTTTTTCGAAATCACTTGTTGGAATCGGGAAATTGAAGGAGGGAAATATCCTAAACGGTGACACGAAAGCTAGGTTTTTATTTTATTTGACTTTTACTGGGGATTTAGGGGATGGGTGAAACGGTGCTGTTTCAATGGAAAGTTTTTGTGGCGTTTTTAGCAAAATCGCCATTATAGCTAAAACTTTTGCGGCGTTTTTTAAAAAAACGCCACTATTGTCTAATTTTAATTTTTTTCATTTTTAATATTTTTTATTTTTTTCTTTCAAAACTTTTGTACTGAGATTATATTTTTTGGATTTTTTATTTTTTAAAAATTTTGAATATTAAATTTTTTAATTGAAATATGGACTAAAATATTAAAATTTAAAATTTTAAGTTTTAATATTTTACTTTTTTATTTTTAAATTTTTTTAAAAATTTTTGTAATTTTTAAATTAACATATAAAAAATAGTATCATGTCATGTGAATTACCTTAAATTAAATTATTATTTTAAAAAAACAGTTCACCTCAAATTTTTAAGTAACTTAAATTAAATTATTTCTTTAAAAAAAATAAAGTTGAACTGATATTTTTTAAACGGAAATAATGATTAAAACTTTTTAAGTTTTTAAACATAACAACTTATATGACAATTTACATGTATTTCATTTTTTTTAATTTTATAAACTTTTTATTTTTTGATTTTTTAATTTTTCTTTATTTTTTGAATTTTTTAAAAAATTTCATCATTTAACAAATCTCAAGTAAACATTAAATCCTAAACCATTTAATATATGTAAAGTTTATCTATTTATCTCTTAAATAATTTAAACTAGAATCATAATTTTAATAGATTAAAATTAAAATTATCTCTTTTACAATTTATAAGAAATTATTTAATATATAAATTAAAAGAGACTAATTAATCTAAACCCTAAACCCCTATTCTATATCTCATAAACCCTAAATCATACAACATAAACCCCTAACCCCTAACCCTTAACCATTAACCCTTAAACCCATTAACCCTAACTCTTAACCCATGAAACCCCAAACTTTAAACCACAAACTATAAACCATAATCCCTAAACATTTAAAATAGTAACTCCTAAACCTTACACCCTAATTTTTATATGCTAAATCATAAACCCTAAACTATAATGATAATTAATTTAATATTTTAAAATTAATATATCTTTTTTACAATTATGTAGAAATTATTTAATATATAAATTAAAAGAGACTAATTAATCTAAACCCTAAACCGCTATCCTCTATCCTATAAACCCTAAATCATAAAACATAAACCTCTAACCCCTAACCCTTAACCATTACTAACCTTAAACCCATTAACCCTAACTCTTAACCCATGAAACCCTTAACAGTCAATCATATATACCTGTCGTAACCTATTTTTTGACAAAAACGGGAATCGACTTTTTAAAAATAGGGAGTCGCCACCGATCTTTTATTCGGGGTGCGATCGGGTCACCTTGGGATGGGTTATTTTAACAAAGCATTTTGATTCATTAAAATAATTTTGGTCTACGAGATTCGAGAAAACGGGTTCGGGAGTCGGTTACGTGCAAGGAAGGGTTAGGACCCTAGCAACGCCCAAAATTGGTACCAAATTGATCGATGTTGTCCCAATGTTGAAAATTTGAAAATATTTGGGGTTGAAAAGCTCTTAAAAAAAGGGGTTATTTCAAGTAAGATTGAATCCCAAGATTCAACTCGTTTTAAAGGAATAAAAATGTCACATCCAGCACGTTAGGACATAACATGTTTATACCTCGATACCGAGACCCTCTTTGGTTTTCAAAATGTATGAGAAGGATACTTGGTTATTTTAGTTGATCGAAAAATCGACACCCAGCACGTTAGGATGTTATCTTCCGAGCTTCTAAACACCGAGTATTGCCTTTGTTTTTGAAATCGCAATCTTAGGATATGTTGGAGCTTAAAAAAAACAATTCAATGATGAGAAAAGCAAACGTTGACCGTAGAATACACAAATTTGAAAATATTGATCGACGAACTACACAATGTTTTGCATAACAAAATAAACAAAGAAGTAATAATGATGGCAAGTATTGGACAGATAATAACATATACCTACATATATAAACGATATAATAACAGTAATAATAATAGCAAAAATACTAATAATGATAACAATATAGTGATCATAAATATAATAGTAACAACACTAACATTAATAATTTTTATAATAATAATAATAGTAATAATAATAAAATAACAATAATGGTACGAAACATATATATATTATACCAATGAATATAGTAATAATAATAATAATAATGATAAATGATAATAATGATAAATCTAATAATAATAATAATAATTTCAAGACACTAAAAAGGGTCAAGTTGAATTTAAAATGAAATTTTAGGGTTATAACGGAAATTAGAGCGAAATCAGAGGGCCCAAAATCGAAATAAGATTTAAAAAGGGTCGAAATACAGCATGCAGGAATTAATATGGACCATTCGCATAAATAATCCATTTCATGAAGAAAGGCGCAGACCCGGGTCACCCAGTGGGTCGACGCGCGGATCCTTCACCCCTGGAACGGCGTCGTTTCAATCGTTCTTTAAAAGGTAATTTTCCCATTTTTTTCATTTTTTACCGTCCCCCCTCAAAAAAAAATTAGCTTCTCCCCTCTTTCTCCTTTCTTCTCCCCGACGCTTAGGTTCCCCTCTCCCAAACGAAACCCTAGCCCCTCCGTTTCCGTGCTCTCAGTCGTCGAAAGGAGATCCCTCCGATTTCACCACTTAAAACGTTATCAGGATGAATGCAAAGTGACGCGTCGGTTCGCCTTGGTAAGATTTCTTTCTCTCCCCTTTCGATTTGTTTATTTATTTTGAAAGAATCGAAACAATAAAAAACGCAGAAGTATCAGTAGATAATAATAATGGAGAATAAAGAGAGATCCACTTTTCGGATATTGTTTGTTGATTACTGATAACACGAAAGAAAAGAGAAAATTTTTAGTTCCTTCGATTTTCGATCGCTATCAAGTCTTCCTTTTTGTTGAAATTTTTTATCTTACTTTCGGTTTACAGTGTTCCTTAAAAACCAAAAAATCCGAACCCTTTTTACATCAACTTTGGATGGCTTTATAGCCAAGAATACACTAATCTTTAGTATTATATTGTTTATCCCATATTTGCTTCTGGTCTTTGCCTCTGTTGCTGCGCGTTTGCAGGGCATGGCGATAGTGCAGATGACGGGGTGGGCGTGGTGCGCAGGAGCGTGCGGGCGAGGGGGCCGAGGCGACTGGGGCAGGTCGCTAGTAGGAGCGTGCGTGGAGGCCGAAGGGACACGCGAATCGGAAGAGGCGCGCGTGTGTGGGGAACTGGAGCGACGCGCGTGGCGCGTGGGAAGCTGGAACGGCATGGGCGCGCGCGTGTAGGACACGCGCGGCGGCGCTAAAAAGAGGGGTCCTAGGGTTTCTGCTTTGGCTTGGTCCTTGGGCCGTTGTAATTGGGCTAGGGATTGGGTTGAATTGGTTATGGGCTTGATTGTCTTGAGCTCTGGGTTAACGGGTCAGGGTGTAAGTATCTGGGCTTGTACTGTTTGGGTTGGTTTAAATGTTTGGGCTGTAATTGGACTTTTAATGGACTTTGTTTTATTTACTTTATTTTGTTTTGTTTTGGGCATTTTGTGTTGGCTTTAATGGACCTTTTTGAGTCTTTTTGTAAATGGACACTTCAAGGACTGTTTTATTTATTAGATTTTGATTTTATTCTTATTTTTATTTTGGGTTTATTTTCGGGCTCTTTATACGGGTATTGGGCCGGGCAAATTGGTTATTACAGCTGCCCCTCTTTGCTCACTGTCGTGAAACGAGAATAGAGCAAAGACCAAAGAAGAACCAATTTTGCCCGGTCCTTGGGCAATCCTCGACTTATTGGTTCCTTGTCTTCTCCCAACATCTTCAACTCTACTGTAACCTTGCTGCTTCAATCTATTCTGCCATTGCTTCCGCGAGATGACTCGTAGCTTCAATTTGCTTCCCTTCAATCTTCTAAAGGATGGGGCTTGCTTGCTCGAATGTGGCTTCTTGACACAAAGATATTTGTAGCTTCGATCTATTAATTACTTTACTGGGACTTTGATGAAGTGACTCTGAACCTTTCGAACTGCTTCCTTCTTCTCGCAACATGAGTTGACCTTTTCTTCTCGGCGTGCGACCCGAGGAGTTGCGAGTAGAAATCAAAAGTATCTCGGCGTGCGACCCGAGGAGTCGCAAATGAAAATTAAAAGCAAAAATTAAAAATACTGCAGCGTGCGACCTGAGAAAATGCAGACAGAAATTAAAAGTACCTCGGCATGCGACCCGAGGAGTTGCAAATGAAAATTAAAAAGCAAAAATTAAAAAAAAACCCCTCAGCGTGCGACCTGAGGAAATACAAACAGAAATTAAAAGCACTCGGCGTGTGACCCGAGGAGTTGCAAATGAAAATTAAAAAGCAAAAATTAAAAACACCTCAGCGTGCGACCTGAGGAAATGCAAACAGAAATTAAAAGTACTCGGCGTGCGACCCGAGGAGTTGCAAATGAAAATTAAAAGCAAAATAAAAAACACCTCAGCGTGCGACCTGAGGAAATGCAAACAGAAATTAAAAGTACTCGGCGTGCACACCCGAGAAGTTGCAAATGAAAATTAAAAGGCAAGAATTAAAAATACCTTAGCGTGCGACCTGAGGAAATGCAAACAGAAATTAAAAGTACTCGGCGTGTGACCCGAGGAGTTTGCAAACAGAAATTAAAAGGTAGAAATTAAAATACCTCAGCGTGCGACCTGAGGAATTGCATACAGAAATTAAAAGTACCTCGTCGTGTGACCCGAGGAGTTGCGAATGAAAATTAAAAAGCAAAAATCAGAAATACCTCATCGTGCGACCTCAGCGTGCGACCTGAGGAGTCGCAAATGGAAATTAAAAGTAGGCTCAACTCACCTCTCGTATTGCGAGTGGATTCTTTGGACGGAAATTGAAAAGCGACTCAAAGTGTGACCTGAGGCTCAACTCACCTCTCGTATTATGAGTTGATTCTTTTGCAATTAGAATTTTAAAACATATCCTCTGGTGGGACTCGGATGTCCCCTTTTTCTCGATAAGGTACAACTACCACCAGAATTTCTTGCTTTATTTGTACCTGTATGTGTTATGCGTGATGTTATCATCATATGCGCGTGTTTGTCTTAATGTTCTTATGCCTACGTGATTATGCCATGCGTTCTGGGCTCGTTTGTCGTGTATCTCTCGTTTATGACTGTCATGACGACTTGTATTCATTGCTTCGATTCTTGATTTTTCTTTTAGGTTTTGTACCCGTCCTCAGGTTTTACGAGAGGTCTGCATTTCTCATGTATCACCCGTTTGCCCCCTGTTGAACTTTGTCCTTATTTTAAGGCTCTTGTACTTACCAGATTCTCATCTAGGTAATGCTCAACGTTTCTTTCGTTTAGAGTATGTAATTTCACTATTTACCATTTAAACGAACCAAACGCGAGATGCATGAGAATGGCCAAGTAGGTAGGAAAGAAATACTTTACGTTTGTATTTATTTCAAAGCAACGAGCAAAGAAAATTGACAAAGAATGATTCGACAAGGAAAATATTAAAAAAAAGGAAAGTAGGTTCGATGGTCACAAATGCTCTAGATATCCGACACGTGAACTTCTCCAAGTTCCTTCGTCCTGAATCTTTTTCGAGTGAAGCCTTTTGTCTAGAAAATTCTGAGCTTCTGAGTCCGCTTCAAATATTATAATCTCGCCATTTGACTTCCTATTCGAATCTTGCCGTCTATGTCTGAAACTCTTCACTAGGACGCCTTTTCAGGTTTTCATCCTGGTTTTTTTTTTTTTAAGACACCCTTTCAGGTTTTCATCTTGATCTTCCCCCTTTTTTCAGGCATAGTACTTCTTCACGGTGTCTGAGTTCACTGGATTTGGGACCTCTTTACCATCCATCTCGGTGAGAATCAAAGCTCCACCCGAAAAGGCCTTCTTTACGACATAAGGCCCTTCCCAATTCGGTGCCCATTTTCCTCGGAAGTCTTTTTGTATTGGGAGAATCTTTTCAAAGACGAGCTCTCCTTCACGAAATTCCTTGGCCGTATTTTTCTTGTCATGGGCCGTGATCATTTCTCTCTGGTACATTTGTCCGTGACAGATTGACTTTAAACGTTTCTCTTTGATCAGATTTAGTTGGTCATATCGAGCTTGCACCCATTCTGATTCTTCTATTTTTGACTCTATTAAGACTCGCAAAGAGGGGATCTCGACCTCGACGGCAAAGACACATGACTTCCATCCCATAGACTAGGGAGAAAGGAGTTGCCCTTGTAGAGGTCCGAACACATGTGCGATATGCATATAGGGCAAACGGGAGCTTCTCGTGCCAGTCTTTATATGTCTCGGTCATTTTTCCAATAATCTTCTTAATGTTTTTGTTAGCCGCTTCTACTGCTCCGTTCATCTTTAGGCGATAGGGTGAGGAATTGTGATGTTTTATTTGGAATTGTTCGCACACTTCCTTCATTATCTTGTTGTTCAGATTCAAAGCATTATCTGAGATGATTTTCTCAGGCAAATCGTATCGACATATGACCTCCCTTTTTAAGAACTTGCAAACTGCGATCTTTGTCACGTTAGCGTACGAAGCGGCTTCTACCCACTTCGTGAAATAATCTATGACCACAAAGATGAATCGATGCCCATTAGAAGCTTTTGGGGAAATTGGTCCTATAACATCCATACCCCACATAGAAAAGGGCCACGGAGAAGTCATAACATGAAGGGGCGAAGGTGCTGCATGAATTTTATCACCGTAAATTTGACATTTGTGACACTTTCGTGCATAACTGATGCAGTCGCTTTCCATCGCCAACCAGTAATAACCGAGTCTCATGATTTTCCTGGCCATAGTGAAACCATTAGCATGCGTTCCACAAATTCCTTCATGGACCTCTTCAAGTATCTTTCTGGCTTTAATATCATCCACGCACCTCAGAAGCACTTGATCTTTTCCTCTTTTGTATAGGATGTCCCCATCAAGAACAAATCCCACTACCATTCTTCTGATTGTTCTTTTGTAGTTCTCATTTGCTTGTTCAGGATATCTTTGATTCTTAACATATTCTAAGATATCATGGAACCATGGCAGTCCATCCGTCTCTTTTTCAATGCTAAGACAATGCGTCGGGGCTTCATATATACTCATCTGGAGAGGCATTATTTCCGCTTCTTGGTTTGCTTTGAACATCAAAGCCAAAGTGGCCAGAGCATCAGCCAGTTGATTTTCTTCTCGTGGGAAGTAACTAAAGGTCACTTCCTCGAATTCTTTGAATAAATCCACTACAAGACCGTGATATTTGACCAACTTCGAGTCTCTCACTTCCCAATCTCCACGGATTTGGTAAATCACCAATGCCGAATCCCCGGATACCTTCAAGATTTTGATATCTCGTTCGATAGCTGCGCGAAGTCCCATGATGCAAGCCTCGTATTCCGCTATGTTATTGGTGCAGAAGAAATTTAATCTGGCTGTGAATGGATAGTGATTTCTTTCAGGTGACACTAAGACTGCTCCAATCCCATGCCCCAATGCGTTTGATGCCCCATCAAAGCTCATCTTCCATGACTCCTGTTTTGACGATTCACATTCTGTTTCTGTGACGCACATCAAGCCTTTATCCAGGAAGTTAAATTTTAACGGCTCGTACTCTTCTGTAGTTTGGGCTGCTAGGAAGTCAGCTATCGCTCTCCCTTTTATCGACTTCTGGCTCACGTAGATAATCTCGTACTTCGATAGCAAAATCTGCCATCGTGCCATTCTTCCAGAGAGTGCAGGTGATTCCATCATGTACTTTATTGGGCCTAGTTTTGAGATTAGCCACGTCGTATGATACAACATATATTGTCTGAGCCTTCGAGCTACCCAGACCAGAGCACAACAGAATTTTTCGATTGACGGATATTTTGCTTCATACTCTGTGAACTTTTTGCTGAGGTAATAGATCGCCTTCTCTCTTCTTCCCGACTCATTATGTTGCCCCAGTATACAACCCATTGAATTTTCGAACACAGTCAGGTACAATATTAGCGGTCTCCTGGGAGTTGGCGGTACTAGCACCGAGGGGTTAGACAAATATCGTTTTATCTTGTCGAAAGCAGCTTGGCATTATTTTCGCAGGAGTCGAAAAATTGGGTCGCATTGGTTGGTAAGCTGAGCAATAAACCGAGCGATGTAGTTTAATCTTCCTAGAAACCCTCTTACTTCCTTTTGTGTCTGTGGAGGTGGTAATTCTTGTATAGCCTTTATCTTGTCTGGATCAACTTCGATACCTCTCTCGCTGACGATGAAGCCCAGTAACTTTCTTGAGGTTGCTCCAAATGTACACTTAGCTGGATTAAGCTTCAGCTGGAATTTTTTCAGTCTTTCGAACAATTTCCGGAGGTTTCCAACATGCTCTCTTTCCCCTCAAGACTTGGCAATCATATCGTCGACATAGACTTCTATCTCTTTATGCATCATGTCATGGAACAGCATCACCATCGCCCTCTGATATGTTGCCCCAGCATTTTTTAAGCCGAACGGCATCACCTTGTAGCAGAAGGTTCCCCACATCGTCACGAATGTAGTTTTCTCCATATCCTCAGGAGCCATCTTTATTTGGTTATAACCCGAAAATCCATCCATGAAAGAAAAAAGTGAATGTTTTGCCGTGTTATCCACCAATGTGTCGATGTGCGGCAAGGGAACATTATCCTTTGGGCTTGCTCAGTTCAGATCGCGATAGTCCACACACATTCGCACTTTACCGTCCTTCTTTGATACTGGGACTATATTAGCTACCCATTCCGGATATTTAGAGACTTGTAAGAAGCCGGCATCGAATTGTTTTTTGACTTCTTCTTTTATTTTTAAGAGTGTTTCGGGTCTCATTCGTCTTAGCCTGCTTTGGATAGGCTTGCATTCTCTTCCGGTGGGAGCCTATGGACCACTACATCTTCGCTCAATCCTGGCATGTCCTGATATGACCATGCAAACACATCTTTGTATTCGTGAAGCAGGGTGATCAATTCATGTTTGGTGTGCTCTGAGATGGAGGTCCCAATTTTCACCTCCTGCCTCTTTTCTTCGTTTCCCAAGTTTACCGTCTCAACAAATTCTTGGTGGGGAAGGATGCATTTATCTTTCCTGTTCTATCATCCTTAGCAAGTCAGGGGTCGAGACACAATCTTTAGCATTCTCTTCAGCTTCGGATTCTCCTAAACAAACGGCTTGCTCAAAGTCGATTTTAGGATCATTAACAGGATTGTTCATGTCGTCGATATCTGAGCACCTGAAAGGTAAATAGAAAAGAAACTATAGAGGGACATCGAGGTATAGGGACCTACAAATGTGATCCTATGACATGAAATATATATAAAGACAGGCTATGAGAAGAGGGAATAATTTGAGGCCAATGAGAATGAGAGATAGTGACAAAATGCATCTTCATTGATTGTTCATTTAAAAGTTAAACAGCTGACACAAACTCTTAAAACAGATTCCCCTTCAACTTAAGGGTATACAGAATGTTGTCATTGAGGATTACTCTGGAGGGGCCCTAGAAACTACAAGGAGATCCTCGGCGGTCCAATTGTTCAACACAAATCCCGGAGAACCAAGGTGTATCTTTGAAAGGCCTTTCATCGTATCGTCCGCTTCGTCGATGACGTTTATGTTGAAGTTTTGAAAATCCCTTTCAACCAAAAGCAGCATGTTTCGTGAATCATCTCCCCCTGGGTACATCATTCCTGCGGACGCAAAAGTTTTTGACAAGGGCGGGTACGTCATGGGCTCCCATTCTACCTCCCGACCTGAGACTCTTGCAATCCTCTTTCCCTGATCTTTCTGCAACTGTTTCCTTCTTTGTCGTCCATCAGGTTTGAACCCTAAGCCGTATTGAGCCTTGTGGTGCACAGGGTTTAGCGCTCTAGCTATCCCTTGTTGGTGTCTTCCTAAACCCTTCCCTGCCTGGGCACCTTTTCCTACAGTCAACTTGACTACCATCTTGGTGTTTCTTGACAGCTTGGGTGTGGGAGCCCTGTCTCTTTCGGCGACAAATGTAGCGTTGATAAATTCAAAGGAACAGAAGGAGCATTCTGGCACATCTCTGTTGCCTCGATGTAGGGTGCGTCGGTAGATAGTGATGCGACGATGTCTTCTTCACCAGCGATCGTGATTAGGCGGTTATCCATAATAAACTTTATTTTCTGATGGAGAGATGAAGGGATTGCACCAGCGGAAGGGATCCAGGGCCTCCCTAAAAGGTAATTATATGAAGGTGCGATATCCATGACCTGAAACTCGACATTATATGCACACGGGCCCACCTCCAGAGGAATCTCGATTTTTTCTATTACCTTTCGCCGTATTCCATCAAATGCCCTTACTGTAGAATGACAAGGTCTCAGATAAGTCACGTCGATGGGCATTCTGGACAGTGTAGCTAACGGCATGACATTGAGTGTAGACCCGTTGTCAATAAGCACGTGCGGTATTATATATCATTTGCACCCGGTTGTGATGTGTAATGCTTTAACAGAGCCTCTACCGTTCGGCGGTATTTCATCATTGCTGAAAGAGATGAAATTATCCGCATTTAAATTGTTCACCCATCTATCAAATTTTTCAACGGGTACGTTGCTCGGCACATACGCCTGGTTTAACACTTACAATAAAGCATTTCAATGTGGCTCCGAATTCAACAGGGATAGTACTGAGATTCTTGCTGGTTGTTTGTTCAACTGCTCTACGATGCTATATTCGCTGTGCTTAATAAACTTTAAGAATTCCTGCGCTTCATCCTCATTTACGGGCCTCTTGGCTTCTTATTCAGATTATATTTCAACCTCACCCTCGGCCTCGTGTATTGTGCCTTCCCTTTCTGGCTCGTGCCAACGGCTTTCTTATTTGTCTCGGCCATCTCAGGGGAATAGCACCTCCCACTGCGGGTAAAATGCCCCACCTCACTGACGTTTCCAGTTGTAGCTTCAAGTATGGTGATGTTGACATCATATTTCCACGGCACCACATTGCTATCCTTGTAAGGGAAATGAGAAGGTACTTGGATTATCATTTTTGGTTCCACCTCTTCCTTCTTTGCCTCGTAGTAGATCACCAAAGGTCGATCGGCGCTATAAGGGGGGCCTGATGATTGGCCCTCAGAGGCGCACACATCCTTTTCACCGGCTTCTTCCATCTTATTGTAGATCTCAACCACCTTATTGTCCATCATACCTTGAAGTAGCTCTTTGAATTTCTCGCAAGATTGGATGTGATGTCTTTCTACGCCGTGGAAGACGCAAAAACTCGGTCTCTTCATGCTTTCCTCCCTGAAACTTTTGTCGAGCATACCTTTCTCAGTCATTATTTCCCAGATCTTCATCAAAGGTGTCCTTATTTCTGAGACACAACATTTGGCTCGCCACTCATCCTCCTGCGTCGCTATATTCACGTTCCCTACGGTATGGTTTGGGAGCAAATTTTTGGCCATATTACTGGTACCGTCAAACCGTAAAATCCCTGCGTCGATAAGGCCCTGAATTCTCCTTTTAAAGGCTATACAGTTGTCTGTAGAATGCCCCTGGTTTCAAGCGTGATACATGCAATTTGCATTGGGATCGTACCATTTTGGGAATAGGGGCTTCAGGGGTGCCATGTAATGTGGGGAGATTAATTGTTTTTCCAATAATTTCGGGCATAGCTCTCCATATGATACGGGAATAGAGGTAAATTGGGGTCTCTCGGGGTTGGGCTTTGTTGGTCTTGGTTCGTTTTTGGGCTGACTTTGGGCAGGCGCAATATTTGGCGGGAATATAGTGAACGGTCTTTGGTTATCAGCGGCGTAGACGGGGTAAGGAGGAGGTGCTTGATAGTAAGGGTTTTGTGGAGGAAAATAAAAATTTGTGGTGGGCGGAACTGAGGTCGTGGTTGGGTTGGGTACGAGTTGGCAGCATAGTGGTTCCCAGTCCCCACCATATGGGTTTCAGGCTCTCTCTTCTTTATAGGTACTGGCCTTTTCGCGTTCTCGAAACCCTCCATTCTTCCGCTCTTGATGCCGTTTTCGATGAGTTCCCCAGATATTACGACGTCGGCGAAGTCCTTTGTGGTATTTCTCACCAGTTTGTCATAAAATGGCGTTTTCAAGGTATTGATAAAGAGAACTATTATCTCAGTTTTGGTCAGTGGGGGTTCTACTTGAACCGAGATGTCCCTCCACCTTTGGGCGTACTGTCTGAAAGTCTCTATTGGCTTCTTTTCCGTCATTTACAGCATTAGTCGGTCAGGCACCATATCAGAGACATGCTTGTATTGCTCACAGAATGCTGAAGCTAAGTCATCTCATGACCGGATTCTCTCTCTACCGAGCTGACTATACCAGTGGAGGGCCGACCCGGTCAAGCTATCTTGAAAGCAGTGTATTAACAATTTGTCCTCACTCGCATAACCTGCCATTTTTTGACAAAACATGATGAGATGTGCCTTTGGGCACCTTGTTCCATCATATTTTTCAAAGTCCGGCGCTTTAAATTTTGAGGCGAGGATCGCATCGAAAACCGATCGAGCTCTTTGGACGCTCATTTGCGGAAGGGCTCTAGTGCCTTCTACCACCTTGAGTCTTTCTTCCAAGATCCTGTACTTTTCCTCGGCATCGTAATCGCCCCTTTTTAACCTAGCAATTTCTACCGGGTCATCCAAATCCGGAACAATCAGATTAGCAGAATTATCTCCAGAGTTTGATACATATACACCTTGTCCCAGATGGGTAGGTGGTATGGGTTGTTGTTCTAGGCCTACCGGGTTCCCTTGAGGATATCCCTTTTGCGTTGCGTGAGCATGGGGTGGCGTGAATCCTGGGGGATAGATCGGATCCTGATTGACTCTCGAATGAGGTTCTGTTATATTAGGACTCTGTGTGATTCCTTTTCCTTTGGTCAGAGCCACCAACATCTCCATCATTTTAGCCATTTGATCCGCTCTAATGATTCCTCTCGGGATCTTACCATTAGATCCCTTGCTTCTTGCTGAGACTTGGCTAACTGTTCTTGCAGCTCTCTCTGGATCCTTTCCATTCTTTCGATCCTCTCATTGAGTTCGGCGTCCATAGCTCTAGTTTTTAGCCATGTCCTATAGGGATGATGTGATTCCAGATTTGTAATATCGTAGCTGCGGATTATACGATTTTAGGCTTAGTGAATGATTAAAGTGATATGATGCTAATGTATGTAATGCAATGCGAATGCATGATATGAATGCAAAAAGGTGTCAACTCTGATTCAATTCCCCATAGAAAACTTCCGTAGAAAACAAAGCTCTTTACATAAAACAGATTACAGGAACAGCCTTGCTCTAACACCTAAGGCTTTGATCTTTGTCAATAGGGAAGCTAATTCTCGCCCACGATCCGACTGTGTCTCGAACTGTATGCTCAACGTGTCAGCTTGTATAGCTAGAGTCTGTAAATACTCGGCTATCTCTCGTATCCGGGTTATGGCCTCCCCCATGAGGTAATCTCTATCTCTGACTTGATTCTGACAATGGTACAGCTCCATTTCTCTTCGTTCTTCGTTTTCTTTTAAATATCCAATGTGATTCTGAGAGTTCTGCAGCTCCATTTCTAACTCTCCGGTCTTCTTCTTCATTTCTTCGATTCTACTCAAACTTGCCCTTAATTCTCTTGCCGAGTTACGGTTTCGATAACAGTCGAGGGATTTTTCCAACTCTGCCACCCTCGTCTTCAATTTGTTTCTTCTACTCTGGCCTTCTGATACTTGCTGTTCTAGGATCCCATTCTGAGCTTTCATCTCTTGAAACTTCTTCTCCCATTGCTCGGCTTTAGCTCTCTCTTCTTGTAACTCTTGTCGCCATTGACTCGAAGTCTTTCCTAGTCCGGCAGTCCTCATTGAGAGACGCATCTTCTTGTAGTCCCCCTTTAGGCTATCCAACTCTTCTTCGGCCTTGCTCTTCCCCTTTTTAATCTTTTCAGCTTCTGATTTCTGTATCTCTACATCCATCTTCAAAAGCATCTTTTCTTCCTCCAACTGCTCAATTTTCTTCTCGAGCTCTGAACTTCGCTTTACGAAATCTTGCTTCATAATTTCTAATTCTGTTGGTATTATTCGCAATCGTTCCTCCAAAGACTGAGCCTTATCTGAACTTAGCCCTGGGATATTATCGTTGATTCTCTTATTTAGCCACGCTTTGTACTCAGAAGTTGCCGTTTCACCCGCAGCTAACCTCTTCATCCGACGAGTTTGCTTCCAAGCATTTGCCGTTTCCTTAATCTTCTTCTTATAACCCTCTTCTGCATAAGAGAACTCGCTTCGACCTAACCCATGTGTTGCTGGCACGAACTGTCTCAACTGGTATTGTCTCGTTGCTAGCAATAGGGCATACCCGATGACTCCCCAAATCCCGGGTAGAGGGACTCAATTAAAGTCTCCGCATCTATAAAGGATCTCTCCGGGCATCATCCATGGAGCTCTCCACTCAACGTCTTCTTCCTGAAGATTCTGAAAAATTGCCACCCATCCTTCTTCTGTTATATCCTTTCTCCTCGACACAGCTACCTCTTCCTTTATCGGTGAATAATCCTTATAAAAGGGGCGACAAGAGAATTTATCCATCTTCCAAATATTCCCACAAAACCATACCATCAATAGCTGTGCGTATCCGATAAACCTTCCCTCTCCCGCTCTTCTGCATGCATTTAGCGATCTGAAAGTCTCGGCTAAAATTGCTGGGACAGGTGTGACCTGTTTATCCAAGCGGTCAAATAGATCCACTACTGCCTCATCTATGTGTCTTAGGGCTTTTGGGAAGATGACTAATCCGTAGAGGCTTAAGGCGAGGATATCAACTTTCCTTTGCACATCAGGATGTGACAGGATCAGGTCCCTTAAATTTACCCAAGGAATGCACCTCCCTTCACCCTTCTGTTGAATTTTGGTCGAGATCCACTGTTCACTCATCCCCGTAATTTTCACCAATTTCTTCGCGAGAGGAGGAACATAGGCAGGCCTGATATAAACCTTGTCAGCTTGTATCCCAAGAATACGGAGTAAAGCGGTATATTCTTCTGTTGTTGGCACTAAGTCCACTTTTCCAAAGGTGAAACAGCTGTACGTGGAGTTCCAAAACTGGACCATGGCCCTAAACAGGTGTTTATCTATCTTGACATCTATTAAGTGAGCTATATCGCCATAACGGTGGTAGAACATCTGTCTAGCTTCATCCTCCCAATGGGCCCAGATATCTCGCAACTCTTGAAGCTCATTTTGTGTCACGTTAACACGGGTGAAGTCCCTCAGCTCTGACGTATGACCTTCAACCAAGCTATCTTCTTCTTCTAATTGTAACTTTTCCGACCATGTGCGCACGGCCGCATTGTCCTCTACTTTATCAAGAAAGTCATTTTCCATAGCAAACTTCCTATTTCAGCAACCGAGCAGAAATTGACACCTTTACTACATGGAATGTCATGCAAGTCAAACAAAACAACACAAGTTAGTATCGCATAATCAAAACAAGCAAAATATCATCAAACGCTTGTCTAGGTAACTTAACTCGACTCTATGCCTAGGGTAGGCTCTAGGGTTTCTATATGGGGTTCGGTTCTAAAGAAGGGTACCTGAACCAGCAGATTCCTCGATCCTCACCCATTATAGGCTCATACGGACCGAGTTCAGTTCAGGGGGATACATTTCCCTATGGCCATGCGGAGGTGAAAACCTCACGAAGCACATAGGTACGGATATATCCCAGAAACAATCCACTAGCCCATGCGGAGGTGAAAACCTCACGAAGGCTTAGTTTCTTACTCCCACTTAAAGGTGTAACCAACGATCATGCAATGCAATGCCAAAGTAGTTCACAAGACTCGACACTATAGCACGTACAAATGCATTAAAAAGAAATACGATTTTTCAAAACAATTTTCCAAATCTTCAATTAGGAGGACAAAAATCAATCAATTTACGGCCTGACCCTCAACGCCCCCAGTGGAGTCGCCAAGCTGTCGTAACCTATTTTTTGACAAAAACGGGAATCGACTTTTTAAAAATAGGGAGTCGCCACCAATCTTTTATTCGGCGTGCGATCGGGTCACCTTGGGATGGGTTATTTTAACAAAGCATTTTGATTCATTAAAATAATTTTGGTCTACGAGATTCGAGAAAACGGGTTCGGGAGTCGGTTACGTGCAAGGAAGGGTTAGGACCCTTGCAACGCCCAAAATTGGTACCAAATTGATCGATGTTGTCCCAATGTTGAAAATTTGAAAATATTTGGGGTTGAAAAGCTCTTAAAAAAAGGGGTTATTTCAAGTAAGATTGAATCCCAAGATTCAACTCGTTTCAAAGGAATAAAAATGTCACATCCAGCACGTTAGTACATAACATGTTTATACCTCGATACCGAGACCCTCTTTGGTTTTCAAAATGTATGAGAAGGATACTTGGTTATTTTAGTTGATCGAAAAATCGACACCCAGCACGTTAGGATGTTATCTTCCGAGCTTCTAAACACCCGAGTATTGCCTTTGTTTTTTGAAATCGCAATCTTAGGATATGTTGGAGCTTTAAAAAAACAATTCAATGATGAGAAAAGCAAACGTTGACCGTAGAATACACAAATTTGAAAATATTGATCGACGAACTACACAATGTTTTGCATAACAAAATAAACAAAGAAGTAATAATGATGGCAAGTATTGGACAGATAATAACATATACCTACATATATAAACGATATAATAACAGTAATAATAATAGCAAAAATACTAATAATGATAACAATATAGTGATCATAAATATAATGGTAACAACACTAACATTAATAATTTTTATAATAATAATAATAGTAATAATAATAAAATAACAATAATGGTACGAAACATATATATATTATACCAATGAATATAGTAATAATAATAATAATATTAATAATAATGATAAATGATAATAATGATAAATCTAATAATAATAATAATAATAATTTCAAGACACTAAAAAGGGTCAAGTTGAATTTAAAATGAAATTTTAGGGTTATAACGGAAATTAGAGCGAAATCAGAGGGCCCAAAATCAAAATAAGATTTAAAAAAGGGTGAAATACAAAGATGCGAGAATTAATATGGACCATTCGCATAAATAATCCATTTCATGAAGAAAGGCGCAGATCTGGGTCACCCAGTGGGTCGACGCGCGGATCCTTCACCCCGAGGCAGCGTCGTTTCAATCGTTCTTTAAAAGGTAATTTTCCCATTTTTTCATTTTTACCGTCCCCCTCAAAAAAAAAAAAAAATCAGATTCTCCCATCTTTCTCCTTTCTTCTCCCCGACGCTTAGGTTCCCCTCTCCCAAACGAAACCCTAGCCCCTCCGTTTCCGTGCTCTCAGTCGTCGAAAGGAGATCCCTCCGATTTCACCACTTAAAACGTTATCAGGATGAACGCAAAGTGACGCGTCGGTTCGCCTTGGTAAGATTTCTTTCTCTCCCCTTTCGATTTGTTTATTTATTTTGAAAGAATCGAAACAACAAAAAATGCAGAAGTATCAGTAGATAATAATAATGGAGAATAAAGAGAGATCCACCTTTCGGATATTGTTTGTTGATTGCTGATAACACGAAAGAAAAGAGAAAATTTTTAGTTCCTTCGATTTTCGATCGCTATCAAGTCTTCCTTTTTGTTGAAATTTTTTATCTTGCTTTCGGTTTACAGTGTTCCTTAAAAACCAAAAAAATCCGAACCCTTTTTACATCAACTTTGGATGGCTTTATAGCCAGGAATACACTAATCTTTAGTATAATATTATTTATCCCATATTTGCTTCTGGTCTTTGCCTCTGTTGCTGCGCGTTTGCAGGGCATGGCGATGGTGCGGACGACGGGGTGGGCGTGGTGCGCAAAGCGCGCGAGCGCGAGCGGGGCGGAGGCGTGGGGCGGTCGTTAGTGGGAGCGTGCGTGGAGGCCGAGGGGACACGCGAATCGGGAGAGGCGCGCGTGTGTGGGGAACTGGAGCGACGCGTGTGGCGCGTGGGAAGCTGGAACTTCAAGGACTGTTTTATTTATTAGATTTTGATTTTATTCTTATTTTTATTTTGGGTTTATTTTCGGGCTCTTTATACGGGTATTGGGCCGGGCAAATTGGTTATTACAATACCCAAAAAAACTTTAAAATTCTTTGCGGTGTTTTTCAAAAAGCGCCGCTAATGTTCAGACTTTTAGCGGCGTTTTCCCAAAAGCGCCGCTAATGCTCATACTTTTAACGGCGTTTTCCCAAAAGCGCCGCTAATGCTCAGACTTTTAGCGGCATTTTCCCGAAAGCGCCGCTAATGCTCAGACTTTTAGCGGCGTTTTCCCTAAAGCGCCGCTAATGCTCATACTTTTAGCGGCATTTTTCCAAAAGCGCCTCTAATGCTCAAACCTTTAGTGACGTTTTACAAATAAACGCCGCTATATGTCCTTTTTAGCGGCGTTTTGTTAATAAACGCCGCTATTGCTCTTTTTTTGTGGCGTTTTCCTTCAAACGCCGCTAATGTCTGTTTTGGTGTAGTGCCTTCTCCATCTTCACATTTCATAGGTGCATTGTTTCCAAACACAATGAGTACTTAACAAACTTTAAACATGCAAAATTTCCAACCAAAACCCTACTTTTTTAGAGAAAGTAAGCAACAGACACTGTCTCTACTCTACTCTAAAGGAAACAGAATATGAAATCAAATCTAATAGAGGAATTACAATTTTACCACATACCTCAATGTTCATCCTTAATAACAACCTTTTGGATGTGAGCAATTTTGTGCCAATCTTCACCCCCATTTTCTCTGTATCTTTTCCTCAGCTTCGGACATGCATCAATTTTCAATTCTCTAAGGTTGGTGAGGCGGTCTATTCCCTCCGGTAGAGGTGACAATTTAAAGCAACCCTTAATCTCAAGTTTTTGAAGAGAAGTGAGATTCAGTAGCCACGCTGGCAGAACGGACAAGTTTGGACACCCCCTAATTTGTAATTGCTGCAAAGTGGAAGAAGATCCTTGAAGAAGCAATCGTGGCAAATCTGTTAAGTAATCCCAAGAGTGAAAAAGTTTTAAGGCTCAACTGAAGGTCTTTGTCTTCTTCCTCGTCTAGTTCCATTGTCGCTACACTGTCTTAGATCAAAGCTATTCCACTCAGTAGCAAGTTCGCCTAGTCTCCCATTGATGTCTTTGATTTTATGACTCATTTTTAAAGAAAATGAAAGAGGCAAACAACAGGAATCTAAAACTCGCACCTTTAAGTTGTTGATGTCGGGATGATTGATTGCGTCCTGTTTGCGGAGAGCTTCACACTTGAAATCACAAATAACGTTCTCAGCATCGTAAAAGATGTCTCTGAGCTTCCACATACAGAGGCGCAACTTTTCATTTTGGTGTCGTTGTCGCGCTCGGCATCCAAAAGTACAGCTTTAATGCCGATCATGTCGTCCTCCGACTTTTTCAGATCGGTTTTGACATTAAACTTCAAGCTTAACTTCGTCTCACGGTGAGGACCGATAATTTTCTCGACAACCCTTTCTCGCAATATTGAAGCGAAGCGTTTCGCCATATATGTAGGGAAAGCAAGGCAATCAATGAAGCACTCACAAATGATTTTCTTTTTCTTTCTTTGAGCAAGATATCTTGGTGGTGGTAGATCGTATTTGATAGTTGACTTTCCTTGGCTGGGACTTAAATCTGTAAAATACCAAGGAGCAGGTTTCTATAAGCTATAAAATATTAGTGCCGGTGGATATGAGGATATAAATCGAGGGGTGAAGTGTGAACTACAGGTTTGCATCTCAACTGCTACTATTGATTGGTGAAATGCTTTATTTTTATGTTCTTGAACATGAGCCGTACGATGAAGGCGACAAAGTTGTGATTGGATGTACTATAAATCTAGGAGGTTACCGAGATTGACATTGCAATGGCAAGAAACTTTGATCGATTACATTAATTAATATAATAATAATAAAAACCTTATCTTATACAATATCAAACAAACTTCAAGGATTCATCTAATATTAATGTAAAGGGAAAGAAAAAATATAATAAAATACCTTTTGTTTTAACTTGATTGGTAGTGACACGGTAAAGAAGTTAATTCATGTTCTAATTAGTTACATTATTCAAGATTTAGATGTAAGTCCGGCCGGATACTGATTCTTTCAAGTTTTTTCATGTATTTAGTAGGGTGTCTAGAGGATCATATTTCATCCTTTTTTTTACAAGAACAAAATGGTAAGACATCGTAAACAAATGAGATGAGAAATGATTGTAATTCAACTCCAATACTGCTATTAGACTTGTACTATGCATAAGTTATAGATATAGTTTCTTTTCTCCAATTCGATCATCTATACTTTTCGAATTTTGAAATTTTAATTATATCTCAAACTATAGTTGTTAAATCTATAAAATTAAAATAAAGGCACCTTTTGTGAGTATTATGTGAAAATAACAAATTTGCATGATATTATACATCTTATAATATATTTGTCGCATAAGATTTTAGTAATAATAAAATTTAATCTGAACTGAAATTTCAAAAAAAAAAAGATTAACTAATGGATAGTACAAAGATTAGTAGTGGAAATATATTTTAAACAACCACTATCGAAACGGTTTATTTACCTTCTTTTCACACTGTTGAAAGGAAGTTTTTTTATCAATTATCAGTTATCGAACTGTTATATTGCGATTCAACAATTAATATTAGACAAATCGAATGGTAACAAGGATTATGAAGACAATTAAGATAGAGAAAATACCTAATAAACATACTTTTGTTTGAGCCACACTAAAGAAGAGTGTCGGGGTTTATGAAATCTCTAATATCCTTAAACTTTGAAAGTATCTTAATCTAAAAACATGGGTAGCCCTTTTCACTATTAAACAAAATTTATGATATTCTTTGTTGCTTCATTTTATATATGGTATTTGCTTGATTTAAAGTCATTTTCATTCTTAATACCAACTTATCAAAAAAAAAAAGTTGAAAATAGAGAAAAAAATATTGTACTAAAGGTAACCTTATGCTATATTGTTACCACGGAAGATATATTTTTAACTTCAAATTTTCCGCTTTATAATTATGTCCACAAAAAGTAACTTATAGGTTGAAAGTGGTTTAAACACTTGTATTTCAAGAACAACTCCAACACACAGCTAACGTGTGATTCATGACTCTTCTCTAAGACTATAACACATAACTTATTATAGACTTATTATGTATTTGAATACTAACGTAAAGCACCTAAAGAAATATAAAGAATAAGAGCAACTATTATATTATTCAAATGATGTTTACATTTGAAAATTATTACGTAAATCATTCAACCTTTTTAACACTCCCTACTTTTTTTCATCTCTCTCCTTAGAGAAATTAAATGATGAAGCTTTGATGAATAAAAAAAGAAGGTGAAATTGTTAAAAGGTTAGATGTGTAGGGGTAGGGGGTTCTACTACAGAATTTAGCACTCTTTTGAATATCACAAATGTTTCTCTTTGTGGGTGTGTGTGATTTGGGTTTGGTAGGCAAATGGCTCTCAGTTTTGATCCAACAAACACTAACTCACCAGTTACCACCTTCATTCCATAGGAGAAACAAGGAAAAAAGGAAAAAATTCAAATGCGTTTGCCGGGAGTCGAACCCGGGTCTATTGCTTGGAAGGCAATTATCCTAACCGTTGGACTACAAACGCCTGATGGCACACTCCGCAAGTAAACTTAAATTTCAATATACTAAAAAGTTTTTTTTGTAGATTGGTAAAAACATCTCTCCACCCCCTCTCGATTGTGATATTGAGAAATTTGGTCCTTCTCAATAATTTTGAGAAATTTAGCCCCTATCAGTTTTAAAAATCAGAAAATAAAAGAAATTAATCACAATAATTATTTTTTTGTCAGTTATACACAGTTTTAATTGATTAGTGTTATTATAGTCTCACCCGGCGCAACACGTAGCATTATAAGAAGACACCCGAGGACAACTCTGGTTCATTCTAAATGTGCACTTTTTTTAATTTTTTATAATTTTTTTGATCTTTTACATATTTGGATCTCTTTATAATTTTTAATTTTCTTTTTGGTTTTAACTTTTACACTCATATAAAATGAATATACACAATTAAGTGTCTAGATTTAAATAAATCTGAACAATAATTTATCCAGATTCATTCTAAATGTATATATTTTTATTAATTTTAAAATAATTATATAAACTAAATAATATGTTTGTCAACTCTAAAAAATTCTCCCAAACCTCAACAAATGCAGCTGCCACAAAACAGCTTAATACCTTTGATTATATTTGGATTAATAATAAATTATTGCTTTAACTAATTTCAGCATTATTTATTGAAAAAAAATTTAGATTATTAAACAATTTGAACTCATGGAGCCTTTCTCCAACTCTTAAATAAGAAGACAAAATGCTACAACGCATACACTAATAACAATATCAATGATAATCGAATTAAAACTCAATCGACACATATTTATAAATTTTAAATATATTAATAATTCATATTGAACCACTCTTCATTATTTTTTTTTCATATTTATGTCAAATTCAAACAACTGAATAAAATAAAATCCAAATCCAATGAAAAGACAAATTGAGATTAATGGTTTAGCCTGTAATTTTGTGCTTTGCTGTATATTAATTTATTGACATTTATATTTTATTAATTTGTTCTTAGGAATTAGATGATGTTCAGCCACCTTCCCTTATTGAGTGCTTCACCTTATTATTGTTCCAATCAATCCCTCCACTCATTTTATTTGATTTAAATGAATTATCATAAATTACATCAAATATGAGATTGGTGAGATTTTCAATGACTCATCATATGGTCACATTCAATGTGAATTTATGGTAACATAATTATTTTAATATATTTTAAATATATGATTCTTTTTAATGTTAATCCTAGTTACTATTAATATTGTAACAATTTGAAGGACAAGGGTTCAGACAGGGACGAAATTAGCAACTCATTATTGATAAGGGATTGAAACTGATATAATACTCTTTAATTAAAGGGGATCGAAACCTTTACATGCTCTTTCTAGTCACGTTCTTGAGTTCAAATGTGTTTAAACACGTGATATTTTTTTATTTTTAAAGGTTTGAGATAAAATTATAAGTATTTTTAACATTGTACTAACAAAATTAACACAATAACCAACATGGAAAATGATTATTATTGAGTGTATACATGGATGCAATTACATTAATATAAAATTAACATGGTTACACTCTTAAATAACTTTTTTTTTTATGATTGATCATTTAAGAATTCAACTATTGAATTTCATGTTATAATTATACTCGTCATACATATAAATTTTTGAATTAATCCGATGTCTCTATCATATTGATCTAAAATAATGTTTATATTAATATATATTTAACGGATAATTTTTTTACATAAAATAAATAATTATTTACTTCAAAATATATATATATATATATATATATGCCAAAGCCTAAGTTATTTGGGACCTTAAAAGAGTTTAGGTGAAGTGTGTTTGTGGGGTGAAAAACACAAAGAGTAGGTGAGTCGTAATGGGAATAAATTACACAGTTGTATATGCAAAATCCAATGCCCAATACGCCTATTTGGCTATTTTAGACAACTGTTTATTTAAAAAATTTTAAAACAAGTTTTAATTTAGATAAAAATATTATAAAAATAATATTAGAATTCAAAATGAAATTAAAATATATTCATTATAGATAAATGTATAAATTAATTGGATTAAGGTTTCGGTTATAAGTTTTTTTTTTCATGAATCAGACTAAAGTTAAATCCTTGTAAAAGCTCAAAATATATTTATGTTTCTATTTCGTAGATTTAGCAATTAAGTATATTTTATTGTTTTATAATTGTATTTAAAATATTATATATTCATATTATATGAATTTTAATTGAGTTCATAATGTGTTTCTGTCGTTTATATCCGTATTAGCTCTAACATTTTGCTTGAAGCTAATAATTTATTAATGATGAACCTTGTGTGATGGTCTGATGGTTAAGAGTGTTCACTGCCCCAGGTGTGGCTTGGGTTCTAGTCGCGCTAATCGCGTTTGTTGTTCGGGTTTTGTCCTGTTAGTGTAATTCACAAAAAAAAAAAAAACAACTTTGTTAACGATGATAACAATTCAATTTCTGAAAACAAAAATATGATAAATTATGAATAGGACCATATATTTCAGGTGAAAAAACACTAAAAATCCATGGTAGACGGTGAAGGGTAAGCTTCACCAACACAATAAAGGCCTCAGACTCAACGTCTATAGAACATTATGGCATGTTGACAATTGGCTCTGTCACAACTCATGCACGACATATTTGGAGTGATTGCAATCACTTAATATGATAAAAAAATCAATTCTGGATGGTCCAAAATGGCAAATAAAAGTCAACAAGAGAATCAAGCATCCTCCAAACTGGAGAGGGTGACGACAAAATTATCCTTAGAATCACTTGCAAAAGCAAGATTACATGTATAAGCAATACTTAAAAAATATGGTACAAGAGCAGGCAAAATCTTCTAAAAGTGAAGACTTATGAAACAATGGAATAAAATAAAAAACATATATAAAACTTAAGACAACAAGGGTCCAAATTGACTCGTGAAATCATTTATTATTCTAAAATTCTCTTAAAACAGAAATAGATTAAGAAACCAAGGAAGAGCTACCCAATTTTTCACGAGAAACTACTGATGGCGGGTGGAGTTTCAATAACGACAAGCATCATCATTTGTCTATCACAACTTGTGAAGGCAATAAAGATACTCACAAAATATATTTGCAAACTAAAAAGAGAGAAAACACATGGAATTAGTGGCGAAGCCAAAAAAAAAAAAATTTGGGGGGTGGGAATTAAATTGTATATTTTAACGATAATAAAAATATAATTTCACCATTTTAATAATTTATATCTTTATAATTTTTAAAAGATTAAATCAAATTTTTATTATTTCTAGGGGTCAAAGTGCAATTTTACTATTACTAATTTAAAATTTTATAAACTATAAAATGCCTAAATAAAAAAATCATTTTAGCGGGATCAGGGTCCCTACAAGCCCCTCTTGGCTCTACCACGGCATGGAGTGAATGAGGAGAAAAAAAAAAAAGAGAGTTAGTGAGAGGGAAAAAAAGGCGAGCGATAGCTAATTAAAATTTTGATACTACTGCTGGATAAAACAAAAAAGAAGAAGCAAATCGCCTAAAAAGAAAAAAATAAGATTTTTTTCACTATTTTAGATATACATATTAATTTATATATATATATTTAAAATTGTAATTGCAATTGCAATTGCAATTAAACACATTTTAAAAAAAAAATTACAAATACAAATAAAATTATAATCTGGATAACTATAATCACGAGAAACCATTACAAAATACAACTAGACTTAAATTAGAATATACTTAAATAAGAATAAATCTAATATGATGAAACTTAAATTAAAATAAGTTTTTTTAAAAATTCACTTATAATTTATATAAATTGATACTTGAATGTATTCGATTTTATTCAATTAATTATAGTATTTATCTTTTAAATAAAAAAACTGAAATCCATCTAAATTTAATAAAAATTACACTAAACACCACAAAAAATCGATTTTTATTTTTATTTTTCAAATTTGCCCTCCACCCTATTTTGTTTCACATTTCTTTTTTCTTTTTCTAGAAATTAAATAAATAGACAAAAAGCCGGTCTAGCCAGCTCACAATTTTGCCACGTGTAACATCCCAGGCTCTGACATGGTCTTGAACGGTGTTGATTCCATCCTTGAAACAGATTCTAATTAGATTAATAAAGTGTTAAAATAATAAAATCATGAACTAATCACCCATCAACCAATGCACGATCGGGGTTCCACTTTGTACCTTAGCTGACGTTTCCAACTCTCAATTAAAAAAATTTAATTAATTAATTAAAATAAATCAAATACAAACATTTAAGGGCAAAAATCCCATATATACCAAAAAAAACAAAAAATACGGAAATATATCAGTTTGAAAAAAATTTACCGGAATGTACCATTTTCCCCAAAAACGCGTCCACGTCAGCGCGTTTTTGGGGGAAAAATGGCTAAAGCGCGTCTCTAAGGGAGCGCTTTAGCCCGTGTAACGGTCAAATTTTTTTGACCGTTGGGGGTCCAACGGTCACAAAAAAAAAGTATAAAAACCCCCCCAACCCTAGTTTTTTCACACTTCAATCCTTTCTCATTTTTCTCTCAATTTTCTCTCAAAGTCCTTGAAATTTACGCTCAAATTTCAAAATAGTCCTTTACTATTTACGAAAAAGCCCTTTATAATTTTTTTAATATATCTATTTTTTGGAAAATTTTAAAATTTTTTATCGGATTACAATGGCCGGGGAATTACGTCGCCTAGACAACAAGCACATTGCCGTCGAGCAAATGAAAATGGTAAGTTTTAATGTTAATTTTTTAATATTATTAATTTTTTTTAATTATGCAATTTTAATTAATTTTGAATTTTATAATTTTTTAAACAGTCTGTAGATCGGGTGTTGGAATGTTATATTCGCAACATGCCTGGTCCCCCATCGCCGTTGATCGAGAATTACCTGCGGGAAGCGGGTTTTTGGCACGTGGCCACGATAGGCCGGGGGTTCAAGTTGGAGCCGCCTTTGATCAGCGCGTTGATAGAGAGGTGGAAACCCGAGACGTACACTATCCATCTACCATGCAGAGAGTGTACCATCACCCTAGAAGATGTGCAGTTGCAGTTGGATTACCGGTGGACCGGTCGGTAGTCACCGGGTCTGCAACATCTATCGATTGGATGGTCGTATGCTACGAGCTTCGGGGTGCCATTTCGGATAGAATTCAAGGAGCTCGGATCGATATGGCCTGGTTACGAGATGCATTCCCGCAGCCGAACGAGGGTTTGACCGAAGAAGAAAGAATACGATATGCTAGGGCATACATTCTTCAGATAATTGGAGGCTATCTGATGCCGGACCTCTCTAGAAACCTCGTCCACCGAGATGGCTCTTGAAACTTGTTGATTTCAGAGCAAACGGTGAATTGAGTTGAAGTGCCGCGTGCTATCGAGGTTGTACCGGAGATGCGAGGCGGCGCGGCGTACGAGTAAAGCAAAAATCGGAGGTTGCCTATCACTACTACTACTGATCATGGGCATGGTTTCGATTTCCATTTTTACGTCCTCGACTCGACCAGCCATATTCATTCCTACTGATAACGAGGTAAATTTAATATTATATTTTACAATTATTTCGTAGATTTATAGTATAATTGCATGCTAAATTTTTATTTAATTAGGTGGAACCATTCGGCGAGTCATGTTGGAATACTTAACTCGCTTGAGGATATACGACTCTTATTGGAACAACGGTCGGAATCACAAGTAAGTTTCGAATTTCGTTATTATAATTTAGTATTTCGTATGTAGTGTATAGTATTATGTATATAACTAATATTTTGGTAATGTTAATATAGTTTCAATGGACACCGTACGAGGATCCCGAAATTCGGGCAGTAATTCCGGAGGAGTTCCTCCAAAATCCGAACAGTTGGCACGTTAAGGTCCCAATAATCACCTACGCGACCGTGGAGATGCACTAGTCAGATTGGGTGCTGCTGCAATTTGGATTCCGGCAACCGATTCCCGTGCCACCTGAGGTGCTCGATGATGAGCACACAGTGAACTTACGGCAGTCGCACACGAATTGGCCAAGATTTTGGTCAGGTCATATCGAGATGTGGGAGAACCGGTATGACTTTTTACCTAACCGAAAACCGATCATCGTTCCTGAGTTAGCGTGCGTGCCGGAGTACATGCCATGGTCTAGAATCTATGGCAAGCCGTATCTATTGTCGGATGAAGAGAGGCGACGGTAAATTCGCGAGCGAAGGGAACGTCGGGCCCCTTTACATCCAAGGAGAATGGGTGATGAGACGGGGCCATCAACAGCGCCTACTCGATCATCCGGCCCAAAGAACGGCGGCGCTGCCACGAGTCACCGAGCCCAAAGCAACAGTGCCTACACAGTCACCGGGCCCATCAGTTCAGCCGACAACACCGACATCACAGCGTCCACCGTTTATGCCAGGTGCATACCCTACCCCTTATATGTATCCTCCTAACCCATATATGTTTCCTTTTCTCAGTCCCACCCCAGGTTGGAATGCATGGCCGGGTTCGAGCCCGTTCCCAACTACTCCCGATAGCCAGCCGATCGTAAGACCGACGTCTCATGTGGGATTAGAGGAGGCGTCGTCGAGGAGTAGTTCTTTCTACCAGACTCTTTCGCCGTACAGGATGCAGTCACCCCGCCGTGGTTTATGCAAACACCTCCGGGGTCATTATTTTATCAAGGTGGGTCATCATCGCAACACCTGCAACTGCACTCCACCGCCGAGGAACCCGATTTCCCGCCCGAGGTTCCATGACCCCCGCCGGAAGTTAGAAGAAGGAGGAATCCAACACAGAATCGCCGATCGCCTCACATGTGGCTTTGGTTCCCACCGGCATCAGTCCTAAACACTAATTTAGTTTTGTAATTTTTTTTGTAATTTAATTATGTTTATATTTGATAAATTTTGAGTTTAATTTTATTTCTTTTGTAATTTAATTTTTTTTGTAATTTAGTTTTAATATATTTGATAAAATAGAAATGGTTTAATTTTTATTTTTTATAATTTAATTATGTTTATATTTGATAAAATTTGAGTTTAATTTTATTTCTTTTGTAATTTAATTTTTTTTGTAATTTAGTTTTAATATATTTGATAAAATAGAAATGGTTTAATTTTTATTTTTTGTAATTTAATTATGTTTATATTTGATAAAATTGTAGTTTAATTTTATTTCTTTTGTAATTTATTTTTTTTTTGTAATTTAGTTTTAATATCTTTGATAAACTAGAAATGGTTTAATTTTTATTTTTTGCAATTTAATTTTTTTATATTTAATAAATTTTGAGTCTAATTTTATTTCTTTTGAAATTTAATTTTTTATTTAATATTAATATCTTTGATAAAATAAAAATGGTTTAGTTTTTATTTTTTGTAATTTAATTTTTTTATATTTAATAAAATTTGAGTTTAATTTTATTTTTTTTGTAATTTAATTTTTTTAATTTAATATTAATATCTTTGATAAAATAGAAATGGTTTAATTTTTATTTTATGCAATTTAATTTTTTTATATTTAATAAAATTTGAGTTTAATTTTATTTCTTTTGTAATTTAATTTTTTATTTAATATTAATATCTTGATAAAATAGAAATGGTTTAATTTTTATTTTTTGCAATTTAATTTTTTTTATATTTAATAAAATTTGAGTTATTGTACAAAAGTTCACTGTTTTCCTCCAAAAAAATAGAAATTACATAGCCAGCAGGAGACAAACAAGCTAAGAACACGGTCAACTATTCCGATTTGGACACGAGCGAGATGTATGGCCCAGGTTCCTACACCACCCGCACCGCTGACTTTGGTTGGTCGGTTTTCGGATATCCATATTGTTGCGTATTCTAGTCGAGTAAGGTCGACCTTTTTTGGTTCGCGCCTCAATTGTCTATCCGGCAAGCGATGCCTTATACGGTGCAAGCGATACCGATGGCCACTTACGTTCATCTGGGACTGGTGGGAATACGTGTCTCCACACGTTGTACATGTTTTCTAATTTGTACACTTCGTCGACATAGCTCATGGGATCAAGACGAAAATTATGACAAGCCGCAAGTACATGAGCACATGGGTAACGAAGTGCATCAAATATCCCACAGTCGCATGTCCTATTTGTCAAGTGTACACGATAATGCCCGCCAACAATACCTTGGTTCGGTCTGTCAAACTTCGTGACACGAAACCATAGGCTGTCGCGGTCGTGACACACTGCATGCATGGTGTTCGCCCGTGCCTTCCCACGGTTAATTTCTTGCAAGACCCGGGCTCCATACATGGCCTCCTTGCATCGCCTCGATAACTCATTTGCGCTCTCTCTCGAAATAGTGCCGCTAAACGAAAATATGTCTCCCGCACAACCGCTGTAATCGGCAGATAACGGGTTCCTTTTAGCACAGATTTATGCATTCGGCCAGGTTTGTGGTCATATGACCATATCGTAGGCCGCCGTCATATGCTTGTGTTCACCGTTCAAAAGGAATATTACACAGGTACTCTGCGCCTTCGACGTTATCTGCGCGCAAGCTGGCCAACATCTCGTGAAAACTATCTTTATTGATCTCGTACCCTGCCAATATACATTGATAGCGAATATTACATACCACTCTTCAATTGCGAATAAATTGAATTTTTCAAAAGAAATTATATTAATAGATATTTCATACCCATATCGGTCACTTGCCGTTTCTGTCTTTTACATCGATGTTGCCCATAGTAGTTGGATGAAACATGCCTCAGGCAATATCGATTGTGTGTGCGATGCCACATGCTTCCCTGACGTTCTATTGCCGTAAGTATTCCAGGGCCCCGATTCGATATAACGCATGTCAGGTTGAGGGCAGACATGCCTCTTTAACCTAGATAGGAAGAAGTCCCAGTCATCAGCTGACTCCCTTGGTGTTATTGCGAATGCAATCGGAAGGATTCTTCCACAGCCGTCTTGTGCCACAGCTAGCAATAGCCGATGCGTATATCTACCATACATGAAGGTACCGTCAATTTGTACCAATGGCTTGCGGTATGTAAAAGCATCTCGGCATTGCTTAAATGTCCGAAGCAGACGCTTGAACACCGCGCATCCACGAGCGAGAATATATTGTAGTAATCGCCGGCGTTTCAAAGTGCGTTGTCTTTATCGAGACATACCTCCAAAGACTGACACCACCGCCACACTTCATTATATGAAGCGTCCCCAACCGTGCAACTTTTCCAACGCGCTTGCAGCTTGGCTATCCAAGCCTTTCAGAAGAGGCGTGTACCCCAATTGGCTACGAATATTGCCAATTAAGGCTGGCACTGAAGTTTTGGGATCGGCCTTCACCGTCGAGATTATTAAATCAGCCAACATGTCTGAATCCATCCTCGGATGATCTTGTGTTACACCTGTCAACGAAGTACGTTAAATAATGCAACATTACATAATATTAGTGTTATTCGAAATCATTGAACACATAGTGGTACTGTACCGGTAAGACATGTATGCGGACTTTTGTACTTTTTCACCTCCCACAACCCTATCCTTTTCCTCAACGATGCCATGATTTTCCATGAACATGTGCCGTCTTGCACTGCACACTTCATCTCGTACTTATCTAGCCTAGATTTAATCACATTGTAGTTAACCGATTCTTTGATCTTTGTATTGTTTCAATCTGAAGAAGAAAAGTATTATTGTTGGAAAACTGGTTACCAACTTCTAATTAGTCTGAATTTAACGAAGAATTTGTACGGTCACGCGTCCGGTGTGGTAGTTCAGGAAACTCCAATGCATCATCTTGAGATAGATCGACATTATGCATGTGGGCTGGAGGTGAGTATACCCTGAATAGCGGATCTTCTTCTTCTTCGTCTGAAACGCCCTCAACGTCTTCATGTACAATTGGAAGGGGCTCCGGTTTAGAAAATAATCCAACTTCTGCACCGTCAGGCCCTGGCTCCCGAGGTGGATCCACATCGGATTCATCGTCCGACCCTCCATAACCTGCAACAAACGAGGGCCCCTCGCTGGTGGATGTCGTCGGGAGTACATCATCCCTCCTTAAACATCTTTCCTAAAGATCCCAATCATATGTGGATTGCCAACCACTAAAAGTTGATGACATCCGCCAATACGTATTTCTGTCATCGGACGTCGAATGACGGATATGTATGTCCCATCCACTAACCGAGTGTCGTGCAGGGGTTATGTTTTCCATACTACCACCGCACACGGGCACTTCTGTGTTTTGTCTCCTACTTACAGAGTGTCGGCTTGGGGTCGTGTATTCCCCTCGAACGATAGTAGATGTTGAGGTCGCAGAAAGATCACTTGGAGATGAAAATTCTACATATACCTCGATATAGGGTGAACCACTGGCAAGATGAGTCTCCACCATTGCCTCAAGGCTCCGAGGACCTTTGATGTCGAATGAGTCATATCTCACCGGATCAACCGAAGCGCAAAATCTATACTTAATAGACTGAACTTTCATTAGCGTTGTTCCAAATATTTTACGCCTAATTCTTTTGCGAAGTTTTACCAAATCGACGTTCTGATTAAAACTCAATAGTGCTGTGTTCTCCGATAAGAAAACAACACAATTTTTGGTGTCACGAACTTCACCATCGTAGTAAATAAATAAAGATTAATATCGTTCACTCATTTTCAATTTTTTTTCTTTTGCCCGAATTTGCCTTCGCAACTTTGAGAATGAAATTTGGTGATTTATAGCCTAAGTTTTTGGAGACCATCAGTAATAAAAGAGCGCCCACGTGGGAGCTCTTTTCAAGATTCTCGCTCATAGTGCACCTCTTTGAAAGCATTTTTGGCCTTGTTTGTTCGTAAACGCCTCCTCAAAATAATTTTGCCGAACTCATCAGAGCAAAAGAGCGTGGCCCACGTGGAGCGTTTTTGGCCACTATTTGTTGTAAACGTCTCCTCAAAATTATTTTGCCGGAGACTACTGGCCAAAAACTCAATTCATTTTTCACATTGCAAGTGGACGGGAAGGAACCCCAAAAACGCGCTGACATGGACACGTTTTTGGGAAAACTGGTACATTCCGATAAATATTTTTCAAACTGGTATATTTCCATAATTTTTGTTTTTTTTTGGGTATATATGGGATTTTTGCCCAGCATTATTTAACGTTTTATAGATGGCCTACAAATGGAATTCAATTTTTTTTTTAATTGAAACTTTCAACTCCATTGTTGACTTCTCAAGGTCAACACACTTTGAATTTTGTTTCATTGTTTAACGGATCATATGGCGGCTGCCGTACCATCATTTGTTCTCCCTCTATCAGTCATATATCCGATCATACATCTTCCTACACTAATAATTTTACCGATGTCAATTGAGTTAAAACTCAATCAATACATATTTATAAATTTTAAATATATTAATAATTTATATTAAACCCCTATTCGTTATTTTCTTTTTCATATTTATGTCATATATTATATAAAGAAATCTACTTAGCTTGCAAATTCAAACAGCTAAGTAAAATAAAACCCAAATCTAATGAAATGACAAAATCATAATAATGGTTCAGGCTGTTATTTTGTGCTTTGCTGTATAATATTTAATTGACATTTATATTTTGTTAATTTGTTCTTAGGAATTAGATTGTTTACTGCTGTATTGTTGTCATGCTTGTTCGCTTTGCTCATTAGTTTCTTCGGATTCGCGGCTAGGAAGGCAGTCTTCGCCACTACATTTACTGTGACCAATGTGGTTAACAAGTTTCTCACAGTTAGGATCAATGTATTGATTTGGGATAAGCAGGCCACACCTTTCGGCTTGGTTTCCCTCCTCTTTACGCTGTCCATAGGGGTTCTTTATCAGCTGTCAGTTACCGGACCACCACCTCGTGATTCAACAACATCCAAGCAAACCGGTGATGCATGAAGACAATCAAGATAAGAAAATGTCAGGTAAACATCACTGACAGTATCATGGCATTCTTTGTTGCTTCATGTACTAATCATTTATCAATCATTGGCAATTGAGGAATATGCATTTTCTTGGTTTCTATATTGGTATAGCTATTGATTATTCGATCTCGGATTAATTTTAGAGACTTATTCGGTTTAATGGCATTATCATTCTTCATGCCAACTAATGGAAAAAAAGGAGAAAACAAACTTTATTATTTTTGAGACAGTTTAAACTTACTAATTTTAATAATCTCCCTTTGTTGAATGCTGTCTATAATGATAAATCTTAATTTAAATTGATAATATAATTATAACACTAATTAAATAATAATTTATTTAAAATAATATATATTATTAATAATTAGTATACCTAGTTGTGTAATTCAAATCAATAAGAACTCTATTATAAAAGAAATTTTTTGATATGAGTTTATCTGATATTTTTAATCATGTTGTTCAAATGAAGAAAAATTCTATTATTTTTTTAAAAAATAATTTTTATTTAATGCCGATTTAATAATTAAATGAACATTAAAGGATATTATCGTCGATTCAAAAAAAATTTAAATTCTTACTTTTATATATATTATAGATTAAGACAAGCTCAAAAATAATGCCAGCTTGTTCCAAATAAACTAACTAAATTGTGTTCAATCTTTACAAAAAAACTAATGCGAATGTGTATACTTTCATGGTGTTTAGATCCTTGGTTCTTTTTTTTTTTTTTTTGGAAAATTAATACTTTCAAATTGGAACAATGAAAGAAAAGGAAATGAGAGAGAGATATGCATGTTAGTTTAAAATTATACATTTTTTCAAATGTTTTATTTTCTTTCATGTCATTTCTCAACTCTACTAATCAATGGTTAGAAAGATAATTACTTTTTCTATCAAATTTTCTTTCCTACCAGAAAAATTATATTTTTCAATTTCTCTACCACTTCAATTTTTTTCTGGTCTACCAAGCAAAGCATTAAGTAAAAAAAGAAACAATGTTGATGTCAATATCTTGGGTTAGAAATTTCAAGTTACAAACTATGTTTTAAAATTTTAAAAGAAGTTATTAATTTAAAATTATGTTTTAAAATTTTAAAAAAAATTATCAGTTTGTAAGAATAACATTTTTTATTATTTTGCAATTTGTAATTTTAAATTTTGTAAATATGTTTTAATTCTTTAAATTTATTTTTCTTATAATCATGATCAAATCAATAAAGTATGTAGCTCTTAAAAGTTAAATATTATAACATACTAATTTTATAACTATCGCATCATTTCTCCGTCACAAAATAAACAATTAATAAAATTAAACTAAAAAATACAAACACAATGAGTTGATACATAAGTAATATCAAACAAACATCCCATGAAGCCATTTCATATATCCAAAGCAAAACCTCACTTATTACAATTACAACTGAAATCCAAATGCAAATAAAGTAAAAGTCTTCCGTCCCCTGCCTCAACCTCTACTTCATTCTTCCTTCTCCATCTTCCCATTTCATACATGCATTGTTTCCAAACACAATGACTACTTAACAAACTTTAAACATGCAAAATTTCCAACCAAAACCCTGCTTTTTTAGAGAAAGTAAACAACAGACACAGTCTCTACTCTACTCTAAAGGGAAACATAATATGAAATCAAATCTGATAGAGGAATTACAATTTCACCACATACCTCAATCTTAATCCTTAATAACAACCTTTTGAATGTGAGCAATTTTGTGCCAATCTTCACCCCCATTTTCTCTGTATCTTTTGCTCAACTCCGGACATCCATCAATTGTCAATTCTCTAAGGTTGGAGAGGCGGTCTATTCCCTCCGGTAGAGCTGACAATTTTTTGCAATTAGCAATCTCAAGTTCATGAAGAGAAGTGAGATTCAGTAGCCACGCTGGCAGAACGGACAAGTTTCGACATCCCCTAATTTGTAATTGCTGCAAAGTGGAAGAAGATCCTTGAAGAAGCAATCGTGGCAAATCTGTTATGCCTTTTGATCCCGAGAGTGTAAAAGTTTTAAGGCTCAACTGAAGGTCTTTGTCTTCTTCCTCTTCTAGTTCCATTTTCAAATTGATTCGATGGCAACAAACTATTTCAAGGTGTTCTAACTTGGTAAGGAACTTCAGGCTCCGTGGCAATGAGACAAGTTGAGTACAAAAACTCAGAACAAGTGTCCGAAGTGACTTCAGATACTGCATTCCTTCAGGTAAACATTCTAATCCCTTACAGTCATACAATTCCAAGTATTGAAGAGAAGTCCAACATCCTGCTCGTATTTCTTTCAAATCCGTAGCTTTAATGGTTATTACTAGATGTCTAAGCTCAATCAACCTTTGCACGCTGTCAGGCAACTTCTTCAAACAAATATATCCCAAATTTAACGATTGCAAGCTGCGAAGCTTATCGAAAGACCTCGGGAGTTCATGTATATTGCTACATCCGCACAAGTCAAGGTCTCGTAAGTGCTTTAAGGTACCAATGGAATTCGGTAAAGCCCTCAATGGTGAAAACCTTAATTCTAATGCTCGTAGATACTTGAAATTGGAGACACACAGATTTAGTAAATCATTAATAGATACATATGAAACATCTTGGATGATTAATGTTCGAACATTTCTCATTTCCTCCAAAACACGTGGAACTTCAACCAACTTCTTGTCACATAATAATAAATGTCGAACATTTTCATCAACCGTCTCTGTTTCAGAATTCAATGTTTTACACTCTTTTTGAGACACATCTAATACAAGATCATGTACCAGATCATGCATTTTGAAGGTAAAATACGAGCCACTATCCGTCTCCCTTTGGATGAGGCACCTTGACAGTAATTCATTCAAATATCGTTTGCCAACATCCTCCCACTCTTGATTTTGCTTTGGATGCTCAAGGAGCCCATTTGCCATCCAAAGACGGATGGCTTTGTCACTATAATAGATCTCGTCCTTTCTGTACAAGGACAGAAAAGCAAGACATCGTTGCAAATGAGATGGCAAATGATTGTAACTCAACTTCAACACTGGTAAAATATCGTTTTCATGTTGTTCAAGTCTCCATATTTCACTCTCTCTTATATAAATCCAATCAGATTCATCAGTTTTCTGAAACAGTAGACTTCCCAATGTTCTTACTGCCAAAGGAACTCCTTTGCATTTTTTCACAATCTCCTCCCCGATTCTCATAAGATTTGGATATTGTCTCTCATCACCATCATTAAAAGCCCATTTTGTAAACAAAGCCAAACAATCTTCAAAAGGGAGACCTTTCAATTCATAAGGACAAATCGAACTCATTATCGAGACAACCTTCAAACTCCGAGTGGTCACGATAATTTTGCTTTGAGACGAGCCATCTATTGAACTCATCAAATTTCTTAACTCAACCCATTTTGCTTGATTTTCATTCCACACATCATCCAGGACGAGCAAGAACTTCTTATCATTCAAAAGGCTTCTCAAACGAGCTTGCAAGGCATCAAGTGTTAAACCATCAGATTTTACTCCATTTACAGACTGAATAAGCAGATTGAGCAATCTAGAAAGATCAAATTCCTCAGAAACACAGATCCATATCTTCAAAGGAAAAAGGCTAGTAACTCGATCGTCATTGTATACTAATTGCGCGAGCGTGGTTTTTCCTAAACCCCCAATTCCAACAATGGGAATGACAGGGACATTTCGAGCCTCACTTGGTTTCATCAACATACTAATAATGTTCTCTTTATCCTTATCTCTACCAATAACATCAGAAGAATCCACAAAAGAGATGGTCTCTCTGCGAAAAACATGTCGGTTGTCGCTACACTGTCTTAGATCAAAGCTTTTCCACTCAGTGGCAAGTTCGCCTAGTCTCCCATTGATGTCTTTGATTTTATGACTCATTTTTAAAGAAAATGAAAGAGGCAAACAACAGGAATCTAAAACTCGAACCTTTAAGTTGTTGATGTCGGGATGATTGATGGCGTCCTGTTTGCGGAGAGCTTCACACTTGAAATCGTCAATAACGTTCTCAGCATCGTAAAAGATGTCTCTGAGCTTCCACATACAGAGGCGCAGCTTTTCATTTTGGTGCTGTTGCCGCTCGGCATCCAAGAGCACAGCTTTAATGCTGATCATACTGTCCTCCAGCTTTTTCAGATCGGTTTTTGACATTAAACGCCAAGCGAACTTCGTCTACAGTGAGACCGACAATTTTCTCGACAACCCTTTCTGCAATATTGAACAGAAACGTTTCCGCCATATATGTAGGGGAAAGCAAGGCAATCAATGAAGCACTCACAAATGATTTTCTTTTTCTTTCTTTGAGCAAGATATCTTGGTGGCGGTAGATCGTATTTGATAGTTGACTTTCCTTGGCTGGGACTTAAATCTGTAAAATTCCAAGGAGCAGGTTTCTATAAGCTATAAAATATTAGTGCCGCTGGATCTGGGGATATAAATTGAGGGGTGAACTACAGGTTCGCATCTCAACAGCTACTATTGATTGGTGAAATGCCTGATTTTTATGTTCTTGAACATGAACCGTACGATGAAGGCGACAAAGTTGTGATTGGAGATGCTATAAATCTAGGAGGTTACCGAGATTGACATTACAATGGCAAGAAACTTTGGTTGATTACATTAATTAATATAGTAATAAAAAAAACCTTATCTTATACAATATCAAACAAACTTCAAGGATTTATCTAATATTAATGTAAAAGGGAAAGAAAAAATATAATAAATAACCTTATGTTATAATTTGATTGGTAGTGACACGGTAAAGAAGTTAATTCATGTTCTAATTAGTTACATTATTCAAGATTTAGATGTAAGTATCGGATACTAATTCTTTCAAATTTTTTCATGTATTTAGTAGGGTCTCTAGAGGATCATATTTTATCCTTTTTTTACAAGAACAAAATGGTAAGATATCGTAAACAAATGAGATGAGAAATGATTGTAATTCAACTTCAATACTGTTATTAGACTTGTATTATGCATAAGTTATAGTTTTAGTTTCTTTTCTCCAATTCGATCATATTTAATCCCTATACTTTTCGAATTTTAAAATTTTAATTATAGCTCAAACTATAGTTGTTAAATCTATAAAATTAAAATAATGGCGTCTTTTGTGAGTATTATGTGATAATAACAAATTTGCATATGATATTATACATCTTATAATATATTTGTCGCATAAAATTTTACAAATAATAAAATTTAATCAGAACTGAAATTTCAAAAAAAAAAAAAGATTAACTAATGGATAGTACAAAGATTAGTAGTGGAAACATATTTTAAATAACCACTATCGAAACGGTTTATTTACCTTCTCTTCACAGTGTTGAAAGGAAGTTTTTTACCAATTATCAGTATCGAACTGTTATCTTGCGATTCAACAATATTAGACAAATCGAATGGTAACAAGGATTATGAAGACAATTAAGATAGAGAAAATACCTGATAAACATACTTTTGTTTGAGCCACACTAAAGAAGAGTGTCGGGTTTATGAAATCTCTAATATCCCTTAAACTTTGAAAATACCTTAATCTAAAAACATGGGTAGCCCTTTTCACTATTAAACAAAATTTATGATATTCTCTGTTGCTTCATTTCATATATGGTATTTGCTTGATTTAATGTCATTTTCATTCTTAATACCAACTTATCAAAAAAAAATTTGAAAATAGAGAAAAAAAAAATTGTACTAAAGGTAACCTTATGCTATAGTGTTACCTCGGAAAATATATTTTTAACTTCAAACTTTCCGCTTTATAATTATGTCCACAAAAAGTAATTTATAAGTTGAAAATGGTTTAAACACTTGTATCTCGAGAACAACTTCAACACACAGCTAACGTGTGATTCATGACTCTTCTCTAAGACCATAACACATAACTTATTATAGACTTATTATGTATTTGAATATTTATTGATACTAACGTAGAGCACCTAAAGATATATAAAGAGTAAGAGCAACTATTATATTATTTAAATGATAAGAGTAACTATTATATTATTCAAATGATGTTTACATTTAAAAATTATTATGTAAATCATTCAACCTTTTTAACACTTCCTACATTTTTTCATCTCTCTCCTTAGAGAAATTAAATGGTGAAGCTTTGATGAATAAAAAAAATAAAAGGAGAAATTGTTAAAAGGTTTGATGTGTAGAGGGTTCTACTACAGAATTTAGCACGCTCTTTTGAATATCTCTTTGTGGGTGTGTGTGATTGTTTTTGGTTGGCAAATGGCTGTCATGGTTTGATCCAACAAACGCTAACTCACCAGTTACCACCTTCATTCCATCGGAGAAACAAGGAAAAAAGGAAAAGATTTTAAATGCGTTTGCCGGGAGTCGAACCCGGGTCTATTGCTTGGAAGGCAATTATCCTAACCGTTGGACTACAAACGCCTATGACAAGTAAATCTAAATTTCAATATACTAAAAGGCTTTTTATGTGGGTTGGTAAAAACATCTCTCCACTCCCTCTCGATTGTGATATTGAGAAAATTGGTCCTTCCCAATAATTTTGAGCAATTTAACCCCTATCAATTTTAAAAATCAGAAAATAAAAGAAATTAATCACAATAATTATTTTTTGTCAATTATACATAATTTTAATTGATTAGTGTTGTTATACCCTCACCAGGCACAACACGTAGCACTACAAGAAGACATTCGAGGATAGCTCTGGTTGATTCTAAATGTACGCTTTTATTAATTTTTTAATCTTTTACATATTTGAATCTCTTTATAATTTTTAATTTTCTTTATGGTTTTAACTTTTACACTCATATAGAATGAAACTGGACAATCAGGTGTCTAGATTTAAATAAATCTGAACAATAATTTATCTATATTCATTCTAAATATATATATTTATTAATTTTAAAATAATTATATAAACTAAATAATATGTTTGTCAACTCTAAAAATTTCTCCAAACCTCAACAAATGCAGCTGCCACAAAACAGCTTAATACCTTTGATTATATTTGGATTAATAATAAATTATTGCTTTAACTAATTTCAGTATTATTTATTGAAAAAAATTTAGATTATTAAACAACTTGAACTCATGGAGCTTTTCTCCAACTCTTAAATAAGAAGACAATATGTTACAACGCATATTCTCTTACACTGATAATAATATCAATGTCAATCGAATTAAGACTTAATCAACACATATTTATAAATTTTAAAGATATTAATAATTCATATTACACCGCTCTTCATTATTTTTTTTCATATTTATGTCATATATTATATTAAGAAATGTAGTTAGCATCCAAATTCAAACAACTGAATAAAATAAAATCCAAATCCAATGAAAAGACAAATTGAGATTAATGGTTAAGGCTGTAATTTTGTGCTTTGCTGTATATTAATTTATTGACATTTATATTTTATTAATTTGTTCTTAGGAATTAGATGATGTTCAACCACCTTCCCTTATTGAGTGCTTCACCTTATTATTGTTTCAATCAATCCCTCCACTTATTTTATTTTTTTTAAATGAATTATCATAAATTACATCAAATATGAGATTGGTGAGATTTTCAATGACTTATATGGTTAAATTCAATGTGTATTTATGGTAACATAATTATTTTAATATATTTTAAATATATGATTCTTTTTAATGTTAATCCGGGTTACTATTGATATTGTAATAATTTGATGGACAAGAGTTCAGACAGGGACGAAATTAGCAACTCATTATCGATAAGGGATTGAAACTGATATAATACTTTTTAATTAAAGCGGATCGAAACCTTTACCTGCTCCCTCTAGTCACACTCTTGAGTTCAAATGTGTTTAAACACGTGATGTTTTTCATTTTTAAAGGTTGGAGATAAAATTATAAGTATTTTTAACATTGTACTAACAAAATTAACACAATAACCAACAGCATGGAAAATGATCATTATTGAGTGTATACATAAATGCAGTTACATTAATATAAAATGATTATTTAAGAATCTAACTATTGAATTTCATGTTATAATTATATTCGTCATACATATAAAATTTTAAATTAATCCGATGTCTCTATCATATTAATCTAAAATATATTTATATTAATGTATATTTAACAGTTAATTTTTTTACGTAAAATAATAATTATTTACTTCATACTTAACATATATATATATATATATATATATATATATATATATATATGCCAAAGCCTAAGTTATATGGCACCTTAAAAGAGTTTAGGTGAAGTGTGTTTGTGGGGTGAAAAACACAATGATTAGGTGAGTTGTAATGGGAATAAATTACACAGTTGTATATGCAGAATCCAATGCCCAATTCGAAATGAAATTAAAATATATTCATTATAGATAAATGCATAAATTAATTGGATTAAGGTTTCGGTTATAAGTTTTTTTTTTCATGAATCACACAAAAGTTAAATCCTTGTAAAAGCTCAAAATATATTTATGTTTCTATTTCGTAGATTTAGCAATTAAATATTTAGCAATTAAGTATATTTTATTGTCTTATAATTGTATTTAAAATATTTTATATTCATATTATATGAATTTTAAATGAGTTCATAATGTGTTTTTGTTGTTTATATCCGTATTAGCTCTAACATTTTGCTTGAAGCTAAAACTTTATTAATGATGAACCCCGTGTGATGGTCTGATGGTTAAGGGTGTTCACTGTCCTAGGTGAGGCTTGGGCTCTAATCGTGCTAATCGCGTTTGTTGTTCGGGTTTTATCCTGTTAGTGTAATTCACCAAAAAAAAAAACTTTGTTAACAATGATAACAATTCAATTTCTGAAAACAAAAATATGATAAATTATGAATAGGACCATATATTTCAAGTGAAAAACACCAAAAATCCATGGTAGACGGTGAAGGGTAAGCTTTACCAATACAATAAAGGCTTCAGTCTCAATGTCTATAGAACATTATGGCATGTTGATAATTGGCTCTGTCACAACTCAAGCACGACATATTTGGAGCGATTGCAAGCACTTAATATGATTAAAAAATATTCAATTATGGATGGTCCAAAATGGCAAATAAAAATCAACAAGAGAATCAAGCATCCACCAAACTGGAGAGGGCGACGACAAAATCATCCTTAGAATCACTTGCAAAAGCATGATTACATGTATAAGCAATACTTAAAAAATATAGTACAAGAGCAGACAAAAACTTCTAAAAGTGAAGACTTATAATGAAAAAAACAAAAAAAAATATACAAAACTTAAGACAACAAGGGTCAAAATTGACTTATGAAATCATTTATTATTCTAAAATCCTCTCAAAACAGAAATAGATTAAGAAACCAAGGAAGAGCTACCCAATTTTCACGAGAAACTGTTGATGGCGGGTGGAGTTTCAATAACAACAAGCAACGTTATTTGTCTATCACAACTTGTGAAGGCAATAAAGATACTCACAAAATATATTTGCAAACTGAAAAGAGAGAAAACACATGGAATTAGTGGCGGAGCCAAAAAAAAAAAAAATTGGGGGGTGGGAATTAAATTGTATATTTTTACAATAATAAAAATGTAATTTCACTATTTTAATAATTTATATCTTTATAATTTTTAAAAGATTAAATCAAATTTTTATTATTTTTGGAGGTCAAAGTGTAATTTTTTTATTACTAATTTAAAATTTTATAATTTATAAAGGGCCTAAATAAAAAAAAATCATTTTAGGAGGGTCGGGGTCCCTACCAACCCCTCTTGGCTCTGCCACGGCATGGAGTGAATAAGGAGAAAAAAGAAAGAGAGGGTTAGTAAGAGGGAGAAAAAAGCGAGCGATAATTAATTAAAATATTAATACTACTGCTGGACAAAACAAAAAAGAAAAAGCAAATAGCCTAAAGAGGGAAAAAAAAAGATTTTTTTCACTATTTTAGATATACATATTAATTTATATATATATTTGAAATTGTAATTACAATTGCAATTGCAATTAAACACAATTTTTTAAAAAAATTACAAATACAAATAAAATTATAATTGTAAACAATACACACTTAGATAACTATAATCACGATAAACCATTACAAAATACAACTAGACTTAAAGTAGAATATACTTAAATAAATATAAATCTAATATGATGAAACTTAAATTAAAATAAAATTTTAAAAAAATCCACTTATAATTTATATAAATTGATACTTGAATGTATTCGATTTTATTCAATTAATTATAGTATTTATCTTTTAAATAAAAAAACTGAAATCCATCTAAATTTAATAAAAATTACACTAAACACCACAAAAAATCGATTTTTATTTTTATTTTTCAAATTTGCCCTCCACCCTATTTTGTTTCACATTTCTTTTTTCTTTTTCTAGAAATTAAATAAAAGACAAAAAGCCGGCCTAGCCAACTCACAATTTCGCCGCGTGTAACATCCCAGGCCTCTTATCTGGTCTTGAACGGTGTTGATTCCATCCTTGAAACAGATTCTAATTAGATTAATAAAGTGTTAAAATAATAAAATCATGAACTAATCACCCATCAACCAATGCACGATCGGGGTTCCACTTTGTACCTTAGCTGACCTTTCCAACTCTCAATTAAAAAAAATTAATTAATTAATTAAAATCAATCAAATACAAGCATTTAACGTTTTATAGATGGCCTGCAAATGGAATTGATTTTTTTTTTTTTTAATTGAAACTTTCAACTCCATTGTTGGCTTCTCAAGGTCAACACACTTTGAATTTTGTTTCATTGTTTAACGGATCATATGGCGGCTGCCGTACCGTCATTTGTTCCCCCTCTATCGATCATATCTCCGATCATACGTACCACTTCCGACATGACGGGTCTTTGATCGGGCACTGTCGAGACACAAACCATTGCAATTTGTAACGCTTGCACCATTTCTTCCTCGATGTTGTGGTATGCCATTAACTCTGCGTCAAACACCTCGGCGGCCCATTCCTCCCGAACCACGGATTGGACCCAACGCGGAAGATCGAACCCTTCTTCAGCTATTGATGGTTGGATTGGTGCCCTGCCGGTTAATAATTCCAATAATAACACCCCGAAACTATAAACGTCTGACTTCACCGTAACTTTATGGGTTTGAATTACTTCAGGTGCTTGGTAACCCGCGATGCGACTAGGTGGAGTGTTGGTGTTGAAAAGAGAGTTAAGACCGAACTCTGAGATGCAGGCTTCGTGGTCTGGTCGGAGAAGGATGTTGGAAGATTTAATGTTGCCGTGGATCATGTTTTGTGAACTGTGGAGGTGCTCGAGGCCTCTAGCCGCGCTTAGGGCTATTTTCATCCGGTGGTCCCATTCTAATGGTGTACGAACCGAGCTTCTGCTACCTATAAAGTTATTACATTATAATTAAAAATTTACTCACTTGAACTTATAATTAAGAGAATATGAAATATGATAATATATATATATGACACAGATACTAGAATATTTAATTAATATAAAGTAATTATTTTATTATTAAATTATTGAAAACTAATTTTTTAAATTTTAAAAATAATATAAGCTCAAAAAATACCTATTAATTTTTTTTTTTTTTCAAAAATGAACCGTAAGGAGCAAAATAATGAAATAATTTACCGTGAAGCAGCGCAAACAAGCTACCACCATGCATGTAATCATAAACCAGCAATTTCTCCTCGTCTGAATAATAAAACGCTCTCAACGGAACCACGTTTTCATGCATGATTTTACCCAACATTCCCATCTTCATTACGAACTCTCGTTTACTAACCGCCACGTCTTTCAACCGTTTAACTGCCACCGTCGTCCCCACAGCTAAAACCACCCTGTACGACGTTCCGGTTGTGCCTTTTCCCAACATTTCAGCCGACGCTCTCATCAAATCCTCCAAATCGAAACTGTAAACGCCACCTTTGAAGAACACGAGCTTATTATTCATCATCCTTTCGATTTCCGTTGAGCCTTCGGTTATATCATCTTTCGACGAGGAAGTCCCCGCCTCCTCCTCCGGAACTGCAAGTGTCGTCGATGGTATCGCCTTCTGCCGCCTTGGTGACTTCCGTTTCCATTTACGGAGGCAGATAATGAGGAATAGTAATAACAGTAACGCAACAATTGCTGACCCCACGGCAATGGCAATGATGGCGCCGGTGGAAAGGCTTTTCGAGCTTTGACCGGAAGTTGTGGGCGGAATGGGCTCGGTCGGAGATGGAGATGGAGGAAATGGGTTACATGGCCGGAGTGGACCTCCGCAAAGCCCAATGTTGCCGGCGAATGAAGATTCGGGGAATTTAGATAACGAGTCGGGGATTGAACCTTTAAGGTTGTTGTTAGACACATTGAAATCGTTTAAACCGTCCGAGTCGATGCTCGGGAGAGAACCGGAAAACTTGTTATTTTGCAAGAAGAGTCCGGTCAGCTGAGTCAAATTGTTGACACCGAAAGGAATTGGACCGGTGAAATTATTAGAAGAAAGATCAAGGCGAGTCAAACGAGTTAAACGAGTCACACTAGGTGGGAACGGACCGGTGAACTCGTTACCTTGCAAATAAAGGCTACGGAGCTGAGTCAAATTGGAGAAATCGGCAGGGATCTCACCGGACAAACGGTTTGCTCGTAGACTTAAAACTCGAAGTCGGTTCAACCGACCGATTGTATTGGGCGGAATCGAACCGATGAGCGCAGCACCGGGGAGCCGTAAAGTGTAGACGAAAGACCGGTTGGCGTCGCATTGAACACCGAACCAATCACAGGCTGAGGTCGATGAATTCCATTTAACCCGGTCGGCATGTCTAATTCCCGAAATGAAAGCAAGTAGAGCTTGCTTGTCTTCAACCGGTTCTGAGCTTACTCTCAAATTAAACATCACAACTGAAACTAAAAAAACACAGACAAAATTCACAACCGGCATTATGGGATTTTAGTAGTAAAACAATGAGGAAAGAAATGGTTTTCTTTTAAGTTGCCGTTGTTTCCTCCGGCGGCTAGTCGGAACCGGAAACGATTTTCCGGTGAGAACCCATAAAAGAAAGAAGAACGTAAGGTGAAAGGGAACTGTTTTAACTTTGAAGACAGCCAGGACCTTATAGCTGCAATGTAGTCAGTGGTCTCCAAAAATATTAGTACTTACATTATGTAATAATTTTAAATTGATTTTATTAAAAACTCTTAAATTTTAAAAAAATATAAAATTGGGTTAAATAAATAAATAAATCCCCTCCATTTTATAAATGCAAAAAAAATAGATGACATATGTCATACATTCAAATATAAGTATTCCTTTTTATCATTTTATAATTATAAAGTACAACAATGTACACGTTTTGATTTTATATATTATAATTTTCGTTTTCGTTTTTATTATATTTTTAATTATAAGATCCGATTTATCACTTGATTTATAATAATAAATAATAGTGATTAACAGGCGATCCAAGACCTCGTCAATCAGTAATAACTAGCATTTGACAGCCGCTCTTCTTCACTGCCATGCTATGTTTCATTCGTCGCCACTTGGTTTATTTTTCATTTTTTTACCCTTAAACTATATCACGCTCATTATGTGAGAAAAATTAAGGTGAAATTATATTTATAAAAAATTTAAGTAAAAAGTTATTGGAATTTACTTGTAGTAGGTTAAAATGTTGGTGGGTTGCAAGCCTATAAAATTATTACGAAATATCACACTCATTCTTTAATTTATTTTTCAATGTTTAAGTTTATTTTTATAGATTTTATATATAAAAAAGTAAAGAGATAAAAATGCCCTTTGTAATAATATTTGTTATTTTTGTAAAAAAAATAACTTTTAATAATTACTTAATTTAGTGTCTAATTAATTCACCAACATTTTTTGGCCCATCCCAAGCTTTGGTTATTCAACCGCCTCTTGGGTCTCTTTTGTTGTTTCTTTTTGGCTTGAAGTGCTTCTCCTCTCCCTTGCTCACAAGGGTGTTGGTTGGCGTTGTTGCTACGTTCATTCCTCGCTAGTCGAAGCTCGCCGGATCTTGGGATTCACCACACCAGCTCTGCTCATAGGTGCCTATCAATAGTTTATAATTTATAATTTATAATTTAAACAACTTCATAATTTAAAAATTTTAAATTAATAGTAGTATATTTATATATTGGTCCTTTAAAATAAATATTTAATTCAATTTTTTTAAAGATTATAAAGCTATAGACTATTAAATAATGAAATTACATTTTTATTATCATAAAAATATATAATTTAATCCCGGCCTCCCAACTATATTTTCTAACTTCACCCTGGATCCACCCAAATTATTTTTAATTTTTATAAAGTTTATTATTTTTTGTTAGATATTTAAGAACTTTTATTTTTTTCTCTTTTTAAAATTTTAAATAAAAATAACTTAGAATTATATATTATAAATTACAAAATATATAAAATGATATAATATAATATATTACAATATTTAAAAATAGATTGGACTAAGTCAAACTAAAACCTTGAATGTTAGAGTCCAAACTCAACTCATATTTTGATTTCGTTATTCTTTTGTTAAGCTCATTTTTTGAACTTAAAACTTTTGTCCAAACTCTCTTAAATAGGGGTGTTCAAACGGTTAATCGAACCGAATTAATATTAATCAAATTAATCGAAATTTTTAATCCTTTAACCGTTAACCGAATCGAAATTTTTTCAAAAAAAATTAATCGAACTGAAATATTTCGATTAATTCGGTTAACCGGTTAACTGAAATTTATGTTTTATTTTTTTGGTTAAAACAAGTATAAAACATATCAAAAAATAAATAAATTGATAATGTTCATTTGACTGAATTAAAACTACATATAATTTGTATTATTAATTATTAAATTCAGTTAATTTAGTTAATTACCTGATTTCATACAGAATTAACCAATAACCGAACTTCCAAAAAAATTATTAACTGACCTTCGACCAAATTAGATCGGTTAACCAACCGGTTAATCAAATTAGATCGGTTTGGTCGATTAATTTGATTTTAACGAAATTTGAACACTCCTACTCCTAAATATCAAACAAAACTTTAAATTTAGATGAGTAATCCAACCCTTAGGCAAATCTATTAAAAACTACACAAAACTGATACTATTTAGTCGATAAATGTACTTAAGAGGCTCCTCTGTTATAGAGACATGATCAAATTAGTTCTTCTACTACTAAATATATCAATTTTGTCTTTGTACTATTAAAAAGAATCCAATAAGGTTAAATTGGAATAGAGTTAACATTTATTGTTTAACTCTTTAAAAATATAAATAATTAATTTAATTCTTTAAAGATTATAAAGACATAGACTATTAAATGGTGAAATTATATTTTTATTATCGTAAAAATATACAATTTAATTCCGACCTTCCAATAATATTTTGTGACTTCGCCCCTAGACCCACCCAAATTATTTTTAATTTTTATAAAGTTTATTATTTTTTGTTAAATATTTAAGAACTTTTATTTTTTTTTCTTTTATTAAAATTTTAAATAGAAACAACTTAAAATTATATACTATAAATTACAAAATATATTACAATATCTAAAAATAGATTGGACTAAGTCAAACTAGAGCCTTGAATGTTAGAGTCCAAACTCAACTCATATTTTAATTTTATTATTATTTTGTCAAGCTCATTTTTTGAACTAAAAATTTGTGTCCAAACTCTTCTAAATAAGGGTGTTCAAACGGTTAACCGAACCGAATTACTATCAATCGAATTAATCAAACTTTTTAATCCTTTAATCGTTAACCGAATTGAAGTATTTCAATTAATTTGGTCGATTAATAAAATTAACCAAAATTTATATGTTTTTATTTTTTTGGTTAAAACAAGTATAAAACATATAAAAAATAAATTGATAATGTTTATTTAACTGAATTAAAACTACATATAATTTATTTTATTAATTATTAAGTTCAGTTAATTACCTAATTTCCTACTGAATTAACCGATAATCAAACTTCCAAAAAATCATTAATTGAAATCCAACCAAATTAGATCGACTAATTGATTGATTAATCGAATTAGATCGGTTCAGTCGGTTAATTCGATTTTAACCGAAATTTGAACACCACTACTCCTAAATATCGAACAAGACTTTAAATTTAGATGAGTAATCCAACCCTTAGACAAATCTATTAAAAATTACATGATACTATTTAGCAGGTGAATGTACTTAAGAGGCCCCTCTATCATGGATACATGATCAAATTAGTTTTTTTTACTACTAAATAGATCAATTTAGTCATTGTACTATTAAAAAGAATCAAATAAGGTCAAATTAGAATAAAGTTAACATTTATTGTTCAATAGAGTTAATATTTTTAAAATTTTTATATTTTTATAAATAAAATGTTTTGTTTAGAATTGAACTGCAATTGAAAAAAAATTCAAGACACTTTATTGTACAGAAAATATTAACTCTATTATAATTTAGATTTATTTAAATTTTTTTATATTATAAGGATTAAATCGATTCATTTAATAATAAAGGGACTAATTTGATCAGGACTTTTCAAATACTTTAACCCTATTCAGCCATGTTTGAACTTTTAGCTGGTTTAAAAGACAAAATTAAATAAAATGCGACTCTTCAATATATTTTTTATAATATTGGTGTCCCATATTTGTATCAGAAACATATTTCTACATGAGTTTAACCTTATTTTATTATTAAAATATTAAATTGACTTAAAGTAAATTTTAAATTTTATTAAATTCGCAATAATTTATTTAATTAAAATTTTAATTGTAATCCATATTCATTTCCAATACATTAAAAGGTTAATTTTGTTACTAGTCCCTATACTATATATAAGTCATGAATTTTATCCTTATGTTTTAATTTGGTCATTTTTTTAGTCATTGTACTTTTTAAATTTTAAAATTTTAGTCCTGATCAAACAATAGATGTTAAATTCGTTAAGTTTTGCTATTCCTAAAACCTTATGTGTTAAACATATTATCGCATTTCCACATATTATTCACAAAAAAGTTAATTAAGAAGTTTAATAGTTGTCATTTGCATCAAAATTGAAGCTTCAAAATTCAAAAAGTTTATTGAAGCTTCAAAATTCAAAAAGTTTAGGGACCAAAATAAAGTATTTGGACTAAATCCACACGTTATGCTTATTACAAGGACTAATAACAGTATTTCACCATATCAGAAACAGCAGAACATATTTCCGGTTTAATCGTCGGTCTCGCAGGTTCACCTAATGACAAAAATATCACTGAAATTGACAACAGGAAAAACCAGAAGACAGCAGCAACAAGATGATGACTTAACCGATAACATTGGGATTGATCCCATTTTCTTGTATACCTCGGTTTAATTACAAAAAAAACCTTCATAATTCAACGCTTGAAATCAAATATAACCCCTTGAAAATTGTCTCTTGTTTAGATTATAGCTCCTTATTTTGTCTTTTAACGATGGCAGCTTTGTCTAGATTTGTCGTCAAAGATACCAATCTGCATGCATATGAAGCTGTAATACGTAGAAGACCATGGTCCTTGATTCCTGGAAGAAGGGTACTGTCACCTCAGCTAGGTAACTTTTCTTTGTCTTTGTTGATTTGACTTCATTTTTTATTGTTTATCCAATGGATTTGTTTGTGATTTTTTCTTATTTTCTTTGAATGTGAAATTTTCAGATGTTAGAGCTGGGATTTCTTTGTATGGAAATGGTTGGTCAATGCAAAGCAAGCCAAATAGTCCCCTTGCTGCTATTTTAGCCCCTTCCTCCATTATTCTAGCTTCAAGGTAGTTTTTTGAGCACAAGGTGTTTGATTAAATGCGATTTCTTTCTTATAAAATCTCGAGACTGCATTTTTCACTGTCAAATTCATTGCTTTGATCATCCCAAGGAAGTTAAGCTGGCTGATTCAACAATCATAGAGTTGACTGTTAAAAAGAACAAATTGTTGGTTAGTGAAGTAGTTTGCCTTCAGGAACCTTGCGAGGTCGCTAGCTTGATTTTTATTAACCTCTGTCTCCCATGTTTGTTTAAAACTTCCCATTTACCTTTTTTCCTTTTTTTCTTACTATTGCCCCTTCACCAATGACTAATACCTGCTTTAGTAGGGTTACATAGACTGGAAGGTGAGTGTCACGTATGAGTATATGCCCAAATATGCTCACCTTTTTTCTAATTTTTCCCGTATATTTGTGGTATCATACTCCCATACTTATATCCAATACATGTCCGATATGAGTGTTGGATAGGGGTGGTTTAGGGGAAATGAAGATTCTGAGCAACATATGAAGTTGGTAGTTCATGTCATTTTAGCTCCAATATTCATGGATTTGCTTGCTAATATGATCTCTATATCCAGGAACTCCAAAGTTAAGTGCAAGGCTGCTGCTAATGTTTCCGGAGATAGTCCGACGCCGAAAGGGATGAACCAGTACGAGAGAATAATTGAAACTTTGACTACTCTTTTCCCAGTGTGGGTGTGTGTTGATTTTCTTAGTGTATTTGATAAAAATCTCTGCATTTTGTATTGAATTTTACATTATAACTATAATTTAATGAACAGGTTACCTTGGGAGCTATTGTTGGCATCTACAAGCCAGCTGCGGTAAAGTTCAGTTCTTTCATATTGCTTTTAGTGAACAATGATTCAAATGCTGCTTAGCTACCTAACCATTTGTTCCATGCTAAAGGTAACATGGTTAGAGACAGATCTTTTCACCCTTGGCCTAGGTTTCCTCATGCTTTCAATGGGACTGACATTAACCTTTGAAGATTTCAGACGCTGTCTACGGAATCCATGGACTGTAAGCCAAAATATTCACACATGAGTTGGTAGATTGCTGGTAAAACAAATAAATGAACTTGTTTTAGTGTTTACATTGTTAATGGTATTGATTTTCAATTTTGCAGGTAGGTGTAGGTTTTCTTGCTCAATACCTAATCAAGCCTATGCTAGGATTTGGTATTGCAACGGTAATTCGTATTTTGCTTTTGCCTCAATAATCACGGCTGGTTGAGTTAAACTCTATATTGCTATGATTCTTTATTTTTCTTGAATTCCTCATGTATAACACAGTTTCGAATACGGTTATGGAGATATATCTCTCCAAGGACCCTCCAATACATGAAAAAAACTTGGAAATTTTGAAGATACCGGTGCCAGACAGATACATGTATCTGGTTCTCACATTAAAAGTCCAACATAGGTTATACTTATTGTGGAGATAAACTTCATCTTCATAGCAATAAGATATTACACATTACTTCAAACAACGATGACCTTTGTGTTATTTGATTTGAGTTATAGAGTACTGGTTAAAACTTTTGTGCTATTAATAGATTCTGAAATCTCCCATTAAAGAGGTTGGTTGAAAACTGCATAAAATATGACATAATGTTGCCTAAGCTCGTCATTTGTAAAATTCATTGTAATGTCGATTCTGGTATATATATAAAATTTCGTTCATCATCATTATAATGCTTCCTAGTAAGCTTGTCTGAACAAGTGAATCCTGAACAACATCTAATGTGATTTTCAGACACTGAAACTTTCTGCTCCTCTTGCAACTGGTCTTATTTTGGTCTCATGCTGCCCTGGTGGTCAAGCATCAAATGTTGCAACCTATATATCTAAAGGGAATGTGGCACTTTCTGTTCTCATGACAACGTAAGATCAAACTGCATCCATGCATCTAACTATATAAGTGCTTGTTTTTGATAGTGTAGACTTGAGATATTTTACTTACCTAAGGCATGGAATAAGAAACCAGAACAGTTGAACCAGGAATGTATAACCTGTCTGGTCCAGTGACTATATAAAAATTGGGTCATGGTCAAACTTGTCGAAAATCTGTCTGTCCACTAAAAAGAACAGATATTTTTTTTTTCTAAAGTTCTATTTGTAGTTGATGAGATTTGAACTATTAATTCGAATTATTTTTTTGTTAATTATCAGCTATACTTGATATTTTTTTTACATTAAATTGACTTTTGGACATAAAAGAATAAAAGTTACGAAATCATCATATTCAACCAGTTGGACTAGGAACTTGAGATTTGACTGGTTCAACACCCGATGAACCTTTTGTCAATTTTCATATGATGTCCTTGAAGTTAAACTTGGCCTGAAAATTGCCTTCTATTTCAAACAATATAGGGTTATGATGATGAATTAGTTTTTGTTATGTTATATTTTGACCTGCATGACTGAAATGATAACTAATGGGACAATTTACTACAAACATGAACTACTTTTGTATACTAACTTAATGACACAAAGATTTGTTAAGGCATTTTCAGTATTTCTGAAACTTGAAATTAAACAACAAGCTTCAAAGTTCCCCCATTTTCCTTTGGAATTTTGCAGGTGTTCAACTATTGGAGCAATAGTTATGACACCACTCCTCACAAAGCTACTTGCTGGTCAGCTTGTTCCTGTGAAAGCTGTAGTATGTTTATTCTTATCAGATGATTTTCTTTTCATAGAAAATTGGCGAATACATGTAGCACGCAGTGTAGAAGTCAAAGTGGTTAAATATCTCTTTGATTTATTCTGACATCGGAGACATATCTCATTTGTTCATGGCTTTAGTCATGTTTTTAAATTCATGAGCTACTAGAACTAACATGGACTGAAACATGAGAAAACACTACACCATGCTCATGGACACCTTGATATTGTAGAGTTAATATGACTTTTTTGAAAAACTTCCACTAAATACACTATCAGTGTACTCCGATCTTTTTGCCAAATATCCCAGAAAGACCATGAGCATAGTGCAATGACTGACATACACAATAATGGGACTTGCCTCTTTGTTTTCTCTACCAAATTTTTTAGACTTGTTCATCCACTAAGACATTAGAAATATACGTAATAGTGATGATAAAGATCTCAAAGTGTCAATTTTAACCTTCTCATTTATGATGATTCCACTAATGCAATGATTTTTTTTTTTTTTCCAAAAATCTTTTGCAGGATCTTGCATTGAGCACTTTTCAGGTTGTGTTAGTTCCAACAGTTTTCGGAGGTAATCGAAGATTACTCTTTGCACTTACAATTATCATGAAATCTAATGAATCTTAGCACGCAATCATATGATTCAAATGTCTTTCTTTGTGGCAGTATTGGCCAATGAATACTTTCCCAACTTCACTTCAAAAATCATCTCAGTGACTCCATTAATCGGAGTTGTTCTGACTACTCTTCTTTGTGCAAGCCCTGTAAGTTCTTAGGACGCACTTTCATGAACTATATTTACAATATATTGAAACTTATTTCCACACAAAGAACTAAATTCACGCCTTTAGATTGGCCTAGTGTCTGAAGTGTTGAAAACCCAAGGAGCTCAGCTAATATTCCCTGTTGCTCTCCTACATGCTGCTGCTTTTGCAATTGGTTATTGGGTTTCTAAAATATCATTCGGTGAATCCACCTCTCGTACCATATCCATTGAATGTGGAATGCAGGTAACAAAATTTCTTCATTACAACTATCAAGACATCATCTGATTTCTTGAAACTTTTTAAGTAATCAGTAAAAACACGACTGATGTTTGGAACTTTCCTTGCAAATAAAGAAAACCTTAGGGAGTGATAAATTGTTCCCTTTTTAAATCTCTAATGCATCATATTTCGTTTTACTGGGACTCGGGACAAGTGTTGGAGTACACATCCAACACGTGTATGATGATTTCTTACTTTTTTTTCAATTATATTTAGAGGATCATTCTCTATATCCATGTTCAAATTCGTGTCAAACATAACTGTCGGACACGGGTACTTTACAGAAAATAAAGAATCGGGGTAACCAAAAGTTTCATGTGGAGCTTATTGATGACTGTATTCTGTTTTATTCATGCACAGAGCTCTGCACTTGGTTTCTTGCTTGCCAAGAAACATTTCACTAATCCCCTTGTAATGGTTCCTTCTGCTGTTAGTGTTGTTTTCATGGCGGTAAGTACAAGACCATTTTTTTTTCTCTTACAATAATCCCAGCATTGCACCATTTTCTTGCATTTCCATTGAGGTTGTCTTAATTTGATGCAGCTTGGAGGGAGTGGCCTTGCTGTTTTTTGGAGGAACCGACCAATTCCTTTGGATGACAAGGATGATTTCAAGGAATGACAAGATTGCTTCTATTTTCTTTTGGCACAAAAGAGGTCGTAGCTCGAAGAGGGGCTATAAGCTTTAGGATTCGAATCACGGACACAAAGCAGTCGAGGGGCTATAAGCTTTAGGAGTCGAATCACAGATACGAAGCGACTGCTTGTAAATCAATCATGAATAATTTCATCAAATTACATCATTGAACTTTCATCAAATACATTTCTGAGTTTCATTTTTCTTGAATGCAAACAATGTTGCTCCGATTTTTGCGGATATGGATATGATTTTTCGTAGACCCCCAAAGACATTTTTTTTAAAAAGAAGAACAAAGTTTCATTGTTGCAAGTCATTTTTTTAATGAAACCAAAAGCAATACTTCAAATGTATATAGACTAAAATATGGACAGATAAAAACGCCCATAATCAATACATACGATGCCGATACATACTTGTTGCAACTTTTGTTGCTTTCGAGTACCCATATTCAATACAACAAACATAAGTACGGAGATATAACCCTTCGATGACCATCTAAAGATGCAAAAGAAAAAAAATTAAACATACTCGCATCGATACTCATACTCAAAACCGAGTAACATAGCTTGCAAATCTTCAACTCTGTCTACAAATCCCTTTTTCACAAACCTGACCAAATCCAAGCAACATCCATGGCTGCAATCATAGCAGCTAGAAATGTACATGCGTATTACCTTTTCCTTTCACGACAAAGTTACTCCGATGATTAACAGGCAACAGAGCAGGTAGCCGGTTTTAGAGGAGGAACGAGATTAGCAGCGGCTAGTTCCAGGCGTTCCCATGTTAGTTTCCTCTTCTCGGATGCCTCGTTTGACTGGGAGTTTTCTTCCTCTAACTTACGCTCACAGACAAGTGTGAGCTCATCGTCAATCTCAGACAACATTTTTCTCGTGTTTTTTGTCAGATTAAGCACAGTTTGGTGCCAATGATTCCGGGAATTCCGCTCGAGGGCCGGAAAGATAAGAGGGAAAATTACCTGCCGGTTATGCTTGATAAGATTAAGGACGTGCTCATTGTTCCATAGCATGTGGGCTCGTTCAGCCACCTGAAAATGAGGAAAAATTAAGGTGAAAACAAATTCATATTGCCATTTCAATGCATGACGTCGATCATCTACTTTGTTCCAACCCTTATTTTTTCTTAAAAATACGAATGTCCAATGCATATCCATACACGAGAATCAGAATATGACCATCCAAGAACCCTCTAAATACTTCTATCCAACACTCGCACACTCAAGTCCAAATAACATAGTCCATCACCATTGAATTAATTTGTCTAGCCAATATACATTTTTCACCGAGTATGTAGGAGAATAATTGATAGGCAAACAGAAATGCTAATACCAACAAAATGAATCCGATTTCTGTGATTAAAATTGTACTAACATACAGTTCACTGCATGGAAATTTTGTCCCAAAACTAATTTGCCTCTTTCTCCAAAAAGAGCAGATCCCGAAGGGAATTGGGGTACCATCGCAGTTTGCATAAGAAAAAGGCTAAAAGAATCGAGCCATGTACTACAATGATTCTATACGAATGTAAAACCACTCTTCCCAATAGCATGCAGCAGATAAAAGAGACATAGATCACAATGAAAAATAGATCGAATGCTATACTGGCTTTTAGAACTTTAAACAATCTACATGGCATTTTAGCACAAACTATACGTAATACACGCTATTCACTAATTTGAATCCCTTTCACTAGGAAAAGGCATACATGGGGTGATTCTCAATCAACCAAAGGCAAAACCAGCAAAAATACTCTTTGACATTTATTGTAGTGGTTTAAAGGAAAATTACCTGGTAATGGAAGCTGTTTAAGCAGTACGCAATACGCCGGAACAGTGGAACCATGATCTTTTGGAACTCAGTCATGCTAATCATCTCCAAAATCTCTTCTGACTCGCTTATAAACATCAACTCCTTTTGGCTATTCGTAACCGGCCAGTACTTTAACAGTCCCGTAATCACACTATTAGCTAACTTCGGGTCCTTATCGATAAACTGCACAACACAGTATGTAAGTTGTTGATGATAAACACCTACTGATTTCGGTTTGTGTAGAGGAATAAGGACTCGACATAGAAACATCTTGTGCTCCTCCTTCAATGGTACAGCAAATCCGCTAATAATACTTCCGAAAATCTCCAAGAGCTCAGCAATACCGTTATGCCTTTCGGTTTCAAAAACGAAAGTATAGATGATATTGCTAACAGCTTTTCGTACAAAGGGCCTGTGCACCGTGAATTTCCCATAAATCCTATGGAGGATTGTTTTCAAACAGTCTCTTTCCCGGGGATCCTCGGACTCAAATAGGTCAAGTAATCTCAAAATAAAAGGCTGATCTATGTACTTTTTTGCGACCTTTGCATCAAGAGAACTGTAACCGATAAACTGAAGAAATAGATCATACACGAGTTGTAAATAGGACCAGGCGGGATCAAACATTGGTTCTTCATCGTCAGCTTCACCACTAGCGGTATTGGACCGATATTTAGGTGGAAAAACTCGGAACAGGTTAATAGCACACATTTTACACATTGAAGCAATTGCTGCTTCATTGAACTTTGCAGACCCCGAAGAAACAAAATCAACAAGCTCTATCAATGTTCGACGTTTAAGATCTTGCTCGGCAGTACCTTTATCAGGATCACTAGAATTACAAGCCTCGCAGCAGAGGTTCAATTTACTGATAAACAGGTTCGGTTTCTGTGGATTTGAAACATTATTGAAAGACAGATTTGGCTCAACTGCCTCCACTCCAGCCATAATGCTAGCAGGAAAAACAGCTGAGGACACCCGTTTAACCACACGTAATCGACTTGATATTTTATTCCCAAAATTTGTACATTGAACTCCATCATCCGAGTTAGAAGCATGGTTGTCTGAATCATTTCCAGCTGAATCTAACGAGTCAGATTTTTGCGACTTGCGTGGGAGTTTTCTTAGAATTTGTTTGATCATGATGACAATATATCAACTTCCAGCAACACAAACGTCCCGAATCAGATTACAACAGTTTCAGACTTACAGTGACTCGATCTGTTAATGAAATTCTAAACTGTAAGTGAAAAAAAGGATTCAAAAATGGATTAAAAAACATGAAGATTTTATACAGTAATGATAATCTAGCAAGAAATGGATTCACTTCCAATATTTTCAATCATATCGATTCGATATCCAGTATGAGAAACCATGCTAAGATTATTAACAGACTTTAAACAACAAGCATAATACTCAATGCAGCAACTAAAAATTTGGGGAAATCCCAACTATCAGATGCTAGAAAAATAAGCTTCTAGCCATATAAAACTGATGAAAAAAATGAAAAACATAAAGAAAATTCAGTAAAGCAATTATCCAAAACCAGCTAGTCTTCAAAATTGGCAGAAATCAAGCAAAAGCACTCACTTTGCTACTATATCACTTGAAAACTAAGTTCTCCATAACAAAAGTCATAAACTTTAGAAACAAACAAGGACCTAATAGCAGCATTATTGTGATAAAACCATAAAAGAAAAAAAAAGATAGAATCTTGTTTCATGATAGGAATTTTTCATATAAATTTCAGATCTGGTAAGCATGAAGTGAAAACAAAAGAGTAAAATCACCAAAGATCCAACACCAAACCACAAGCTTTACTCCAAAAGGGAAAAAAACCCCAGATCTCATTTATAAAAAAAAAAATAGCAACTTTTAACTAACAACACAAAATGTCATCATCAAGCTTCTAAATTTAGGTAAACATTTGGACCCAAAAGGACCAACAAATAAACCAAACATGCAGCTAAGCCAAGAATAAATATACCTGTATTTATTGAGCTGTCAAAAGGGTTTTTAAAACAAAGAAGGAAGTGAAAAAGAAATGAAAAAAAAAAAAAGGTTTAAACTTTAGACAAAGAACAGCATTTTAGATTCTTTTTTCAGTAGTTTTAAGGTTAGGGAAGAAATGGGGTTAGAGTTTTGAGTTTGAAAGTGATGAAAAAGAGATTAGTTTGCAGGTATTGGATCTCTCCATGTAAGATCAGTAGTTTAGGTTCTTTGAATGATGAATATGGCATTTTCCCAGAAGGACAATATGTGTTTTTATTTTTTGGTATAATAACCTATTTGGCCCTCCAATTTTATAAAAAAGTCATTTTAGCTATACATTTACTTTTTTTATCTTTTTAGCCCTTAAGCTTATTTTTTTTGTCAAATCACCCAAAATAGATGGAAAAGTTAATTTTTTTTAACTTTGTTGATGTGGCATATGCGTGAATAACACGTCAACATTTAATTATTTTTTAAAATATTTATTTTTATATTTTTTACACTTTTTAAATTTTTAAAAATAATTTTTATAATTGTTAAAAATAAATTAAATGCTGACATGTTATCCATGTATATCAGTATAGTTAAGAAACGTAAAATTTTCCATTCATTTTAAGTGATTTGACAAAAAATACAAGTTCAAAGACTAAAGAAGCGAAAAACTAAATGGAGGACTAAAATGACTTTTTTGTAAAGTTAAAGGACTAAAAAGTCATTATACATTATTCATGAGGGTTTAATAATTATAAATATAATAATGGTGATAATAATAATTAGGAAATTAATGATTAAGTTTGGGACATGTTGTCTTATAGCACAATTATAGTTCATCTCTTTGAGTATTTGTGAATGAAATCATGGTTAATTAAAGAGAATCTTTAGGTTATACTAAGAAAATTTTTCTTATTAATGAATTTTGGCATTGTTATATTATACTGTTTTTGTAAGTTAAAACAAGCAGAAATAAATGTGAAAAATATTTAATTTCACGTTATATTATATTTTTTATAATGAAAAAAAAATTAAATTATCTAAATTTAAATTCTGAACTTAATGTCAACTGTCATTTTACTAAAATTGTGGGTTTAGGGTTTAATTTAACTCGGTTCAGAAATCAACTTACCCAAATTCTATTCTTTTTAACTTACAATATTATTTATTTTTATATTTTTATAAATCAATAAAATTTATAATAAAATTGCACATAATAATATTTGAATTAAAGTTACCATAAATTTTAAACCTTTAATTTTAGGATTTTAATTAAAATATATTTATATTTTTTAATAAATATATTTATTATATAATTTTTAATGAATATAGCATAATTTAATAATATATTATATGAGTTCATCCAAAAGAACAATAGATTATAAAAAATCATTTTTTGGGACTAATGATCTTTTTACACACGGGATATTATTTTTAGGGTTTTAATGTTTTTAAAATATTGGAAAAAAAATCTACGAAGTTTTTTTTATTTAAATTAGTATTTATATATTTTTTATAACATCAAACTTTTATTTTTTTATTTGTGACTAATTATGAAAACTTTACATTTTTATACTATTATTTAATAATTTAATTGAGTTAATATTATCAGTCAAGTCGATATTAATTTGACTAAAGAATTAAAATTTTAAATTTTAAAATAACTAATTAATATTATTATGATTTTTTTTTATATATTTATATAAAAACACAATTTTAAATCTAAAATAAAGGTGCATTCGATATCTGAACTTAAGACATATTTAAATTTTCTAAACTTTAATTTTACCATTTCAATCAAAATCTTTTTTTTTTTTAATTTTTTACATAAAATTTATTTTTCACTCGCATTGTTGTGAGTAAGTGCCTCACTATTAATAATTTATTTAGTATGTGTTTGATAAGAAATCATTTATTTGAGAAAATGAAATAAAAAATAATTTACTAAAAATTGCATTTATTGATAAAATAAAATATGGTAAACTACTCTCAATAATTCTTAGAAATAAATTATTTTGATAGAAATTAGGTTAAAAGAAAATTAGATACACAATTTTACTTTAGTCCATATAGGTGAGAAAGTCAAAAAGAAGGGTAAGAAGGTGAAATGAAAGATACTGTAGGACCAAGATGTCCAAACTTTTAAAGTCAACGCAAGAAATGAATCTCCGACACGCAGGTGCCAAATGCTGGAATGTCGGCGACGTGTCGCTTTCGTATTCGTCCTATGAGAATCTTTTTTTTTCCCTTCATTTTAACCTCGCAAATCAAATAACAAGCCCGGTTTCCGGCGGTGGCTTCACCTTGTAAGGTTTTGGGCCGAGGCCCAACGCTAACTCTTTCTAATATATATATACACATTTTTTTGCAATTCCTAAATAATCAACTCATAATCTTAATTTAATTTATACTTAAATACGTTTAAATCAACGTGATCTTTAAATTTTATAATAAAAATAGTCTCAGCTAAATTAATAATTAATCTCGCATAGCAACAATTTTAATTAAAAAATAAATAAAGTGGTAGTAAATAAACACCAAGATCTTCACGAAAGTTGGTTTTTTTTTTAATATTAATAAATTGATCCTTAATTATACTTCAATTTTTAGACTGGTTTTTATAGTTGGTTGTAAATTATCCATTTGTTTTGGTTTGTAAAAAAATCAACAATAAAAACATGTCAAATATAAAATTTATTTTGTGAGTGAAGTTAAAAATTTCTACCAATAATATAAAAAATAAATACTATTAAGTGTCCTTAAATAACATCATAAAACAAAAACAAATAAATAAATAATACTCAATTATAGATTCTTATCATATCTGCTCTTTTTGATACCATGTTTAGAACTATTCATAGTCACTCTCCAACCCTTAAATAACAGAATAATGCGTTTTAGTGCACTCAAACCCACGTCTTCCTGCACTGACAACAATGTCGATATTAATCGAGTTAAGACTCAATCGACCTAATTGTAGACTTCTTTAATTTCAATATTAGTTTTATTTAATGATAATCCATAAACAAATTGTAGTATGTTAAATTAATTGTTATAAGATAAAAGATGTTTGAGTTATGTAAAATTATTACACACATACATCCATAAATTTATGTATTTATGTGATATATTTTATATCATATATTTATCATTAATAAATTTGTATAGATTCGTGTTTTAATCATAACACAAAATTATCAAAGTCAATCAAATGTTTAACTGTAACACTTGATTATAAATAGTAAGGAAATCATTACACTCTAGGCTAGTATAATGACATTATACCATATGATATTTATAAGAAATACTTATTTAGGCTTTTACTTCTGTTATTAACTTATAAAAATATCGCAAACTAATAAAAAAAATTAAAATACACATCACATGATAACTATATAATATAACAATAAAGAATAACTACATATGCTTCTCTGGCATGGTCTGCTCCTAATTTCCTTGGACAGTTTTCTTGATTCAATGAATAAAAGGTTGAGAGAGAGAAAGAAAGAATAAAATAAGAGATATACAGTGAAGCTACATACATATACTACATTGATAAATACATACATGAAAAAATATACAAACATATATAACTCGGAAGAACACTTGGATTTCTAGGCAGTATCAACTGGAATTTGATCCACATTCCCAGAAATTTTAGCTTTCTTAGGCCTCCATTGGGTCCTCCCTCTCATGACCTCGGACCCGTCTTCGAGACGAAGCAAGTGCTGGCACCCGATCTCATCGGTACCATTGTCGGAGACAGCAGTTAGTGACTGCAGCACGCTGTCCCTACCACACTCCCTCCTATACTCCAGTGTCATAGAGGATAGTTCATGAGTCTCCAAGATTGGCAATGGAGCACTCTGCAAACAGTATTAGTTTTCCGATTAAAATGCATGTAAAATTGGTAAAAATCAGAAATAATACTGCATAAATCAGATTCCGAGCATCGAGTTCCTAAACCGCGGTTTCTTAGTGGGAAGCTACTGGTTCCAAGGAAACATCTAAGGGAATGCAAAGAATTCGCCAAATGATTTGTGTTCATCAATGAATGCAAACGTATATCAGAAATGTACAGAAAATAACTTTCGCTTTTAGGTTGGATAATAAATGCGGTATATCAGTTCGAATTTTTCTGGAGCCGAAGCAAGTTCTTCCTTGGAATCACAGGCATATGAAACAAACGTTAAAAATTTAAGACGGTTAAATTGTTTTGTACCTCGAGGATCCAGCCGATGTACTTCACATTATTGACATGCTGGTTGACATCCAAATCACTCCATTTAGGCTGCAAATTAGACATAAACTTTCAATAAGAATGCTTATAAGTGGTGACAACCGAAACCATGCTGAAGAAGAGTGATAAGAGCAGCTGGACTTACAGTTAAACCTTTTCGTACAAATGCTGAACTGCTGTCATCGAGTTTCACTAATTTACGGCTGTCCTCGGCAACAACAGGTTCGGAATTCATGAAATAAGGTTCTATTTCCCCTCGGACCTCTTCTGGCATTTTAGATAACCTTCTAGTCACTTTATTCATCATCACCCAGATACTGCAGATCACCAAAACCAAAATCAAAACAGAGGAATCGATAAACATAGATAAAAGAACAATCACTCCATGTTGCCTGGGAAACCAAAATCTCAACCGCGTATCGAGCAATGGTTTTGCAAATGATTGCAAAATGAATATGCAAAGATTTAGCAAAGATATTTGATTTAGACTACTCCCGTTTCCATCTTTTGAGAAGAAAACGAGCATCAGACTATATATCATGATAATATACAATGAATGCGAGATCTTTTCATGCCGGAGTCAGAAGATCAATGCATCGTTTGTTTAAAGGAAAGAACAAAAACCAGCCACACAATGGCTTACCTTGAAGCTCTTGTTAGAACTTCACCAGTTTTACCATCTCTTACAAGCCAATCCCTTCGCATGCAATTCTTTCCGGATGCACTGACCCAAGTATCTACTTGAACAACATTACCCCTGCAAGAAAGACACAAATAAGTCCAATGTAAGAGTTAAGCTTGCCCATAGCAGTTTGTGTATCATCCAAGCAAGAAAACTACTATTGGTGAAATTCAATTTTCAAGAGCTACACCAACTAGCAGCAAAACACTAGTTTTAGTAACATCACATTCAACCACATGGTAAGCAAGAAGTGGCTTATCATGAATTGTTGCTATAAGAGAAACCCATGAGCAAGAAAGTACATCTTACCAAGTAGGATAGCGATCAACCACGACTTGCATCCGAGTGACTACCCATATTAGATTCTTCTTGCACATCTCTGGGGTTGAACCAAAACCATCTACAAGCAGTCCAGCGCTTCTAGCATGATTAAGTGCTGTTTCCTGCCAAAAGGAAAGATATATTAATTAGAAATCATTCTTAGCCAAACCTCCCCTAGAAGAATCAATAAATATAAATTATAATTCCTTGAACTGTTCAAACATCCTAGCCAAGTAACAAAAACCGAACCTGTAAATGATTCATGACTGTCTCTATGGAAGCTGTCTGATCAGCACCTATCTCATAAGACCTAATCGAGAAGTTCTGACGGTAAACAAGACCATCCTGAACAATCTTTCCTATACCAAATGGATCAATAAGCATGTCAGGTCGCTTCGGCTTCCAATCAAGCATCATCCACTGCTTCTCAGCAGCCAAGAAAACGGTTGTGATAGCAGCAAGAAGCATGCTCCAATCAGGCAACTGATTGATAAACGTCCTCGGAGGATGGAAACTGACACCATCTTCGTTCTTGAAAACTTCCGCATGAGGTGTAACGACTTTGGTTCCGTTCATTTTTGGAGGGGCTTGAGCATTTGCCTTGACTTGCAAGTTTCCAGAAGAAGTTTTCGACTTGATACCTCCGAGGTTAATTGATCCATTTCCAAGCCTTTTCTTTTTCGAGTCAGAGGAGTCCGGCGATGGAGTGACCGGAAAGAATGAGGATGTAGCAGCAGTGGCAACCATGTTTTTATAAATTAAAACAAACTACTATCAAATTCCCTCTTTTACGACGTGCAAGCTTTTTAGAAAAGCATCTGCTGCATTCTGCACTGTATCACATATTATAATAGAGAATCAGAATATTTCCAAAAGTCGCGTTAACAAATGCAGATAATGACAAAATCCTCAAACTATGACTCTAATGTTCACATATTCAATAATTCAATGCAACATCACAAATTATTTGAAAAATCAAAGAACATTTATTTGAAAAATCAAGTTATTCATTTCTACAAAGAAACCATCGTTTTAAATCTTCTTAAAAAACAAAGTAATTTAACAGAGCACCACAGTAAATATGCCACAAACGAAGCAGAACAGCCAAAAAAGAAAAAAGAAACAGATCTAAGCTGTAAAAATATTTTAAATAACAAAAAGCCAAAAAAAGTTTAAAAATAAAAGAATAGAGATTAAAAAAAAGCAAACAATTCATGAACGCATATCAGCTTCCTTATCCGTTATATTACAGAACAGAGCATTCTTTCAAGAATCTTTTACGTTTCCCCGTTTCAACCCTCCGTTTCACTAAATCACAAGAAAAGACGACGGAGAAACAGACATTCTAAAGAAAGAAAAACTTAACCATTTTGAGCTGTATTTGGTTGCTAAGAAAAGAAAAACAACTCTCCTATGACACCTAACCATCACTCAGAACCTTTTTTTTTTTCAAAAGCAACATCTAGAATTTTCCTTCCGTTTCTCGCCAACCAGACAGAGCAACAACACTTCAACTAGCAAAACGCGAATCAAACAAAAAAAAAGGGAAAAAAAACAAGATAATAATTAAAATATAACTAAAGCATTCGCGTCCATACCTCAAACAATAAACAGAATCAATCGAGGGGAAATTTTCTAGAGAAAATTGCAAAGCCGAGAAAATTCACTTAGAATCCTCAAATCCTTATTTTTGTAGTTCTTAGTGCAGGTAATTTAGCACTAATATTTCTTCCCTTCTTCTTAGCCTTTCTCCTTATTTTCTTCTGGTTCTTGTGTTGTTTTTGATATTTCGTCTAAATCATTTTTTTTTTTTAATTTATAAAGAGAGAAGATTCAAGGCCAGCTGTCTAGTACGTGGTGGGGAAACGGCCTCCAACGCCTCTATTTATAGTGTACACCCTGTCCCTCCCGCCTATCAGTTTCGTTTTTTGTTTTAAATTTTCCAAATTTGTAACACCACTTTCGCTTATTTACCATGTTGCCCATACCCCTTAATCCATGTTGGTTAACATTTTTAAATTTAAAATTCCTATTAAACATTTTTGGCCCCGATCTAATTAAGAGGTTATATGCCACTTTTAACTAATAATTATGGGAATAATTCGTTTGATTTGAAATTTAAGTAAATAAATCGATTTTTATACAGGTGATAAAAACGTTTTTATCATATTTTATCGGTATCTAATAAAAACGATCTATTTCTTAATATTTTTTTAAAATTAATCTAAATCCCTAATTTTTTTTTCTAAAACGGCATAAATATATATATATATATCTAATTTTCCCTTTATTAAGAGGTTGTTATATTTTTTTACACAATTTTGATTTTGATTTTATTTTATTTTAGACTTTAAAATATTTTTATTTGATTTAAACTTATTTATCAAATGAAAATAAAATTTTACAAAACTCAGTAGAATTAAGGTCTTAAAATCTTGAGCGATTATATTTGAGTCTCATCATACACTATATGTTTATTTATTGGAGTTTTTTTTCAATAATTAGTATTAATCGAAGACGTGAATAATAGAATCAAAATACAACATACATAACCCCATATAAATAACATGAGCGGTTTCTTAATTTAAATTTTATTCTATTTTAAATTCGGTCATACAAGACTATGTCCAAACTTACTATAGTTTAGATACAAATATTACTCATTATCAATTTAATCATACATTATAATAATTACTTACGATAATAGTTATTCATATGTTCATTATATGTATCAAAATTGTGATTGTACTTATATTTTCAAAAAGAATATATTAAAAAAATAGTAACTATTTTAATTTTAATTTATCTTTGTACTGTATTTTTTAATTTCACAAGCGGGTTGAAAAATTGACATTAATTAGTGTTTAAATTGTATTTAAAACTAAAAAAATAAAACATATGGTAAATTCTTAATAAAATTAAAATTTTCCCCAATATACAAAAATAATTCATTTAATAAATATATAAAAAATTGAAATGGTATTTGAAGTAAAAAAAAATAGAATATATAAAACTTGAAATGGAAGGTTTTTATAAAAATAAGTAAATAAGGTAAAGTCAAATATACATAGCTTGGGGGCATAATAATTTCTTTTTCAAGTTGGAGAAGAAATAAATTAAAAATAATAATATATATTCACGATTTGGAAGAAATTTTGACGCATTGGCCATTAGGACGAAGTTAGGTAAACAAATGGCTAACCAAAAATAGGATTTCGTTTTCTCTTTTATTTTTCTATTTTATAAATTAAAATATTTGGCTTTGTATGTCAAATTTGACTAGAATAAAATAATTAAATTTAAATAAAATAATATATATATATAAATTGGGGCGATCCTCACCCAATAGGTCAATTTAGTGGAACCATAATTTGGGGCAATCCTCAACCAATATCAGATTAAGACACAACTACCACATGATTAAAAATATATTTTTTAAAGCATATTTATTAAAATTTTAAAAAATATTATGTTTTACTAATTTTATATAAAAAGATAAAAGCACGTTCATAATAATATAATTTATTTTATATAAAAATATTTTTAAATCATTTAATTGAGTTGGTGATTAATTTACTCTAGATTAATTAAGAGATTATATAATCGTATAAATTCTTATTTATATAATTTTATTTTTTAAATTTTAATTCTTTTAAAATAATTAGTTTTTATAGTATTTTAAATTTATTTTAATAATTTAAATTTAAAATATTTATATTATAAAATTTAAAAATTAGTTTTTTTAATAATATCATTATTAAATTCTGATCATATCTGGTTTTTTAGACACAATGTCTAAAACTACTTACAGCCCCTCCTCAATCCATAAATAGGAGGATAATGTGTTTCAGCGCACTCGAACTAACGTCCTCCTCCATTGACAACAATGCTCATACCAATCGAGCTTAGACTCAATCAGAGGCAAAACTAGAAAAAAAATTTAGGGGAGAAATTAAATTATAAATTTTACGATAATAAAATACAATTTTACTATTTTAATAGCCTAAATCTTTATAATTATTAAATGATTAAATTAAATTTTTATCATTTTTAAGTAGGCCAAGTGCAATTTTATATTTATTAATTTAAAATTTTAAAAAACTTAAATGAAAATTTTTTTATTTTAAGATGACCGAGGTTGTAGCATGGAAAAAAATTAAAATTAATATGCTTAAAATAACTAATTCTTAAAGATAACTAAATTTTTTAACCGAGATAAAGAAAATCAAATTAAATCAAATACATTTAACTAATAATCGAAAGATAATGTTAAATTAAAATAAATTGAGTATTAGGATTTAAGTAGAATTTTTTATTTTTTATTTTTTTATCAGTCCTAAAATCCCTTGGGAAAGGGGGTTTGACTTGTAATAGAATTAGAGTCAAAATTCTTTTGTCTGCGGTCTACTTTTTATTTCAATCTTCGTGCCTTCGTCGAAACAACCTTTTTGGAAATTCATGTCAAAGGAAAATTCTAGAAATCCTCTCATCCGCCTCAATGTTACGTAGAAGTATTTATATAATATTTGCTTGTGGAATTTTTTAAAGACATGATAACATCTTAATTCTTAAATTTAGTTGTGGAATTTTATTTTTTTTGGATTACAATTACATGTCAAAGATTAAACAATAAACACGATTAATGTAATTCAAATCTAAGTCACTCCTAGGGCGATGAATACTTTTACATTACGGGGCTAGATCTTTCGTCTCGTAATCCGTGTGCTTTAGGTGACCTGTTCGTTCCAAACTCGCCTAAGTCAGCCTAACCACCACAATAGAATATTTTTTTAGAATTCCTCTAAGACACCAATTTATATAGCAAAATTAATTGTGCCAAAAGAAGTTACAAAAGAACAATAGAAAACCACAAAAAGAATGCACGAGAGGTGTTTGAATAAATACTCTCCAATAATTCTATTACTCTTAAGAATTCAAAATACAATGGATGAATAAAATCCTTTACAAGTGAGTGGGAGGCTCTCTATTTATAGTTGAGCTCCCCCAAAACAGACGGCCTAGATCAAGTTACATAAACAGACGAGATTAGCCTATCACTTAAATCATGGAATTTACAATATATACAATATCAAATCTAATCTAATCTTTACAAGATATATTTCATATCAATCTTTTAAAGATTAGTTCCCATATTTACTAAGATAGCTTATGTTGCTATATCTTCATCAGTGGGCCACTCAAGCTTCAATCTGACAGGCTTATCCAATAGCTTATTAAATCAGGCTCGTTCTTGTGGGCCAAATTGTCCTCATCTAACCAATAGACCTCCATTGGATGCATTTGGTGCGATGGTCATGGGCTTTGAACTGCGACTCGTGACACTTAACTATTAGGTCACATGGGTTCGTTGTGGAATTTTTTTTATTCCATTAGCAATGTATAAAATAATTAGTCTTTATATAATAGATTATAATTATACGACAAACGTCTCATTTATTTAATTTTTAAATTTTTAAATTTTTAAATTTATTAAAATACAACTATCATAATAAATAAAAGTTTTGTTTTTTTGAATAAAATCGACTAGCCATTTATTAAAATAAACTATAAAACAGAAGTTAGGTTAAAAGCTGAAAATGGGCCTGCTGGGTATATTTCCAGCCGAACCATTAAAGAAAAATAAAGAACCAAAAATAAAAACCTAGGGAAAGACAAAACATTTAAGGCTATGAAAACAGGAAACCTAGGGTAATTATTTCTAGTCGATTCAAACTGCAGCAGGACACCATTTTCCAACTTCCTTTCATATCTAATTATCCCATGTGCTTCAGTTGATTGCCGTTTCATTTCTTCCATAATGTGCTATCCATTCCCCTTCTTCTTTCACAAGGCGATTCTCAATCTGGGAGCCTTCTCCATCTTCCCTTTAGACTCAAATGAAGGCAGTGCAGTGCCTTTCCTTCCAAGCGTGTTTCTTCTTCCCTTCTTAGAGCTTCTTCTACAATTTTGTGGGCTAAAACGTTCTCGATTCTATTGATAAATTGAAACCTGATTCCTTGAAAATACTCCGACTTTCTTTGAATATCACTGATGATTGCTCCTATAACTGACTTATCATGCGTCATTGTTTGGCATTTCTTTATGATTGTGTCCCCCTTTATCGTAACTGAGTGTATTCCCATAGAGATTCTTAGTTTGACTGCATGAAGTTCGGCATAAGCTTCTGCTGCAAAAGAAGATGAAACATTTGAATTCAAAACAGTCTTCATAGTTAGGAGTACTCCCCTCTGATCCCAAACCACCAGACCCGCCATCGATTTGAAATCTCTTCTGTTGAAGGCTGCATCGAAATGAATCGTCACCCTGGAACTTGTATCTCACTGGTTTGCACTTCTAACCGTGTTCAAGGTATTCCTTCTTTCTGTCAGGCCATCAAGCTTGGCTAAATACCTTTGAACTTTTAGTGATAACTCCCTTCCTGACTCTATTTTTCTTTCATGCATGAGCTTATTTCTCGACCCCCACAAGAACCATATTTCACAATAAAATAATCGACATTGTTTGTGAGTGCTCCTATTGAAAATCCAGGTAAGCCAATCTCAAGAGCTTTGAATCATAAAGTTATTAACCCAAAAAAGGTTTAACATTTGCCAAACCTCTATTGTTGCATGACAGTACCGAAAGACATGGGATATATCCTCTTCCCCCGATCTGCAACGAGGACATACAGTATTATCGGCTACTCGTTTAGATCTCATATTGACTAAAGTAGGCATGTAGTTCCATGATGCTCTCCAAACTGTAATCGTAATCTTTGAGGGTAGCTATAAATTCCATAGCTGTTTGTAGAAACTTTTCAAATCGACCTATATTAATACATTGTTAGGATTCGAGCTAGCGTTTTGTAATAGTTTGTAGGCACTTCTGACCGAAAACTCACCAGAAAGCTCTCCCTTCCACACTTGAAAATCAACGCCTGGGGTTTTCGCCAGAGGGATTTGCAAAATCTTTTGAGCAATATCTGCTGGAAAGGTACTTTTCACTAGATCTATCTTCCAAAAATTATTTGTAACATTAATTAAATCATAAACTAACTTAACTTCATTATCGTTTCTGTAGCTCCAATCATTTGTATCCTTTCCTGGTATCCAATAGTCATCCCAAACTGAAATTCCAGTTCCCCGTCCTACTCTCCAACTCATCCCACTTCGTAACAAACCTGTTACAACCCAGACACTCTTCCAGGTAAGTGAAGGTAAGTTACCTAATTGTGCATTACAAAAGTTTGAATATGGATGATACTTGGCTTTAAGAACTCTTGCCAATAAGGAATTCGGATAAGTAATGAGGCGCCAACCTTGCTTAGCTAACATAGCGATGTTAAACTAGCTAATATTTCAAAATCTGAGACCTCTATTTTCCTTCAAAATACAAACACTAGTGTATTCCCCTTTTTTCGTGTCCCTTTTGCCACCAAAACTTGGCAATAATGTTCTCAATCTCAACACATAACGTCTTAGTTAAAAGGAAACAGGTCATTGTGTAAGTTGGGATGGCTTATAAAATAAACTTAATGAATACTTTTTTCCCTCCTTGCAATAGTTGTCTCGTAATCCAGTGATAAATTCGCTGATTAATTCGATCTTTTGAAATCTGGAACGACTCCTTTTTCTTCTTGCCTACCATGTTAGGCAACCCTAGGTAACGCTCCGGGTCATTCGAACTTCGCACGCCCAATATATTGACCACCACTTTTATCTCAACTTCAGATGTGTTCTTGCTAAAAAACACAGTTGATTTGTAGAAATTAACGCACTTTTCTTGCTAAAAAACACAGTTGATTTGTCGAAATTAACGCACTTTCCTTAACACATTCTGTACTTTCTGAGAATTTCTTTTAAAACATTAGCTCATCTACTAGTCGCTTCACTAAATAAAATATAGTCATCTGCAAATAGTAAGTGTGATACCTACGGACCACTCCTACTGCTTTTTACTCCTCTCAATAGCCCTTCGTTCATTGCAAGACGCATTAGACAAGATAAGCCTTCCCCACATACAAGAAACATAAAAGGGCTAAGCGCATCCCCTTGACGGTTGAAAGTTCTCCCCTTTAAATACGTTTACTATTACCGAATATGAAACAGAAGTTATGCACTCCATAATCATTTGAATCCAATTAAAGGCAAAGCCCATTCGAGTCATTATTTCTTTTATAAATTTCCACTCAACTCTATCATATGCTTTACTCATGTCGAGCTTCACTGCCATAAAACTTTTTTGCCTCACTCTCTTCTATTTCAATGTGTAAAGAATTTCGTAAGCAAGAAGGACATTATCCGAAATCAATCTCCCTGGTACAAAAGCACTCTGAGCCACATCAATACATTTCTCAATAACTCCTCTGAGCCTATTAGCAATAGCTTTTGTCATAATTTTATAAATCATATTACATAGGCTGATTGGCTTGAATTGTTTCATATTAACGGGGTTAGCAACTTTTGGAATGAGTACAATGTGTGTAGAATTTGCCTGTTTGAAATCCTTATCCTTATTTAGGATTTGTAAGCAGAATTTGATTACATCATATCCAACAATGTGTCAACACTTTTGATAAAATAAAGCTGGTAATCCATCTTTCCTTCGGACTTTTATAGGTCCCATCTCAAACACTGTTGCTTTAATCTCTTCCTTTGTGTAGAGTACCGTAAGAAATTGATTATCCTCCTCAGATATACATCTATCAATTTTCAATAGAAAATGATCGCAACTTCCCATTTCTTATGACATAAATAAATTTTGAAAATAGGATCTCGCAATGCCTTCTATATCTTGGATGATCTCTGTTTCTCTTCCTTTCTCATCTTGCAATTCATGAATCAGATTTATCCTTCTCTGATGTGTGGCTTGATTATGAAAGAAATCAGTGTTCCTATCTCCACATTTCAACCAATTTATGTGCGCTCTTTGTTCCCAGTAGCGTTCATCCTTGTCTATTTTAAGGTTTAGTTGAATTTTTCTGTCAATCAACTCAACCAAATTGGGATCATCTCTTTCAGCTACTAAGAGTTATGATAACCTGTCTATAAGAAATGTCTTTCGTTTCTTCCAGTCAGCTTAGGTCCGAGCAGCCTAATTCCTCAAATCGTGCTTTAGCTTATCTAATTTCTGCATCAAGTTACCTGATAATGACCCCCAAATGCTTTTGACTTCTTTATCGAATAACTCCTCCATTGCTCACCAGGCTTCAAATCTAAAAACTTTCTCTTCAAATCTGAAAGCTTTCTCCTTCCCCCATGGTTTTGCCTTTTTTTGTATTAACTAAAAGGGGGCAGTGATCAGAGAAAGAATGAGTAAGGTGCTGGACAGTTACCTCAAGGAACATGGCCATCTATTCTTCATTTGCGGCGCCTTTATCAAGCCCCTCACGTATATTTGTCTCAAGTAAATTTCCCCTCTCCATGTAAACCATCTTCAAGAAAACCCTACATCCACTAGGCTGCAGTCTGTTAGAACATTACGAAATGACTCCATTCTTCTTTCATCTCTAGGTAACCCTCTATTCTTTTCAAATCCGTACATTATTTCATTGAAATCCCCGCAAACAAACCACGAAAGCCTCTCTCTAGTGTATAAGTTTCTCAATGCAGCCTAGGAATTATTTCTATCATGTACATATGGGGACCCATAAAAGCCGGTAAACCTCCATGTGCCTCTTACATCACTATCATCTACCACAACATCAATATGCCTTTTCGAGTATTGCCGAAGCATGACACACACCTCAGGTTTCCACGCCAAACATAATTCTCCTCTAGTACCTTCTGGATCAACTTTAATCCCATTAACATACCCACAACTATAATGAATCCTTTCTATTTGACTTCTGCATATCTTCGTCTCCATGAAAAAGACCATTTGGGGATTCTGTACCTTTAGTATATACCGAAGTCTCAGAATAGTCTGTGGACTCCCCAATCCACGAACATTCCAACTTAACAGTTTTATTGCACCCGGTCGGCTTGCCTCTTGGCAGCTGCCGATACAAAGTGATTGAACTCCAATAATCTTCTATTCCTACCCACTGGAAAATTCTCATTTTTCAATACTATCGCACCCTCTATTTCCCCTCTAGCCCGCTTCTTCCCTTCTTCACCGATCAGAATATCATCTTCTAGATCGTGCTCCATATTAGTTAAAGCTTTATCTGGCATTGAGTTTTTCCCTGTGTGATTTCCTAAACTCTTTCGGCCTTCCAAACTGAAACCCAAGACTGGATCAAATGACTGTCTATATCCTGCTGTTTTATTTTCACCAGTCTGCAAATTACTCCCATTTATAAAAGTACATTCGCTGTCACCTTTCGATTTCCCATTCCTTTCTTCTCTCAACCACACATTGTTCATTGCTGCAACCCTCCTTGACTGAGCTCGTAGTGATAGATCCCAACCCATCTCAGCTACTTCCACTCCTAGCGCCATCTTTGCTTCACAAAAGGAATCATTATGCCCCAATCGACCACAGTAAAAATAGAAAAAGGACAATCGTTCATATCTAAACCTTACATAGGTACAATTTTCACATAACAGAATTTGTTTCCTCCTTTTTAATGGTCTCCGCATATCAATCCTAACTCTTACCCGCATATAATTCCTGTTTTCTTTTCCCATATTCGATCCATCATACTCAATAAATTCTCCTATAAAGTTACCCAACTGTACTGCCAAATTTTCTGAAAAATGCTAATGGGGACATCAGGTATCTGGACTCAAAAAGGCGTATGAATAATGGGATTTTGAGAGGATCTTCTCCCCACTGTAACTTATGTAATACTAGCAAATGATTATTAAATGTCCATGGGAATCCCTTCAATAACCTATCCAAATCCATGACATGATAGAATTGGAACAAAAATCTTTTTTTCAGCCAGATCCCGAATATGAACACCCCTAACAGGGTGCCAAAGATTTGCCATAGTGTTTTTCATTGTAGGAAAATGAATAATACTAGCAGTTAAAAAACACCCTACTAACCTGAAGACCTCATCTCCTCTTTCTATAGTCGGTTCTATTTGGACTTGTAAGATTGCTTCTTCTTCTTCATTGAGTGTTAACCCTGCTAATTCGTCTTCCATTAATTCCAGGCGTAAATCCCAATCTAAAGTACCGCTATGCTAGATAAGAGATCCTACAATCTGGGGTTGCGCCGCCACCACTCCACTTTCAACAAGAACAAAGACCAAGAAAAGAGACGTGCTGGAGAGGGCAGACTAGAGACGTGCCAGAGAGGGTTGACTAATTTTTCTTGTATTAGGATTATATCTTTGTCATAATAAATAAAAGTTTGTTTCAAAATAAATAAATAAATAAGTTTTCAAAGAAAAGTGATATTTGCATGTCACATGGGTTTTTCGTTTGACCACCTCGGCGAGTCATTACTATACCATGATGTCACTCATATGCCAGCTGCCACCATTGAGCGAAATTAATTGTGGACCAAGAGGTACCTACACGTGTTGATAATTAGGTCTGGTCGTAAATAACCCCATTATAAAAATCTTAATTTATATACATTAAATTTTCTTTTATTCAGTGTTAAGACATCAAACACTTGTCATGTTTTACATGGTAATATCATATATAATTTATAATAATATTAAATATTTGATTTATCAATGTCAATGGAGCATTGAATAAGCTTGAAACTTTAAAATGTTGGAGTGAAAGATCCCATCCATTTTTATGGTTAAATTATGCTGTTAGTTTCTATATTTTGTGAAAAATTTGAATTTAATCCTTATATTTTATTTTATTTTTAGTTTTATATTTTTAATTGTCACTAAATTTATTAAGTTAATTTTTACTGTTTCTAAGATCTAATATGCCAAACATATTATCATATGTGTAACGTTATACCATCTTATTATTTTCACATATTACTAATTAAAAATCTTATTAATGGATTAACGACTGTCATTGGCATCAAAACTGAAATTTTAAACTTTGAAAAGTAAAAGGACTTAGAATGATCCAATTGGAGAATATGAACCAAATCTACAATTGTATGCATAGAACATAATTAATAAATGAATTTAACCAAACGAATATAAGTGTTACTATTTGGGCCAGGATTAAATTTCAAATTTTGAAAATTGTAGGGACTAAAATTGACAAACTATAATAAAAAAACTAAAATTAATCAAATTAAAGTATAAGGATTAAATTTACAAATTTCACAAACTATAAAGACTAATACCAAACCCTAAGACCGACATTAATTAAGTGTAAAAAAAGTTTGGCACCTTATTATAGTTTTAGTCTAGTTCAATTAATTTGGTGGTTTTAATCAAGATTGTATCAATTCTTGGTCTGTTTGTAATGTAATAGTTTGATTCTGCATTGTGATTACTTAGACTGTTCGTTTGTAATAGTTTGATACTTGTGGTTACTATGACTTGTATATGTACTCGTTACACTTAAAAAGAAGAAGGGAATAACTATGTATTAAGATGTTCATGGTCATTAGGTTCGATTGGATTTAAATATGTTATTAATAGATTTTATGCTTGTTTAATTCTGATTTGGCCAAAATATGAGCACAAAATTTTGTCAAAGTGTACCCATACTCATTTTAGGTCCGTCTATATTATTTTTTAAATTTTACAAAGTATAAGGATTAAATTTACAAATTTCACAAACTATAAAGACTAATACCAAACCCTAAGACCGACATTAATTAGGTGTAAAAAAAGTTTGGCATCTTATTATAATTTTAGTCTACTTCAATCAATTTGTTGATTTTAATCAAGATTGTATCAATTATTAGCCTGTTTATAATGTAATAGTTTGATTATGCATTGTGACTGATGGAAAATTTGGACATCACATATATAATAATGATAATTACATGTTATTATTTACTATCATGATAGGTTAGCCCAAATTAAAAGTGATCTAATTTGGTTAGAATTTTTATTGGGCTTTTAATTATTAAATAAAGTGTGAGTCAAATATGTGTAGATACTCTTCTAATCAAATTCTAATTAATGATTGGCTAATTAGAATTTGATTAGAACTAATATGCCAAGGTTATAAATATTAGGGTTATGGTCTCTAAATTACACACAATATATCTTTTCTAACATCTCATCATTAGGAAAGAGAGAGCACGTATTCTTTGAATTTCTTGTGTGCTAATTTGGAAGATCAAATCCCCAAGATTTGGTAAAACTTCAAAAAATTCATGGATTCAGGTATGCTTGGATTCAGGTATGCTTCCGCATTCAGTTTTATTCTTCATTTATTCTTCATTTATTCTTGATGATTTGATATGATAGATCCTGATTTATTAAGTTTTATTTCAGATTTATTTTACAAATCTAACAAGTGGCATTCGAGCCTTGTCATGTTGAATCATTGAGAATGAATTGATTCTTTATTATTTTTGGATTGATTCGTTTTTCTTTTTTAATTTTGTGGATTTGATATTTTAATTATATATTATGTTGAATCTTTGATATTCCTGATAAATTTTTAGGTTTTGATTCTTTCAATAAAGTTTTAAGGTTTTACTTTTCGTATAACTGGAAAGACTTACAGTTTTAATTGAGAATTAAAAAAAAAACTGAGGATTTTATGTTGTTTATACAGTTTTAATATATATTTAAAAAGATGTGTAGGTTTGGGTTCATTAGAAACTTTTTATGATGTATATTTGATTATATCAATATATGGATTGTTAACCGCTAATCGCTTGTTTTATATTTATAAATATATATATATTGTTTTGGAGACACTTTAGTAATTATGTTCAGGATTTTACATGATGATATATGGTCGGTAAAAGAAATTGCTTCAGGTAAAGTGTCTCTTATATACCGATTGTTTATCAATGAATTCATTATATATGTTGAATCCTTAAGATTGATGGTAATATTTATTAGTTTTAATTTTCTTTTTATCGATTCAATTTTAGGGTTTCACTATAATCATTTTTTAATTCAAATCCGGTTCAACAATTGTACAATTGAATTCAATTTTTATAATCATTAATTCTTGAATTCAATATATAGTTGATAGAATATATTATTTATTATTGAGTTTATATGCTTATTCTTCTCATACTATTCAGTTTAAGCACATATTTTGAATTTGGATTTACTTGGGATATATAAGGCAAATCGGGTTATATTTTTATTGTTTAATTATGATGAAATTCGATTTTGATGTAAATTGATGTTAATCATAATATGTGTTTAAATAATTTGGTTTTTTAAGTTTGGTTCTATAATATTAAGTTTTGGCATCTTATGGTTCCAAATATTTGGTTAAATTATGATGATTTATTGTATGAATTGTGAGATATGCCAACTATTATGATTTTGATTTTTGAGATGTATTGGCTTAAAATTATTTTCAAGTATTCATGTGAATATCTGTTTAATCATAAATAACTTTGAATTTACATGGTAAATGTAGGGTAAGTTTTTCTATTTGATTATGAATACATGTATATGCGTGAATTGCTTTGGTGTTTTTATCCATGCCAAAATTATGAATACATGTGCTTGCTAATTATTTGGCTTTGAGCCACTACATTATTTCTATTTGGTTTTGATATATATAGTTTTGGAACAAAAAAAAAAAGTCAAAAATTAAGGTTTTCGGTTTTTTATTTCATTATTAAGACAATCTTATTTTGGGTTATTTCAGAGTTTATAAAGCAATAAAAAAAATAGTTTTGACATTTGACTATTGGGAAAATTTTAATTTTGAATATTGGTATGTTTACATATTTTAAAATATCTTAATTGAAGTAATAAGTCACCAAAGTGATTTTTTTTGTATAAATTATTTTGTTTTAAAATATAAAAGGTTGTGTGCATGTAACTTAAGTTATGTTAATATTAATCGGCCCAAATGAAGGTTAATAATATTACATGTGCAAATATGGTAATAAACATGTGACAAATATTCGGTTTTACTTGTGAGCAATAAATTGGCCCAAAAGAAGATTTATGGTTCGACATGTTCTTATTGTCAATGTTTGATTATTACATATATATATCACTTACAAGTTAATATTTTGTCCAAAGATAAAATATTAATGGAGTGTCCGATATATTGAGATGAGGTTTACCTTCATTCAATTTATTTTGGTTTAAATTTGAAGTCTTATGTGAGGTTATTTATGGTTTATGATTTATTCATCTTGTATGTTGTTTTGGGATAAATATATATACATATATATACTATTATCTTTTAATTTGATTGAAAGATGAAATTAAAAGAGATATTTTGAAACAAATAAATTCATATTTTGGCTTTTAATTAAGACTGTCTAATATTTTAAATAGATTAGTTGAAACAAAATGCCGCCAAAGTGACCTCTTTTGTATAGACTAGTTTATTTGAAATATTAAGATGATTATATATTTTTGTGATTCATGCGTTTATTAATTGACCCAAAGGTAAGTTAATATTTGACAGAATTTCAACCACATCTGTGGTGATAAATGTGTGACAATTATAAGGTATTTTATGTGAGCAGTAAGTTAGTCCAAAGATTAATTAATTGTTTGACATAATTTATTGTCAATGTTTGATTGCTACAACAAGAGTACCGCTTACTGTTAATATTACTATCCAAAGACTTGATATTAATGTTGTGTTTGGTATCTTGTAATGGGATTAGCCATTATCCTGAATTTATTGTTTACTTATGAATATTGATGTGAGTTTATTTTTCATTTATTTTTTGTTCTATATTCAGCTAATTCATATTCTACTGTCACAATATCTGCTAATATAAATTCTATACCCATGCTTAATGAGACTAATTTCAATGAATGGAAAAGGCACCTATTTATAATGCTTGGTTGTATGAACATAGACCTTGCACTAAGGGAAGAACTATTCGCACCTCTCACTGCGGAAAGTACCCCCTATATTTAAAGGGATTTTGAGAGGTGGGATCGTTCAAATTGCAAGAGTTTAATAATCATGAGGCATAGCATTTCAGAAGCCTTTAGGGCATAGAATCTGAAAAGATTACTCGGGCCAAGGTTCCTTGACGAAATTAAGAAACGTTTTGCTAAAAACGATAAGGTTGAATGATATCATTTCTAACTTATTTGATGTCTATAAAGTTAAGGGTTGAGAAAATTCTGAGCGATCTAAGGGCTATGAGTTTTATGATCCCATAATAAGAAATATTTTTGAGACGGGAACTGTAACATTTTTTGAGGATGTTGAGTTTGGGGGGAGAAATAAGGTTAGAGACATTGCTTTTGAGGAGGAATTAGATTCTAACTCAGTTTCTACTATCACTTTTGATGATGTTCAGGTTCTTGTACCTATCATTGATCAAGAAGTGAATCCAGAACCTTTGCAAGACAATGTTGAACAACTCTCCATTCAAAATGAGATAATTGTTCCAGAAGAACAAACTAAACAACCTCAAGAACAAGTGCTAGTAAGGAGGTCTACAAGAGAAAGGAGAAATGCTATTCCAGATGATTATGTTGTATTTCTCCAAGAACATGAGGATGATAATGGAATGATGGAAGATGATCTAATCAACTTTCATCAGGCCATGAAAAGTTCTAATTCTCAAAAGTGGATTGATGCCATGAAAGATGAGTATAAGTTTATGCGAGACAATAAAGTTTGGGAACTTGTCCCATTAACTGAAGGTGCAAAACCAATTGGTTGTAAATGGATATTTAAAACCAAGAGGGATGCAAATGGTAATGTGGAGAGGTAAAAGGCGCGTTTTGTAACTAAAGGATATACTCAGAAAGAAGGTGTTGATTTTACAGAGGCTTTTTCTCCAGTTTCATCGAAAGACTCCTTTAGGATAATCATGGCGCTTGTTGCTCATTTTGGTCTTGAGTTACATCAGATGGATGTTAAGACTGTGTGTCTTAATGGCGACATTGAAGAAACAATTTATATGGTGCAACCAGAAAATTTTGAGTCAGAAGACTCAAAGAATATGGTTTGCAAATTGACAAAATCCATCTATGGACTCAAACAAGCTTCCCGTCAATTGTACTATAAGTTTCATCAAATAATTGTTTCATTTGGTTTTGAGATGAATATTGTTGATGATTGTGTGTATCACAAATTCAATGGGAGTAAGTACATATTTCTGGTTTTATATGTTAATGACATACTGCTTGTTAATAATAAGTATAGCCTCAATCAATACCCTAAGAATGATTTTGAAATTACAAAAATGCATTAGATTTTTTATAGTGGAAAGTCTAATGTATGTTCAGGTTTGTAAACATTGGAATATTGTGTACACTATTGGGATGTTAGGCAGATATTTTAAGCAACCTTGATTTGCACCATTGGATAGCATCCAAGAGGGTTATAAGGTATTTTCAGAGAACAAAAGATTACATGCTCACATATCGGAAGTCTAATTAGTTAGAGATCATCAAGTATATAGACTCTGATTTTGATGGAATATGGATATAAGATTTTTTCACTAAGGTGCAAATTGTGAAAACAAATTGCAATCTTTTATTCCAATAGCAACATGAGCACATCAAAGTAAAAACACATAGACTTTAAGTTCTTGGTTGTTAAAATAAAAGTTCGGAGTGGTTAGGTGCTTATAAAGCATATTAGGACAAACTCCATGATTGCGGATCCGCTTACTAAGGAATTACACCTAAGGTTTTATAAGAGCACACTGCTCATATGGGTGTAATATCATTTAAAGGATATTTGGTTTTAGTGGGAGTTTGTATTTTTAAATGTTTTTATGTTATAGACACATTTTCAGTTATTTCAATTTAAAGATATTAAGTTTATTTTCTGCAGAAATAAAGTTTATTTGGTTTATTCACACTCTGATTTTGGTAAGGTTTGATCTCACTAAGGAGGACCAATTGGAAATAGACATGTTTAGATCATATTGCATGTAATCTCCATGCTACACATCCATACTTGATCTATGTCATTTGGTTGTGTTAATAGACGTGATCATGGATGGATTTAGTTACGATATATGTAACGAAAGTCGCCTTGGTTCTATGTTAACATAATTAATGGACGAGATTGTTTGGAATACCTTTTGGATATGATAGTAAAATTTTGAGCTCATAAGGTTATATAATGACATGTAATTATAAAGTAATTAGTATATATATATGTGGTCCAAGTGGGAGATTGTTGGAAAATTTGGACATCACATATATAATAATGATAATTACATGTTATTATTTACTATCATGATAGGTTAGCCCAAATTATAAGTGATCTAATTTGGTTAGAATTTTATTGGGCTTTTAATTATTAAATAAAGTATGAGTCAAATATGTGTAGATACTCTTCTAATCAAATTCTAATTAATGATGGGCTAATTAGAATTTGATTAGAACTAATATGCCAAGGTTATAATATTAGGGGTTATGGTCCCCAAATTACACATAATATATCTTTTCTAATATCCCATCATTAGGAAAGAGAGAGCACGTATTCTCTGAATTTCTTGTGTGCTAATTTGGAAGATCAAATCCCCAAGATTTGGTAAAACTTCAAGAAATTCATGGATTCAGGTACGCTTCCGCATTTAGTTTTATTCTCCATTTATTCTTCATTTATTCTTGATGATTTGATATGATAGATCCTGGTTTATTAAGTTTTATTTCAGATTTATTTTACAAATCTAACAGTGGCTACTTAGACTATTTGTTTGTAATAGTTTGATACTTATGGTTACTCTGACTTGTATCTGTACTAGTTACACTTTAAAAAAAAAATAAGGGAATAACTATGTATTAAGATATTCATGGTCATTAGGGTCGATTGGATTTAAATATATTATTAATAGATTTTATGCTTGTTTAATTCTGATTTGGCCAAAATATGAGCATAAAATTTTGTTAAACTATACCCATACTCATTTTAAGTTCGTCTATATTATTTTTTTTGTTTTAAATTTAGTAATTTTATGAATTTTTTATTCATTAAAATTTTATATACAAACGGCTTAATAATTTTTAATATTTACACTAATTATATATATAAAATTTTTAATATTTAAGCTCATTTTTCAAACTTAATATATTTGTCTAAATCCTCCCAAATTTCAAACGAATCTTTAAACTTAAACAGATAGCTCAACCTTTAAACATGTCCGCTACTAATATTGATATTTATTTATCAAATTCTAATATAAATTAGGGTACATGCACACATGAAAAATATTATATAAAAATATACTTGTTAAAGGTTTATATGCAAACCAAATAATGCTTTAGTTAAAATAATGTGCTCGACAGGTAACTTTAACATTTAAGACTGTAATTCACTGTAGCAAATAGAGGAAACAACGGCCGTTTTCTTATTTTTTAGTCACGACACCTTTTTATGGATGCAAAAAGTGGCGTCGTTAACATTGAGTTATTTCAATACCACCTCTTCCTTGCATAAACTTATACACTAATAATAATGTAAATTTTTTGACAATTTTACCCTCGTTTTAATGTTTGTGATTCATTTTACTTAAATCGAAACTAATTAATTAATTAATTAATTAATTAAACTCTTCAAACTTTTTTTTTGGTGAAACTCTATAAATATTTTTAATATATTCTCCAAATAACATTCCAGCTATACTTATTAATATATAATGAGAAAAATTAATATAGAGAAATACATTAATTAATTAGTAAAATAAAATATTATATTATGAAAATAATTTAGTAAAATGTGTTTTTAAATATTATTAAATTCCATCGATCAAACAACAAATTTTTTTATGTATTTGAAAACACTATAGAGTAAAGATGTTCATGAGCTAAGACTGACCGCAACCCAATTTAGAAAATTTCCAAACTGAGCCTCAAGCTTAATCCATCTAAATCAGCCCAAAAAACTCATTTTATTGCTTAAAAATTAGTTATTTTTATTTTATTTTAAATCTAGAAATATATATATTAATATAAAATATAATAAAATAAGCCGAACTGACAGTAGATTAAGCGATGTAAACCCAAATCTGGTCCATCTTGAGTCGGGCAAATTAAGATAAATAGACAGCCCGGCCCATAAACAACTCTAGTGCAAAACCCTGAGTATTAGAATTTGATTTTTTTTTTTTTCTAGATTCTCTAGTGTTAATAGAAGAATGGAATCAGATACGGAAATTAGAACTTGTGAACGGCAATAAAACTTTTTAACTTTATCAGTGCAATATGAGAAAATATACCTTTTCAATTACTTGTAAAAATTAAAGAAGTTACACTTTGTATTTATCAAAAAAATGCCCCTCGAAAATCTATTTTTCTTCAATCCCATCCTAATCCTATAACTAATCTAAGTTTCCCAGGATATCGAGACGAAGAAAACATCTCCGCCGGTAGCGGCAGCACTTGAATTTCACGAACTTTTCCTCCTCAAATATCCCACAGCTCTCCTCAATCTCGAAACCCAGTTTTGTCTTCTAACTATGTCCGAAAAGAAAACAGGGTTATGTTTTGTCTCTTGACCTAACTAACTAAACTAGAGGCGATCAACTGAAACTGTAACGAAGACGATGACGATGATCTCATGACGGTTCATGCCAACACAAAAGCATGGTGATACAACGTCTGAGGATGTAAAACCTAGTTTTATGTTGCTTCGCCATCGAGGAACAACGGGTTTTGAAACTGGGTTTTTCTCGAGGATTCTGAGACTTGCTGCAGCAAAGAAGGGTCGATTTGGAGCTTGAAAGAAAGTTAGGGATTGCAGACATGGCGGAAACTCAGAACTGTTTGATTGAAGATGATGATGATGATGATGAGATTGTAATTTGGAAGCACATAGCTAATGACTGCTTTAAGTTACTACTTCACTTATATATAAGACGTTTGACGATTGTTGTTTGTTCCTTTTTAACTTTTCGCAGATTAAATGTGCAATTTCCTAGAAGCTGGCCTTTCATTTTTTTGAATGACATATTTACCCTTATTCTACTACAATTTTGCTGTTTTTCTTTTATATTAACAATTAAAATTGACTAAATTCAAGTGAAGTGAAGTCAAGATTTTTAAATGGGATAAACCTCTTTCTGTATTAATATTTCTATCCATAATATTTAAAATGGAGAATTTAATTAAGAAGTATTGTGGGTAGTTCTCGTATTCTTTTCCTGTTAAATTCTGTTATTTTTTTCAGTTAAACTTTGATTATTACTGTGATATTTTAGTATGATTAAAACTCTAATCTTAATTTATTTGAAGGGGTATTGAATCTTTGTTTTGAGATGTCAATCAACGAGGATATTTATTTGAGGGGGACAAAATGTAGTCGCATATGAGTTTTGGTGACAGTTTCGTGGTAATTATAAAGATTATTCTATACCCTTTTTCGTGAGTATTTTATGAGATTTAGAGTTTTGTTTACCGGTTTGCTATTCTGGATTTTGAGCTTTATATTCGAGGTTTTTAGTAATATGTGTTTAGTACATTTAGGTTTCTTTTCTTCATATTATACGCTCGTTTGTTTACTCATTTAGTGAAAAATAAAAACCTCCTTTGCCAGTGATTTTTCTCTCTTTGAGAGTTTTCTACGTAAAATATTTGTGTTTATTATTCTTCATTTTTACTATCTCATTGTTTATACAGGTCGATCATCAACAAGTATTAAACTTTTTAACATTTAATGTAATGAAATTTTATATAATTCAATATATGACAAGCATGTATGTTACAAATATATTTATGAAGTTTTGATTGAAATTTTGGTACCTTAATTTCAAAATTTATCATATTCGTAATTTTTTAAATTTTATATAATTAAAAAAACAAAATACCCTTATCGTGTTATGTTTTATTTCGTAAAAATAATAATTTTTTTAATTTTAACTGAATTAAAATTTAATTGATAAATAACATAATTAAAAAAAATTCAAGAATTGAATGGAAACATACAAAGATAATTAAAGTTATTAATGCCATTATTGGATTACCATTTAAAGATTAGATTGTGGTTCAAGTAAATTGAGAATTGAGGAAAATGGATGACAGAAGAATAATTGCATGATAATTAAAAGAATGGAGATTAGAATGAGATGATGAGTTATTAAAAATTTTCTAATTAAAATATGAAAAAAAAAAATAGATTTATGATTGTTGAAATCAATGATTGAGTGTTGTTATGGATAATGGGTTGTCAACAAGAAATTTGACATTAAAAATTTATGAGTATGAATTGTTGTTAATTTTCTCTTCACACATATAATATTATTTAATTTTTATTTCGTGTGATACACAGATTGATTTTGTGTTTGTAATTAAATTTGAATTTTTTTAAATAAATAAAAATTCTTAATTTTTCACTTGAATAAAGTTTTATGAAATTTATATTTAATTAAAGTACCATAATAATTAACAAATTGTAATGTGTTTTAATATATTTTACTCGCTTTTTAATTATTTATGTAAACTTTTATAAAATTAAAAAATAATTTATTTTAAAATATGCATGCTAATTTTTTTTTTCAAATTTTTAATTTTTTAAAAACAATCATGTAATTTTCTAAAAGCATGATATTAGAAATTAAAAACTGAAACTACTTGTTTAAAGTTGTTTATTATTGAAAATTTTATCATTATTAATATAAATGGTAAGGAAATAATATTTAAAATTTAATTAAAAAAGAGATCCACTTTAAATATAATTTAAAAAGGAAGTATTTTAAAACTCAATTTTTCTAATTTTACTTCCATATCTTCTTTTATGATATATATGATTATCTTTTTTGAAAAAGAACCGGTAATTATATTTGATTGACATGTTATGAATATAAAATAGATAATACTTAATCGATAATGATATATTGTATTAGTTACAATTTTGAGCCTTTATACATCATGATTTCTATATAATGTTTAATACGCATGTTGAACCCTCAAACAATTACAAATTTTTGATAATAATAAACTTGTTTAATTAATAAAGACTTAATTACAAATTGACCAGACATTATGCTGTCTTTTTCATTTAAGTGTTTAAAGTTTTTTTTTTTTATAAATAATAATTAAATTATCAATTTTGTTTCATTTTATCAAAATGTATACTATGCTTAATAAGAACAAATTATATATGTTTTTATTAGCTCGATTGACATTGATATTATTGTTAAGACAGGAGGACGTGAGTTCACTTGAGACGGTAAACACACTAATCATCATGTCAACACACGGTTTAAAAAGTAAAATTGATATTAAGAAAAAAAGGGATAAAATGGTAAAATAAAAAGAGAGGACCATTTAATTTATTCTGATTGCGGTCAAAGAGAGCGAAACCGTAGAAAAAACGTGTAGAGAGAAGGAACCAGACACAGGGAATCAGCAGCAGCAGAAGCAGAGTCCCCCACAAGGCCCTTCAATACTCGTCTAACCAACACTCTCTATTCTCTCCCCCCCACGTGGTGGTCTTGTCGTCATTTTGCACACGTTTTCTGCGGCCCACGTAATGTGAAAAAAAGGGGGCTTTCATTCGCTCACGCACTCGACAGAACATTGATGTTTCTTTTGTCGAGATTAGAAACCAGAGGGCAGTTGAAGTTGAAGGCTGTTAGGTCGGTCGATCGGTCAGTCGTTGCACGGACGGGAGAGCCCATCCTAACGCTACCAAACTTTCGAATTTTCTAGTTGCATTGTTAGAAATAGCTTAAGTCTCGTGTTTGGTTGGGTGGTAAAAAAGAAATTTATCGATAAAATTTATTTAGATTTGAGCTGTGGTAAACTTTTATTTGAATAATTCCTTTTAGACATACAGTAAAAAAAATATAGGCTTAAGACTTTGAATATTTAGTTTGGAGTGTTATTATATGTAATTGAGATGCGTAAGTTTTTAGTTTTATCATGTATGCAGTGGTAGAGCCAAGGTACTGGCTTCCCTAAAATAAAAAAATTACATTTAAATTTTTTATAATTTATAAAATTTTAAATTAGTAATAATAAAATTGTACTTTGACCTCTATAAAATGATAAAATCTTGATTTAATCTTTTAAAAATTATAAAGATATAGACTATTAAAATGATGAAATTACATTTTTATTATCGTAAAAATGTACAATTTAATTTCGGCCTCCCAACAAATTTTTTGGCTCTGCCACTACGTGTATAGTTATTCTGTTTGGGTTTTGTTCTATTATATTCTTATTTTTCCTTCGATGTGCAATTGTTTAGTTTGGGTTTCATTTGATTATATTCTTATTTTTCATCTGTTTGTGTTTTGTATTTGTTTAATTCTATTTAGTAGTTGTTTGGATCAAGGTTGTTAGAATCAAACCAAATTGGTCGATCGGACTGGGAACCAACTAGTACATTAGTATGAAAAAAGAGGTTGAACTGATACAAATTGATTAAACCGGGCTAAAAATCTGGTTAAATTTAACATTTTTAATAATTTATTTAATTAAACAGAACCAACTGGTCAGATCGGGAACATGTGACCTAACCAGTTCGATTGCAAAAACACCGGTAGGTTTTTTTTTTTACATGAATAGTATCCTTAAAAAAATAATTACGAAAATAAGACATGTTATAGATTATTTACAAGAACTGTATGTTTTCAACGATAAACTTAAGTGCTTCCAATGTGTCAAGCGACACCAACCTCGTACCCCATTATCAACCAATCATTTCAAGTGAAAAAAAAAATATCTTTTAAGTGATGCTATCAGATTGTCAAGCAACACAAAAAAAAAAAAAAAAAAAAAGACAAACAAACAAACAAACAATACAAAATAATTGAGCTTAAACGGTTTTGACTAATAGATAAATTGAAATTAATTGTTTAAAAAAACCATATTTATTATTTAATATAAAAATGAGACTTACTTTAAATATAATTAAAAATAATATATTTTAAATTCAAACAATTTAACTCAATCTCGTTTCTATTTTGATCATTTTAATTTAATTTTATTTTTGTTAATTTAGTGATTGTCATTAGTTAAATTGCTAAAAAATAATTATTATGCTATTCTCTCCTAAACGGAAAGATGACCCGAGCGTACCACATAGTCGTTCTTATTTTTCACATATTCGTATAATTAGATAACATTTTGTGTAAATTTAAAAGAAATATGAATGTTATAATAATTTGTGTAATCAAATAACATTTTGTTATTTACACAAAATATTACGAAAATTGGATAATTATAAATGTTTTATGTAATTAAAGCGTACCACTTTAATAAAAAAAAATTGTTATGAATAAAATGGTCATCTAGAATATTGTTACGAAACATCTAAAATTTACTCATACAGATTTGTATAGATTAGTTACTACTAATTATTAGATCGAATGATAAAGAATTTATTCTCTCTTAAATAATGTATTAAGTTTGAGTTTTGTAAATAAAAAGAAATTTATATATTGATTTGACCCTCTAACTTTATAAAAAAATTATTTTACTCCTCCATTTAATTTTTTTTGGTCACAAAAAATAACATTAGACAAATTTTATCAATTATTTTAGATGTCCAACCCGATTTAACTCTAAATTTAATTAAAACTCAATACCCACTTTCAAATATTGAAAAATTTCAGAACATAGACAGAATAGAGTGCAATAAAAGAATAACATGTGCTTTGTAAGATTCGTCAACAACCTTGCGTCCGTATTTAGATAATTCTTATTAATACTATTATCACCTACTATTTATTTGCACCAATTTAAAGGTCAAATTTTTTAAAGAAAATGTAAAATTATAACCTTATTAGAGTTTGGATTCAATCTCAAGCAACTCGATTTTCTTTCTCAATTATATATATATATATATATATATATATAAACTAAAACTATAAAGCTGGCGCAGTAATTACAGAAATTCTGTTTCTAGAAGATGTGATTTGTAAGATTCGTCAAAAATCTTGGTCCGTATTTACATAATTCTTATTATAACTTTTATTTTGCATCAAAATTTTTAAAAAATGTAAAATTGTACATATGAGATTGTTTTTTACAATTTTATTTTATTTTAAAAGCTGAGATTGGAACCTCACTCTGACTGACTTCTTTTAAGTTCAATTATCACTAAATTTTTATTTTAATCAAGAATTATAATTTTATTATTGAATTATTTAAATTTTTTATTTAACTCATTAAACAAAATCGATATTATGATTTTAATTGTTCGTACTACTTGCACCAATCAAAAACCTTTTTTTTTTCTCTTCTCTACAATTCAATCTTCTTTTTATGAAACAATTTTAAACGTCACGAATTACAATCCAGAATCCAAACAATTTTTTTTCCCTATATTTTTTTACTTGTCAATAGGTACTAATTCATCATATTGATTATTGAACTGTCGCTTGAAATTTGCAGGTAGAACTTTTAAAAAGAAATTACAGCTCAATGACTTAAATAAAATACTTGTGAATAGTTTAGTGGCTTAAATAAAAACTTTCAAATAATTTAATAATCAAAACGAAAACTAACACATAATTTAGTGACCAATAATATAATTTACCCTTTGATTAAATGGACCAATTGGTCCGATTTTCTAAATAACCGTCTGATGTTCGAAATAATGCAAATAACCTAACAATATTGCTAGAATATAAGCCATCATCTTAGGAAAACATTAATGGATACTTCCCCTTCTTTCAATTTTCCCCCACCCCAAACAGACAAAAATGCACAAATTTTCAGCCTTAAAACTGATTGAACATAAAGATTTGACTATAGTAATGGCAGTCCAAAAGTGTTAACATCTTAGGAAACATGAATGTGCTTTAACATGACAATATTACTAAAGCCATAAGTGTCATCCAAGTATATAAATACGTAACATACCTTCATGCCACAAACGGAGGTAGTTGCGCTTGTAAATGTTCTTTTATTTTCTTTTAGCTTCATAGTTCATATTTCTACAACCACGAACCTTTCATTCATCCTCGCAAACGAAAACAAGGAAAGCGAACTTGATTGTGTGGAAGTGTGAACCTTAAACTTTCAACTCTTCGATTCCCGGACCTAAAGGTTCAAAAACTGCCTCCACTTCCTTTTGGTCAACTTTGTCTAAGGTGGAAGGGTTCCACTTCGGATTCTGCAAAACATATGTAAGTCACGACTATGAACCGTAAAGATGCAATGATAAATACATGTGCTATAAACTCGGGAAGTAACACAACCACTTTTAAAAGATGGCACCTAGTAAGTCCAAAATTCAAATCTCAACGTTTGTAGTTCATTTCTATATCTTAGAATGTGGCCCTCTTTGTACAAAAAGGAAATTTAACATGTTACTCGGACTTGGTTGTTAATGTTGGGGTTAAATTACTATTTGGGGTCAGAACTTGGCTACTTCTCCCACATTGAAGCATGAACCTTTTTCTTTTTGTCCAAGTTAGGCCCTGAACTAGGCAACCGTTCCTACATTAGAGCTTGAACTTTATTTTGTCCAAGTTAGTCTTTGAACTTGACGATTATTCCCATACTGGGCCTGAACTTTGCAATTTTTCCCACATTGAGGCCCGAACTTTAAGGTTTTCAAGGACTAACTTGGACAAAACAAAATTCTAGCCCCAACGTGGGAACAATTAAGTTCAAGGCCTAACTTGAACCAAAAAAAGTTTAGGCTGCAATATGGGAAAAGTTACCAAGTTTAGGCCCAAAAAGTGTTTTAACCCTTAATGTTGAGATAGAATGTGTTTCACATGGGCATGTTCAATTTTTTCTAAGTTCTCTTATATTTTTCGAGGGATGGAGGGCCATACCCCCCATATCCATGTTGGATATGGGTGTTAGACATTAGTATTTTAATAAAAACAAAGAGTTGGACCAACATAGAATTTAACATCAGATTTTAAGTCCCAAAGGCAGAGCATATAGGAACATGCAGATCCACACAGGCAAACATATATGTTACAAATGCATGAACAATTCAACATATTTGGGTATCATTAAGATTTTAAAGAATAGAAGAAAAAAAGAGATGAGAAAATTTACAGATGCTAACACATTTCTTTATTATAAATATTAAAAAATTATAATCTTAGGGATGATCTTCTATCTTGGAGAGAAAAGGAGAAGAAGCATGAAGAGCAAACCTGATCCTTGTCAATCAAGACTGCACGGACGCCTTCAGCAAAATCATTCCGCAGAGAAGACCGTAAGGCAACACGGTATTCAGTTTTCATGACACCTTTTAGCTAGACAAACAACAATCCATGCAACATAAATACAGATGTTACTGAGAGTATAGCTACTTGAGCAGAAATTTACTTAGAAGGGAATCAAGATATAACACATCAGATGGAGGAAGGCAGTTGAGTTAAACATCTCAAAACTCACCATCGTAAATTCGTTGTTCTGTTTACCATATCCAGATGCAACTCTAGAGAAATAGTTGTGTGTTAAGAAAAGAGAAAATGGAGCACCCTTTCCGAGACCCTGCAGAGCTTCATTTGCCCACTCGACCACTGCAGAATGAAACAAGGTTAACATATCTAGATTGATAGATTCAGTTTCATTCAACAACACCCACAAGGGGGAAAATCCAGGGAGAACAATAATGGTGTATATTCACTATGCAGTTCATTTCATTGTTTGGATTAACATGATTTAATTAAAGCTTACCTGAAGCTTCTGTACTTTGTTGATGTTTTTTAAGCTCTTCAATTATCTCCTTAACTGACTTATTTGCGTTAAAGCATGAAGTTATCTGAGGCAAAAGCGACTTCAATTGAGCTTCCGACTCAGGGTCACTGCTGTATTTTGCCAACAGTGTTGTAACATCCTTGTGTGGATCCTCCGAACTGTGAAAATATCCATATTCATATATTAGAATGCTGGAAAGAAAATATTCATGCAAGTTATTGAAAAACAGAAACAAATCTGAAACTATCTTATCAGAGAAAAGGAGGCAATTGCAATGCAACCTACAAAATGAAATAAACCAATAAGATGAAGAATTGAAGATCATAGTTCACGAATTCCAGCCCAACATGGAAACATCAAGTCATGGCGTACAAAACTGATTTGATTTGGAATATCAAGTCAGAAATACTTTTCTCCCAATTCTAGAGAAATATTTGCAAGTTGTCTCAATTTATATTAATAGCGAGCAACAAGAGAGAGAATACGATCCTAAAATTATTGATTTCCACTCAAAAAGAAAGCCAAATAGAAAGAATATAAGAGATATACAAGGTACTGGCTAGAAGGGCTTCCTTTACTGAACCTAGATTCCCAGATGGCACATAGTGTGTTCCAAGACCTATAAATAGAGCATCTGAAGGTGTTGATATCCTTTTCCCAGTCATTCCAAGATAAGCACCTGCAGAACTACAAAATTGTAAATGGCAATAGAGAAATGCAATGTAGAGTGAGCTGAAGAGAGCAAAAGAACTATTTGTGCATATATGCAGTATTAAGTTTATCTTTAGGGATTCAGCATCAACAAAAAGTTCTTAAAGCAATTATAAGGTTAAAAGTAAATCTTTACTAGTAAATTGGCCCCTGAACTGTACCCCAATTACCAGATTGGTCTTTAAACTCTTTTTTGGTAAGTGTTAACTAAACTATCAATTTTATCTCATTTTACCCAAAAAAGTGTATGATGTCCATATGTCACGTTTTTTATTGTCTGGTATTGTTTTTGGGGCTAAAATGGGACAAAATTGATAATTTAGGTGCTACTTCTGACCAAAATTAACTTCAAGGATCAATCGGGGAATCGGAGTATAGTTTAGGGGCCAATTTACTAAAGCCTAAAAATAATCCTACCACCCTCCAACTTCAACCCACTGCTTCTCGTTTAACTTTTAGCTTCCTATCACAAACCATATTTGAAACTCTTGGAACTTGGTTTAGAGTAAAAGAAACATACCAACAGAACCCCCTCCTGGTGTTTGTGCTGCTATATATGAAAACCCAACATCAGGAAACAAACCAATTCCATTTTCTGGCATAGCAAGAACAGTCCTCTGAGCAAGATATATCGAAGAGTACAACATTAGAGAGAGAAATTGAGAAAGATATTATAATTTAAAATGCAAGACAAATATTTCTCGGCACAGCAAGGAGATTAGTTTGCACCTCAGTTATCACTCTGTAGCGACCGTGGCCAGATAGGCCAATTCCAAAGCCCATTGTTATGCCATCCATGAATGATATATAAGGCTTCTTGTACTCTGAAATTTTGCATATTAGAGAATACTCTGCGGCGAAGACCTGGAAAAAGAACAAAAGATAAAGATATTAACTTCAGATGGCATGGTAATATGCAACATGCAGAGTTAATTTCATCTAATAACCAATTGAGGCAAAATTATTAATACGTTATACAAGTTGTATTACATGTGCGGTCAAAGATTTCCTTTCCCTTCTCTCTCAAAAGAGGGACGGGGGGATTCACATCACATACAACTATTTGATCCCAACCATCTCGAATGTTTGTGTTCACATGGGATATCAAAATTGCATACAATTAGTACTAAGAGAAAAAAGAACATAGAAAACGGGTGAGGGTTTCAAACTGAGAAGCATGCAAGTAAAATCGGACTCATTTTCTTTTTTCCAGAAAAAGGAGAAGGATAGTTCTTTATTGTCACTGATATGAGCAATCATAAAGGTTTCTGGAAGGTTAATTGTATCATAGTCACAGCAAGAGTTTATTCCAAGTTTGGACAAAAATAACAGACGTCTTGTGTGTTGGCATGATTTTAGCAAATTGAAACGTTTGTGATTAGGATGGTATATAATTCAACCTGAATCATATTTGAGAATGGGTGTATTTTTGTTTGTAATGTGCTATACATCACCGACCTCTAAGCCAGGATCTAAGTTATCAATAAGAGAAGCATTGAGTGCTTTAATTTAAGTAAAGAAAGCAGCATTGAACCAAAAAAAAAAAAAAAAAAAAAAAAAAAAAAAGAAAACGACTTAGCACAGCAAGTTTGCAGGTTAGACAGTATGCATTTACAGATGGAAGGGGAAAATAAAAACCTTTGGCACAAGAGGTGTGTTTCTGTCCTTTTGGATTTCAGCAACAACACCTTTAATATCCATTCCTGCGATACCCGTGAATGGTTAGCCCCAAAAACTCCCTTAACACTAGCAAAACCAAACATAGCCTACAATGATATCTATACACATTTTACATTACAAACACAATGCTATTTACAAGTATCTTTTCCCAACCAAAGAAGAAGGCTTAATATTTCTTCAAGTACCTGCACAAAACGCACGCGATGAGCTGCCCTCAACCAGAACACATTTGACCTTGGGATCCGATTCCCATTCTTCAAGAATTTGTTTGTACTTGACATCCATATCTGCATTTATCAAAATATACACGCTGTCATATCAACAAAACTGATCCTCAAACCATTAACTCATATATATAATACAAAGAAAATGTCACGAGATAACAAAATTACACAAACAAATTTGTCCATTATTTCTTAAAAACTGCTAAATTTGTGTATAAAAAATAGATTCTTCTTTTATTAAGATATCTTGCAGAACAATTACAAACTTCTTTAAATAAACTCATATCCAAATTATATTATTCTCCTCCAATATTAATGCCGTCAAATTCTTGAACCTTGGCTTACTTTTGTTCTTTTACCTTAACTAATTTTGACAGTTTTATCCTATGTACAACAAAGGTATGCCTGAAATCGTATCCGAGAACATGAGTACTTTTTTTTTTTTTTTCTAAATCCACACTTAAGCACGAACCAGGTCCTCCTAATTGTTGCAATAGCAATGGTACCTTCTGAGCTAAGACTCAATCAGCGAGCATGAGTACTTCAATAAAGACAAATAACATATCATCTTTAAATTATCAAGGATAAATTTTGTAGTTTCAGAATCGAGCTAGAACAAAAAAATATTTAACCCGAATTCAATTTGATTTCAAGCAAATGTTAACATTCTAGCTCAAACAAGACCGAATTAAAACAAGAACATGAGTACTTTAATAATTGGAGCAACATACTCCATAACATATCATCTTGACATTATCAAGGATAATTTTTGTAACTTCAGAATCGAGAAAAAAAAAGTCAACTCCAATTCAATTGATTTCAAGCAAATGTTAATATTTTAGCCCAAACAAGAAACAATTAAAATAGTAATAGAAAAAAGAGGAGAAATTGAAATGTAAATGAAGGAGAAACAACGAAAGAGACCTAAGTTCATGGCGTTAAGGGCTTTGGGACGGTCGAGAGTAATGATTGCGACGCCGTTGGGATAGACATTTCCTTTAACAAAATCCTCAGCGCCAGCCATGGTGAAGAAGTTTCGAAATTCGATGACCAACAGAGAGAGAGAACCGCTTCCGAGGCGTCACCGCAAGCAAAGAACCGGCGGAACGAGCAGTGGCGGGGATAACCGCCGATTAGCGGGGTTGTTTGGTAACAAGAATAGTGTAGACCTCAATGAAAGATATGGTGGCGTGTTTTTAGACGTTGATAAGCAAAACATGGAAATGCTTTATCGTAGTTGAAGTGTTTAACTTTGATTTCGTCATGACTGTATCAGTGTCAGTGACTGACTTCTGGTCCGGTTCGGCTCAAAGGCTTCCTTGGTACGGTTCGACAAATTGGGTTTGGTGAACTTGCTTGAGTGGTCCCTCTATTATAGGAACCTGATCAAATTAGCCCTTATACTATTAAATGAATTAATTTGGTCGATGTACTATTAGAAAGAATCGGTAAGTTGGAATAGAATTAACATTTACTGTTTAAAAAATACAATTTACCATTTACAGAGTTAATATTTTTAAAGTTTTTATTGTTCTATAAATGAAATCTTTTTTTGTAATTGAATTGCAAATGAAAAAAATAATTTTAAAGACATATTTTATATAGTAAATGTTAATTTTATTATAATTTGAACTTATTTTATTATTTTTAATAGTATAGGGACTAAATTGATTCATTTAATAATAGAAAGACTAATTTGAACAAATTCCTATAATATAGGGACCTTCTAGGGAATTTAACCCATATTTGTTATCCAAAGTGGATTGAAAAGAGTTAAAATATACTGTTAATCCCTATACTTTGAAAAAATTTTAATTTAGTCCCCGTACTTGAAAAAGTTAGAATCTAAGTTTTTCAACTACTTTGATTTAAAAATTTCAATCCAATCATTAAAATCATAAGTATTTTTGTCGATATTTGTTAATTTGGCTTGTTGATTAAGCTGCCATTACGTGACATTTCATGATTGATGGAAAATAAAAATGTTAATTTAGCAAATTTTATCAAAAACTACCAACCCCCATAATAATTAGCATGACCTGAATGAATATAAATTCCTTTAAGAAGATAAAATCAAGCATTCATCCAGAGATGCTGGAAAATGAGATTTACAAATGATTACTCCCTCCTATAACATGACCTAAAAAAAGAATGCCCTTTAAGGGAAGAAACACATATATGTATGACTTCATAAATCACCAACCAGATTCTGGGTTTTCACCAGTACTCAAAACTAACAGATACCGATACTCGGAAAAGAATATAATGAAAGAAACATATCTAATTTTCAATTCGATGAGATTCCCATCAAGCTTTCACCAATGTATATGATAAAACACAAATGCTTGTAAGGCCTTGATTTAACCCTTGTTTTATGGTGTTAAAAGCTGAATGCCTGCTTCGAGATCTTCTAAGGTTATGGTACGCAGTTCATCCGCGTTTATACAGTTGAAATCGAGCCTAAGATCAAGGTTCTCCCTAGCGTTAACCAGTATCGGATCGACTAAACCTCCATTCATCTCCTTACGCTGCTTTTCCGTTGTTTCTTTCTCTATTAGTCTTGCTATTGCATCTACACTGCAAGAACTATGCAACTTGAATCCGTATAACAAACTCTCCTCCGTTTGGTTGTTCATCTTGATATGGAGGATCTTGGCGAGTTCTTCTGAGTTGAAGTCACTAAAATGGAAAAATTTTGTTACTCTTCTGCAGAACCCTTCATTAGAAGCAATTACACGCTTCATTGGTTCGCTATACCCAGCGAATATGACTACAATTTTTCCGCTGTCCATTACCGACATTATCTCTTCCAAGGCCTCCAAACCGTAGTCTTTGTCATCAGCCTTTTGCATCGGTATTAACCGATATGCTTCATCAACGAAAAGGATTCCTCCCTCTGCTTCTTGGATCTGCATATGAACAGTCATAAAATAGTTCATTTGAGCAAGCATGATAATCTGCGGTCAAGGAAAGGGACAAGGAAGCACCTTTCTCCTCGTTTTTGGCCCAGTATGTCCGACAAATTCACCGACTAAATCAGTCCGTTGCACTTCTGTTACCTTGTCTGTAGGTAGAATTCCAACCATATGAAGTAATTTCCCGAGAATTCGAGCTACCATGGTTTTACCTGTTGGCCATATAATCATCTTGTCATTCATACTTACCAAACATCCTACAAAGTATAAAACCAAAAGACAAGTAATCTATATCAAGACATATAATACGATCCAATTGCATTTACCGGTTCCGGGATTGCCAAGGAATGCCATATGAGGTGGTCTTCTAGCACCAACTTTCAATCCAAGCGCCCTGCGTCTTTCATCCAAGAGCATCCCCTTCGCCCATTTCCGAAGTTGTACTTTAAGCTCATTTAAGCCCACGATATTCAACAGTTCGTTTTCAAGTTCACTCATCTTAGCCTTTGTTTCACCACATGCTTCGAGTGCTCTTCTCTTTCGCTGCTCTTCAAAATGCCAATGGAACAACTCACTTAACTTCTCACTTCCGGGGCCCTTCGAAAGATGTTTTATCGGAGTCATACCCTCCTGTAATGCAAATGGTAAACCAACACTATCATGAGCCAGTATATCAAAGCAAGAATGGAAGGAACCAAATAAATGCAACAAATATTACATTGTCCTCAGCACTGCAATCGGCATTGTACTCGAGTAGTGTCTTAACAGTTGCATAGTCATCGGATCGAATTGTGTGCCAAACAGCAAGGTGTAACGGTGTCATCCCATTCTGCATAAATAACACGGAAGAAGTAAACCTTTCCATCCGATTCTAATCACATACAATGATAAAACCAGAAACAATGAGACAAGAAAAATCACATTAGCTTTGGCTTCAATGAAAGCACCGTGAACAAGGAGCAACCGTGCAGCTTCATTACACCCATTCTTGGCTGCCATATGCAATGGAGTTTCCCCGTACTGCAAAAGTCAACATATACAACTCAGAACGAGGAATCCGATTTTCAGAGGAAAATATCAACATATTGAAAAAAAATATAGTGAAGAATTATAAAATCGTTTACCTACCATATTCTTTGCCTCCATCTCAATTTTTTCGGGTCCTTGCCAGTCAAGCAAAAATTTAACTATCTCAACCCTATCATATCCAGCAGATACATGTAACGGTGTTTGCGCCATCTGCAATTTTAACCAAATGAAATCAATAGACCGAAGACTAAGCCGGAATAAATTCCCCATCAAAGTTCAGTGTTTGAAGCTTGAAACTATAAGTCCATGACGTACAATCAAGACACGACTAAAGAAAACAAAAAGAATAAAACTGGCAAAAGCTTTAGTTACAAGCAAATAAAGCAGAAGCATATTAAGTCAAACAGAGAAGGCCAAGGATAGCTTCATCCAACATCGGAAATCGCCTCACACGCTGTTCATGGATTATGTTTTATTTACGGTCAACATCTTATGAAATGCCCTTTTTATCACCATAATTTTTCATGGTAATCTTAGAATGTAGGTTAAATTTTGCATATCAATGAATGATCAAGAAAACTTATGCTTCCCCCGGGGATCAGCATTGTTCACCCATAATTCATAACTCCATATATAAGGTAAAATCTGTCACATGAACCCTACATTTTTCTGTAAAGCACATACATATAAATATCCACACATATACAAAACTTTAATAATAAAAAAATGAATAGATCTACGCCAAAACATTTTTTTAGTACCTAAATGAAATTAAAAGAAAAATGAGCCCAAGTGGCTGCTAGATCTGGTGAGGCTGCTAGAGATTAAATCTGTTGATAAAAACTAAAGAGACCCAACACTCTTTTAGAAAGAAACGAAATGCAAGTAACCCATTGATCTTAAAACATCAAAATTCAACCAAAACTGAAGCTGAGAAACAGAGGAGAAATTTCGTCCATTTACAAACTACTAAAAAAAGCGATCAAAAAAGAAAAGGGATCATACAACAGGGTTTCTCTCGTTGAGAAGAGAAGGGTTGTCGTTGAGAAGCTTGCGGAGGGCATCAAGATCCCCATGCTGAGCAAACCCATGAATGGTGGTGGGCTTTGAAGGTCTCGAGAGTTGATCTTGATGACGCCTCTTCATCCTTGAAAAATAAAAGAAAGCAAAAGAAAAAAGAAGAGTCAATGGGATGGGGAGGGTTCGATGAGAATGTTTTCCCTCCCGGGTCCAAACGTCGTCGACTCAGAATGTTAACACTGGTCGACGTATATCTTCTTCTTCATCTTCCCCTTTCCTTAACTTTCGATTATATATAGATATATTAACTTTCGATTATATATAGATATAATGCATTATTATTGGTTTCTCCCCATTTTTCGTGATGGGTGATATTATCCAAAGAAAAAAAATGACAAATAATTTACGTGGTCCATGGAGGATTTTGCCATGTTTATAATAAGTGTGGTGTGTGTGATGCTAATTGCCAGCCTTTCTTATTCAACAAGTAAAGCTTCCCAGTTGCCACCGCCCACCTGCTGCTCCAACTACTTTTAAGCTGTCAATAACCCCAATAATAAGTAAAATTAAAAAAGCCTCAATGATTAAAATTAAAATAAGTAAATATATATATATTAAGTAAACTACATTCAACGTCATTAAACTATTAGTAAACTTACATTTTGATCACTTAATTTTAAAAAAATACAAAATAATCCCTAAACTATTAGAAAGTTTTTATTTAAGTTATTAGGCCCTTAAAGTTTTCTTTTAAAAATAGTCTGGTTAATGAGCGCCTAGCAATGATTCAATAATTGTTATAGTGAATAAATACCCATTGACGAATAGAATAACATACTTTAAATCCAAGTTGATCTAACAATCAATGTTAAAGATTGGAGAAGAAAATTATTTGGATTTTAGTTTGCAAATTCATTACATTCAAAGTTGTTTCGTAAAAAAAAAAAATAGAATTGTGGAAGAGAAGAGGAATGAGGGGTTTTGATTAGTGCAAATGATGCGAATAGAGAAGGCCATACAACAGCGATTATAATCTTGGTCTATTTGATATTGTTCTTTTTAATCGTAATCAAAGATGTTTTCTTGTCTCTCGTTTCTTTTATGAATAAATTGAAGAACCTAATGGGTGATCGCCTACAGGTTTCTGGCGACGCAGAGGCCCCGAGAAGCGCAACACTCCAGTAACGGATCCTTTAGTAGGTGAAGGGGCATAGCGGACCCGGTCTCCCTTGGAAATAGTTTAGCTTCTTATGTCTGCCTTGATGAGTGGGAAAGGTAGCCGAATTCGGTGTGATCTAGTGATTTAATTGTAAATATTTTGAAAGTAAGTAACCAAAATGTAAACTTATTAATAATTTAATAACTTTAAATGTAATTTATCTATATACATTATTATATAAAAAATTATATTTATTATGTATATTCAATTTGGAACACCTCATCACATCACCCAACTAGACATACTATGCCACGATCAAATCTTCTTGCCACCACAAGAGTTACTCTGTCAAGGTTCAAGGGTACCCAAGTAAACTGCTCTTTAATGACCACTTTTAATGATAAATTAACATATTAGAGAATGACATGTGGCATGAAAAAAATTCTTACAGAGCCACTAAGAGACATGCCCCTAAAATTGTAAATTTTTTACTTAGGTCATTTATAATTTAAAATTTTTTAAATTAATAATGATAAAATTATATTTTGACCCTAAAAAATGATAAATTTGATCTAATCCTCTAAAATTTATAAAAATATAAACTATTAAAATAATAAAATTATATTTTTATTATTAAAAAATATATATAATTTAATTTCGACCCTCAAAAAAATTTCTAACTCCGTCACCACTTATGGGTCCAATGGAATTCATAGGTATATGAAGAAACCCTGTCAAATACAGATTTTTTCTTTCGACCATATTTCGATTGTTAATACGATATATAAGAACCGCTACTACAAATAGTATTACACCCTTGATCGTGAAATATCGATTGTTTGTTAAACCCTGTGAATTACGTGAAAGTAACATACTCCAAATTCGGGGTCCAAGAATTTTATAAAACGTTGTTGGCTGAAAAAAATATAAATACTCTCTTATTATAGAGTGTAAATAGTCTCTCTTCGGTCGTCCACCATTCTCCTCCAACTTGTACCTTGACCATCAATAATATTATTATTTTAAAATTAAAAAATATTCATATTCTAAGAATAATAATATGAGTAATGTCGCTTGGGTCCCTTTATTGTATTTTATGAGTTCCCAATAATGTAATTGTCACGGTCACAGGGGGCAAAGAATTTATGAAACATATGCATGGTTTCCAAAACATATTCAATTACTATTGTTTATTTATTCTTTATCATAAATAAAGGAATGGATAATTCATATTTAAATTTAATTATTGGTGTCCATAAAAATTCAAATAACACAAGTCATTTTAAGATTTATCAAAAATTAGTTCACAATCAAGGCCGAAGCCAAAACAATTTTTTAGGGGAGTTCGTATGGAATTTTAATTTTTTATAATTTTAAGGGGCCAAAGTACAATTTTACCTTTACTAATTTAAAATTTTTAAAAAAAATTTAAGAACTTAAATAGTAATTTTATATTTTAAAGGGAGCCGGGCCATGCAAGTCCCTTCCTGACTTCGCCCCTATTCACAAAAGAACTTAAAATTGCGGCATGTAATCAAGAAACAATATCTATATTTTATACAAAAACTAAAAAATAATGTCATAAAAAATAAAAAATAAATAAAAAAGCTGACTTACAACTTTCAATATTAAAAACTAAGCCCAACTAATAATTAAATTGACCTAAAAAAAAAAACCCTAACAATTATTAGACAAACCCACAAGTAGCCAGTTCATAGATTACATGTATCTACAAATTAAATAAAAAATTTAGAAAAATGTAACAGGTTGCACTTGCACATGGACTTTTTTTCTTATCAATAATCACTTTTGGTAAAAAAAATTTATATTTGAATATGATAATTAATTCTATTTTGATTTTTTAACTTAAAAAATTAAAAATTTTATTATGTAATACTTTAAAATTGTACCATATTATTACTTAAAAATTAAAAATATATATAAATTTTGAAGTGATGATATTGTTTAATCTTCGCTCTATCTAACTTTAGCTTAGTTTAGCAAAGTTTTTTAGGGAGAAATTTTTTTTACTTGGAAAAAATATTTTTTTCCTTTAAAAAGTGCTTAAGAAGATTCTTATTTTAAAAAAAAAATCTTAAAAACAATACTAAATAACCTCAATCATTTACTGTAGCTATTGGCACAAACTTAGGGCTAGTATAGCAATGCTTTTGAAAAGTGTTTTTGAAAAGTGTTGTGGAGAAGTGCTTTTGAAAATTTTGAGTGTTTGGTATTGCTGTCAAAAAGTACTTTTGAGAAATAAAATGTCCATTTTAGACGTGATATTATAAAGTAACAAAAATGTATTTAAAAAATGTTCAAATTAGTTAATATTACGATATTTTTAGTAAAAATTTAAAATTTAAAATATAATAATTATTTATTAAGTTTAATTAGAATATATAAAATATATTTAAATATTTAAACATAATAATTAAATATTAATAATTAGATATTGACACAATTGTATTATTTTAAAAATTATTTTTTATTTTTAATTAATGCTTTTAACAATGTCTGATATATGTATTGGTTTTTGCCATTGTTCAAAAAGTATGAAAAATGTCAGTTATTCACTAAAAATATCAGTAGAAAAAAAAGTCTTTTAACGTGAAGGAGAAAAAGTGTAAGGTTTAAAAAGTAAAACACCAGCCAAAAGCACTTTTGACCCGAGAAAAGTTAAAATTTTCTACTTTTTCATCTGTGAAAAAGCACTTAAAAAGGTTAAAAAATTTTCCCCACTGATGTTTATTCTTTATTATTTTTCAGGAAAAAACATTTTTTTATGAAAAAGTCTATCTGGAAAGCAATAGATAACACAGCCTTAGTCTATACTTATTTCCCATATATCACCAAGTCCACAGCCAATGAACCTTCCACCTCCACGAGACATTGCTTCATCAAGCTTTCACTTATTGTAGAGAGTTTTCCATTGTTGCCTCCCGTAAGAGTTAGGCCATGTCTCAAACCCATTAGGTCCCATTAGGCCCATGTTGAACAAGGTACGAATCTAATATCATTTGATTAAATAATTAGCCCAATTTTTTGTTGTTCAATTTCATTTTGTAATTTTCTAATTATTTCAAAACCGTTGGATTAATCAAAATTTGATTTTTCTTGTTATATCTCAAAATAAGAATATCCATTTAGTGAATTCACCTCTATTTCTACTTTTCATAAGTAAGCCCGGGCCTTTTCCAACAATTCAAAATCCCCACATAGAGTTTTTGGATTTCAAATAATTAAAAATTATATATTAACCAATATTTACGTTTAGGGTTCTAATGTTTTTATATTATCTGGTATAAAAAATTTATAATTAGGTAAAATATTCATAAAATTTAAAAATAAAAAATTACTTAATCCAATTAAATCTATTCAACTCTCAATTTTTGTCCCAAATTTTAATTTTTCACAATTACTTAATTCAACTAAATTGAAATTCAATTAACATTTACTTTTTTTAAAAAAAAATAATGTTTTTAATTTTATTTAAGTAAAATGTATTTATACATTTCCAAATCCCACTAAGGGTGGGTTTGTTTGTCAGTATTTCATTTTCTAAAAATTATTTTCCCTATTTTCCGGGTGTTTGTTACTGGAAAACATTTTCCATTTGGAAAATGAATTCCAAAACACGATAAAATAGCTTACAGTTTAGAAAAATGTCTTACCGTTTCAATTTCATTTCAATTTCTGTAAGACATTTTCCTAAAGCTCTGAGGCAAATCCCTTTTTTCCTTCCTCCATTCTTTCTCAGCCAATTTCTTTCTCTCTGAGATTCTACCGCAAGACTGGTAATCTTCCTTTCTGTTGAATTCATTTTTCATTTTTCATTTTTGGCTCTTTCTGTTCCTTTCTGTTGAAACGAAAAACCAGTAAAATGTGTTGAAACCTCTTTTAAATCGGTTTAGAAAATGGGAATCGACTTTAAAACGAAAATGGAGTCGCTACCAATCCCTTTTTACTTAGGTGTGATTGGATCACCTTATAAAACGTTTTATTTCAAAACATTGATTTTGGTCTGCGAAATACAAGAAAACGGGTTCAGAAATCGGTTACGTACGAGGAAGGGTTAGCACCCTCGTAACGCCCAAAATTTGGTACCGAATTGATAACCTCATGTCCTAATGTCGAAACTTTGAAAAATTTTAGAAAATGGTCCTTTTATTTGAAGAGAAAACCAGACTTACCTATCTCAAAGAAATAAAACACCATACCCAGTAAGTTAGGATATAGCATCTCATGACTTCGAAACTAGGCACGTCTTTATTTAGAAAATCCCTATCTCGAGACACAAAACATCATATCCAGTAAGTTAGGACACAACGTTTTGAATTCCCAAGAATAGGTTTTTTTTTTTTTATTTAAAACTTGAGATTTCTTTGTTTCGAAAAAATATCAACATCACATCCAGCACGTTAGGACACGATATTTTTTAAACCCTCGTAACTAAAAAACATTTCATGATTTACAAAACTTGTTAAAAGGATGTTTAGTTATTTAGCCAAACAGAAAATCGCAACCCAGCACGTTAGGGCACTATTTCTCGAATTTCTAAATACAAAATATTGCCTTATTTTAAAATATAGTAAGCTTGCAAAAAATGTATTTTTATCTTGAACAATAATCCATGTGACAATATTGCATTTATAAAGTATCGTACACAAATATTAAAAACAATTATAATACATTAGCATTTAATATAGACAATATAAAATACAACTAAAATAACTACACTATATAATCATATAATAATAAATAAATAAATAAAAGGGCATTGCATGGACAAATAAAATATATAAAGCAATATATATAAAACAATAAAAATACTAAATAAATATTATAATAAATACATAATTTAATACATATAAAAGATAATACATAATAATATATATAATAATTTTGAATAAAAATATTTTCAGAAAATATAATATAAATAACATATATGAAACATGTTATAAAATATAAATAAATTTATACAAAAATAAAATTTTTTAAAAAATAATATATGATATAATATAATACTATGTAATATAAAAAATTTAAAAACATATAATATAGTAATTAATATATAAAAATAATATGTAATGAAAATAATTTTGAGCTAAATAAAAATAATAAATAATAATCATCTAATATGTAAAAATATATATTTATACTATTAATATATAAATATATAAATAATAAAGAAAATAATATAGACAAATTAATATAATAAAATAATTTAATACAATATTAAAATAATAAAATAAAAGGATAAAAAAATAAAACAAAGAAAACAGGGGTTTAAAAAAACAATTAAAACAGATACAAAAGGACTGAATTAAAACGAGCATTAAATTACAGGGATTAAAACGGCAATTAAACCTCTTTTTAAAAACTGCGTCGTTCCGATTTTTACCTTTAAAATGACTCGAGGATCAGATTGAAACGAAATAGAAATTTCAAGGCTAATTTAATAAAGAATAAAAGTTTGAATTAAACTCAATTGGAAACAATGAAGTTACGGAAGGACTAAAGGGATAAATTTTCCATTTTCTGAAAAAAGGCGGATCCTATTCCGGTCACCAGGTCAACGCGCGGGTCTTTTGTCCTAAACGACAACATTTTGTGCTTATTAAATTAAGCAAAAACGGCGTCGTTTTTTAACTGCTATATAAATCAATTTTTAGGCAAAAATTCATTTGCGCCTTATTTTTTAAAAAAAACTCAGAAATTTCTCTCCAAATCCCTCTTTTGGTCTCGATCGTCGTCCGTTGGGGCCACCGCCATGCGCCTCACGCGCCGTCGTCCGTGGCGGCGCTAAGGTAAAATCTTCACTCTTTTTACTCGTTTTCTTCTTTTAACAGTATTTGTGTGTAAAAAAAAACGTAAAATAAAAATAAAATAACAAAGAAAAACCACCTCGGTCAAAAACTTTGTATTCTCTTTAAATGTATATTTTTGCTTTTTTATTTCTCTGTGTATTCGTATATCTGTGTCCCCGTTTTACAAATCTCTGTAAAGCTTTTATAGCCTTTGAACTAAGCAAAAATAAATAGGAAAAAAGAAAGTTGCCATGTTTGTTGTCGATTCTCTTTCCTTTTGTGCAGGCGAGCAACAGCGAATTAGGCAATGATGGCGCGATTCGGGCGCCGATCGTGGTGCGATCGAGGACTTGGCGCGGGTGCGAGGAGTGCGGCGCGACTGTTGGCCTGGCTTGCGGCGCAAAAGGAACTGAGGCGCAAGGCTGTGCCTAGGGTTTCAGAAACCCCAGGCCACAGCTGATTCTGTTTATTGTTTGGGCCCTTTTAAGCTGTCTTTGTTTTGGGTTTTGTGTGTTGGGTCACAGGTTTAAGAATGGGTCTGGTGTAACGGGTTGGGCTCTGTACATGAACTTTTTTTTTGGACATTTATTTTTATTTTGGTTTGCTTAAGCCCGGTCAAAATTGAGCTCCTACAAAATGTTATGCAGTAATTATAACTACCCATCCTCTGATTTTATAATGTTTCATGATTTCATTTGATCTTATGGTTCCCCATTTTTCAAGAAGAAATCGGTATCAAAAGTGGGAAATGACGCCAAGAAGGTCTTAAGAATTTAAAGATTGATTAATGGTAACTTATAGCTCTCCAAGTTTAAAAAAGATTATTAGTTTCCTACTAAACCGATCAGCGATTTGCAGTCCGATTACAGTTCATCCTACCCACCCATCAATTTTGGTTGTAGTTGGAAACTGATCTGCGAAAGAAAGTACGTGGCTTTTTAGCTGGAAAGGAGCATCTGGCTTCTCTGAATATTCTACAACAGACGACGTTACTCAAGGGATTGATGGAACTGCTCTCACTGCCATCGTTACCATTTTTTTAATTTTTTTAATCTCGATTTTTAATAAACTTGTTGATGATATATGTTGGCATTGAGGCAGCGTATAATTTTTTTTTGGGTTTATAATTTTTTTCTGGGTTTTGGTTATATATGCGGTTAAGTTTATATTATTTGCTCAAATCTCTTCGGTATATGAAAGTTTTAGTCTTCTTCATTCAAGGGAAGCCCATTTTATATTTATTAAATACTACTACTGTATAGCCTTTTATAATGGTGTTTTTGATGTTGTATATATCCCAAGAGCTTATGCGAGTTCCATTTCAGGAGCATCAAGTGGTATTGGTGTAGAGACAGCACGAGTTCTTGCATTGCGTGGTGTTCATGTGGTTATGGCAGTAAGGAACTTGGATGCTGGTAGGAATGTCAAAGAAGCTATACTTAAAGAAATAAATGGTGCTAAGATTGATGTGATGCAATTAGATCTTAGCTCTATGGCATCTGTAAGGAAATTTGCATCAGAATTTCAGTCCCCGAATCTTCCCTTAAATATCCTAATGTAAGAAATCAGATAAAGTGCTGCAAGTTCGATTGTTTATTGCCTCATGCACGCGTTAACATGTGCATTTACAATCATTTGTGGTTCACCTAATGATCCTTTACACTTATTATTTGCTTGTGCCCGTGTCTATGCGTGCAAAGAATAATAGTTTCTCTTTCTTTACTTGAAAGTAACAATGCAGGGGTTATGGCAAATCCTTTCATGCTATCACATGACAACATAGAACTGTAGTTTGCGACCAACCATTTAGGTTATTCGAATTGCAACTTAGCTGTAATGTATCAAACCTAATGAGATATAGCAACTATTTTGCAGGTCATTTTCTTCTAACAATCCTTTTGTTGGATACTATGAAACTCACCTCACGTGAAAGTAAAAAGAGAAGGGAGGATTGTTAATTTATCTTCAAAAGGTCACCGGATTGTGCATGGTGAAGGAAATCCCTTTGATCATATCAATGATGAATCAGGGTAAAACTGATGATAACCTTTACCAATTTGCCCCTTTATGGAGTGCAAAATCATGGCTGAATACTTCCTAAAATGCTTGGTCATTTCTCTTATTTTTCTTGTTGACATATAGGTACTTCCCTCGGTTTGCTTATACAATCAAAGCTCGCTAACATATTGCATGCTAATAAGCTTTCAAGGCGTTTAAAGGTACACAACATGATCAATTTCTCTTTGGTGTACAACCTATGTAGGTTATAGCATGTTGACATAGAGAATATAGTATCTCATTAGGTTTTCTTTATTATACCATTTTTAATTAATTACTACAAGTTCAGCTTATCATATGCCATTAATGTGCCCAATGAGTTCAAATCTTTCAATGTTATTTCTCTTTTCTTGATATAAACAGAACGAGGGAGTGGTGATAAATTTTTTTGGAAATAACCACTGAAATATTATAATATGGATAATCAGAGTGGATTACCTTGTTTAATTGAATTTCTAATAATTTTAGTTGTGAAGAAAATTTTAGGGTTCTATTTCTCACTTTATCTAGATAGAATTGGCTGCAATTTTTTTCAAGATTGGTCACCGATAGTTTTTGAAATAATTTTTTATTTTCTTGTTATTTATGCTTTAAAAACTTTTTCAAAGTTTAGACAGTAGATGTTTACCATTGGACAAGTCCACAAATACAATGGTGGATTCGGAGCAAAGGTTGAGTGGATAATCTATTCCAGATTCTTGTTTATTTGCTATCAATCTTGAAGATATATCTTTGATTCTTTGAGGTTAAAATTCAAGGGCTTTTTTTTTTTTTGTGTGTGTGTGTGTGGAAAGGCTATGCATTATTCTGCCTGCCAATACTAAGCATTTAAATACAAATAGTGTATTAAGACAACCTTATTGGAATAATATATATGTTTTGATACTATGCTTGTTTTTCTATATAAACTATGCATTATTCTGCTTTTGGTTCAGTTTTGATATTTGCTTATATTTCAGCAAGTCTTTAAGCAGTATTTTTTATTCATGATCGATTGCTTTATTGTTTTAACTAGTTGAATTCACACCCCACATTGGAAATGCACTTAAAACAAATTTTCACTAGCAACAACAAAACAGAGAAAAGGAACAAGAAAGTGTCTGTTGTACATCTAAGACCATCCAATTCACTTTCATGCTGACCAGCACACCCACTTAATGAATGATGGGAGACAATGCATGATCCAATCATACATTGAATGGGAGATAAGGGAGAAATGAACAACAAACATAATAATTTCTCAGACATTGGGTTACCTGTTAATCTCTTATATGTTGTTTTATGTATAGATTTATCTACTTCTTGCAAATGCAACACCTTGTCCTTCCTTTGTCCAAACCTTTCTTCTCTTCCAAAACCTATTCCCCAGAAATTCTCTGAGCCTTTTTCTGAGAGAAGAACGATCTTTGTCTCTGCCGTCGTTGAATGTAGAATCTGAAATGGTGACATCAGGCCGATGACCAATTCTGGTGGTCTGCCTGTTTGGGCCGCCAAGAGAAGGCAATTTCATTAGATGCCTCTCGATTTGATGACTGACTGATACCAATTCATATGAATCATATAAAGGGCTGCCACAATCCCATATATCAAATGCTGCTGCTGCTTCATTTCTTTCTTTAGTTTTTCTCATATTTTTGAGGTTGAAAGAACTTATAGGCTTAGAAACAAATGATGTAATGTATTGGGAGATTCTCTAAAAAGTCATATCAATTTTTAATTTAAGCTGACCTGTCCTTCCATTAATTAACTAACAATTATTGTTTTTCAATAATATAAGATGACCCTTATAATATAAAAACAAAAATGAACTAACAATCTCACTCTGTATTGGTATTGAAATGCATTTACAGTAATATGCGCTTTCTTCATCCCTCTATTTTTCATAATAATTTATTTGATTTTGAACCAACACTACGATCTCCACGAAACCACCACATTCATCACACAAATCATAAAAGTTGTGGGGCTATTTTTGATGTTATTTTCTATTGTTTTTGAAAATTCTTGCCCTTAAAATTCCCAAGGATTTATACCACTTTATTAAGAACGCTATTGCAATCCACAAGCATTTGAAAAGAAAAAAAGGATAGGCATTTGGAAAGAAATTAAAAACTAATTTATAATTATTCAATCATTATTTTTTATTTTTTTATAACACAATTATAAATAATTTATTTAATTATAACAATTTATATTCTAACTTAATAATTAAGTATTATATATATTTAATTTATTTTATTTTATTTATTTATCTATAAATATTACAAGATTAGTAAAAATAATTTAAAATATGAATTTATTACAATATATATAAAAACAATTTTTTCAAAAAATATTTTTAAAAAATTTACCAAACACCCAAAAATATTTTACACAAATTCATCTAAAAATCAAAAAAATAAATCATTTTTCAAAAATTATTTTCTAACAAACAGTGCACAAATATAAGTTACCATACAAATATATCTATTACTTGGGAAAAGTTTATTAAAACCAAGGGGTGTTCAATTTCAATCAAAATTTCGGTTAATTTAATAGTCACTGCAGTTAAGGTTTAGGGTTTTAGCACAGTGACTGGCCTTTCGATCTTAAACTTTTTTATTAATTCAATTAAAATTAATTAATTTATTCGTTTAAACATAATTTTCAGTCCAAAATTACTGAAAAACAACATAGAATTAGAAAACGAAAAATCATTTGATTAAAATTAATCTTAATCCAATGAAAATTAATATAAAATTAATGATGGAAAGAGCAGTCATCAGATAGGAGCGAAAGACTAAAACAGTTTTAATAATCATGGAGATTATCAGCTGAACTATGCATTTTTAAATCATCACCTGACCACTCTTCTTAAAAACTTCAGTAATATCTATTTTTTAAAAAATATATTAAAAATGAAAAACCTCAGAAGGAAGGCAGTAGAGGTATTTATGTAATCATTATTTTTCATAAATTACAATAATACCATTTTCTTCATCATCGGCAATTATCTAAGACATTCATTTAAAAAATTAAAATCAGAAATAGGAGCAGAAAAATAATTAAAAAACGATTAATCAGCCTCATAGAGAAGATTAGGAATTTCAACAAGAAATAATTCAGACATATGCTTGTCATTAAAAAAATATTTAATCATCGGCCGATTTTTTTTTGAATCCAAATCACTAGGGCTAAAAACTTAAAACAAAAAATATATAAATATTTCAAAAAATTTGAAATAAAAGAAGGGGACTCGGAATATGGGTGGTGATATAACAGGATGGTCGGCAAAGGCCATTAAAACAGCCATTTACGACGAACGAGACCTATCTGTAGAAATCGTCACCGTCCCTATAATCACTTTTGAAAGAAAACAAAAGGATATGAAATTAAAATTGAAAGTTGAAAACTCGAAGAATAGATCTGTGATAAATGAGGGGCGGAGAGAGGAACCCTAGGAAAAAAAAAGAATTACAAGCAATAGAAGAAGAGAGACGAAGAAGCTTACAACGCTGTGTTAGGAGCCACCAAAGCGTACATTATATAGAGAGTTGAATCATGAGAACTAGGGTTTTGCTGGACGCGATTTTGTGAAAAACAAAAATGGTATAGACAGGGTTTAGGGCTGAAGTTAATTAATGGGCCTGGGATAGGAAAGAAAACAAAAGGTAAATGAGCTAAGAGAGGATATGGATGAAAAAAAAGTTAATATATTATTTCCTACTTGAGTTTTTGTTTCAATATTTAATTTGGTACCTAATTATTTTTGTCTTAATTAGGTATATAAATTTGGATTCAATATTTACTTTGTCATATGACTTTTTTGACTTCACTGATTAATTTTATACCTGAGCTTTTTTCTATCTCAATTAAGTACTTGTATTTTTTTAGTAGTAGATACAGTGATACAACGAGGAGATACAAATGAGGGTATGGTGGTGCTAATGGAGGTCAGTTTATCCTATCAGGATGAAGTGTCAGAGGTTACAAAGAGTAGAGGTGAAGAAGGTACGAAGATCGACTATTGGAGGTAAGTTGGTAGTGTGGGCAAATGAGTCTAGGAAACCGTCCACTTTTCATCATTTTGGGAGCTATTTATAAATTAGGTCTCATGCAAGATGACATTAATGTATTGGATCCGCAGTCAAGCCATCATTCTGGGACACGTGGGGCGGATGTCTTTTATGGGACGAGGATGTTTGTGACGACACATACCTTGTCATTTGTTTTCATTCAAGGTATGGAGTAGTTGAACTCAAGTTGGGTTTGGGGATCATGTTCTTAACAGAAGGTTGAGTGGCTAAAGGAATAGATGATTAGCTTCCTTTAATGGCCACCTTCCGCCTGTTCGAATGGCTAAGACAATGACTGAAGCTTCCGACTACCTCCCAATCTGAGCAGGTTGAATACATCCTTCAAGCAACCTTCTGACCTGCCATATGTCCTTATTCATAAGAAAGGCATAACTTAGAGTACATATGTCATACATCCATTAGGTCCACCAAATGGAACATTAAAACTAAACTCAAGTGACAAATGGAATATTAATCAAAAAATACAATTTTTTTATTATTTAGAGCGAAAGACAATGGATAATGTGGATTTGGGAATTTATAGATATTCTATTTATTTTTGTAGATTCATATATTCTAATTACTATTTGTAGTGGATTCAGAGTTGATGCAAAATCATTTTACTTCTGCTAATAGTGGATTAGATTTAAGGTGTGTTTGATAAACTATTGAATTTTTTTATTTAAAAAAAATTCAAAATTTATTTTTAAAAATTTATATTTGATAACCATATTAAGTTTCTACTTAATATACTTTTTTCAACCAAAAAATAGTGTTGAATATAATAAATATGTAGATAGCTACTTATCACTTTAGATTAAACAAATTAAGTTGATATTATTTTTGAAAATAAATATTTCCTCATTTTATTAAAAATTAAAATATTCAAATTATTATCTTTAAATTTTATCTAAAACCATTATAAATAAAATAAATAACTATTTAAGAAAATTAAAATTATGAAATAATAATTTTTTTTAAAATCAAAATTTACCATTATCAAACAAAATAATTATACTTAGTGCTTAAATTGTACTAATGTATCAAACAATTTTATTTATAGAAATCCAGTGCTTATAAAATTTAATATTTTTCTAATCCTCTTTGCTTTCCAGATAAAGAGTTTAGCTATACGAATTTATTATCCGTTTTATTTTTTAAAATTTCGTTTAAAAATATTATAATTATTTTTTTTAAATTCATTTGATGGCATACAATTTGGAACCCTTCTAAGGCGGTGAATTAAATATATATTTTTATATCCACATTTACCAAACAACAAACACTTTAATTAATTAACTACTAACATCAAATTAATTAAGGATTTAATAATAAAGGTAAACTACAAAAAGTCACTTTTGTTTATCTTTGATTACATTTTAACTATTTATATTTAAAATATTAAGTTTTAGTCACTTACGTTATCGTTTTGTTACGAAATGGTCACTCTACCGTTAAGCTCTATTACCTCCCTAACAATAGTCCTACGTGGCAATCTAAATAAGTTTAAAATGCCAACTTGAATGTCCAATTGAGATGAAAATAGATTTTTAATTAAATAAATTTAATTTAAACTGTCACGTAAGGTATCCAAATTGGCATTTAAAACTCATTTAAACTACCACGTAGGACTATCATTAGTTCTATCATTAAGGAGGTAACAAAGCTTAACAGTAAAGCGATCACTTGGTAACAAAACGATAACGTAAGTTATTAAAACATAACATTTCAAACATAAATAACTAAAATGTAATATAAGACGAATAAAAGTGACTATTTTTGTAGTTTACCCTAATAATATTATGAATATATTAAATATAAATTAGTTATAGTTTTTTAGGATAAAAACACCTCTACATCTAGCTCACTCATGTTCTAACCGCTCCCACTCAAACAATTACATTGCCATTTCACTTCAAATCATGGATGCTTTCCCACTAAGCAATATCTGTAATTAAAAAAAAAAAAAAAAGCTCGACTTTGAAATTCGAAACTAAATAAAAAATTGCATTCACTATTTACTCATAAGAAAACACAAATTCGACCGTTCGATAACTCAAATTGTTAGCAATTTAGCAGAATCAAATAACTTGTGAGCACAAATTTCCTATTTACACCCCACTAGTTGGGTTTTGAAACTTTCAAGTCCCAAAAGAGTGGGGGGATACATAACTAAACCAAATCAAAGCTCAAGAACTTCGACAAGATAGAGACTGCAGAAGAAACTCGAAAACATGCACTACAATAACATTGCTGTTGTAACAGTTGAAAGAAGCACGATCCGAGACCAAATCACCTACCAGGCACCTGGTCTGTATTTTTGATCAAACTATATTTGAAAAGCAAATAGTTTTACATTCTACGTAAACAAGCGACGTTACGTATGCCACCAGAATCAGACAAACAGTAACAAAATCTAAATATTGAATCCTGTATAGCCGACACATTGACTGTGTGGGGTGATCCAGTGATTCGAATCTGAAAGCAGATAAAATACAACTCTACAACTATTACCTATCTTAGCTTCTGTCGGATCTACTTTCTAGAGGCGAATGTGTGTCTACTGTTGACAGGATCTGGGGCATGGACATTCCCCCGGAAACAACGATTTCTGCAATGGAAAAAATGTGAATGAGACACAAGCTTAAAATATTAAAATATTCCATAATTATATCAGATCACAACCGAAATGGAGCTACTCCGATTTTTTGTTGTTGTTGAAGTACCCTTACTGACAACCATGTCCTACACACCAGGTATTGAGTGTGGTAATATGACCTTTGAAAACCCTCCAAATACATGGAGAAACTTAGAAACAAAACAAATACAAGTGTTGGACATATACATATCAGACATTCACACCTGTGTTCAGCAACATTGATCACCACTTCACAAAAAGAGAAACCATCCTCCTGTGAAGTGGTAATTTCAAATCCCCTCCCAAGCTTCATTCTTTTTTTTTTCTTTGCATTTGTAAATTATAACAAAAGAAGCTGATCACTCACCAATTCCTTCACGGACTGATAGATTCGGTCTAATAACATCCTTGGTATTGATGAGGAAAATATCACCAATGTAAAGATGATTTGTGGGAACATAGACGCAACATAGCTCTTCATCACCAGAGTAGCTCTGCATTTCAAAATAACAAAGAATACAAACAGCACTCTTGAGAAAAACAGTAGTCAAATTTCAGCTAACTGTTAATAGAAGATAAAAGTAGATGATTAGAAGTCAAATATTGCTGCCGTATGCAAATGCAGCTGAACTTCGGTTTGGAAACTGTGACATTGAATGTACTCAACAAGGTTAGAACAAAACAGAGGAGAAACACTAGCTGAATGTCACTAGAAAAATAAACTATTTGTGCAGTGCACATAAATGCGGTGTAAATAAGACAGTTGTGCTTGCAAGCCATTCGAACTCGATTAGAACACTTGATTTTGGCTCAATCATTGGCAAGTTCAAGCTATCAAGCGATCTAAATATGAGTGTCCTACTGCATGACTTGAGTAGCTCATCAGCCTTATAGAGCTTTTTTTTTTTTTTCAATCACTATTACAAAATCTCAATTTGAACTCAAGCTCAAGCATCGATAATCAAGTATGAAACATGGGAATTGTGCTCATTTTTCATTAAGTAAACGACCTTAACAAGCCTAATCAAGTTAACTCAAGCAGTTTGATTATTATATTGAATTGAGACTAATTATTTTAGTAAAACTCAATCAATCTCAAGCTTCTAACAGTTTGAGCTCGATTCAGCTCAATTACAGCCCCAGTGTGCATTTATTTCTTACAACGTCATGGAAGCAGGAACCATGACAGGGCAACAGGCAGTCCAAAAAACTGTCAAAGAAAAGGGCTTGTGAAACAGGCATGCTAGTAAAATAGCAAACAAGGGAATCCATGCCAAATGACAATTCTGGAACAAAAAATTGATTTGCCAACCTGCAGAGTTACAGATGAAGTGATGAATCCAAACGCATATTCACCAATACGTGGATGCCTTATGATGGCTACTTCCTTGAAGGCCTGTGATTTCTGATCTGGAACGCAATAAATATGTAAATCGTAAAAAGTTATGTAGCAATATATTGTCACAGCGTGAACCAATTTCAATAACATGACCAGCCAAATTAATTTATTTTGCTTGAAAAATGGGTAATAAAGGCAGATAAAAACCTGGAGATATGGCAGAACTAATTTGCTTGGAAGCATTGTAGATATGTCGAACAAATGGCATCCGCTTGATAAACCACTCACCAAGGGCCAGGACAGATGCTCCCAACCAAGATGACATAAATACCCCAATCAAGAAGATGAATGTTAAAGAAGTTATAAATCCAAGACCTATCACGAAAGCAGACATCAAGAAACCTATTAGTTAAATGGATGGTATATACTGTCAAAGGAGACACATTTAATAAAAAAGGCAAAGACTGATATTAAGATACATCTGCGATGTTGGTAAACCAGTTGCAAAGGCCACTTTGGAAAATCCTCTTAGCTTTCTTGCCATACATACCAAGTTTAGCAAGATAACCTCTAAAGATATTAGATACCTTAATTATGTGATAAGACCGATCCTTATTTAGAGTAGCGTATGGAATAGTAGACCCTAAGGAAAATTTCTACCAAAATCTCTAAAGAGATCTAGCTCTCACTACTAACAAGTCCTAAGGTTTCAGTCTCCCTTTGAAGAGCTGAACTGTCAATCACAATAGGACATTACAAGAATTGAAATACAGGGAAGAACATTGACTTCCCCACCAATCATCATGTGACTCGATCCTGTTCTCGTGTTTACAATAGATGGGAAGAGCAAAGAAAAGCTTTTAGCCAGCAACAAATGAGATGCTTACCAAATATGTCAATTCCAAGTTGATTATAAATTGGAGAGAAAAAGCCATCCACGAAGTGAATAAACCACCATGTTACATAGAAAGTGATTGCTATAGGAAACAAAATGACACTGCAAAACAACTATGCATCATTAGTTAAATCATCATTTTCACTCACTATCAAAGATACAACACAAGATGCTAAACCAGAAGATATCATTCTTTTTACAAGGAAATATCATACAGATGATAATTGGACAAATATGAATCATGAGTTTATAAATCTAAAGTAAGGAGATATAAGAATGGCACTTACCATCCTGTCATAAACTTCTTAGAAGCCCAACTCCTAACAAATTTGTAAAAGGTCTGCATAAAACAAAGCTTGTCAGTCATATTTAAAAGGAATGTACACACCTCATTACAAAAGCACATAGACAAGAACAAGCACTCAGTTTCCGTGTAGGCATCAAGCTGAAACATTGTTTTGAAAGATTTCATTAAGAACTGTAACAATTTTCTTCAGGACTTCATCCAATTCATCAACCAAAAAAATAATGTCATCAAGTCTCGTAAGCAGAAGGTGGCTTTAAATGTAAGTCTGTAATTCTAAACCTTAAATTTATCCAAATGCATTTATGAGCTTTAACATGCTTCCCACAGCTTTTTAAGCTAAAAAAACCCAGATACATATGAAGCCTCTAAAAGGAAAGGCAATCATTACCAGAAATGTAGGAGAAGTCCCTATCAAACATCAGTTTACTGATATCTCCCAAAACTTTCCAAAAAGAATATGAAAGGAAAAAAACCATCCCCTCATTTTTACAACTCCAATAAATTATACTTAATCCTACAACAAAATACCAAGTAAAACCGCAATTAAATCGTTTAATTTCCATAACTAGCACAAAATGACAAAATCAACACTTCTCAATTAAAAATCATTTTGAAACATCCAATTACTCTTTGTTAACAGCAAATTTATTCAATCAAAATCTGTTAGTTGAAAATTTGCAATTACAATCTCACAATTAGCAACATAAACAGCTAAAGACCAAGTCAATCGAATCAAAACACAAAAGTAAGCAATTCAAAAAAAAAAAAAAAAAGAAGAGACCTCGTGACCGGCATGACGCGGTGAAGATGAAGAAGACGGTTTGGAGGAATCATCATGAACGGAGTCAGCGACTGGGATGAGAAGCTCTCGATCTCTACTCTCTCTACTCGCCATCACGATCGTCGATTTATCATCTTCCATGACCAAAAAATCCAAAAAAAAAAAAAAGAAACACAGCTACAAATCCCTTTATCAAATACACAATAAAAACCCTATCTCGCTTTCAAAAAATAAAAATAAAAATTCTTCCTTTTCCTCTCAAAGTCACTGTTTCTCAGAGTCGAGAAAATGAACAAGATGAGCAGTTCGATTTCAGCATTTGACTTTTTAAAGATGGTAGAACATTGGACGACTCTTTGAAATCTGCTCCCTTATTTTGGCTGCTTTTTCTGTATTTCTTATTTATTTATTTTAATTTTAGAGTTATTTATAAGGGTGAGAAATTAGTCCGTTTGGAGTTTGAACCGATTTAATGGATCAAACCGATCAAAAATTAGTTAGTTCGGTTTGATTATTCAGTTTTAAAGAACCGATTTCTTTTAATTAGTTTGATAAGTTCTAATTGAATAAATTGAATTGGTTCAATTTGTTTTATAAATTAATAATATTTCAGGTAATGGAATAATTCAAATTCGACTGCGCACCAGGTTATTAGATTAATTTAGTACGTATATATTTTGGAATATTAATAAATTTAGTCTTTAATGTTTGTATCTTTTTTTAATTTGGTTCTTATTTTTTAGTTAAATTTTGGTATTATTTTAATTTAGCTTTTTTTTATAGTTAAATTTGGGTATTAATCTTATGAAAGCATTCAATTTATTTTTTAAATAAAAATGTTGACTAAAAACATTAATTTTTTATCAAAGTTTGCGTGACAACCTATATGGTAGTCCACGCAGGATGAAGTTAGAAAATTTTTTTAGAGGTTCAAAATTAAATTGTAATTTTTATGATAGTAAAAATACAATTTCACCATTTTAATAGCCTATACCGTTATAATTTTTAAAGGATTAAATCAAATCTTTATCTTTCTTAAGAGGGCACTAATTTAAATTTTTAAAATTTTATAGGCTAAATAGAAAAGTTTTCATTTTAGAGAGGCCGAGGCCTCTGTCAACCCCCTAGCTACGTCCCTGAATTCATGTGTATTTCATGCCAATATATCACTATTTATATTATATGTCATGTTATAAATAATTTAAAAATATTAAAAATTGAAATTATTAAAAAAGAAAATAGACGCGATTCAATTCTGAGTGAAAGGTAGGACAAGGTCAATGTTGTAGCCTAGGCGTGTGAGGATTTTTCAAGGAGACGATGGTGTTTTTTAGTGTTATCATTAATATAAATTAAATTATAGTACAATCGCAACATGGGTAAAACAATTTTATAATATTTGATAAAATATTCAAATTAAGCTTTGATCGAAATGTTAAAGTCAATGCATCAAAAAATTATAGGTCTTAGATTCAAATCTTATTATATGTATATATTGAGAGAGATTATATAATATATATAAAGAAAAAAATCACCGTTGAAATATTGGTATTTTATAAAAATAATGTGATTTTGGTAAATTCACAATTGAGTTGGGACTTAACGATGGATATAAACAAATATTTATATAAACTAATAAAATACATAAATACTCTTACAATAATATTTTAAGTAAGTTAATTTAAACATTTTATACAGACTATTAAAATACATAAATATCCTTATAACAAAATTCGTTGTTAAAGAAAAAGATAAATATTAAAACCATATACAAAATGTGATTTAATGTGCGATTTTATATAGGAGTTTTGATTTTGTACAATTTTATACATAGTATTTTGATTAAATCCAATCCTCACTAATTATTAACATAATTATTGATATAATATCCTTTTATGTTTATATATTATATATAAAAATAATTACATTTATATGATATAAAAAATAATAAAATCAAAAGTATAGTTAAGTAACTATTCTTATAGTTTACCATTTTAATTAAAAATAAATTTACTTAAAAATCCATATATTTTTAAATTTTAAACCACCAAATAATTCACTTTCTTTCCTATTTTAATTTTTTTAATTATTAATTATTATTACTTTTTACTGACACACTAGGTGTAGGATAAAGAATCTGTTGATGAATTCGCTTGTCTTCGAGGTATCTATTCTTTTCTTACTATAATAACTTGTTTTGACTGTATCGCACTATGTGTCATTTAATAACCAAATAGATCCCCTATCTTTGGGTCAAATCAAATTTGAAATGAAGGAATTTCAAGTCTATTTAAAACTAAATAAATCTCGCCGACATGATTATCCACTTATTTTTCAAGAATATATTTATGCGCTTGCTCATCAACATGATTTAAATAAATCTTGCCAGACCGGTATAAGACAAACAAATGAACCGCAATCACCACAAGCAATCAACGATTCAAAATGACAAAAGAACGGGGCATAGGAGATAGAGGCGGAGTCTTGGCAGTAGTTAATGGGAGGACTAAGAGTAGCAGTAAGAATAATAAAAGGAAAGCAGTTGAGAATAGAAAGCGCCTTGTCAGAGCATATGTAGCTTCTGATATAGGAGCTTGAGCAGGAACACGAGTAGGAGCTCTTTTCGTTCCATTGTTAGCTAGTCTCTCCTCGCAAGCCACCAAGCTTTATCTTCGTCTCTGAATTGTTGCCTTCCCTTTGATCGAGTTTTCCATTTTTTTTATTTTTTTGTCACATATAGGTATAGGCGAATAAAAGATAACGATTTTCGAAGCTATGCTAATAGTGGTAAAAAATAAGGTAAGAAGAAGTTTTAATAAAAAATACGCGGAAGTATTCCATTTTCTAATGTTCGACCAATCACTCGTCCAGGGCCTTCCTCGCGGTCAGGCAACTCTTTCCTCGTCGGCAATCCCAATCACTTGCTGAGACAAGCTCTCCTCCAATTTTTGCACTGCTTCCGGTTGATGGCTATTATGCCTTTTCCTGCTCAAACTCAAACTCATAAGCCAAGACTCCTATTCCCGGTAAGAGTTTTTTTTTTTTTTTAAATAAATTATCACTCTACCTATAATTGATAATTTTTTTATAATTATACTTTTAATATTGAAATTTTCTTTCCCCATCATAATGACATTTTGATGCCATGTTAAAAATGTTACCTAACATGATGCTATTTTAACGTACTACAGAAAATTGACAATACAATATAGAAAGCAATTAAAATATATTTAATATTTTTAATCACATATATTCACCTATTTAAATTTATATTCACTCATAATTTAAATTATTTTATTTTATTTTAATTTCATACATAATACATATATATATATATCTTTGTTGTTAGTTTAAAACTATACATTTCATTATTTATTAGATATTACTTTTTAAACGCACACTTATATTTTAAATATAAAATTTCCATGTGCATAAGTATATGATGCAATCATTATTGTGTTGTTTTTTAGTCAAATTTATTATATATATGCACATATATAAAATGGTTATTATATTGTTTGATACTTGAGTTTGACTTCAATGTTCAATTTGATACCTAAGTTTCTTCTCTCTAAATTGGTACATGAGTTTGGCTTCAATGTTCACTTTAATACTTAAGTTTTTTCAAATTGATAACTGAGTTATTTTTAACCCAATTAAGTACCTAAGTTTGGTGTTGATGTTCAATTTATCGATATTTGAGTTTTTTTTGTCCTAATTAACTATATATTTTACTAGAGCACATGTGTCAAACTTTCATTGAGTCATATATGTCATTTGAGTTTGGTACCAAATTGAATATCAAAGCCAAACTTAGGTACTAAATTAGAAAAAAAAACTCAAGCACTAGATTGAACATTGAAGCCAAATGCATGTACCAAATGGTATATTAACCCTGCATAAAAAGATAGACTCTAAACTTGATAAAGTAGCATTTAGTCATTGATCTTAATAAATTTTTTTTATCCACATTTCTCCCAGAACTTAGTAACCTTTCCCCATTTGGTCCCCAAAACTGGATTTCTTAAAAGCCTAATGACATGAGCCTGCGTTATGCATTCATTTAAAACTCTTTTAATTTTTTTTTTAAAATGTTGTATTTTTTTATAAATTTTAAACAATTTCTTAATCAATTATGTATATTTTTTAAATTTTATATAAGATTTTAAAATTTTCATTGATGACGTTGTACCGAAATTAACGTGGACTTAACAAAAGTTTAAAAACCTTGTTAAACTATTAATAAATTTATATTTTGGTCATTCAATTTTAAAAAATTATAAAATGGTCATTAAACTATTCAAAATTTTTTATTTAAATCACTGAACAATTTGAAAGCTTTTATTTAAGTTACTGTGTTGTTAGGGATTTTCTTTTTAGAAGTTTGACTAGCAAGTTTTAAGCAATGATTTAACGATATGAGTGGAAGAACATATCTTAGATCAAAATTAATTTGATGATTAGAGTTGAAGAACGAAAAAGAAAATTGTTTCATGAAAACAAAAAAAAAAATTGAATTATAAAAAAAGGAAAATAAGAACTTTTGATTGGTGCAGGTGGTGCAAATAGAGAAAGTCACAAGACAACGATTTTTACAGGCAAATGACTCAAATGTAAACTTTTAAATAATTCAATGACCATTTTACAACTTTTTTAAAATTTAATGACCAAAACATAAATTTACTAATAGTTTAATGATCTTGAGAGTAATTTACTCATTAAAAAATTTACTAAATCCAAGGCAAGGATTTGCTTTTAATCACGAAAAGATATAGAAAGACCCGACGGTCTTTATCCCGCCACCTGTCCTTAATGCACCAATAAAAGATTAAATTCGATACACTAAATGACTAGATTACCCCCAAGATCGTCTTCTTCCATAGACCTGTAAGCCTTTCGTTTAACGACAAATGTCCATTTAAGAAAAGAAAAAAAAAAAACCAATTACACCAAATCAAATTCCTCCACTGCTTCTCGTACACGACAAACAGTCAAAGACCATAAATCACGTTTTCTCAATACGTAAAATTTGTTAAAGCACACCTCACCCCGGCGCACGATAGTATCTAACACTTCCTTTTTTATTCTTCATTTTATTTACTTACAAGTAACTCGAGCCTCTAGAGCTTTCCTCTTTTGGTTTTTTTTTTTTTTCTTTCAAGAGATTTCGTTACGTTACAGTGAAGGTGTGGCCGAAATTTCTATGCTGATTTCAAGCGGCAGATCTAAGTCATCTTAAGCAAGGTGAACTTAATTTGAACTTTGTTTTTCGATCGAATATTTTAGCTTGTTCAGCTTTAATTGTTTTTCGATCGAATATTTTAGCTTGTTTAGCTTTAATCATTGTTTGACTTCTTTCGAAATGATCTTTCTATTACACGGTTTCTACTGCGATTTGATAATTATTTTTGAAGTTATTTGGTTTGGTTGATATACGTGATTTCTTTTAATTTCATAGGTTTTAGCTTAGTTCAAATTTTAGATCATCTGTTGTTCGTTTTTCTTCTGTTTGGTTGTTTAGAAAATAAAGGAAAAGATAAAAAAAACTGAAGTGTGACCTGTAAGGTAGAAGTTAGCTTAATTTTGAATCATTTTAGTATCAATTTAAATTTTCGATGTGAAATTAATGAAAATGGAGCAAGAAAACTCTGTCTTATCATGATAAATATTTTTTATTGAAATTATGATAATTGATAATTGTAGATAATCATTTTTTTTTTTCTCTATTTAGCTAAGTCGTTAACTGCAGGTTAAACAGTTGTATTTCAGATTAATCTTTGTGTGACGGTAGATTTATACTATTCGCTTGGAGATCTCATTTACCTTTTTTCCCCCTGAATGCTGGAAATTAGCGTGGATTACAAGTTGTTGAACTTGTGTTTAACTTTTGTCATCAATTTAATACAAACAAATGAACTAAGGTTTTTATGTTAAGTTATTAATTTATTATTACTTATGAATGAAGGAAATATGATTGTGATGTTAATGCTAATTTACGTGCAACATGCAATATGATAGTGCAGTCCTTTAAAACGACAAAGGTTGAGTGATTTGAAGGCCAGAGCTGCTACTGTTATTTGGCATGTGGGAACGTGAAGGCAGAGCATTCTCGATGTACAAGAGGATGCCATCTAGAGATCGTTCAGATGTAATGGATGTAGAAGAGAATTCAGGTAAATTTTATCTATTGACCAGCTGAGGGTTTCTGTACAACCACGGTTGTGGAGTTGATAGACCCAGAACCAACAAACTTCAGTTCCATTCTAATTGCCTGAAGCGCTCACCGGTATTGTTCCTTGAGACGGGTCTTTGCAAGCTTTGTACGCAGAAAATTTTTAACCAATGGCAGTATTTTGGAACTTTTAACTAATGGCAGAGTTTTTGGCTCTCTTTTCAATTGACCATTTAGAAATTTGCATTTGATTACCTGCGATTTGAAAAACGGATTAAAAACTGCAGTTGTTTTAAGAAACCTAACTAATTCGTGGCAAGTTAGGAAATCTGTTGTTTGAATCAATTTTTTAAATTATTATGACTGTTCAAGTATTTAAGAAGAATTTAGTGCTTAACTATTGTGGCCTTTTAGCTTTCTCACAGGACAGCATGGATGTAGAAACTACAAATCCTTCAATGTGGCTTTCTTTCCCACATGTTGTAGTGGGAACCCTATCTTCATTCCTATTTGGCTACCACCTTGGGTTTGTGTGCTATCTAAAACTGTCATCTTCATATTTTCTTGTTATTTGATTTGATAATTCTCCTATCAAGGCTAGATGTTTATGGTTTGCATGTTGGCTATTCTTTACAGGGTAGTTAATGAACCGCTTGAAAGCATCTCTTTAGATTTAGGTTTCAGTGGGAATACTCTGGCTGAAGGTGACATTTTCTTTTCCCAAGCATTTTTTTCTTCTGACTTTTGCATCTGGAGTCCAGACTTTTAACATGATATGTTGCAATTAAATATAGGTCTGGTGGTTAGCACATGTTTAGGCGGTGCCCTCATTGGATCTTTGTTCAGTGGTTGGATTGCTGATGGTGTTGGGCGTCGAAGGGCATTTCAATTGTGTGCTTTGCCTATGATTATTGGTGCTTCTACAAGGTGATATGCAATGCTAATCGAATGCTTTTAATGAATAATTTTGTGATATGCTCTTAATTTTCTTTCTATTTCTGCTCAAAATAGCTTGTGACTTAAATTTAAGCCCTCCCTTTATTTAATATATCTGTTCAGCTGTCATGAATTTAGTTGTTACTATTATATATCCTAGGAAAATGAATTAGGTATATATTTTATAATCTTGTGAAAAACTTATGTCTGACTTCAGCTCTATTATTTTGGATGAAATAAGAATAGCATGGACCTCAGTTGATTGATGTTACACAATTACGTTTCTTCTATTTGACCTTGAATGCCTTTTAATTCCTAAATCTTTTGTTGTGTAGAGTTCATGTATGAACTAGTTAACATCTGTGTTATACAGAGTAATTTTTTATTATCTTTCTAAACTTTGGTTTACTTATTCATTCCCCTCATCATTCTTTTCTCTTTGTTTCACTGCATAAAGTCTGAATCTATAAGGTTTAGGTCTGACAATTTTTTTTTTTCATTTTAGCGCAACAACAAAAACTTTGGCGGGTATGCTCATTGGAAGGTTCTTAGTCGGGACTGGAATGGGAATTGGTCCATCTGCTGTAGCTCTTTATGTGACAGAGGTATTCCTACTGTTAATTTTCTGTTGCATTAATCATGGCTTATATAGCACTCTCTCTGTGTATAAACATAAACTATTGTTTCATCACGTACAAAATGTGTGTAGGTTTCCCCTGCTTCTGTAAGGGGAACTTATGGAAGCTTCATCCAGATTGCCACATGTCTCGGACTTATGGTAGCTCTATTTATTGGAATCCCTGTCAAAGAAATTGCTGGCTGGTATGAATCATTATTTAGGCATCAATCATACTTCCTGTAAATCATTTGTAACTTTTCAGACTTATTGCATAATTGTCTCAGGTGGCGCATTTGTTTTTGGGTCTCCACAATTCCTGCTGGATTTCTTGCAGTTGCCATGATGTTTTGTGCTGAGAGTCCACATTGGTTATACAAGGTTTGCTCTCTGATTCGTATTATCTGCAATTGCAAAATTATTTACAATGTTAAATTCTTAATATTATTCAATGACCATTCAATCAAATCCTTGGATATTGATTCTTATAATTTTTTTCCTTTTGCGATAATCCCATCATCTAATTCTGTGTCATGGATGTGTATTGTTTCCATGTCCTCTAAGTCTATATTTGTTGCTATTTATAGATGCAATTCATTGTTGAAAATCACTAAAAATTTGGATTCTTTCACGTTATTTTATTTTTGCTACTTTTGCCACATGAAACTGCACTAATCTTCTGTTAGTTTCCAAGATGTGCCCATCATTTGTAGCATATGACAGAATTCGATAAAATCACATTTTCCTTTTTATTAAAAGCTTATAGCAGAGTAAAATAATTATATTCCCTTGATGATGTCACACAGCAAGGAAGAATTGCTGAAGCTGAAGCTGAGTTTGATAGGCTTTTAGGTGGATCACATGTCAAATATGCCATGGTGGAATTAGCCAAATTGGACAGGGGGGATGACGCAGACCCTGTAAAACTCTCTGAATTGTTCTATGGCCGCCATTTTAGAGGTAAATAGTACCATTTCTTTCCATGCCTGTACAAAGGCTTTCCAAGTTCTTTTTTGGTGCCTACAGCTACTGCTTCCTGTTCTGCTTTGCTTCTGTCCTTTTGGGCTTTGTTATTCATGTTCTCCTTTTGCAGTTGTTTATATTGGGTCAACTCTGTTTGCTTTACAACAGCTATCTGGTATAAATGCTGTGTTTTATTTCTCTTCATCTGTATTTAAAAGTGCGGGAGTGCCTTCAGATGTTGCGAATGCATTCATTGGAGTTGCTAATTTATCAGGTATACTTATTTACTTTCTTGTCAACATTTTATTTTGACATTTTGCCAAGTCTCATGATGCTGGTTTTCTCTTCATGTAGGATCTATCATCGCTATGCTTTTAATGGATAAACTTGGAAGGAAAATGCTCCTTTTGTGGAGCTTTTTTGGCATGGTAAATAGTAGTTTCACTAATTTTCTCATGGAAAGTATATCATTCATAACAAGGAATTTGGAAGAATGGTTTTAAAATACACTGTTGTTCTATGTTACCTGACGGGGGTGACTGTAAGATAGGATATGTGTCCGACATGTGTATGTTTAATATTTTCAAAGTTTTTCCTTACATGTGGAAGATCATATCTCTATACTTGTCACTCTTGCCTGAATATGTATCAGACATTAGTACTTTAAGAAATTGAAAACTCCAGATAACATAACTATTGATACCGTGTTAAGAATGGCTCAGCATAATGAAATTTATTTTAGAAATTGGGCTTTGATTTGTTCTACATTTGATTTTCTTAGGCTATATCAATGCTCGTCCAAGTTGCTGCTGCAAATACTTTTGTGTCAGGCTCTGCATCTTTATATCTATCAGTTGGTGGCATGTTAATGTAAGTATTGCTACAAATTATTTGCTTTCAAAAATCTCTGAACACCAAGGTTTTATAAGGCTGCATTGCCAGAAAGGATTCAGTATTTGTGAAAGTTGTGGTTGGAAATCAAGTCTCGGTTGTAAGTTCAATATGCTTGGGTTTTCAGACCCAAGCCGCTGGCTAACCTTGACCAGTGGAATAAGCAACAACTGAGAAGTTGAATTGATGTTCTGCAAATGTTGAACTGAGAAGTTGGTTATGTACTTCATTGTGGAAAAACGGAAATATAAATTGCCTACTACGTAAAATGTCAGTTTTGGTTGCTCAAAAGCGTTCCGGATATCAATTCTAATTTTCAACAATGTGCAGGTTTGTCTTAACATTTGCATTAGGAGCTGGTCCTGTTCCAAGTCTCCTATTACCAGAAATTTTCCCTAGTCGAATCAGGGGAAAAGCTATGGCAATTTGTATGTCAGTACACTGGGTAATTTTTTTCCTCTTTACTTTCATTTTCATTATTGGTTGTTTGCTTTCTTTTCTTCCACACACATACGTGTATACTTGCGATTGCAACAGCTTTCACGATCAAATGCAGATAGAACATTACCGTGATCTTCTGATGGTTTTTCTTGCTCTTTCAGGTAATCAATTTCTTCGTTGGCTTGCTCTTCCTGCGTTTGCTCAAGCAACTTGGACCGCAACTCTTATACTCGATGTTCGCAAGCGTTTGTATGATGGCTGTAGTCTTTGTTAAAAAGAACGTAATCGAGACCAAAGGGAAGTCTCTTCAAGAAATCGAGGTTGCTCTTCTCCCACAGGAATAAGCAGGTATATTTTTCTTCCAAAAATTTTCTTTGCAATTCAATCTCTAACGTTCCTAGTATCGAGCAGCCAAAGAACAACCACCCAACATGAAAAAAAAAAAAAAAAAAAAAAGGTATATGCATGCACACACACCAAGCATAAGCATATCACGGTGCCACACAGTCATACTAGATCAAAGTTATAAGCCCGTGACATTATATGTACACTTATTGTAAAGCAGTACTTTGGGAATCCTAAGATTTTGCTCGTAATGATTAGATTTCTAAAATCTATTCTTTCAGTTGAACCTAACTGTTTGGAATCTGAGTTCTCGAATTAAAATCTTACAATTGTGTTTTTCTTGATTTTTTTTCATGTAATGTCCTGTTTCTATTGAGCTATGTGTTGTTATATATACAATTTACATATAAAAATTCTGCTCAAACTAGCTTCAAATTTTGCAGTAATTGATGACCCAATCTATTTTCTTTTAAGTTAAAAGGCCCAGCTTGAGTTGCCCATGTGGGCAGGTTCTTTCACCGATTTATTATTTTAAACATTATTTGATATTTGAGGTTGGATTTTTTTTTTTATGTGATATTGGTGTGTTTTTGTGAATGATTTGGTGGGTGTATTTAGCAAAAGATATATATTTTGATTTTAGTATTCGATAATAGTAACGTTAATAAACAATTTAAATTTAACATATTAAAAAAATATCATTTTAAATTTCGTTAACATAATATTTTTTTTTTAAATATATCATATCCAAGCTGGCCATGGAACATATATATTTATAATTCAATTAACATATTTTAAATATATTTCTCGTCAAATATAAGCTGCATTTAATATTTAAATTGATAATTAAACTATGATAGAATTTAATCGGTATAACATTGATGTATTGAGGATAAATTTATAAAATTTTAAAAACTAAATATCAATATAAAATTTTTTACAATAATTTAGAATTTGGAGCAATTAACCACAAAAGAAATATAAAATCGACTCGATTTCAAGAAAAAAATATAATTGCAAAATTTGCGTTGGGTAACAGGCCTGGTTTACACTTGTTCGAGGTCTCTGTACCTGAAGTTCTACAGAAACTTGGTCGCGACGCTCATGGTTCCCAGCCTTTAACTACATTACATAGCTAGGCACTTTTGTTTTGGTGCCCTCCATTTTTGTTACCAATGTACGTATAAACCAACCTCGAAAAAAAAAACCTATCCAAACATGAAGTATTCAAAACTCAAAAATGGCTCCAACTTGAAATTTTCTCGAAATTTTAAAAATTCTCAGTTTCCTTGTAAAACCATAAACAGAAAGTTCCCGGAGAAAGAGATAGATTTCTTGGAACTTCCTCTTTCTTTTTCTTTTTTTTTATTTAAGAAGCTTCGTTTTCTTACGTCATTACTAAAGTAAACATGAACATGACAGCCTCAATAACCATAACTATGTTTAATTGCTCCTTTATATAAAAACATAAAATGAAGACCAAAATTTAGCTATTACCTGTAATGCTTGTGTTACAGTCTGCTGATTCTGGGTTTTGTCGCCATTGCCCATGTTCTACCTTCAGAAAAGACTGCCGGGTCTTTTGGGTGTTTGTGTTTATTCCTCACAGATAACATTAGTTTCCCAATATAGAATGAACAACCATCCACTTACCATAAATTTAAAGCTTAAAATTCATTTCTAAATTAATCTCTTAATTTTTGCTTTGGATACCAACCTTTAATTCTACAACACAGAACAAAGAGACAACTTCTCCTTTTATCTTCCATGAGATGATAAGATTTATTTCAACTACTGTGCTAGCAAGTGTTATTTGAAACAGGTTATATTTCGCTATTAGTCCCTGCGTAAATTATGAATTTAATTTTTATATTTTAATTTTGCATAATTTTATATATATACATTATGTTTTGATTTGATTTGATTTTCATAAGTTACTGATATCGCTATTGGCATAGCACTGGTTTACATTTACATAATATTGTATATATGAATAATTATATTTTTTTTTTTTGTACAAATGAATCAAAAATTAAAATCTCATATGCACGCTTAAATCAAAATTCAAATTTCTTATATATAATTATATCGAATCAAAAATCATATATCACATTGCATATTAATTAAATCTATATAACCATTAATAAAAACAATTTAACTTCCTTATTTTTAACTTAAAATTAAATTGCTCAAAATGAAAAAAATATAGGGATTCATTGTATAATTTTACTTAAAAAATTTCGTTTAAAATGATGATTTAACATGTCACGTCAGGTTACTATTACACTGTTAACGACAATTAACGCTTAGTAACTAAAATATTATAACAGGATAACGTAAGTGAGTAAAACGTAATATTTCAAACACAAGTGACTAAAATGTAATTCGAGACAAACAAAAGTAATTATTTTAATAGTTTATTTTTTTTTAATTCAAAATAAAAGTTAGTGTTTATTTGAGAAATTCAAACAGCAGTATAGTACAGATCATTTGCCTTCATTCTTGTAAACATGTACGAATGGTATAACCTGTCTTGTTTAATGAAGACTTGAAGAATATTTCCAATGACTTTTAACGTTTTCTCTTTTTTGACTTTGATTTTTATTTATTTATTAAAAAACCCAAGAATTCGTGTTTTTCTATTAACTTCGTGTATTTTATCGTTTTAATTAATGGTATATTACACTTAATTTTTTATAATTTAATAATTCATATTATATCGTAATTTAATTATGTTATTTCATAATTCAAATGATATAGATGTATTATATTTAATATTTATAATATTATGAATCAAATTTAGTGTATTTGTCTCGATGCAAAGTTGCTACCCCCCTTGACTTTTTTGTTATCTTTGGAAGTATTTAACCATTAGAATCTCCATGAGTAATCAATCGAATCGAGTGAAAAAAATTTGAATTATTCGAGTTTGTAAGTCCTATTTTATCATATTAACTCAATTAAAAAAAATTCGAATAAAGTGAAATGGAATTTGAGTAGAATCGAATCGAGTGAAATTGTTCGAGTTAAATTAAACATGTTAAATTAAAATCTTGTTACAATATAATTAATTCCATGTTAAAGCATATAAAATTGAAACCATATATATTTGAAAATTCTTTCAAAGTAAAATAATAAAAAATACTTTAGTATGATAAACTTGAATCATTAATTAACTTATTTAGGTCTCAAAATTATTATCCTAGAAAAATTTTAAATTTTTAACTTTATATAATTTTTAGAATTTTTTAGAAATTTTTTTAGAATTTTTTTAAAATATAAATTTTGAAATTTTTATAAATAATTTAAAATTTAAGAATTATTTGGAATTTTTTAAATTTAAGAATTATTCTGAATTTTTGAAAATCATTTTGAATTATTTTGTAATTTTTGTTGAGAGAGAGATCGATTTGCTCATTTTCAAACTTGACAGGGACCAAAAAAGTATTTACACCAATTCTTTATTCAAATTATTCTGAGTTATTCGAATTGTAAAATTCAACTTGATTTGAACTCAAAACTCGAATTACTTCTTCGAGTTGACTTGAATAATTCGAATAAATTGATTCGATTAACTCAAAATTTATTTTTTTTCGATTTTTTCTAATCAAATTAAGTTTTACTCACCCTAACTTATGGTCATTTTATCTTTTGATATTCCCCTTAGGGGGTCAAAATTAAATTTTAAAATTTTAAAAAGATTAAAATATAATTTTATAAATTGGAAAAAATTATAATACAACTTTTTAATATATATGTATAGTGATTTTATTATTTTTGAGACCAAAATTTCCAACCTACCCTTATGCAGTTTTTCTTTTATAATATTTATTTTAACTCATAATAATTATCGTCGTTTAAATTGTAACAATAACAACAATATTAACTGAATTAAATATGAATAATATGAAACGTGAGATTATATTTACATTAAAACAAAAAATGGATATTTTATTGGACTTGTACAAGAATTAAGTTGAAAATAGAGTCTGGTTTTTTTTTTTTTTTTTGCTTGTCTTTTTTAGCCTAATATTTCATATTAATATTTATAATTTTATATAAATAAATTTAAATAATTTTTTTGATTATCAGGGTAAAACGAGCCAATCCAAATAAAAAATACATCAAAACTAACCCTTTTAATTTTATCAATTTAATCGATGAAACATTCATTTGCTTAATTAAATAAATGTCGAAATTTTGAAATCTCAAGTTTAAGTCTCAATCTATTTCTCTGCAAAATATATGAATGCGAGTTTAGTTGTTTAAATATATCCTGATTTTTTTATTGATAGTTGAACTAATTATTCAATCCCTTTTAAGTAATTTAATTTAATCCATTTCTTTTAACTTTAGCCAAATGAGAAAATTTCATTTTCACCCCTCAGAAAATTTAATTATTCATTTTTTTAGTTTTGCACCTTAATTTTTAAAAAAATTTATCTTGACCCAGCGTTTTTTTTTTTTTTTTTTTTTTACTTTATCCTTATGTTACATATATATGAATGTAATAATTGATGATGATTATAGTTATAAATGTAAGATACAAACAAAAAATTAGAGGAGGAAATGGAGAAATGTGGTTAGTGATGGTCAGTGACCAAATTTTGTATTTATTTTGTTCAACGTATTCAACCACAATTCAAAAGCTTCCCAATTTTTTTATTTAAAAAATAAAAAAAAGCTGGTTTGCCAATTTGGAATATTATATATAATATATATATTTGGGCTGCTAACAATAACAGCCACCTCAAAGATAATTTATATAATGGTATATTTTTTCCTATAATAATTGTATTTAAATTATTTTACTATATATAGTTTTGGTATATTTATGGGGTTTAAAATTAAGTTTTAATTTTTATGATAGTAAAAATATAATTTTATCATTTGAATAATCTATATATTTATAAATTTTAAAAGATTAAATCAATTTTTTATAATTTTTAGTAGGTCAAACTATAAATTTACTTTTATTAATTTAAAATTTTAAAAAATTTAAAAGACCTAAATAAATGTTTTATCATTTTAGGAGGGTCGAAGCCCTACCAAGTACCAACTCCCTAATTATGACCTTATAGTGTGTTTTAATTATTTCTTTTAAAGAATGTTCTAATTACTTTTTCTCTATTATCCATAATCATACAATGTTTACTATTGTTAAGGTTGTTTTAAAGGTTTAATTATGAAATTCTATCTTTACTTTATAAAAAATTTATTGCCAAAAAATATATAAATTTGAATCATTAATTCTTTTATAATTTCTAACTTAAAAATATTTACTTATGAATTTGATATACTAATTTCGTTGACAGGTTTAATGGAATTTTTGAATAAAAAATAATGATAAATTAAATATAAATGGACTAAATTTTAATTTTCGTAAAATAAAAGGTACGAAATTTAAAATTATAACCACATCTATCCCACCTGTGTGCTATAAAATGTAATCAATCCGAAATGAATACAAAAATTTGCAGCTGAAAACGGCAGTAGAGAAGCAATAAATTTTTTGAAAAAATTTTGAGCTTGCAATGAATCGGTTAAACTTAACCAGTTCATTATTTCTTCTTTTCGTTCTTTTAGTCGGCGATGTGGAATCTACCTCCAACAGCCACGGTGATGCAAGTTCCGATGATGCTGTCTCTAATTTCCGGCCAAGCCTCGCCATTGTCATTGGCATTCTCTGTGCCATGTTCGCTTTAACTCTCTCCCTAGTTGCCTGTACAAAATTCTGCCACCGTGGAACCACCGTCGACAGCGGTGATAACCTCCCTACAACTCTCCGTCGAACAAAATCTGGGTTCTCCGGGATCGACAAGAATATCATAGAATCACTCCCTTTCTTCAAATTCTCGTCGATCAAAGGATCGAAACAAGGACTCGAATGTTCGGTTTGCCTCTCGAAATTCGAAGATACCGAGGTTTTAAGATTGTTGCCGCAATGCAAACACGCATTTCACGTCGAATGTATCGACGAATGGCTTGAAAAACACTCGAGCTGCCCGCTTTGTCGCCGGAAAATCAACGCCGACTATCCGACAATCTTAAAGTACTCCAACAGCTTCCGGTTCTTAAGAAACGGCTCGAACTCAAACATGGAGCTCAAAGAAGATGGCGGGTCATCAATATTTGAAACCAGAACAGCGGACATGGCCACCGACAACGACGATGATCGGAGGGTGTTTCATAAACTCAACGTGGTTTTCAAAAACCGGTGGAGCAATTTAAGTTCTTCAGACATTGTTTTGTTGAACTCCGAAATGGTTAACGATATGTCAAGCGAAATGATCGAAAACGAGAAAAAAATGAAGATTATTGAGGATGTAAAGATCAAAATCAGTTCGATCAATGAAACCAATACAGTTTCAGGTCCTGTTGTTGCTTCCACATCATCGTCAAGGATTGTTAATGAAGGTGAAAGAAGATCAATGTCGGACATTACTGTTTTATCGAGGTTTCGAGATGTGATTACGAGGAACAGAACATGTGAGCCGCCGCCACCGTCGCGGTCTTCGTCGTTATCGGAGAATTTTACGAACGAGGAAACAATAAGGCGACAATGGTGGTCGATTGCTAGAAGAACAATTCAATGGTTTTCTAACAGAGAAATAAGGTCTCAAAAATCTCGAATTCAGCCAATTTAATTTCTTTTTCTTTTTCTTGGTAAATAGTGCACTTTATGTAATATTTTTTTTCTTTTTTTTTTCATTATTTTTTGAAATTCTTATGTAATAGTCAAATTCTTGAGAATATTATTATATATATAATAAATTCAGAGGAAAATTCACATATTAATATAAGATGAGATTCGAATTTGAGATTTCAAAGAACAAGCAATTCTTAAATTGCATTTAATAAAAAAGAAAACGATACATAAAACTTCTTTAGAGTGATAGTTTAAGTTTTTGTTAAATATAAAATATTGACAATAATTTTTTATTATTATATAAACTCGTATTAGGGATTGGATCAAGTGGCAAATAAGGGAGCTCAATGCTAGTTTCACATTGGATAAATAAGTAGAAAAAGCTTTGTCTATTGTTCAGGGATCTAATCCAATTTGATTTCAAATTTCAAACTGGACCTAATCATAGGTCTAGCCACTCACTTAGGTTTAAAGATTGGTGGAGGGTTTGGACTAAAATATATGCCCAAAAATGAGTTTAGACAAAAAAATAAGACTCATTTTCTAAACGAATCAAGTATTGGATAAAACTTTTTGGCCCAGACCTGGCTTGAATATGCCTCAATTTTTTTTTTCTGATGTTGTTTTCCTGTCATTTTGGTATTGCATTGTTATTGTTTGAATATTACATAACTCTTGTTTTATTATAAATTTTACTATTATTTTAGAGTCATTTGCTTATTAAGTTGTAACTATCTTAGTGTTAATTAAATATAATTTTTTAATTTATTCTCAATTTGTTGGGAAACACTTGTTTTAATATTTTTAATGTATTTGATATATTATTTTTTTAAAATTTAATTTTTAATGTAAAAATTTAATACGAACAAGCCGGGTCAATATCAAATTTAGTATTTTTATCTGAGTCGGACTTAAGCAACAATTTAAATTTATTTTTCAGATCGAACACAAACCTAAAACATGAGACTAAAATTTTATTTCAATCCAATTCGAAATTTATCTCAAACCCCCCCCAAAAAAATAATTGTTTAAATTCCAACTAAATTATTTAAGTTGATTTAATAATTCAAATAACTTGAATTGTTTGATTTAAAAGTTGAAGCTTAATTTATTATTAGGAATTGAATTAGATTTTGATCATTCCCAACTGCTGCACACTCGGACAATAAAAAAACGAAAGGGAAAGGGAGAAACGTTACAGATACAGACAGTCACTGACAGGGGACATTTTCTTTGTTTACATCACAAACCCAAAGTTTAAAGGAGACAAGGAACTGGTTTTATGTTTTTATTTCTTGAGAAACATAAACAATTATATTATTATTATTATTATTATTAATAATTTACTATTTTGCTTTTAAATTATATTTGTGTTTTTTATCTTGATAATTAAGTTTTAGATAAACTATAAAAATGGTCACTTATGTTTGTTTGAGATCACATTTTTAGTTACTTATGTTTGAAATGTTACGTTTTAATCACTTACGTTATCTTTTTGTTACAAAGTAGTCACTTTACCATTCAACTCCATTACCTCCCTAGCGGCAGTCTTATGTAACAGTCCAAATAAGTTTAAATACCAACTTAGAGGTTCAATTGCTGAGATGAAAATAAGTTTTTAATTAAATAAATTTAATTTGAACTGCCACATAAGACCATCGTTAGGAAGGTAACGGAGCTTAATGGTTGAGTGACCATTTCGTAACAAAACGATAATGTAAGTGACTAAAATGTAATATGAGGCAAATAAAATTGACTATTTTTATAGTTTACCCTTAATTTTTTTTTGTTTTAATTATAATTTTCTTCCAAGTTTATCCAAAAATAGTTACCAACGAAAAATGACAAGTCACATTATCAAAACCAAACCAAGTGCCATTGAACATCCTCGGAATGCTGCCGGAAATGGGACAAAAAACGACAGTTTCCGGTGACGGAAAGGAGTGGTGATATTATACAAAGGCCTCTCAATAATATTGTCATAAAATTGATTGAATGGTTTGATTTTACAGTTTTCATTTACTTTTGGAATCACTGCAACGTCAATGGCTTTTTTTTTTTTATGGCTCATTTTTCCTTTATTTAAAAATAAAAAATTAATTAGACCGATAAGTTAATCAATTTAAACATTAAAAGGAGTGGATTTAATTTTTTAATAATTTCACAATTAAATTATAGCTTATTTAATGAGTGACATTAATTAAATCCTTCATTTAAATAATAATAGAAATGAGTTATCGGTGATTTTTCAATTGAATTGAGATTTAGTTGATGATAGGCACGAAGTCAGAAATATTTTTAGAGGACGGAATTAAATTATATACTTTTACGATAATAAAAATGTAATTTCACCATTTTAATAATCTATATTTTTATAATTTTAAAAGGATTAAATTAAATTTTATCATTTTAGAGGGCCAAAATGCAAATTTACCATTATAAATCTAAAATTTTATAAATTATAAAAAGACCTAAATGAAAAAATTTCTATTTTAGAGAGACAGGCCCCTGTCAGCCCTTGGTTGATAGGTAACACTAACTCAATCAACCATTTAAATAATAGTACATATACATACATTAGACTTAAAATAAGAGGATTAGGCAACATTTAGTCTTAAAATGCGACAATAATTTTTGTCTATGTGATGATGTGGCACTTTGAAATTGTACCACATCAGCATTTAAACTTTCATTAGATTTCCATGTTATCTCATGGACCAAAACTGATAAAAATTTTCAACTATTAGAACTAATGTGAAAAAAAACGCAGGGGCTAAATTGAAAAAATTACCAAGTTCAAGGACTAAATGTTATTTTAACCCTAAAATAATTTTTTTAGCCAACCAAAAACTAAAGGCTGAGAAACAAACTTGCGCAAGAGCCGAGCCAAGCCGAGCCCATAATCATATTGTTGTTCGTTTTTTTTTTCCTATCCATTAATGGAAAAAATAGGTAAGGATTTAAAGGCTAAAGCCCAACCTTTCATTTCCCTCTCTTCCATTTCTGATGAATAGCAAGCAATAGGTTTTCTCTTGTACGCATTTTCATTTAGTTCACTTCTGAAAATTTTCCCCAGAAAGCTTTATCTCTTAAAAAAAAAAGTACAGTTTTTGCTTGTAATATGACAATGGCTCATTGATTTTTGAAGTTTCTATATGTTCTTCATCGACTTTCTAATGTTGGGTTGTTCATATTTTCTCATGTTGTTGCTTCTCTTTGACTGAAACCATGAATTTTTTTTATGGTATTTTTGGTAATGAATTTGTTGTTCTTGTTTATTGAATTGGAAGTGAAATGTTGGGTCTTGGTTTTTTTTTTAAGTGAAAATCCTACTACTGTAGCAGTGAGCAATGTGATGAAAATAACCTGATTATCGAACTCAAAGTTTAACTCAATTGGTTCATACAGCTACCTTGAGATGGATTTTGATAAGAACATTTTGATAAGAACCCTTTTTATGTTAAGCATCATTTGGTTAATTTTCACCTTTTAAGTGTTACATTGATTCATTATGCACTTTAGTTGAAGCACCCTTATCCGCTACTCATGTCCGACTCATATTCGGATATGATACGAGGGTAGAACAGTCCAAGGTTTCGAGCTCGAGTAATGCAGGCTAGAATAACTAGACGAAAGATGCTATCTATTTGTTGTGGTTCTAAAGTCCAAACTGTTATACGCTTGCAACCTACAATACCTTGAGTTGAACATGAAATTTTGATTTGCATAACAAATTTAATCACCATATTTATGCCTGTGATTGTAATTTTCTGTTTGCTGGGGCATTAATCGAAGATATTAACCGTATTGGTTTCGGTATATTGGTGCTCGTATATCGTGTGCCGTATTGAAAACTTTGGAAATTTATGTGTTTTGAGTGCATTGTTCATGTTCTTGCAGGTGAAGGTACAGATGAAGCACTTATTTTAGTGCAGATTGTACTTCGATTTTCGCCACTATGACTCCTGTGATCCCGTGTTCTATTAGCAATACTACGCTTATTCTCGGTGCTGCCTGTTCGGTAAGGAAGAACACTAGTTTAACGAGATGCAGTTCCTAAAGGAGACACACAAGATATGCTCTACCCTCACATAGATTTATCCTACCTTTGTCAACCAGGGTTACATCATTTCCGCAATATAGAACAGGGTATGCTTTGAATGGAAAACCAGGAACCTGTATATCTGCAACTGGGGCTGATGTAGCAGTGGAGCAATCTGATTCTCCCGTAAATGCAGTTGAAACAAGTGAAAAATCAGATTCTAATGATGCACCAACACAGTCCAAACGAACGAGATTTGTAAGGAAAAGTGAGATGCCGCCTGTTAAGGACGAGGAGCTTATTCCTGGTGCAATGTTTACAGGGAAAGTAAGATCAATCCAACCATTTGGTGCTTTTGTTGATTTCGGGACATTCACGGATAGACTGGTGCATGTTTCTAGGCTAAGCGATAGCTTTGTTAAGGATGTTGCGAGTGTTGTTTCAGTTGGACAAGAGGTAAAGGTGAGGTTAGTTGAAGTAAACACCGAGAGTGGGAGAATATCGCTTTCAATGCGTGAAAATGATGATGCTAGTAAACGACAGCCACAAAATGACGGTCCTTCCGGGACTGACAGGGCCAGGCCAGCTAGGAAGAATGCTTCAAGGCCTGGCCAGAAAAAGGAGCCGATGAAAAGCTCGAAATTTGTCAAGGGACAAGACCTAGACGGAACGGTTAAGAATTTAACTCGATCAGGTGCTTTCATATCACTTCCCAAGGGGGAAGAAGGATTCTTGCCTACAATGGAAGAATCCGATGATGGACTTATGATCATGATGGGAGGGCCATCATTGCAGGTTGACCAAGAAGTCAAAGTTCATGTGTTGCGCATCACACGGGGACAAGTAACTTTGGCGATGAAGGAAGAAGAGGACAATGATAACTTGGCCTCGCAGCTCAGCCAAGGTGTGGTGTACACTGCAACGAATCCCTTCATGCTAGCTTTCCATAATAACAAGGAGAGTGCTGCGTTTTTGGATTAGAGAGAAAAGCCGGAAAAAATTGAGGTTCAAACGGTCGCTGACGCTACTGCAGCAGGTGAACTGGTTGAAAAGGAAACGGATACAGTTGCCAATATCGCAAACGAGGAAACCGCAGATAAGGAAACAGAGGAGAGTTTTGAAGTTACATCTCCTGAAAGTAGCGCAGAAGTTCCACTAGTAGATGTGGTGGAAAGCGATGAAACTTTGGGATCATCCGGAGAAATAGTCGATCAAGTTACAACTTCAGAAAGTTCAGTTGTTGGTGAAGATTCCGATGCAAAGGATGAAGTACAAGTAGAAACACCCGTGACGGAGGATAAAATCCCATCTGCCACATCAGTTCAAGATGATCAAGTTGGAGCTATTCCCAAGGAAAATGGAAGTGTTGGCAGCACGTATGTACAACCAGATGTTCCTGATTTGAAAGATGTTGAAGGTAGCTATCCACGAAACTGCTAGCAAACCTATATTTGGAGAATTTCATTCAGCATGTTCGTAACACTGCACCAAAATGATGACAGGAAACTGAATATCTGTGATTCTGCATATAATAAACAAAGGCATTAATATTATCTAAATACATAGATACATACATACATACATGTCTGCATACATGCATACATGTAATATGTTCATGACTCTGCACCCATATGATGATTGGAAACTAAATGTCTGTGATTCTGTATATAATATGCATACAATAAGCAAAGACATTACTATTATCCAAATACATTGATACATACAAACGTGCGTGCGTGCATGCATATTATATACATACATTCTTTATGTTCATGACTCTGAAGCAAAATGATGATAGGAAACTGAATATCGGTGATTCTGTTTATATTATGCATGCTATAAACAAAGGCATTATTATCATCCAAATACATAGATGCATAATGCATACTTAAATACCATATGTTCGTAACTCTACACCAAAATGATTATTGGAAACTGAATATCCGTGATTTCTGCATTAATAATAAACAAAGGCATTACTATTATCTAAATACATATATACATAAATACCATATGATCATAACTCTGTACCAAAATGATGATTTGGAAACTGAATATATGTGAATCTGCATATCATCATAATTCATATGCATATAATAAATAAAGGCATTACTATTATCCAAATACATAGATATGTACATGCCTGCATATATAAACAAAGGCATTACTGGCGTGTACAATGTAAGATCCATCAGAGGGTCATATCCCCCTTACTATTCAGACTTGGATCTGTCTTAGAACTTTGTAATTCTTATTGCCGGTTTTTGCAAAGATACAGCGGAAGACAATGTAAGCTCTGATCCATCTCAAGAATTAGCTGATGATCAGATTAAGTCTTCTGTAAGTGAAGCGATTGAAGAAACTGAGAACAAAGTTGAGAATACTGAGGATGAAGTGCCGATGGAATCACTAGAAACTCTGTCTGCCTTAGAAGTTAAAGAGGTAGAACCTCCACCTCAAAAGAACGACGAGGTTACCGATTCAAATGGCTCTACCCCGAAGGAAAATGTGATTACAGGTTTATACTTCGTCCATTTTGGCAATTGTTTCTACCTATTAAAAGCTAAATAAAGTATCCATATCTGATGCATATCTGAATTCGTGTACCATACATGAAAAAAACGTATGAAGTACCCATGTCTGATGCATATCTAAACGAAGTACGAGGATATGACCCTATGAATACATGAAAAAACGTAAAAGAAAATATCCAAATCTGAGTAACATAGACTCCATCTTGATATGAGTTGAAATTATGCTCTCTTTTTTATATTTGAACCCCTAAAACTCGTATTTTATATTCCCTTTTCATGATATTTAAAATTTTGTGTTCTATTTATGCAACAACTGTATCACCAGCTCTTGTAAAGCAGCTCCGTGAAGAAACAGAAGCAGGAATGATGGATTGTAAGAAAGCACTCTTGGAGACTGGAAGAGATATTGTTAAAGCGCAAGAGTTTCTTCTCAAGAAAGGCTTGGCAAGTGCAGATAAAAAAGCCAGTCGAGTCACAGATGAAGGAAGAATAGGTTCTTACATTCACGATAGTAGGATCGGTGTCCTAGTAGAGGTTAACTGTGAGACAAATTTTGTCTCCTGAGGTGACATCTTTAAGGAGCTTGTCGATGATCTTGCCATGCAGGTTGCTGCCAGTTCTCAAGTACAATATCTTGTTCCTGATGATGTTCCCGAGGATATTGTAAATAAGGAAAGAGAAATAGAGATGCAAAAGGAAGATCTCTTATCGAAACCGGAACAGATTAGATCTAAGATTGTTGAAGGACGAATAAGGAAGAGGCTTGAAGAATTGGCTTTACTTGAGCAGCCCTACATTAAGAACGATAAGTTAGTAGTGAAAGATTGGGTGAAGCAGACTATTGCTACCATTGGAGAAAATATAAAAGTGAAAAGAGTTGTAAGGTTCAATCTCGGAGAGGGACTTGAGAAGAAAAGCCAGGATTTTGCTGCCGAAGTGGATGCCCAAACTGCAGCAAAGCCAGTTTCTACTGTCGAAAAAAAACAACCGGCTTCCTTGGAAGCCAAGGAAACTGATCAGAAGTAAGTAAATATTTCCCATGTTTCGTAATAATACAAACTCATTATGGTCACGTTTTTATAAACCAAACACGACACTTCGTAGTATATAGGTTTGAGAATGATAAACCAATTGTTTTAGTTGGACAATGCTGAAATGAAGAACTCATTTGTCTTCTGCAGACCTGCAGTAGCAGTCTCAGCCGCACTTGTTAAACAACTACGTGAAGAAACAGGTGCCGGGATGATGGACTGCAAGAAAGCTCTGTCCGAAACCAGGGGCGACCTTGAGAAAGCTCAGGAATACATTAGAATGAAAGGCCTTTCAACCGCGGACAAGAAATCTAGCCGCCTTGCTGCTGAAGGCAGAATTGGTTCCTACATTCACGACTCTCGGATCGGTGTACTAATTGAAGTCAATTGCGAGACTGACTTTGTTGGTAGAAGCAAAAAATTCAAAGAGTTGGTCGATGATCTAGCAATGCAAGTCGTGGCCTGTCCACAGGTGCAGTTCGTATCCATCGAAGGCATCTCAGAGATTGTGGTAAGCAAAGAAAAAGAGCTCGAGATGCAAAGAGAAGACCTCGCACCAAACCGGAGAACATTAGAGAGAAAATCGTCAAATAGAGGGTATCAAAACGGTTTGGAGAGCTTGCCCTTTTGGAACAACCATACATCAAGGACGACATCGTGTTGATTAAAGACTTGGTAAAGCAAACCGTTGCTGCAATCGGAGAGAACATAAAAGTCCGAAGGTTCGTTCGGTTTACTCTCGGAGAGACGGTTGAAGATACTAAAACCGGAACAGAGGCATGAGACCAGGGGGGAAAATGTAAGCTTAAGAATGAACTTCCAATGATATAAATGGGAAGTATTTTTGAGTAATGGAGGTGATTGAGAACTAATTTTGAACTTAGAGAAAAATAAATTTGATTCTTTATTTGATTAAACAGCTTCTGATTTTGTATGATATTAGCAGTTTATCTTTTTCCAGTTTATTTTTGCAACATTAAAATACTGAACAAATCTAAATAAAAATATTAAAAATATTAATATTCATTATTCAAAAATTAATAAAAATATTAAAAATATATTTTATATTAATATTCATGTATTTTATAATTAAATTTAAATCTAAAAATAGCTTATTATTATTAAAATTGAATTAAAACCAGGCCAAGTTGGGTTGGCTCAAGACATAAAATCTTTGTCCAAACTTGACCATGAATAAATTTACCCACCAAAAAAGATTCACTCGACAATGACAAACAATCAAATTATATTAAATGCAACTGTCATGCCCCTTACTTTTGTCACACGAGCCTAACCATCAATCAAGCTGCATTAAATGTATCTATCACCTCTGTTGCGCGGCTAATACAGTTTTCTCTATAATGTCATCTCGTAAGAAACAAATAATAGACTTTCTCCCTCCTATAGGGATGAATTTGCTTTGATTCGAGTTTTTTTTTTTTAATTTTCAAGCCATTTATAATAATTTAGTTTGCTTCAATTTTATATTTTTTAAATATTGATTTTAGTTTCTTTCTACTTTATTTTAACAAAATGACTTTATTTTATGATTTTTTAAACAATATTTTATAAAGCTCCAAAAATATTTCTAAAAAATTAATAATTTTAAGTAAATAAAAAATAATCAATAACATTATATAATATTTCCTGAAACATATTTTTTATATTTTTAAGTTATTTCACTATTTTAATATAAATTATTTATTTTTACATCATAAAAATTGAAATCAATTCTAAATTAAATAAAAATAAATTTTAGTTATGTTCGAATAATCATGATTTTTTTAATTTTTATTTTAAAAATCATCCAAATATCATTATTCAAATTAGCGTCAATTCCTCGATTTTTTTTCTTAGGCCTACTGTCCTAAAATATCGAAGAGAGGAATAATAACCACCATGCTATCAAACTTAGTCTAGAGAAGACATGTTCAAGGGTCGTACTATCCACCATCCACCTAAGCTCGAAAGCTTGTCTAAAATTTGGGAGGTTGATTGTTGAAATAGAGAATAATTGCTTAAAGTAACTTTAAGGGCTAAAAAGTTCATCATTCTTCATCATTGAAAGGATATTTATAAGAGAGGTTATCTTGTCCACTAGCGTGACATGACAGATTGTTATCAAAGAAGTTGTCATCATGCAATACGTGAAGAATGTGCACTATGTGCCCATTCTATTATGTATTTGATGGGTGCATAGTTGTTATACTCAGATAGGTCTCTATTACTTTAAAAGTATGTTCACACCTAAAAAATAAGATATCTCTTCAAGCAGAGCCAATAGGAGGGTCAATGTTGTTTATGCTACTAATTACTTGTGCTCAAGTGGCATACAAATGTAACAAATATCTATTATTATCATTATACTAGTGATTAGTCAACCAACGAAATTGAATTTTTTTTAATATAATATATAATAATTATATTGATAAAGTCAATTGAACTTAAATTATTAAAATATTAATTATAAAAAAAATATAAAAAATTAAATTTTAAACAGTAGAAATGCTTTTTTTTTTTTTATAGATTTATTATTTCTGTTATTTTATTGGTTTGGTCGTTGGTTGTATCTTTGGATAATATTAGTTGACAATGAAGCCCTTAAACCAAACTAAAAACCTAATTTATACGCTAAGTCTTTTATTATAAAATAATTGGAATAATGTAGATGCGATTAAATTCTATAAAAAGTCTCTATATTATGAGTGTTTATTATAATATAATATTTTTAGTTATTTTAATTTGTACTCATTTAAAAAAATATTTTTTTTAATAATCTCATTATAGGCAGGGCGAAACCAGGAAAAAAATTTAGGGGGTCAAAATTGTAATTTTTACGATAGCAAAAATATAATTTCACTATTTTAATAGTATATCTTTATAATTTTTAAATGATTAAATCAAATTTTTATATTTTTAAAGGAGGTCAAAATGTAATTTTATTTATACTAATTTAAAATTTTAAAAACTTAAAATTTTTCATTTTAGAGGGGACGGGCCTGCTATCCCCCTTAGTTTCATTCCTGATTATAGGTTTTGGTCATATTTGCTCCTTTTAACAATGTCTAGAACTACCTATAGTCTCTCCTTAACCCATAAATAGGAAGATAACCTATTTCAGCACACTCGAACTTGTGATAATGTTGATAATGTTGATTAATAATAGATTTTTCAAAAAAAAAAAAAACTAAATCTCCAAATTTTTATATATTTTTAAATTTCTATATTATGGTCTTTTATAGAAGAAGAAAAATTCCTACCTAATGGAATACGAGATATTAAGCGGTGTAATATCCCATTAAATCTAAATAAACGCATTGTTTGCGAGTCGTTATTAGTATACTCTCAAGATTATTTCTCAACTTTGAAAGGAGTTTAAGAGCATATGTTTCGATACTTAAATTGGAAAAACTGTTATTATTGAAGAGTTTTGTGCATCAATAATATTCGAACTCGTGACTTCTAGGATATAGAAATCATGTGAGCAAATATGATACCATACGAACTAGTCTATGTAGGCATAGAGATGTCTTTGGACTCTTTTTAAAATCGAGAGACAAAAGTTTGAGAATGTGTGGTTCACGACATGCAAACAAAACAATATATTCATGTTATTAACTCAATAATATAATATTATTAAATAATATTTTAAACTAAATCAATCCAATTTCCTGACACTATTATTTAAAATCTCACTCATAAATAAATTTAGAAGCTAGACCCGATCATGAGTTGGGCTACCTGTCTAGACTTGAAGGTTTATTTGATAAATGGGAGGGTTTGGACAAAAATATAGGCCCCAAAAAATGGATTTGAACAAAAAATAAGGCTCGTTCTTTTAACGAGCCGAGCCTCAGGTAGGATTTTTTTGTCTAGACTGTTTTGCTACCATTTTACTTTCATTTTGTTATTATATTGCTATTATTTTGTTGTTATTGTTTATATATTTCATAACTCTTATTTTATTATTAATTTTACTACTATTTTGGAGGTATTTTCTTACTAAGTTGTAACTATCTTAGTATTATTTAAGTATAAAAATTAAATATTTATTTTAATATTTTTAATATATATTTGATGTATTATATTTTTTAAAATTATTTTTATATAAAAATAATAATCTAAAAAAAAGTTAATACGAGCTGACTAGGTTTAGGTTTAATATTTTTAATCTGTGTCGAGCTTAAACAGAATTTTAAGTCTATTTTTTGAACCAAATCCGAATCTAAAATTTTGTATTGACATATACTAACCTATGATCACGTATATTTAAAGCCATTTTATGCCTCTCTTGAAGTAAATTTTGTTTGCTGTAATTAATGAAAAAAAAAAAAACAGAATACATTTTCATTAATTAAATAGGATAAATAGTGAACAGAAGCAAGCATCTTAATGGTAAGTAAATCAAAGTATGATCCAAGTATTTGTCAATTAAAGCAAAGAATTAAATCTTATTTTATCATCATCCAAAACACACGTGCCTTACATCACTTTCCAAATTTGGTGACCTCATAAAACTAGCCACCAACTTGCCAATAATAACACCAAAGCTTAGCTACCCAACCTGGTTTTAGATTTGATGGATTCTGAACTCTTAATTAATTAATAATTTATACATATAAAAATTGGAATATATTCGAATGAGGAACCGTGTATAATGATATTTGAATTTAGAATAATTAAAATAAATATATATCCGTAATATTTACTCATGATAAAATTTAAATTTAAGCCATTAAAGTATAATTGATATTTGTTGAAGATGACAAAATTAAATATCAATTTATTTCCCCCAATTTTATCTTGAAAAATTCTAGATATATTCGACTGCAACCCAACCCTGATACGTCACAAATATATATTTTTCTATATTTAATGATAATAATAGGGTAAAAAACCAGAAAATACCAAAAAATAACAAAAATTACCGGAAAGTATAGGGTTGAAAATTAATGACCGGAAAAGGGCAATTTCCCCCAAAATCGCGTCCCCGTCGGTGGCGTTTTTGGGAAGTCTGGAAGCTAAAGCGCGTCCGGGAGCGCTTTAGGCCACGTCGGCAAAACGCCCCGTGGACGCGCTTTTTGACGTGGCCTAAAGCGCGCCCCGGACGACGCGCTTTAGCCGCAACAAATCAAATTTTTTGACCGTTGGGGGCCCAACAGTCGAGAAAAAAACCCTATAAATACCCCCAACCCTTCATTTTTTTCACAATTCAATCCTTTCTCATTTTTCTCTCAATTTGCTATCAATTTGCTCTCAAATTTCTCTCAAATTTACGCTTAAATTTCAAAATAGTCCTTTACTATTTATAAAAAGCCCTTTATTTTTTTTTTTTAAACCTATTTTTGGAAAATTTTTAAATTATTTATCTGAGTACAATGGTCGGGAATTATGTCGCCTAGGCGAGACCACATTGCCGCCCAAAGAAAAAGAAAATGGTAAGTTTGAATGTTAATTTTTCAATATTATTAAATTTTTAATTATGCAATTTTAATTAATTTAAAATTTTATAATTTTATAATTTTTAAACGATCAGTAGATCGGGTGTTGCAATGTTATATTCGCAACATGCCGGTCCCCATCGCCATTGATCGAGAAAATTACTGCGGGAGGCGGGTTTTTGGCGTGGCCACGATAGCCGGGGTTCAAGTTGGAGCCGCTTTGATCGGTAGCGTTGATAGAGAGGTGGAGACCAGAGACGCACACTTTCCATTTGCCATGCGGAGAGTGTACCATCACCTTGGAAGATGTGCGATTCTGATTGGGATTACCGGTGGGCCGGGTCGGTAGTCACGGGTCCGTAACATCTCTCGATTGGATGGCCGTATGCTACGAGCTTCGGGTGCCATTCGGATAAAATTCAAGGAGCCCGGATCGATTTGGCTTGGTTACGAGACGCAATCCGCGGCCGAATGAAGGTTCGATCGAAGAAGAAAGAATACGGTATCTTGATGCGGGCATACATACTTCGAGATAATTGGAGGCTATCGATGCCGGACCTCTCTAGAAACCTCGTCCACACGAGATGGCTCTCGAAACTTGTTGATTTGAGAGCACGGTGAATTGAGCTGGGGTCCGCTGCGTCTTTATCGATATTATCACGGGAGAGATGCAGGCGTGGCGACGCGCGAGTAAACAAAAAATCGGAGGTTGCCTATCACTACTGCGCAATCATGGGCATGGTTTCGATTTCTATTTTTACGTCCTCGACTCGACCGACCATATTCATTCCCACCGATAACGAGGTAAATTTAATATTATATTTTACAATTATGTCGTATATTTATAGTATAATTGCATGCTAAAAGTTTATTTAATTAGGTGGAACCATCCGAGGAGCAGTCATGTTGAAATACCAAACTCGCTTGAGGATATACGGCTCCTGTTGGACCAAAGGTCGGAATCACAAGTAAGTGTCGAATTTCGTTATTATAATTTAGTATTTCGTAGGTAGTGTCTAATATTATGTATATAACTAATAAGTTGGTAATGTTAATATAGTTTCAATGGACACATGCGAGGATCCCGAAATTCGGGCAGTAATTCCGGATGAGTATCTCTAAAATCCGAACAGTTGGCACGTTAAGGTCCCGCTAATCACCTACTCAACAGTGGAGATGCACCCGGTCGGATCGGGTTCGCGGTAATTTGGATGCCAACACCGATTCCAGTGCCTCCCGAGGTGTTCGATGATGAGCACAAAGTGGACTTACTACAGAAGAAAGACACCGGATTGGCCAAGATTTTGGTCGAACATATCGAGGCGTGGGAGAAACCGGTATGACTTTTTACCTAACAGGGAACCGATCATAGTTCCGAGTTAGCGTGCGTAGCCGGAGTACATGCCATGGTTTAGAATCCATGGCATGCCGATCTGTTGTCGGATGAGAGAGGCGGCGGCTAATTCGCGGCGAAGGCGTCGGGGCCCTTTACATCGAACGAGAATGGATGATGAACCGCCCAGCCCAAGCGCGTCTGAGTCACCGGGCCCATCAACAGCGCGCTACGATCCACCGGGCCCATCCGTTCACTAACAACACCGACATCACAAAGATCCACGGTTTATGCCGTGCACGTACCTTGCCCCTTATATGTATCCTCCTAACCCATATATGTTTCCTTTTCCTTGTCCCACCCAGGTTGGAATACATGGCCGAGTTCGAGTCCGTTCTCGACAACTCCCGTTGGCCAGCCGATCGTGAGACCGACTTCGGGTGTGGGATTAGATGAGGTGCCGTCGGGGAGCAGTAGTTTCTACCGGGCTCCTTCACGCGACGGGGATGCGATCACCCCCCGCCGTGGTTTATGCAAACACCTCCGGTCATTATTTTATCAAGGTGGGTCATCATCGCAACACTTAGAACTGGACCCACTTCCGAGGAACCCGAATCCCGCGCACGAGGTTCCACGCCCCGTCGGAAGCTAGAAGAAGGAGGAATCGGTAGCAGAATCGCCGACCACCCGATCGTGGCAATGGTTCCCCCCGCATCAACATTGATTAGGATAGGCTTTTTATTTTATAAATTGTAATTTAATTTTTTATTCTTTGAATAAAAAAGTTGTTTTTAATTTGTGTTTGTAATTTAATTTTAATATCAAAAGTTGTGTATTTTTTTGTATGTAATATAATTTGAATTTTTAATAAAATAAAAAATTATTTCCTATTTTATATTCTTTTAATTTAGTCCTCTTCACTAAAATATAGTTGAGTTCTTTGCAGAAAATTGAGTTCTTTGATAAAAATAAAAATTATTGCCTATTTTATATTCTTTTAATTTAGTCCTCTTCACTAAAATATAGTTGAGTTCTTTGCAGAGAAAATTGAGTTCTTTGATAAAATAAAAAATTATTTCCTATTTTATATTCTTTTAATTTAGTCCTCTTCACTAAAATATAATTGAGTTCTTTGATGAACCGTTGTACTAAAAAAAAAAGCGAGAAATTACATAGCCCAAAGAAGAGACAAACAAGCTAATAACACGGTCAACTATTCTGATTTGGACACGAGCGAGATGTATGGCCCGGGTTCCTACACCATCCGCACCGCTTACTTTGGTTGGTCGGTTCTCGGATATCCATATTGTTGCGTATTCTAGTCGAGAAAGGTCGACCTTTTGGTTTGCGCCTCAAATTTCTATCCGCAACAAACTTATACGGTGCACGCGAGCACCGATGGCCACTTACGTTCATCCGGGGATGGTGGGAATACGTGTCTCCACACGTTGTACATGTTTTCTAATTTGTACACTTCGTCGACATAGCTCATGGGATCAATACGGAGATTCTGACAAGCCGCAAGTACATGAGCACATGGGTAACGAAGTGCATCAAATATCCCACAGTCACATGTCCTATTTGTCAAGTGTACACGATAATGACCGCCAACAATACCTTGGTTGGGTCTGTCAAACTCGTGACACGAAACCATAGGTTGTCGCGATCATGACATACGTGTGTGCATGGTGTTCGCACGTGCCTTCCCACGATTAATTTGTTGCAAGACCTTACGGCTCCATACATGGCCTCCTTCCATTTGCCCTCTATAACTCGCCGCTCTCTTCGGAAATAGTGCCATTAACCGAAAATATGTCTCTCGCACAACCGCTTGTATGTCGCGGATGACGGGTTTCTTTCGAATGTAATTTATGCATTCGGCAAGGTTTGTGGTCATATCCATATCATATCGTAAGCCACCGTCTTATGCTTGTGTCCACTGTTCGAAAGGAATATTGCAAAGGTAGCTTGCGCTTTGAGCGTTATCTCGAGCGCAAATCGCCACAGATCTCGTGAAAACGGTCTTTATTGATCTCATATACCGCTAATATACGTTGATAGCGAATATTACATACCACTCTTCAATTGCGAATAAATTGAATATATCAAAAGAAATTTTATTATTAGATATTTCATACCCATATCGATCACTTGCCGCTTTCTCTTTTAGATCGATGTTGCCCATAGTAGAGTTGGATGCGACATGCCTCGTGCAATATCGATGGTGTGTGCGATGCCACATGCTTCCCTAGCGTTCTATTGCCGCAAGTATTCCGGGCCCCGATCCGATATAACGCATATATGTCGGGTTGGGGCAAACATGCCTCCTTAACTCTGGATAGGAAGAAGTCCCAATCATCACCGATTCCCGGTGTTATTGCGAACGCAATCGGAAGGATTCTCCCGGTACCGTCTTGTGCCACGGCTAGCAATAGCCGACGCGTATATCTACCATACATGAAGGTACCGTCAATTTGTACCAATGGCTTGCAATATGTAAAAGCATCTCGGCATTGCTTAAATGTCCGTAACGCACGCTTGAACACGCGCGCATCCACGAGCGCACGATCGTTGTAGTACGCCGGTTCCGTTTCAAGTCTCGTTGTCTTTGCTCGGGACATACCTCTCCAAAGACACGACACCACCGCCACACTTCATTATATGAAACGCCCCACCGACCGAGTGCAATTTTTCCAACGCCGCTTGGCTATCCAAGCCTTTCAGAAGAGGCGTGTACCCCATTTGGCTACGAATATTGCCAATTAAGGCCGCAGATCTTGTAGTTACGGGATCGGCCTTCACCGTCGGGATTATTAAATCGACCAACATGTCCGAATCCATCCTTGGATGATCTTTCATTACACACCGCCAATGAAGTACGTTAAATAATGCAACATTACATAATATTAGTCTTATTCGAAATCATTGAACACATAGTGGTACTGTACCGGTAAGACATGTATGCGGACCTTTGTACTTTTTCACCTCCCACAGCCCTGTCCTTTTCCTCAACGACGCCATGATTTTCCATGAACATGTGCCGTCTTGCACTGCACACTTTGCCTCGTACCTATCGAGCTTTGATTTAACCATAATGTAGTTAACCCTGTTCCTGATGCTGTATTGTTTCAATGCAGCTAGAAAAGTATTCTTGTTGGAAAACTGGTTACCAACTTCTAATTGATCCGAATCCAACAAAGAATTTGTACGGTCACGCGTCCGGTGTGGTAGTTCAGGAAACTCCAATGCATCATCTTCAGTTAGATCGACATTATGCATGTGCGCTGGAGGTGAGTATGCCCTGAATAGCGGATCTTCTTCTTCTTCGCCTCAACCGCCTCAACGTCTTCAGTACAATTGGAACGGGCTCCGGTCGAGAAAATAATCCAACTTCTCGCACCATCGTGTCCTCGGCGGCCCGAGGTGGATCCACATCGGATTCATCATCCCATCCTCCATAATCTGCAACAAACGAAGGCCCTCATCTGGCATGTCGTGCGTCGCCGGTAACAACGAGGGCCCTCACCTGGTGGATGTCGTGCTGTAATACATCATCCTCCTTAAACATCTTTCGTAACGATCCCAATCGTATGTGGATTGCCATCCACTAGAAGTTGATGACCTCCCCAATACGTATTTCGTCATCCGACGCCGAATGATGAATATGCATGTCCCATCCACCAACCGAGTGTGTCGTGCGGGGTTATGTTTTCCATACTACCACCGCACACCCGGGCACTTCGTGTTTTGCCTCCCACTTACAGAGTGTCGACTTGGGGTCGTGTATTCCCCTCGAACGATACTAGATGTTGAGGTTGCAAACGGATCACTTGGAGATGAAAATTCCACATATACCTCGATATAGGGTGAACCATCGGCAAGATGAGTCTCCACCATTGCCTCAAGGCTCAGAGGACCTTTGATGTCGAATGAGTCATATCTCACCGGATCAACCAAGCACAAAATCTATACTTAATAGATTGAACTTTCATTAGCGTTGTTCGAATATTTTACGCCTAATTCTTTTGCGAAGTTCTACCAAATCGACGTCCGATTAAAACTCAATCATTTGTGTTCTCCGATAAGAAAACAACACCATTTTCGGTGTCACGCACTTCACCATCGTAGTAAATAACAAAGATTAATACGTTCACTCATTGCAAGTGGGCCGGTGTAAAAGAGTAAAATTATTGTACTAAAAATCACACTAAGTTCAATTCCCCAGGAAGAGAGGTGGATCACAAGGATCACTTAAGTACCAAGTCTTTCCTAGCAGAATATCCTCAATCGTAATTTAATAGCACAATAAATAACTACGATCACACTCACAAGATATGAAAAATTTTGCCTACATCTTGGGCACTAACAAATATATTTCACTCCAAAAATACAAGTGAAAATTTACAAATAGGAGAGAGAGAACAATGCCTTAAGTAGAGAATGGCAAATTGTGGGATGAAGAAAATGAGAAGCAGTTAGGCCTATTTATAGTTGAGGTTTAGGGATCAAACTTACAAAGTACCTATTCAAATAGGGACCAATATTGCAATTACCCCATACCAATTTTCACATCACATCAACTTTCGGTGCCTAATTTTGGAGCCATTTTCTTCCCACTTGTCGCCACCATATATTCCACGGGAAAAAAGCCTAAAGCGCTCCCGGGGGACGCGCTTTAGGCAGACTCCCCAAAAACGCTGTGACGGACGCGATTTTGGGGAAATTGCCTCTCTTCCGGTCATTAATTTTCAACCCTATACTTTCCGGTAATTTTTGTTATTTTTTGGTATTTTCTGGAGTTTTGCCCATAATAATATCCTAAATATAATTATTTTAAAGTAAATAATAATATAAATTTTATTATCATATATTTTAAATTAATATTTAAAAACATATTTTGAAAATTATTTCGAAACGGACAGTTTTTTTTTAATTCGATTTCATTGAATTTTAAAAAAAATAGTCCTATCAAATCAGATCGAGTCAGAATCCGTCGGGTCTCAAGCTTTTTTTTCATCCCTAGTCATTGACTTTTTCACGTGAAATGTTGTCAAATATTGTTGGGTTAAAAACTAGAAACTTTCCTTGGTTTTAATTTTGTTACCGAGAGGCAAAAATGTAGACCGGTCGTTTCTCGTTACTTGAAAACCGGAATGGCATGAATTATGAACTTCCTTCAAAATTTTATTTTCTTAAACGAAATTCAAATTTCAGAATTTTTAATTACAATTTGACACCAAGTGGATTTTTTTTATGGTAAATACAGCTAATTAATTTTTATTTAAATTATTTAATAAAATAAGTCAAATTTAATTTTGGGAAGGAAAATGCTGGCAATAATTACTAAAAAGTAATATTGAAATACATGGGGTTAATTTTTGTTATTAGTTATCATATTTTTCAAAAAAATATAAATTTAATTTGATTATTTTTAGTGGTTATGATTTTTTTATCTTAAAATTTTTACTCATCATTCAACGATAATGGTTAAATTTATTAAATTAAGTTATTTTTAAAATATGATGTAGTAAATATATTATTATATGCGTTATGTCATATTAATTTATTATTTTTATATGTTACTTACTATAAATCTAATTAATAAAATAGCAACTGTCATCGACTTTAAGACTGAAATTTTAAAATTCAAAAAGTATAGAGACTTACAATAATCCAATTGAAAAATATAGATTATCTACAACTGTACACATAGTTCAAGACTAAAAATTTAATTTAATTAAACGAATTTAACAACTATTGTTTGTGTTTTAACTAAAATTTATAAATTTAAAAAATATATGAACTGAAATTGATCAAATTAATTACAATTACTCTCTTTAAAATTGAAATTGACATATTTTATTAAACAATATTACATTTATTGTGAAGTATGCCTCGCATTTCAGCATAAACAATGTGTGATGTTGCAACGAGGAGGAGCTCTTCGTCCAGACGACGTGACCATACTTCATCACGACGAGAAGAAAGCCACGTTGCAACGTGGCAATGTGTTCCTCAATTTTTTCAGCTTTACTTCTTTCAGTTAAACATTATTTTGGTTTCCCACTTAAACATTGATTACTGTAAATTATTTTAATATTATTTTATCTGTAAATTTAGACTATAAATAGGCCTTCTACAACTCTAGAAAGAATAACACATAACACATTCAAGTATTATCTTTTATAAACTTTCAGAAAATTTTGTGTTTACGTTTTGAGTATTCTTACTTATGGATTTCGAGGTCTAGTTTTTTATCTCCGTCTTTGAACTCTTCGTTTTAGTTGATTTAGTGAAATTATCTTTACCTGTGTTTTTTATCCTCTTCAAATGAGTTTTTCCACATAAAAAATTGTGTTCGGTTTTTTAAATTTTTCGTTATTTTTCTTGTTCATTGAATGCTTGGGTTTATCCCCAACTTTTATTCTATTAGATTAAAAAAAAATTGTATTTACTACCTTTAAAAATATTGTATTAAATATATATTTTTTTTGAACAATCTCATTTTATTATAAGTACTAATCATATATGCTATTTTTGATATATTGTCTAGAACTACTCATAACCCCACCTCAACTCATAAATAGGAAGATAATGCATTTCAGCACCCTTTAACCCACGTCCTCCTACATCAACAACTATACCTATATCAATCGAATTAAAACTCAATCCACTGTTAAATTTATATTTTTACGTTCACATATTGAAAGAAAAATCTACCGAAAACTATATATAAATCGGAATGGATAATTATAAATACCAAGAGGTCGGATAATAATTTAGTTAACGTCAAATTCATGAAAAAAAACTTTTATAATAATGCAAATTGTCCTATTATGTTTTTGTATTTATTAGTATTGTTATTTTATATTATGTTTATTCCATTTAGAAAATCATATATTGTTTAGAATTGTTTGTTTTTCTGGGATAAATATTAATTTTTTTACATAAATTTTAGTTTAATGTGTAATTTGATATATAAATTTTAATTTTGGTTCAGCAGTACATATTTAAAAAAATAAATACATACATTTATTTTTATATTAAATTAATATAATTATTTATGTATATAATATATCAATGTAAAATTATTTTAATTTAATAATATTATTAATATTTTGTAAAATTAAATTAAATTAAAATTTTATATATTAATTTACGTCACTTATATTTTAAAACACATGGTGAATTCATAGATATTAATTGATTTTTTTTATAATTTAATAAATATCATACTTTTTCTCCTTTTTTGTCTTACATAATTGTAAAAGATTATGCTATTTTAAAAAAAATATTAAAATATGTATGTCGCATCATTATAATTATTTAGATAAAATTAACGAAAAATATTTGGATTTAAGAATAAAAACACATATTTCAAAATATAAAAATAAAAAAAGAATTATAGTAAGAAAAACTAAATGCATAAAAAAACATAGGACAAAGTACAAACATATTATATAAAATTTGATAAAGTTAAAACCCAAAAATGTCACCAGTGAATGTAATATGAAATAAAAAATATTTTTTTTGAAAAATGAAATAAAAAATAATTTAAAGTATAATGTCTACGAGAAAATACGAATGCAACTATAATAAAACTTGTATAATATAAATTATTAAATTATATGTAGAATAATATTAATTTATTAATTTATTAAATGTTTTAAATATAATTATAAAACGAGAAAAATATGTGGATATATTGAAAAAAGACATCAAGAATGGGGAGATTCTGCACGTGCAAATCAGCCGAAACCGAACAGCTGTCTTACCTTGGAACTCCCAGAAATAAAGGGTCATTGTCGTAATTTTAAGCAAATATAATGTCCATTTTCCCAATTTCTCACATTTAAATATCTTCTTTCATTCTTACATCCGCCTCCAAGGTCGAGACAAGATTTATTTATTTTTTCTCTCAAATAATAACAAAACTAATTTTATTTATAATTATCAAAAAATAAATAAAAATCTCCCTCTTTGCTGTTCTCAAGAAAGCTGCTGCTTTATTGCTGAAGTTGAACGCTATATATAAAAATTAAAAAAAAAAACATTTGTTTGTTTGTTTTCTTTAAAGTTTTCGTTTGATTTCGTGTTTGCGGATATTTAGTCATTGTTGCGATGGGGAAAGTAGCGGTGGGTGCGGCGGTGGGTTGTGCGGCGGCCGTGTGTGCCGCGGCGGCGTTGGTGGTACATCACCGGATGAAGAGTACGGGGAAGTGGGCCCAGGCTCAATCTATCCTGAAAGATTTCGAGGAAAAGTGCGGCACGCCGATTTGGAAGCTGAAACAGGTGGCGGATGCTATGACCGTCGAGATGCACGCCGGGCTCGCATCGGAGGGCGGGAGCAAGCTCAAAATGATCATCAGCTACGTCGATAATCTCCCCACTGGGTAAATCAACTAATCAACTCAATGAACTAACCAATTTTTTCCCGCAATACAAAATTTAGCTTCCAATACTTTCGGAATGGTCTTTTTCCCTTTTAGATGTTTCGATCGACTGCTTAAATATAGTCCGTTGATTCAAAAATATAGAAGAGTTTGATTCGTGATTGAAATTCAACTAAATTAGGATTAAGAAGCTTAAAGATTACTGGGTTTTTTTAGTGTTTTAATTAAGTTGGTTCGAATCGACATTTTGGATTCCACTTATGAATTTTAAGAATTTCATGTGTCAGATCTGATTCGAAATTTTGCATAATATTACATTAGATTTTACAAAATTAATTCAAATATATGATATAAAATTTTACAATATTAAGAAATTGTAATTAAAAATCTATAAGAATATTTATAAAATTAAAATGTATGTTATGAATTCTTATAAATTAAGAAATTATAATTTAAAATAAACAAAAAATAGTTATGAAAGTTTTCTTTTTATTTAGCATCATCACTTACCTAACTTTTCAATCTTATGAACTTTATGCTTTATTGATTCTTATTTACCTTATTCACCTTTTGCTTTCATTTCATAAATAATTTATGTTTTAATATGTTGCTTACTATCTAAACCTTAGCTACTTCTTTTTGGCTTTTTGAGTATATTTTTTCGAGTAATGGATACGGGTATTTGCTTGGAAGGGGTATATTCAATTTTTTTTAGAAAAATATTTTTCATGTATTTAGAGGGCCTTTGGATGTCATTTCCTCGTACCCTTATCCAAAAATGAAGAGTCGAATAACATAGATTATTGGTCATTGTTTATAAATGCTTTAAGAAAATTTCTCTTGCCAATGCTTCATTATATGTTGACTTTGTCTTATCATAAGTTGGATATGGCATGTGGGAAGCTAGTGTTCAATTGTGAAAGAATTCGTTTCAAGAGAATGATCAGTAAATTCGGATCCGGCTTGCCAAAGATTCAAGTTCTCTAAATTCTTGCATTGGTAGCAAGCTTAACTAAGCATATTTCTTGTATTTTTCATCTTTAACTTTCCAGTGACGAGAAAGGGCTGTTTTATGCGCTCGACCTTGGTGGCACCAATTTCCGTGTGCTACGTGTACACTTGGGTGGTAAAGAACACCATGTTGTTAAGCAGGAATTCGAGGAAGTATCTATTCCTCCTCATTTGATGACCGGATCTTCTGACGTGAGACCCTTATCCATCCGGATTATTGATTTTAATCCGGCCTATATTTCTTCTTTTCTCTGAAACTGTCTCTATGATGTGATTGCAGGCATTATTTGATTATATTGCTGAAGCTCTTGCAAAATTTGTTGCTACAGAAAGTGAAGGTTTACATTTTTCACCCGGTAGACAAAGGGAGCTGGGGTTTACGTTCTCATTTCCTGTTCGGCAAACATCCATATCGTCTGGGACTCTTATAAAATGGACAAAGGGCTTCTCTATTGAAGATGCAGTTAATTCTAGTAACCTTTACTCCTATTTTGCAGTCTGAAATAGTAGTTTGTTATGTGTTCATGTTTGGGGGATGTTAGGATTTCATCCGTGATGTCATTATTCTAATTTTTTCTTTGTAATGTTGAAAGCATGCGGACTTTGGTTTTCCACTTTTCCCCATCCCAGGAGTCTTAATATTTTGTGCATATGGGCTATGTTTAGACCATAGAAGATAGAACTAAGATATGTTCATGATGTGTTCAGGTAAGTCCATTAGAACCTGGCCTGGCATGTACATCTCGGATTAAATTTAGACATTAACTTTTTTATGAACAATCTGATCGAGGACAAGTTCTTCTTATAGATGTTCCAGAAAGCTTACAAGTGATATTCGGTTATTGATATTGCAATGACTCTTCTATATGTTATAACTTTTGGAGTTTGCATCATACAATCTTAGTGTTTCTCCTCGCTGGTACGTGTAGGTTGGTCAAGATGTTGTTGGAGAATTGACTAAAGCCATGGAAAGGATTGGCCTCGACATGCGTGTGACAGCTTTGGTGAGTCTAATTTGTTTCTACCGTTGGGTGTAGTAGTGCGTTGCTTTTCTCGTTTTTTTCCTGCTTGGCTAATGTTTTTAGTTCGTATTCCAAATTCTTTTGTGGGTTTTGTAGGTCAATGACACAATTGGCACATTGGCTGGTGGAAGATATAACAACCCAGATGTTGTTGCTGCTGTGATATTGGGTACAGGCACCAATGCAGCTTATGTAGAGCGTGCTCATGCAATTCCCAAATGGCACGGTCTTCTACCTAAGTCTGGGGACATGGTAAGTGATGTTCTATGCTTCTGTTAATTGGCAACCAAACCATTACTATATGTTGAGTTCTGAAACCTTTTCCTCATTTTTTCAGGTTATCAACATGGAGTGGGGTAACTTCCGGTCTTCTCACCTTCCAACATCAGAATATGATGAAGCACTGGATACTGAGAGCTTAAACCCTGGAGAACAGGTCTCTTTCTTCAGCCCCAAGTTTCTAGTTCCCACTTATTAATTTTTTAAACGATAGATGTTAACTGTATTAACTACTATGTCCAGATTTTCGAGAAATTGATTTCTGGTATGTATTTGGGAGAGGTTGTACGTAGAGTTCTGTACAAGATGGCTGACGAAGCCGCATTTTTTGGTGATACTGTTCCGGAAAAACTGAAAATTCCTTTCATACTAAGGTATGTCTTTAATATGCTCCCCAGTTAAAATTCACTCGGTGTGCCATACTGTAATGTAATTTTTCTCTGTATCTTATTTTCCAATGTGACTTAGATTTGTTTCACTGAAAATAGCTCCAGATGATTTTTAATTTTTTTAAAAATCTTTTTACATGTTAAATTAAAATTTTGTTATTAATATAATAATGTTTTTCTCGATTCAAGTTACTTTTTATTTAAAAATCACTTTACTTGCATGAAAGTTCTTTTCCCAAAATTGTCTTACCCTTTCGATTTAAAATATATATATATATGTCTCGTTTCCAGTTGACTAAACTATTTTCCGAAAATGCGGAAAACATTTCCTGTAAGTAATTTCCTACAGAACACACCCACCTTGAATACATGAAGCTTACAATCTCTTCTCAAATGTGAGCCTTTTTGTACTTGGAAGGATAATAAGATGTGGATCCTTAACCCGACGCAATCTAAGTCTGATATAATCCGATTTGGTTAATGATTTGTTTGGTTACTGAATTTTAGGCAATTTATATGTATCGGACCATGTTACGTGTTTAAGCATGTTCATTCCGTAAGATAATTGTTTTTCCAACATGTAGTTTATCAGTCTTTGATTTTTGGGTGTGATGAGAAATCGGAGATCGGTTAACATTTTTCTGTTGATTCCGCAGAACTCCTCACATGTCCGCAATGCATCAGGACACATCTCCGGATCTCAAAATTGTGGCGACAAAACTAAAGGATATCTTAGAGGTAGAATATGTTAGATGTGTGTATTGTACAAATACGGGATTTCCTATATCTCACGCTTTTAATAGGTTTTTTCTCGTATTGTTATCTTTCCGTCGTTTTTATTTCAGATATCGAATACCTCCCTGAAAATGAGAAAAGTTATTGTTGAGGTATGCGACATTGTTGCAACTCGTGGTGCCCGACTATCGGCTGCGGGAATTGCCGGCATACTCAAGAAAATCGGTAGAGACACATTGAAAGATGGTGAAAAGCAAAAGTCGGTTGTGTCTCTAGACGGTGGATTGTACGAACACTACACCAAATTCCGTACCTGCATGGAGAACACCCTCACCGAGTTGCTAGGAGAAGAAGTCTCCGAAAACATCATTATCGAACATTCCAACGATGGTTCCGGCATCGGGGCAGCCCTCCTAGCGGCTTCTCACTCACAATACATCGGAATTGACGAATCCTGAAGATCGTTGAACTTAAAAAGTAAAACATCGTAGATCGAAGAATCGAACTATTGTTATTTTTGTATATTTTTCAGCTGTTGCGAACCAAGAGTTCGTGCTCGCAAATCGTTTTTAAGTTATGGTCTATAATCAGGTAATGGATCAAATGTAACGAGTGTCTGCTTGTAGCCGCCGGAAGCTTCATCGCTGCAACTTGTCACTCGGCTCGATCCGTTCACAGTGTTTGAGGATCAATTCCGTAACACCGATGTATAAATACCCGTCGATGGTGGTTCGATAAGGGTATGTAAAACTCCGATTTCGAGTTAGTGATCTTTGCACATCGAGAATAAAAAGTCATCTTACGGTTCAAATGCCTATTATTTTGTTTGAATTGTTTTGCAAAATTGGTTTTTCAAGTTAGAAAATTTTAATTTTATGGTTTTTCAAATTATAAAAATTGCTATTTATATAAAATATAAAATATAAAATATAAAATATAAATATGATTTTTATATGTTTAAATTCAGTTTTATAAATAAATTATATTTTTAGTATTATATATAAATAAGTTATGTTAATTATTTAAAATGTGTTTTAATTCTATTTTTCATATATAGATGGTATTAAGGATGAGGTAATATAGATTATTTATTAAATTATATTATAATTTAAGTTGAATATTTATTAATATTAAAATATTAACAACATTACATTGTGGTAATAATTATATTTTATATAAGTAAATTATTATTTTTCTATACTATTTAAAATTATATTTTTTTTCCTTCAAACTCATATCTATTTTATCACTTAGGTTTTTCTTTTTCTCCAATAATATAAAAAAAATTCCAAACTAACACCTTTTTTTTTTAACACATTTTTGCAGTACAAGAGGAAATCAATTTTCGAAAAATTCGTTTCCTTATCTTATTATCTTTCGATTGTAGATTGTACGAGACTGTGATTCCACACCATTCATATCTCTTTCTAATAAAAAAATGACAAATCAGATTTTTCCTTCTGATTTTTAGCATTTTCAATTGGATTTGAATATTTTTTAGGAGAAAAAAAAAGTTGAAATTCAAGAGAAAAAATCTAATTTGTCATTTTTCTATTAAAAAGGGATATAGATGACGTAAAATTATAGTTTCATACAATCCTTTCTCATTATCTTTCAACCATCAATCATTTTATTAGTAAATCATCATCTATCAAATCAACTCAAAAGTTAATAAAGAAAAAAGCAAAAATCAATTTTCAGAAATATTCTTTGGGGTCAATATATAATTTGTTCCTTAAATTTGTTCAAAACTATTTAATTGTTTTTTACTTAATTAGTGTCTGAATTTGTATTTCATCAACTAAGTTAATATCTCTACACTAACACCGTTAATTTGTGCATTTGACAGACCTAAATTAAAAATTAAAAATCTTTTAAAAATATAAATTAATTTTAAAAAGCGTAATTTTTTTTAATAAATTCAAGTACCGACAATGTACTTTTTGGACAAATTTAGGTATCAACTAGGTACTTTTGGACAAATTTAGATACCAACTAAGTAAAAAAAGTTCAAGTAACAACTAGATACTTTTGAACACGTTAAGAGTATACTACATATTAACTTTTTTAAATTTTAATGTAATACCAAATCAGCTCAAATCATTTTTTTTTTCAATTTTTAACTGGGTAAACTCACCATTAGTCACTAAATTATGGGTAAAATTTCATTTTGGTCACTAAACTATTCAAAATTTTTTATTGAAGTAATTGAGTTGTTAAGTTTTTTTAAGAAAAAAGTTATACTAGCAAGCTCCAAGCGATGATTTGACGACCGGTACAGTGGATTAACACCCATCAACTAGTAGAATAACATACCTTAGTTCCAAGTCGATCGATTGAGTCGATGTCGAAACAAAGAAAAATTTGTTTGAATTTTGATTCGCAGATTCGCACCGTCCAAAGTTATTTCATGAAAAAAATTGAATTGTGAAAGAGAAGGGGGAATAGAGCTTTCAATTGGTGATTGGTGCAGACATTATGAACAAAGAAAGCCATATATCATCGATTTTAATAGCTTAGTAGCTTAAATAAATTTTTTTTGAATATTTTAATATTAATTTCTATATATATATATATATATATTTAGTTAAACTACCAGAATGAAAAATCGCTTATAATTTAGTAACTAATGGTACAGTGTACTTTTTTAATTTGAAGGTTCTGGTCTAATCTTTCCCTTAGCCAATGTAATATTTAATGAGACGGACCAACTCAAGGCAAAATTAGCAATAAATGCCAATTTCAAGAGAAAAAAAATAGAGATATAGGTCGAAATTTTGATTATTTAGGGCATTATGTCGTTTTTGGTGGGGTTGACAAAAGAGCGTGGGAAGAGTGCTTTTTGAAAAATGCTTTCTACAAAAAGCGTTTTTTATTACATATCAATTTCTTTGCTTAGACAGTCAAATGATAGTATTGTCATCTTTGATTCTTAGGTTCGATTTCTCTTCTAATCATATTTTTATTTTTTATTTAATGTTATTTCAAACTTTTTTTAAAATTTTTAATTAATAAATATATTGTTTTCAAGTTTGTTATTTTTAATTCATCTTTTTAATTAATAACTCTTTTATTTACATAAATAAAATAATAATTATATAATTATACAATAAAAACATATATTATATAACATTATGCTAAAAAATATTTTTAATTAATAATTCCTTTAATTATTTAAATAAATTAATAAATTAATTATACATATTTATATTTACCATTATGTTAAATATATTTTAAATATCAACTAATTTTATATGTCAAATATTTATTTTTTCCACCTATATGGTGGGTATGGTAATTTATAATATTATAAATTTAAATAATTATTTCAAACATCATTATTTTAGTAAATATATTTTTTTCAAAAAAAATGTTTGAAACAACATGAAATGAAAAAAAACAAATAAATGTACTTGAGATAGGAATCAAACTTGTGATTTAAAGATAAAAGTAGTAATATTTAATCATTTGAACAATGATAGGAATCATTTGACATGTTAAAAGAAAGCACTTTTTTGTAAAAATTGCTTTTTGTAGAGCAATGATTTTCTTAAGACGCGACTTTGTTACATGTACGAAAAATTAACCTATTTCCTCAAATAATTAAAATTTCGATCTATATCCTTAAATTTTTAATGTAATCACCATATACTTCTAATTTTACCCAATTGAAACCCTAAATTTAAAAATTTAAAAAAAATTCGAATTGATTTGTCATTATTTTAAATTTAAAAAAAATTGATTTCTAAATAACCGATTTTACTTTCTTTTTTATTTTTATCAACTTTTCAGCTGATTCATAATTGACCGATAAATGATTAATTGTTGAGAGATAATAAAATATGAAAATTCAGTTTTTTGAAAACTGATTTCCCTCTCTATTGCAACAATGTGTACTAATATTGTTGAGAAAGATAGCAGTTAAGTAGTTAGAGGAGGTTTATGTAAGTTAGTTAGTTAGACAACAGTGTGTATAAAACATACAGTTGGACTCTGTTTTTAGTAGTTTTTCAATGAATTCTTGATCTTTTCAACATGGTATCAGAGCCACGAAATTCACTGTGGTTTATTGTCGCCGGAGATAGTTATCGTTCGTTCACAGACGGTTTCTAGTTCATTCATGCTTCTACCGAATTAACCTGTTTTTCATGTGTTTTTTTTTCCTTGTTCTTGTGCTACTTGTTTTTTGGTCATTAAAAGCTAAGCCCATTTATAATTGGGTTTTTTTGTCCCAACATTCGGATGTTGGGTGTGCTTTGGTAGACGGTTTAAGGGCACTTTTTGGTTGCTGATTTACTAATTGGTCTGTTCGACGTTTTTCTGCAATTTTAACATTGGGAATCTGCATCATGGGCACCGAATCCACCATTGATTTCAATCATCCACTTTATCTGCACCCTTCCGATACTCCAGGTACTCTGCTTGTATCTCATCAATTGACTGGTGTTGAAAATTACAATGTCTGGAGCCGAACCATGAAGATCGCATTGTTAGCTAAAAATAAGTTGGGATTGGTTGATGGTTCTTGTTCCAAAGAATCATTTCCAGCAGAATTGGGATATCAATGGGAGCGATGCAATGCCATCATTCTATCTTGGATATTAAACACAGTCAGTAAAGAACTCTCGGCAGGGATTGTTTTTGCTTCTAGTGCAGCGGTGGTATGGGATGATCTTAGTGAACGATTCCATAAGATTGATGGTTCAAGGATTTTTTTTATAATTGAGTTGTTAAGTTTTTTTTAAGAAAAAAGTTATACTAGCAAGCTCCAAGCGATGATTTGACGACCGGTACAGTGGATTAACACCCATCAACTAGTAGAATAACATACCTTAGTTCCAAGTCGATCAGATAGAGAGTCAGTGTCAGAAACAAAGAAAAAATTTGTTTGAATTTTGATTCGCAGATTCGCACCGTCCAAAGTTATTTCATGAAAAAAATTGAATTGTGAAAGAGAAGGGGGAATAGAGCTTTCAATTGGTGATTGGTGCAGACATTATGAACAAAGAAAGCCATATATCATCGATTTTAATAGCTTAGTAGCTTAAATAAATTTTTTTTGAATATTTTAATATTAATTTCTATATATATATATTTAGTTAAACTACCAGAATGAAAAAATCGCTTATAATTTAGTAACTAATGGTACAAAGTGTACTTTTTTTAATTTGAAGGTTACGGTCTAATCTTTCCCTTAGCCAATGTAATATTTAATGAGACGGACCAACTCAAGGCAAAATTAGCAATAAATGCCAATTTCAAGAGAAAAAAATAGAGATATAGGGTGAAATTTTGATTATTTAGGCATTATGTCGTTTTTGGTGGGGTTGACAAAAGAGCGTGGGAAGAGTGCTTTTTGAAAAATGCTTTCTACAAAAAGCGTTTTTATTACATATCAATTTCTTTGCTTAGACAGTCAAATGATAGTATTGTCATCTTTGATTCTTAGGTTCGATTTCTCTTCTAATCATATTTTTATTTTTTATTTAATGTTATTTCAAACTTTTTTTAAAATTTTTAATTAATAAATATATTGTTTTCAAGTTTGTTATTTTTAATTCATCTTTTTAATTAATAACTCTTTTATTTACATAAATAAAATAATAATTATATAATTATACAATAAAAACATATATTATATAACATTATGCTAAAAAATATTTTTAATTAATAATTCCTTTAATTATTTAAATAAATTAATAAATTAATTATACATATTTATATTTACCATTATGTTAAATATATTTTAAATATCAACTAATTTTATATGTCAAATATTTATTTTTTCCACCTATATGGTGGGTATGGTAATTTATAATATTATAAATTTAAATAATTATTTCAAACATCATTATTTTAGTAAATATATTTTTTTCAAAAAAAATGTTTGAAACAACATGAAATGAAAAAAACAAAATAAATGTACTTGAGATAGGAATCAAACTTGTGATTTAAAGATAAAAGTAGTAATATTTAATCATTTGAACAATGATAGGAATCATTTGACATGTTAAAAGAAAGCACTTTTTTGTAAAAATTGCTTTTTGTAGAGCAATGATTTTCTCAAGACGCGACTTTGTTACATGTACGAAAAATTAACCTATTTCCTCAAATAATTAAAATTTCGATCTATATCCTTAAATTTTTAATGTAATCACCATATACTTCTAATTTTACCCAATTGAAACCCTAAATTTAAAAATTTAAAAAAAATTCGAATTGATTTGTCATTATTTTAAATTTAAAAAAAATCGATTTCTAAATAACCGATTTTACTTTCTTTTTTATTTTTATCAACTTTTTAGCTGATTCATAATTGACCGATAAATGATTAATTGTTGAGAGATAATAAAATATGAAAATTTAGTTTTTCAAAAACTGATTTCCCTCTCTATTGCAACAATGTGTACTAATATTGTTGAGAAAGATAGCAGTTAAGTAGTTAGAGGAGGTTTATGTAAGTTAGTTAGTTAGACAACAGTGTGTATAAAACATACAGTTGGACTCTGTTTTTAGTAGTTTTTCAATGAATTCTTGATCTTTTCAACATGGTATCAGAGCCACGGAATTCATTGTGGTTTATTGTCGCCGGAGATAGTTATCGTTCGTTCACAGACGGTTTCTAGTTCATTCATGTTTCTGCCGAATTAACCTGTTTTTCATGTGTTTTTTTTTCCTTGTTCTTGTGCTACTTGTTTTTTGGTCATTAAAAGCTAAGCCCATTTATAATTGGGTTTTTTTATCCCAACATTCGGATGTTGGGTGTGCTTTGGTAGACGGTTTAAGGGCACTTTTTGGTTGCTGATTTGCTAATTGGTCTGTTCGACGTTTTTCTGCAATTTTAACATTGGGAATTTGCATCATGGGCACCGAATCCACCATTGATTTCAATCATCCACTTTATCTGCACCCTTCCGATACTCCAGGTACTCTGCTTGTATCTCATCAATTGACTGGTGTTGAAAATTACAATGTCTGGAGCCGAACCATGAAGATCGCATTGTTAGCTAAAAATAAGTTGGGATTGGTTGATGGTTCTTGTTCCAAAGAATCATTTCCAGCAGAATTGGGATATCAATGGGAGCGATGCAATGCCATCATTCTATCTTGGATATTAAACACAGTCAGTAAAGAACTCTCGGCAGGGATTGTTTTTGCTTCTAGTGCAGCGGTGGTATGGGATGATCTTAGTGAACGATTCCATAAGATTGATGGTTCAAGGATTTTTTTCTTGCATCAAGAAATTGCATCATAGGTGCAAGATATGGCTTCCATTTCTACGTATTTTACTAAACTGCGGTTACTTTGGGATGAGTATGACGCGCTTATGCCTTCTTCTTTTTGTGGATGCGCCCAATCCAGGCAAAGCATTGTGCATATTTCACAACAGCATTTGTTTCAGTTTCTCATGGGGTTGAATGAAACTTACAATATAGTGCGTAGTCAGATTTTATTGATGAATCATTTACCATCCGTTAATCAAGCATACTCGATGCTTATTCAAGAAGAATCGCAGAGACAACATAACTCCGGTAATATCGGGGTTGATCTGATTTTTTTTTCTTCGATTCAGATGGTGAAGAAACAATTTAATGGGACTTGCGATCATTATAAGGTCAAGGGGCATAAAAGAGAGAATTGCTATAAGCTAATTGGTTATCCTGCCGATTTTAAGTTCACCAAGAAGAAAACAACTGATGGCTCTAGACCTGCAGTCAGTAATACTTCTGCTATTGCTCCTGACCACGATAATGAAATTGCTGATTTTGTTCATTCTCATCCAAAGGCACCAGTGTTTACACAGGAACAATATCATCAAATTCTTAATTTGTTGAACAAGGCAGTACTTACAGTTGAGGCCGCCACCAGTATAGTAGGTATGGTTAATATTGGCCACAACTGGATTATAGATACTGGAGCTACTGACCATATACTATCTGATTTTCAATACTTAGAATCACCTGTTGCAAATGCCTTACGTTCACCTCATGTTCGACTTTCTAATGGCTCATCTGTCCCGGTTACTCATGTTGGCACTTGTAAAATTTTACCCAACCTTCAGCTTACTAATGTTCTATATGTTCCAAATTTTCATTATAATCTTCTTTCTGTTTCGAAACTTACCACTGATCTCAATTGCGTTGTTTCTTTTTACCCTCATTTTTGCCTTATACAGGATCTCTCCAGTGGAAAAATGAGGGAGATTGGTAGAGCACGAGGTGGCCTTTACATCCTAGATCTATCTCGACAGACTAGTGTGACTCCTTCCGTTGCAACTGTTTCTTCTGTCGACTCCTCTCTCCTTTGGCATACTAGACTTGGTCATGCTTCGTTTTCAAGACTCAATAAGGTCCCTAATATTCCCTGTATAGTCTCACATGATGACAGCATACATAAATGTCCTATTTGTCCTCTTGCAAAACAAACAAGACTTTCTTTTCCTGTTCATGTGTCTCGTGTTAATATGGTTTTTTTCTCTTATTCATATAGACTTGTGGGAACCCTATCGAGTTTCCACTCATAGTGGTCATAGGTTTTTTTTTTAACGATTGTTGATGATTTTACAAGGATGACATGGGTGTATTTGTTACGGCACAAAAGTGATGCGCTTTTATGTCTCAAACAATTTTTTGCCTTGGTTAAGAATCAATTTTCTTCTCGTATTAAACTTGTTCGTAGTGATAATGGGTATGAATTCTTCAAAAGTGAATGCACTGATTATTTTAACATGCTTAGTATTATACATCAAAGCTCATGTGTTCACACTCCTCAGCAAAATGGGGTTGCTGAACGAAAACATCGACATTTGCTCGAAGTAGCTAGGTCACTAAAGTTTCAATCTCACATGCCTAGTAAATTTTGGGGTGAGTGTGTGTAACTGCTTGTTTTTTAATAAGTCGTCTTCCTACACCTTTCTTGAATTGGAAATGTCCTTTTGAACTTTTATATAATACACCTCCGGATTTTTCTCGTCTAAGGGTCTTCGGATGTCTTGCTTATGCCACTACTCCTAACTATCATGATAAATTTTCTCCCAAGGCTATTCCGTCTGTGTTTATGGGTTATTCTCTTATACGAAAGGGATACTTATTGTTCAATCGTAAAACTAAAACTTTTTTGTTAACCGAGATGTTATTTTTCATGAAACAGTTTTCTCTTTTGCTTTTCCAACCAAACATTTTTTGTCCTTTCCCATTGCTGATGACTCTGTTTTTCTTTATATTGACCCATTGCCTTCTATACCTATTCCTCCCTCGTCACCCATTTTACCCATATCTTCTTCTCCCAATCCAATACCTTCTAGAACGGATGTTCTCTCTTTACGCCGCCCCACACGGTCTGTCAAGCCACCAGCTTGGATGAAGGACTACGTCTGTTCTAACCAATCTTTTGCTTCTTACACCACTGGTTTGTTTCCTATTTCTCAAGTTTACTCTTCATTGCATTTTCCTTTTTCAACTTAGTTATTTGCAGCTAATGTTTCTTCTTTGACTGAACCCCACACCTATGCTGAAGCCATCTTGGATCCACGGTAGGTCCAGGCTATGCAACAGGGGATTCAAGCTTTGGAGACCAATAGTACATGGGAGGTTGTTCCTTTACCTACTGGTGTGGTCCCCATTGGCTGCAAGTGGGTCTATAAAATCAAGTTTAAGTCTGATGGTTCGATGGAACGTTTTAGAGCTCGCTTGGTTGGGAAGGGGTACAATCAACAAGCTGGTATTGATTATCAGGAGACATTCTCTCCTATGGTAAAACATGTTACTGTTCAGACTGTTATTGGCATGGCAACCATTCATGACTGGCCTCTCTTTCAAATGGACGTGTATAATGCGTTTTTACAAGGGGACTTATGTGAAGAGGTCTATATGGAGCTTCTGGACGGTTTTCGCAGCCAGGGGGAGTCTCGAGTATGTCGTCTGCGTAAGTCACTGTATGGTCTGAAACAAGCTTCTAGGCAGTGGAATTTAAAGCTTACTGAGGCCCTAGTGCAAGAAGGCTACGTGCAAAGAAAACATGATTATTCTTTGTTTACAAAGAGGAATGAGAGTAACATAGTCATCTTGCTCATTTATGTTGATGACTTGTTAATTACAGGGAGTAGCATTAGTATGATAAATGAGCTGAAACAGATTTTGAATCAAAGTTTTAAGATGAAAGACTTAGGTGTGTTAAAGTATTTCCTTAGCATAGAGGTTATGAGATCGAGAGGAGTTGTGTTGAATCAACGCAAATATGCCTTGGAACTGTTAGCTGATCTGGGATTAGGGGAAGCAAAAACAGTATGTACACCTCTCGAGTAGAACCAAAAACTTACATCAGTCGAATATGATGAATCTGTACAATCGAAAGTTGATGGGGATGAATTACTTGTGGATATTGCAGTGTATCAACGCCTCTTTGGAAGATTACTATACCTGACCAATACACGACCGGACATCATGTTTGCAGTGCAACACCTGAGTCAGTTCATGCACAAACCAAAAAAATCACATTTGGAGTCTACTTTTCGGGTAGTACGCTACATAAGGAAAAATCACGGCAAAGGATTTCATTTGTATGCGCACTAGTAAACCGCAGCTAATTGTTTTTTGTGATTCTGATTGGGCTTCATGCCCCATGTCTAGGAGGTCAGTTACTGGTTTTTGCGTTAAGCTTGGGGAATCTCTTGTTTCATGGAAATAAAAACAAACAAACAACTGTTTCTCGATCGTCAGCAGAAGCGAATATAGAAGTATGGCAGCGGCAGTAGCAGAGGTTGTTTGGTTGAATGGGTTACAAAAGGAAATCAGCCTTAATCAATTTGATAAGTCTATACTTTTTTCAGACAGTAAGGCAGCTATACAGATTGCAGCTAATCCTGTTTTTCATGAACAAACTAAGCACATAGATTGACTGTCATTTTGTACGAGATAAAGTCAGAGAAGGATTGATCCAGATGCAACATGTTGGAACAAACGAGCAACTTGCTGACTTGATGACAAAAGCTTTAGGAATCAAACAGCATGAGTATTTAGTATCCAAGTTGGGGGTTAAAGATATATACCAGCCCTCAACTTGAGGGGGAGTGTTGAGAAAGATAGCAGTTAAGTAGTTAGAGGAGGTTCATGTAAGTTAGTTAGTTAGACAAAAGTGTGTATAAAACATATAGTGGTACTCTGTTTTTAGTAGTTTTTTAATGAATTCTTAATCTTTTCAACAAATATGATAATTAATCTAAATGAAATATTATTATTTTTAATTTTTATGTTTTTGGATAAATAAATCTCTTTAAAATGGATTATTAGTCCTAACATTTTTAGAAATTCTTTTATCGAGTACTAAAATTTGAGATACAAGTAAATAAAACATTTTTCATGAGTGATAATATTGCCATACGAGTCATAAATGTATGAATATGATAGATCAAAATATCTTAGATTTACTTAAGAGTATTCATGACTTAAATTTTTTTCTTCAATTTAGTGGTTCGTACCAATTTACAAATCAATCAATTCTCACACCAACCGATCCAATTTCATCAACTATATCAATAACTTCACTAATGTTGTGGTAAAGGTATTTGATGTTTGCACAGATCAAGCTTTGAAATACACACTCCTCCTCACTGTATAAAAAGAAATTTGTGAACCACACTCTATATAGCTAACATGTTTCACTTTACGCATTTATTTATCAAAGCGAAACAAAAAAAGGAAAAAAAAAAAAAAAGAGTGGTGATAAAATGACACGCAAAGCTTCTTAACATCTCCCACTAAATTTACCAAGGAGAAATTAAGAAAAAGAAATAATATTTGAAAAAAAAAAAAGAAATAGCTGTGTACCGTTTTTGATGATTTTTATTTTTATTTTTAAATCTGCTCAATTTATGGAACGACTTGAATGTGTGGATTAATATGGTTTGCAGAACCAACTTTTTTTATTTTATCTTTTTTTTCACCGCATTGGATGGCGATTTCCTCTTGGGTTTTAAATCCACAACGATGACCGAAATATTATCACTACTGTTTCTTCCTATGGCTATTGCCGTGAGATTATCAGCTACCGCTTGTGCCGGTGAAACTCTATCATCAACTTCGCCCATCAATGCCCTCCGCCGTCGCCGTCTTATTAGGCGGCGAGCTACCTCCCCGGCCTCTTCATTTGACATTACATCCCATAACCCGTCGCTGGCTATTATTAAACACTCGTCGTCGTCAGTCCTGTTTGTGAAGGTAACCTCCGGCACTGGAATTACCCATGGCCTTAAATAGCGATCACCTATAACACACATATCCCATCACAAATATTAAGAACCTTAATGTTTTTTATAGAAAGTGAAAATCACGTAACAAATATATTGAAAAAAATTTAATCATACCATATTCAAGTGTAACTGTTAGATACGTGTGTATATATATATATATTTAAGATTTTAAATTTATTTTATGTTCCGGTGAGTAGACACAAATATATACTTTTATTGCCATCTACTGATACTAAATCCCACAGTAGGAATTGACAAATCCGCAAAATATATAATACATAAATTCACGGATATACATATATTTAGATACATTCTATGGTTCATTCTCTATGGTAAAATTCCATACGGTAAAAGATCCCAAAAAGGAAACTTGGTTAATGTTGACATCTCCATTTGAGACGTAATAACATGCAAGTTTCATTTAGACACAAATTTACAAATACAATCAATTAAGCACTTCAAAATGCTTGATGTTGCAAAATCCTATAGCAATGATATGTTATACATTATAGGGCACCAGAAATTCACCATGAAGCAATCCACAATTTATTTTAGATCCTCGTTTTTGCTAAAATACTATTTAGAAATAGATAGGATGCATATTATTATCCATTTAAGGCCCTAAGCGCATTTTAGTAATTACACCACTTATATGGCTTATAATGACTGTGAGCTTCCATGGAAGAATCAAAGTAACTACACTTTTACACTTACAAGTTTCTATGCAGGTTTCAATTAGCAACCTAGGAATACGTTGATTTGATCGTGCTTAAGCATATATTATCCTTTAATTTATAAATTTAGAAGGGTCTATGAACTCTAATGCTTCGAGAACCAAAATCAACACTAACAATCTCCATATGCATAGTGATGCATATTACAGGATGCTTTGAACATATGATTGAAGAAAAAAGCAAAACAGGAATTTGGAAGGAAAATAGAGAGATGTAGAGATAAACGGCGAACCTATTGCTCTGGACATTGCAAGAACTCCAAAGACCCTTGCACCATTCCAGTTTATGACCCTCCCTCCCTCTCTTTCAATTCTCATGAGCTCGTCCTGTCGATCAGGCTGTAGTAAACCGTAACAAAGATGGAAACTGAAAGTCTTTAATCTTATTTTACGAAACAAAACTTAGATGCACCACTACTGAACCTACGATTGATGAATGCAATAGATATATACACCATCAGCGCATAATATAGAGGAATATCCATTGTTACCTTCTGATCAACAGTCAATGCAATCGTTTCGGTTCCACGGCAAAGCACCACCCTCGAATCACCACAATTGGATGTTATAATCTGGCAACCAGATAAGACTACAATCGCAGCAGTTGATCCCACCATTTCTGGTGCAACTGCTGCAGTCAAGACTTCACTGTCAGCCCTCTCGAAACTAGTGGATAATGCCACTTCCCATCTCCTTTGCCACCCACAGCTCTCATCCACTTCACGGTCCCATTCTTCTGCTATAACTCCGTGCATCCTCTCAGCACAAAATTTAGCCACCTACAAATTATTGCTGAAGTTCGGTAAGTGGCATCATGGGTATCAAAGTAAAAAGGATTGTTAGAAATTCATATTCATGTTTTAAAGTGAGCATAAATTGATATTTTTTTAATATTAAACAAATTTAAATATAATAAACAATAGATTAAAATATAATTGATATACCGGTATAGAGCTTAATATATCAAATTCTCCTTCGAAAATGTTATTATTAACAAAAAATCTAAATCTATTTGATCTTATCTTAATCATTTTATTGAAAACTTAATTTATTTACTAGATACTTATTAACCGAATAAACCAGTAATTTTTATTCAGCTTGAAAAGGTTATTAATTATTACAAAAAAATCCTTTTTCAATTTAAACTGATTTTTAATCAATAATTATTTGGTCCTACTGAAATAAAAAATCTCCACAAATAAGTCTAACATGATATAATTTGTTTTTAATATTTTATTATATCCTTAAAAAAAATAACATCATTAACTTATATTCAACAAATCCCAATTAAAATATAATTTTTTATTCCACTAACAGAGTATAGAATCATAATCCTTTCTTAAAACTTATTTTTTTTTATAAGATAATAAACCATTAACTTATATTCAACGACCCCAATCAAAATTTTATCTAGAACTGTTCAGAGGCAAAGTAAATTCTGTAAATTTGAAATTTCATCTGAAATTTTGAAAGATATAATTAAAAATATTAAACCCATATCAATTCATATTTTAATCATATGAAATAAAACAACGGTAACCTATAATACTATAATATATATTAAGTTTGGTCATGTTTAAAATTTTAACAGAAAAAATATTAGGGTATTAAAATTTTAATTTAAAATAGCATAGTTTTTTTAAAATTATAAAAGTAATGTAATTAAGCCTAAGTTTGAGTTAATTATTCATTGAGGTTAAGCAAAAATTAAAATCCATATCTTAGATTCCATCATGACTTAAACAAACAGTGTTGATATCAATCCAGCTCCAATCTAATTTAACCTAGCTTATAAGCATTTCTACTCCCATAGCAACTAAAATGATTAAAATTCAAAGGTCATATCTAAACTAGATTTGTTCACCGACTATATCGTAATTTAATTGGTTTTTTTTTTAATCTATCGAAAGCTTAACCGGAACCAACTAGGTGGCCCCTGTTCTAGTGGTCTACTCAAAACCAAACAAACCAAACAAAATAAAAACCAATAAAAAAATAAAAGCTTGTTAGTCGAAATTATATGAATGGGCCTTGACTTATTTACACCTGCAAATGTATGAGATCAGCATTACGCAATACCCGTGACGATAAAATTAAGCTTTAATTGAACTTATAAAAAGAATTAAAAAAGGAGCCCATTTCGATGACACGTGTAAAAATAATGAAAAAGGCGCTCTAAATGGAATGGACCACTAAGAAATCACAACGTGTCAAAAATATTTCATAAACAATGATTTATGTCCAATCATTGACCAAAATATATTTTTGTTTATTTTAAAAATTAGAATTTCTATATTAAATTAAAAAAGGAAAAAGAATCTCAAAATAATTATTTTCCATGAAAACGGGAAAAGAGATTTTTTTTTCTTTTTTATTGAGCCAAGTGATTACTGATCTTCCTTACTTTGATTTCTCCAAGACTTAAATTAGAGCAGTAAATTTTCTAGAGAGCCAAACAGTTTTTTTTTAATTTAAGGAAGTAAATAAATTTCGGTAAGCATTTTGAATAGGGGAGATTTGTTACCTGAGAACCACCATGGCCATCATAAACGCCGAAGAAATGGATAGGGGAGATTTCAGGGGAGGTTCTAGAACCAGGAGCCGTACAACCTCCCACGTGATCACACGTGAGAGACATGAACGCCGGTACAACGGCGACGGCATCTTCCATCTCTCGCTGTCTCCCGATCACCGAAGTGAACCCCCACGTCACTCCCTTGTTATTCCTCCCAACACATTTCTGCCTCGCCGTTACCGTCGCCTTCAACTCCTCGCATGCAGGCACAGGCTCGAGCAGCATCGGAACCACAGCATCCGCCGTTAAGATCTCGCCGGAACTCCCGCTCGTTCCGGATATATCGCCGGAACTCGTCGCGCTCCTAGAATCAACCGCACTGAATACCGAGGACAGGCTTGAGCTGGTTGAAGTCAGGTCCGGCTCCTGGAGTGAGTCAACTCGGTCTAATTGCTGTTCCTCTTCTTCAAGTAGGGGTTCCATGTGAGTGACAAAGGAAAGAAAAGAGGGTAACAAGAAAAGAAATAAATAAGAGACATTGATGGGATAAAAAAAGAAGACGGGACTGTATGGGAAATTCGACACGTGTGAAGAGAGATTGTTTTAAATATTTCTATAGCTATATATCATCTTGATTAAATTAATTAGACAAAGTTAAAAGGAATTTGACTATACTTTTTTATGAAATAAATATTAAATTTATACATAATTTTAATTTAATGTACAATTTGATACATCAAATATTTTTAGGGGATTAAAATTAAATTGTATATTTTTATAATAATAAGTATATAATTTCACCATTTTAATATCTGTATTTTTATAATTTTTAATAATTAAATTAATTTTTTTATTATTTTTAAGGGTTAAAGTATAATTTTATCGAATAAATAAATAAAAATAATAAGTATGAAATCTTATCGAATAACTATAAAATTCTTCAGCTTTACTTTGAAGAATTAGAGTAAACACTAATAATCTTTTACTTACATAATTTCTATGCGACTTTAAATTGGACAAATAAGAAAATATTTTTAGAATTTCCATAATTCTATTTAAAAAATTCTTTTTTGAATGTTATGAATTGAATTTCATTATTAAAAGAATAAAGAAATTAAATTATTAAAAATATATATAAAAAATTAAATTTCAAATATGGGTGAAATAGAAAAATACATAATTAAACTATTTTAAATATAAAAATTTCTTTAAATATAAATTTTAATTTTACCATTTAATCGAGGTATTCTAAATATACCAAGACAATTTAAGGGAAAAAAAAAGCATTGAATACGATTTACGAGTCGTATTCACTCGCTTTTTTGAGGTGACTCCACGTGTCTTTCTGTCTTATCTCGATGCCACGCTGGTATTGCGGGACACTGGCACTGGTCCAGCAAACTATGGAGAAATTAACGTAGGTTACATCACTACGTTAACAAATATATATATATTAGGTTATGCCCTTATAGTGGACCCAAGCGATTGTACTAACCATACTTTAAAACTGGCTACCTGGCCAGCATGAATAGATATTAGGGGCCTGCCTACCTATTAGATGGATTTAGAACCCTTTTTTACTTTCTTTAAATCGAAAATTTTTATTTGTAAAATTTTACAAAATAATTTTAAAATTATTTAAAAAATTTTATTTAAATCATTTGACTTTTCAAATTACTGTCGTGTAACATTCTCCATTCATATCACCTGTACCAATTAGAATCTCTTTTTCTATTTTCCTTTTACACTTTAAATTTTTTTCATAAAACATCTTTCAACGTTACAATTTTGCGAATCGAAATCCAAACATCTATCTTCTCTAATCTCCAACACTGTTAGATTGACTTGTATCAAAGGCGTATTCTTCTAGTCGCCAATAGATATTGATCTATTGTATCAATCGTTGAATCGTTACTTGAAACTTGTTAGTCGAACTGTAAAAAGAAAAATCAACAGTCTAATAATTTAAATAATAACTTTCAAAAATTCCAAGATAATTTATATCTTTTTAAAATTAAATACCCAAAACGTAAATTTACTCATAACTTACTATCTTCGATTGCAAAATCATCCGAGTAAGGCCACGTCAAGCAATTAGATTTTGATTAATTCATTAAAATTCGTCTAATCCTAGTCATCTACACTGTACGGTACTTTTAAAAGAAAATAATTAGAACTTGATGTGTCGAAACCTATTTAATTGAGGCATTATTTGAAAGGTTTTTACGCAATAGCTTCTTATTTTTCTTTTTCTTTTTCTTTCTAAAGTTAATATAATTACTAGAATAATATAAGTATACATTAGACAAATTTTGTGATTTAATTGAATATTATACATTAGGTAAATTTGTTAATTAATTGGCTAAAAGGTTAAAATACATCATAAGTTATTGTTGTATTTTTCATATATTTAAAATTTAGTCCTTATATTTTTGTTTTCAGGAATTTAATTTTTTATTTTTTAGATTTCAAAATTAAGGTGAGATGGCAAGTATCTTTCCTACTTTAACCAGTGGTCGAGGATTCGATTCCTGTTCTGAGTATAGAGTAGCTTTAAAACTCGTGGCCATCATGTACCGATGCACTAGATACCTTAAGAAATAAAAAAAGAGTTATTTTCTTAAATTTATGTTCATTACAATGTTATTTTTTTAGTTACATTACTACCAAATGATTTTTTTTTTCAAATGTCACAATAGCTAACTTAACAAAAAAAAAATTAACAGTACTTGCTATTGGACTTGAATTTTAAAATCTAAAAAATACATGAACGTATTGCATATCTTAACCATTAAAAGAACAGTGAAATTTGTTGCCACAATTTGGAAGTTATGAATTACGTGCTTAATTACTTAATATCTTTGGGTAAAAGGACGGAAAATCTCGATTTAACTTTTATATTAAAAGCAATATCATTTTTTTGAACAATCTTATTATAGGTTCTGATCATATCTATTTTTTTTTTACACAATACCTAGAACTACCTATAATCTCTTCCTAACCCATAAATAGGAGTATAATGCACATCAACGCACTTGAACCAACGTTTTCCTATATTAACAACGATGCCCATATCAATGGAGTTAAGTCTCAGTCGACAAAACAATATCATTAAATCCATTTGACTTTTGGTTTTTTTGTATAAAATAAATCAAGGTTAATAATAATAAACATAAAATATTATTTTTTTTAAATATAAAATATTATTTTTTTTAAATATAAAAATATTCATTCTTTGTCCTTTTGTTTTGTTCGTATTGTATGCTTAGGTAGGTTCCGAAGTGTTTAATTTTTGTTTTGTTGGTTGGTGATTGGGCAAAATCTTAATTCGATTTGGTTAATGATGAGACCTAATCCCATTTTCATGTTTTGATAATCAAACTATCTTCATTTATTAGTTGTAATACACTTGTTATTAATTTATTAATACCTTTTTTAATTTTTTTCACGACAAATAATTAATATTGGAGACAGATAAAATGATTAAAAAAATTACGTTCAAAATCTTAATTGAGATCAAAATCGTATGGTGACTCTTATTTTTAGTCAAAATTTACATATAATTTCGGCCATTTGTGGCGGCGCTGCTGGTCTATGGTAGCTCATCAACTTCTCACCTTCACTTTTCGCATAATTTTTTTCTTTTTCTTTCCTTCATCCTTCACCACCATGATCGCTTCCTCCCCCTTTGGTCGGCCCCATTTTCCAACACGAGAGGGCCATGGTTGCTAGAACAATAAATTTAGTTTGGGGTTTTATCCCTTGCTGCCACATTTGAGGGAGGATTATTTAAGTTGACGCGAGGACACATGTTTCTCGAGTCATTTATGACTGGATTTTTTAAAGATCAAATCAACTCGTTTTTATCTACATATGATGTAGAGGATTTAACATTACACGATTTTTTACAAGTTTTAAAAAATGAGTAGATTATCAATGTTGGATCCAATACACAAATTTAATGATCTTTTCTAATGGTTGAGCACCTAATGTTGTGGCTTTGTATCCGTGATATCCGCATTCTTTTTAGTGTTATTTTCTAAGCTCAGAAACTTTTACTTGATATTAATCAACTTTTAGTTAAGCGTTTTTATTCTTTTCTTTTGATATGCTTGTGTTTAAGCTTTATTTTCAATATAATAAAATCTTCGTGGCACATTTTTATTGATTATGTGATTTACACATCTACAAAAAATCACTTTAAATAAAAAAATTCTATTTATTCATACAATAATAGATTCAATTTGCTCTATTTAAAATTACGACATGATCTTTTTCCCATTTATACGTTATTATTCATGATTTTTTCCCCATATATACATTATTATTTCAATCTTATACTACCTCTTCTTTTCTTCTTATACTAGTGTTTTTTTTTGTAAATGTTCATGTCGGATTTAAGATTTATGTCTAGGATTCGTAACTATCCCTCTCAATAACATTGTCTCTAAAATTTGAATAATGCGTTCTATCACTGTACCTAATATTATTATACTTCTTTTTTTTTATGTGGTATGTTTTGCACGTAATTTTACATGTTTATTTTTTTAATTTATTAATTTCATGTAAAGTGCAGAGAGGTAACAAAATATATATTTTCACAATTGAAGTATCAAATAAAAGATTTGATAAAATACAAAACTCAAATATTGCATTATCCCAAATACAAATATATTCTGTTTATTTATAAAAATTCTAATGGGCTGTTTTGAACCCATATCTATGCTAGAAATGTTTAGCCTTGGGCCAAACTTCAATCACCAAAAAACACTCACTTAGGCCACAAAGGCCTAAACCAGATCTCAAATTCTAATATTTTATATAGGCGTGGCTTATCCTTTAAAATGTTACTTTATATTTCTTGGCCTTCTGTGATCACATGCACAAACTTATCATGTGTTAGTCTTCTACACGTGTCATGCACAAATTTATCTCGTATAATAATGTTGTTAAAGTAATCGATTGATTTGAAAAAAAAAAAAAAACAAACTAAAGTGTGGTTCGTTGGACAGTCAACGATCTCCAACAATTAAAAGTATTGTTCTTCAGTAAAGATTTTCTTTTGTATTCTATCGAGAATTAGTGTGCTGTGAACGATTGCTCGGAGAGCCTCAGTCCACCAACTTGAGGCTTATTGAGGGCCTTATAAGCCTCGGGTTAATGATTCAAGGCCCACCTAACTCAGGTAGCTCCATAATTAGTCACATGCCCTATACTGACACCAGAGGCGAAACTAGGGGGAGTTAGCAAGGGCCTCGGACCCCCCTAAAATGGAAAACTTTCCATTTAGACCCTTTAAAATTTTTAAGATTTTAAATTAGTAAAGGTAAAATTACACTTTGCCCCCCTAAAAATATAAAAATTTGATTTAATCCTTTAAAAATTATAAAAATATAAGCTATTAAAATGGTGAAATTACATTTTTGCTATCGTGATATTTACAATTTAGTTTCTTCCTTACCTAAAACTTTTATAGTCTTATAGGTACCACTAACTAAGATGCTCGTGGCTCTATGAACCAAGCTGTCTGAGCACATATCCACAGCACGCTAGCTCTCGGCATATCATGGGGGATGAAACCCCGCTTGGGAACAATACATTCAGTTGTTAGGAATAGACTGACTATCTAATGAATGATACTTCGAAAACTTTTCCCGAATGAATCCATCCCTCAACAATTGTAATTTTGTTAAATTAATGTTTTAAATCTTTCATTAAATTCAAATAACTTGACTTAAAATTTTATATTACATAAAAATCATAATAACATAAAAGTTTTATTCTTTAGTTAGCAAATAAGACTAAAAATAATTAAATTAGAGTAAAAAAACAAATCACTAAACCTAAACATATCCGAAGAGAAATATCGTAGAAGTTAACGTTAATAATATACAAATAAGAAGTCAAAAAGCGTCGAACCATTTATAGATGGTCAAATTTCGCCCACTCAAACGCAGCCCTTTTATATATTAACTGCAAATCACACAATGCTTATGCTCCAAACCATTTCCTTCATTCCTTTTACTTGTCTTAATATTTATCTCAAAACCAAATCCTCTAACAATAATCTCTGTTCTTTTTTTTTGTTTGTTTGTTCATTTCCATGGACAGCGGATCAGCAAAGTACAACGTTGTTGTTTCAGGTAATAACGATATTGCTGTTCCTTTCGATCATCAATTCGACCTCGACGACGCTGTGACAATGCCGGAAAACCTTCTGTCCAGGCATCAAGCGGTGGTCCGTTTGGTCTCCGATATGCCGGCGGTTAATCATGAGACGGGAAGTTGCTCGATCTGCATGGAGAGTTTGTCGGAATCCGAGGGAGGTGGTTCGAGGCAAGTATCGTGTGGCCATGTCTATCACCATGATTGTATTACCGATTGGCTTTTGAATGGCAATTCTTGCCCTCTTTGCCGTCATGAAATCTCTGGTTAATGATACCATCATACATTTGAAGCATGTCCACTCAACATTTTTAAAATTTTTTTAAAAATTATGTACTTAAAGAGATTAATGCAAAATATATTTTCCGCTTTTAATATAAATTATTGTGGACCTAGGAGGCTATAGATGATCTATATAAACCTATTGGGACACCTCCAACATAGTTACATATCAGAGGAACCCCTCAAGTCAATACTTGAGAGGTCTTACACATTATTCATTATATTTTACTCTATTTGACATATCTTATATGAGGTGATTGAAATTTTGAAAGCACATCAATACCATCCTACCTAAATCTATATTAGTAGACTACTTATCACTTGCCTTTAACCCTTCTATAAAGTCTTGACATGTGACACTACAAAACTTAAGGCAAAGAGAGTATAAAGCTCAAGGCCTGGGCCAGAACCAGTACTCTCCTATCTTCTCAACCTCTTAGTCACTTTCGACTTTCTTATTTGACAACTCTTTGTCTTGTATTATACAAAGTGACTCGTACATCCTTACTATTATCTCTGCCTTACCCAATTGAACCATCAACAATTATGATTTCACTTTATAACTAATATTTATTTTTCTAATGTACAACATTAATGTGATATAGATATATGTACTATTACCTAAATGATTAATTAAGTTAATGTCATCTATCAATCGGATCTTAATTTAATTGTGAAATTACTAAAAGATTATTATTTTTATAAAATACAAATATCATTATAAGAATAATTTTATCTTTTTATAAAACTGTCCACTGCCTCATTTGTTTTTTTTTTTATCAAACTTTTAATAAATACAAATTTTATATAATTTTTTTAAGTTCAGCGGTCAGGATTATCTTTAGAAAGCCACATGGCATTCACTCAGCTTCGTAGGGAAAAGCGGATCGTTTTGGTCAATATCTTAGCGAAAACAAACGTAAAAGTTTAAAGAAATATTTTGCATTAATCTCAACCAAGTAATCTATAAACTATACAAGGACTTACATGACAAGTTATTTTTTTTACTAATAAAATGATGGTTAAATTTCAACTATATTCCTTTACTTTTTATATTATATAATAATGGTTAAATTTTAGTTTTGATCCTTATATTACTTACATGATATGTATCTAGGTTAACTTTTATGATAATATAATAGTGGTCAAATTTTAATTTTGGACCTTATACTATACTCAAATTTGAGATTTAATCTCTATACTTTAAATTTTGACATAATTTGGTAACTTAATTTTTACAATATCATTAGTTAGTCTAGATATTTTATTATAATTAAAATATGGATGTGAATTTTAAGAACTGTTAAAATTATTAAATTTTTTGTTAAATTTAATTATTTAGGTTCATTACAATGTCATTTTTATCACGTAGCTATCAACAAAGTATATATATTAATTTCAAAATGACACATCAGATCACCAACGAATTTAATAGAAAAATTTTAACAATATAAACAGATAAATATGAATTTCTAAATTCAAAAAATAAAATAAAAAACTAAATTACTGGGAAAATACATTCATCATTTAAAATCACATGGTTTTACATTAAAAACAATACCTTAGTTAGACCGACATGTTTTATGAGATATGCTATAATTTATATTAAATGGAAACGTACAAGTCTGAACAAGTATTTTGCATTAATCTCAAACAAGTATATATAATTATAAAAATAAAAATAAAAAAATCTTGAGTGAACATGCTTCAAACGTATGATGGGTATCATTAGCCACAGATTTCATGTCGGCAAACTGGGCAAGAATTGCTGTTGCCGTTCAAAAGCCAATCAGTAATACAATCATGGTGATACACATGGCCGCACAACACTCGCCTCGAACCATTTCCCTCGAATTCCGACAAACTCTCCATGCAAATAGAGCAACTTCCGGTCGCTTGTTTAACCGTCGGCATGTCGGAGACCAAACGGACGACCGTTTGATGCCTGGTCAGAAGGTTTTCCGGCATTGTCATAGCGTCGTCGAGGTCGAAATGGTGATCGAAAGGAACAGAAATATCGTTATTACCTGAAACGACAACGTTGCATTTAGCTGATCCGCCGTCCATGGAAATGACGAAAAAGAAGAAGAAGAAGAAGAGAAGACAGAGATTACTGTTAGAAGATTGGTTTTAGAGATGAGATTAAGACAAGTAAAGCAATGAAGAAAATGGTTTGGAGTATATATAGGCATTGTGATTTGCAGTTAATATTATAAGGTTGTGTTTAAGTGGGCGGAATTTGACTCTCTGTAAAAAGGTTCGATATTTTTTGACTCCTTTTTTTTTTTTTTTTGTATATATTAATTTCAACTTCCACGCGATTTCTGATTATTAAGTTTTTATACTTTTCCAATTAATTTAAGTTATTTTTGTTTTATGGTTGATAAAAACAAAATTCCGTCTTGGGTAAACTGCATGAATAGTCACTTTTGATTCTCTCAAATTATATTTTAATCACTTACGTTAATATATTGTAACATTTTAGTCACTGAACCTTTAATTATCGTTAACGTTGTAGCAGTAAGCTGACGTGACATTTTTAATCATCATTTCAAACGAAAATTTTAGGTTAAATTATACAATTGGTCCCTATATTTTTTTCGTTTTGAGCAATTTAATTTTTTCTTTTATGTTCATTTAACTTTCTTTTTTTTTCTTTTTTTTCCATTCTCTTTTGCTTATCCTTCTATTTTCCTCCATTCTCCATCTCTTTTAACTTAAAAGGAAAAAATTAAATTGCTCAAAAAATATATGGACCAATTGTATAATTTAATCTAAAATTTTCATTTGAAATGATGATTTAACGTGTCACGTTAGCTTACTGCTACACTGTTAACGAAAATTAATGCTCAGTGACTAAAATGTTATAATATAATAACATAAGTGACTAAAACGTAATATTTCAAACATACGTAACTAAAATATAACCCGAAGAAAACAATCACCCTTGATATTTAAATTTGAGTTGTTTTCCTAAAAATGCAATGTTGACCTAACATTTGTTGCAGAGGTGAACCTAAATATTTATTTTTCGATGCAAAGATTAAATTATATATATTTAAAGATATTAAAATATAATTTTATTATAAATGTTACCATTACAAATAGCATATATTTATTAAAATAATATATATTCGAATAATTATAATGTAAAATTAAACTAATATAATATATAATTGATGAAAACCTCGTTGACTCAAACGATTTTGGTCAATGATGGGATGAAATTTTTTTTGTAGTGTTGGTAACTTGCTGTACGGTCTACCGCCAATGGAATTTTAACTAAAATAGATCATTTTCCTTCTTAATTACGAATATGAAAGTGAATTTCAACATTTTGAAATTTCTAACACAAGAAAAAGAAGAATTGTAATAATGTCAAGGGTAATATAATTTTTTCTCTAAATTTGACAATTAGATTCACTATAATACATATATTATTATAATGTTATGACAAAATCTTCTGATAAAAGTTTTGAAAAAGTATGACCACACATTTGTCTAGATAAATATCATATATACGCCAAAACACAATTTGAAACAAAAACTAACTAGAATTGTCATAGCTTTTAGAAAAAAACTGATCGTAGATTGAAACTAAAATCACAATATACAACTTTTAGAAAATAATAGGACTTGAAATTAAAATATCATCGCAAAAGCACGAGTCTAGAAAAAGAATCAAATTTTTTTTTTAAAGAGACCGCAACAGGTAACCAACCTAAAGGCCCTCGTTGTCAACAGGGAAAGTTTTGATTTGAGAATTTTGAGCGGTTAGAGTTTTAATATAATTAAATAGGAGGATAATGTCTAGAATTACCCATATTTTCTCCCCAACTCATAAACAGGAAGATAATATGCTTCAGCGTATTCGAATTCACGTCCTTCTGTATTGGTAATGCAGAGGCTCAATTTAGCCTGGGCCCAAATAAGATAACTACAAAAAAAAAACAAAAACAAAAAACAGATGAATCCATTAATAATAGTCCAATTTTACAAACCTAGAACGCAAGCCAAAATACAAAGAGAAGCTCAGTGGCTCAAATCCTAAAACTAAGACAGGAAATCCTAGTTGCCCTAGCCCCATGTAGCGCCTCTCCCGACATGTTAGAGGACGCAGCGCCCGAGACTTTTGCCCCTTTCACCAAAACAGTAACAGCCCCAACCCTGTTGACTTCTACTGCCGCTGCAAGAAGAGAAAAAAGGAAAAAGGCACAAGAACAAGCAATCGAAAGCAAAAAATAAACAAATATATTGTAATATATTTGGTTATAAAGACCAAAAACTATTGTAACGAAAAAGAGGGGAGATTTTGAAACAAAGAAAAATCAAAATAGAATACGAAAGTTAAATAAAAGGTAGCCCATTTTGCTTTTTTTTTTTTTTTGCCGAAAAACATAATAAATAGAAATCAAGTTTTTTTTTACTAGCGTTGTTTCGCTTCTCGCCGTCGTCGGAGATCTTCTCCGACCCCAAAAGGCTCTTGGATCCTTTTGGGCTCGCTTGGTTTTGTCAGAAGAGAGGGCGTGAGGGGTGCGCGTTCAAAAAGAACGGTCGAAAGTTGTTTCTTTTTGGATTTTGTTAAAAAAATAGAGGGCATCACCTTCAGATCTAGGTTTTGAGAGTCAAAGAGGCTAAAATAAAAAATTTTACAACTTCAGCCACTGGAGGCAGCGGTCACCGTTGCCGATTACCAGTGGCCACGGCGGAGCACCAACGGCCTTGTGGTCAGACATGGAGAATTTTTTGAGAGAAAAAAGAAGCCTCAAAGTTTTTTTTTTTTAAATGGATTTGAAATGAAATTAAAAAAAATTGACTTATATATGCGTTACCAAACAACGTCGTTTTGGCCAGGTTTTAGAGGTCTCAAAACGACGTCGTTTCAAGCCTGACCCGTCGACTCGATCCGGATCCCCTGGGATCTGCGTGTTTTCGTGGGAAGGGTCTATTTATTGCCTTGGTCCTTTCGCCTTTAAGTTTTTTAATCTGGTCCTAATTTCACTATTTTTTTTTTGTTTTAGAAATTATGCCATTCAATTTAGATTTGCTTTCAGTTTGGTCCTTAGACTGCTAACCCTTCGGGGAATGACGCGTGTACGGTTTTGGATTAATTGTCCTCGGAGTCCCTAAACTTTTGTATCGCATTCTAATTTAGTCTTTTATATCCTTTTTTTAAATTTTGACATTAGATTTTGTTAGACTTTCAATTTAGTCATTCATTTCCCCTTTCTTTATTTATTTTGTGATTTATTATTTAAGTTTTACTTAAATTTCAATTTAATCCCTCATTTGGTTAATTTTGCCTATTTATTTACTATATTATTTATTCTAGCATTGTAACGACCCAAATTTTATGGGTATCGGAAAAGTACATTTTCGGGTCTTTATTTTTGTAAAACGAATTCGTAAATATTTATTAAAAATATTTATGAAGTTAGTTGTGTGGTTAATTAGGTTTTGGTTAGGTGAATTAGTTTGAATTAAGAGTAATTAGATGTAAGGATTAGATTGCAAATAGGGTAAAAGTTGAATTATAGAATAGAAGAAAAGCTAAAGGACTAAATAAGCAAATAATCCAAAAGATGACAAGTGTATGGTATAAGTAATAGCAAGTGTAGTATTTATGTACATATACTTATAAAAATATTATACATATGTATATAAATAATTAAGTAAATATACTAAATATTTAAGTAATATATATTATATTATATTATATTATATTATATTATAAACAAAACAATAAAGAAAAAGAATGGAAAAGCATAAACAGAAAACGAAATAGGGGAAAAAGAAAGGAAAGAAAGAAAGAAAGGAAAATTTAGGGTTTTAAGGTTCAAAATGTGATTGGTAAGTCAATTTAATCCATTTTCTTGTAATTTTGATGTTTTTAGAATTTTAGAGCAAAATACTACTTGATTTGTGTTGAAATTTTAGAAGTTAGTGAATTTATAGATGTTGTTCATGTTGAATAAATTGAAGAATTAGGGATTAAATTGATAGAATTTCAAGTAAGAATTGAGAAAAAGATTGAAATCATAAGTTTTAAAAAATAGGGATTAAATTGACAGAAATTTGAAATTAAGGTTTTATGGTGAAATTAGAGGGTTGAAATTAGTTTTAAGTGACAGTTGAATGAAAATAAAGAATAAAATTGTGAAGAAAATAAGGTTAGAATTGATTAAGGATTAAATTGGAATTTAAGAAAAATTTGTGTACAAATTGAAGTATTCAATGTTAAATTGTGTTGTAATGATGATTTTTAATTGTTTTAATTCCGTAGCTAACGTTGAGCCGGAGACCTCGGCTAAGAAAGGAAAAGACAAGATTAACGATGAGTAACTCGAGAATTACGATTTGTATTTTTATAATCTGAAACTAATAATTAATTGTTGTATTTATTATTTAATATGCATGTTAAATAAAATTGAGGTGAGTATTGGTATTGTGGTATTAAATTGAATTCAATTGAATTAAATACATGAGTATATGTGATTGTTGATATTAAATTGAATATATGTGAATTCGTGATTGTTATGATATTTGAATATTGGAAAAATTGTGGCATTGAAAGTGATTTGAAAACCCTATTAACTGTATCGGCCTGAGTCAAATATAGTTGGCATACTATAGGATTGGAAGTGTTCAGGGATACTTCGACTACGAGTCGATGAGACACTGGGTGTCAAATTATTACTTCGGATAAATTCGATGAGGTACTGGGTACCAACTTACTTCGGCATGGCCGATGAGACACTGGGTGTCAATCTATTACTTCGAATTATCCGATGAGGCACTGGGTGTCATACTGGTGTGTTTTGGTTGGATCCGTGTATCCGCTAAAGTCCGAGTATTGTTAATAGAGGTGAATAAATAAATTGACAATATGAATGATATTGAATGATTTTGGTCATGAAATTGAAATAGATATTGAATTGAATTGTTCAAATGAAAAACATGAATCATGGATTCATGGAAAGATTATTGATATTGATAAATGATTGTGGAAATCAAGTTGAGAAAAGCTATTGAGATAACTATTGATGTAAATTGAATATATGATAATGATTTATCTATGAATTGATTAATTGAATGATTAAGGATTTTAGATGATTAAAATGTTTATGTTTTATCATTTATTTGAAGTATTCGGATTATAGAAATACCACTGAATTTTATACTCAGCGTACTATTTTTTTTCCATGCTCAGGTTAGATTAAAGTCCGAATGTTGAATCAGCATTCAAGGCCGATCCCGAACTCATTGTGGTGAAGTACATTTCTTTTTGGTAATAGCATGTACCTAGGATGTTTGTGTTTGTTATTTTGGAAAGTGTTTGTAAAATATATTATAAAATGTTATTGGTTACTTATATATAAGTTTATGAGTTATGTTAAGATTATAAAATAGTATGTTTTGGTATAAAATTTGATTTGGCTTGAAAGAAGTTAATTGAATTGGTTTGGATAACATACGTGAAATACTTATGAATATATGTTAGATAGGTCAATGGATTGATAGTTTTAACATGTTTTAGGTGTATTTGAATGTATTTTGGACTGGTTGAACGATTAGTTTTTGAATTGCTTGATGTTCAAGATTTGCAGGGTTGGTAAACTTGATGTGTAAGACTCGTTTTGAGTCCACACGGCTTACACATGGGCGTGTGGATAGGCCGTGTGTCCCCTGCATCTTAAAAATTAAAACAGAATGCTCAAGGAATTGCACACGGGCGCCGTGTGAAGCATACGGTCTAGTACACGGGCGTGTGACTGGCCGTGTGACCTAAGTCAGAGAGTTACACAAGGTCGGACACGGCCTAAAGCACGGGCGTGTTTAGGGTCACTCCGGCGTGTCCCTAGGCCACACGGGCGTGTAACCCCTGCACCTAGAAAAAGTTTTTAAATTTCACGAAAAAATTCTGAAGCACACGATTAAGTCCCGATTTGTTTTTAACATGTGTTTTGGGCCTTAAAGGTTCATAAATGGACTATATGATTTAATTATGATGTTTATATGTGAATAATTATGAATTGTTCGTATTTGATCTGTAATGTCCGATAATGTTTCATAACTCTGTTCCGGCGACGGATAAGGGTTAAGGGCCAGGTGTTACAAGCATTTAAAATTTATGTTATTTACATTTCCTTTTATTTATACATTTTATTTCTTTTATGTTACCCTTGTTATTATTGTTATCATTATTTTATTTATTCATATTATTATTACGATAATAATTATGATATGATTATTGCTATTATTGTTGTAAATCAATATTCTTATTACTATTATAGTTGCATTATTATCATTATTTATCAACATGGTATTTTTATTTATTTATTTATTTTATTTTACTTATTAACTTGAAATAAGATATTTTCATAAAATTTAATTTAGTTAAGCGATATTTTAATTAAAAAAATATGCAAAGAGGGATCGTATTTTTAAATTCTCTTCAAAATTTTAATTTTCCACATCAAAACATTAAGTAACCAATTAGATACTAATTTTGAGCGTTATGAGGGTGCTAATCATTCCTCATACGTAACCGACTCTCAAACCCATATTCTTGGATTTTGTAGGTTAAAAATTTTCGTTTTAGTAAAATCTAATATTTTATTAAGATGATTAAATTTTGAGTTGACCCGATTACACCTAATAAAAAGGATAGGTGGCGACTCAATTTTCGTTTTTTTAAATAAAAAATCGATTTCCAAAATAGAGTTTCAACTGGTAACAATACTCATGTTAATCGAATTAAGACTTAATTAACAACACAATAATTATTATATTTATGAAAAAATTATGTAAGAATCGAAAGTGATTTAACCTAAAATAAAGGAAAGCCGACGCAATAATTAATTATAGTAGAATAGCCCGTCAACGAAACTATACTCAATGGTCTTCTTTTTAATTATAATTACGTAGAAATTAGACATTTATGGTCAACACAAGAATTCTCCGCCTCCTCCACAAAATAAAATAACGTGCTTGACTGGAGTTTGCAATACGTTTCAGGAGCCGTTGAATTTTCAGTCTTTGGTCAACCATTTGGGAGTTTATCCGAATTCCTGTTGAGCTGAAAAAAGAGGATCCCGAAACGCCGTCGTTTGATTTCTGAAATACCTTTCGATATTTGGTTAATAATAATCAGTTTTGTTTTTTTATAGGGATATATTTGGTACATTGGTATTGTATTTTTTTTATAAGTAGTTTTAAAAAATTGAATATTTGATAGGACATTTGTTAATCTCTTAATAGTGGTGGAGCCAAAAAAAAATTTGTGGAGAGGGCCGAAATTAAATTGTATATTTTTACTATAGTAAAAATATAATTTCACCATTTTAATAGTCTATATATTTATAATTTTTAAAGAATTAAATTAAATTTCTATTATTTTTTGGGCAGTCAAAGTATAATTTCACCATTACTAATTTAAAATTTTATAAATTAACCAGCCCCCTTAGCTCTGTCATTGCCTCGTAATACCTAAAACTACCCATAACCCCTCCCAACTTATAAATAGAAAGATAATGCGCTTCAGCACATTCGAACCCAAGTTCTCCTGCATTGGCAATAATACTCATGCCAATCGAGATAAGACTCAATCGACCCCTTTTATATCATATTTCATGTTTAATCTGTATACTTGAAAAAATTTAACTTTATTATTAACCTTGTTAATATTTCTAAATGTCAATTTAATAAATTTTAACAAAAAATTAATAGTGAATATAAAGATTGACCGCGTAAGTTAAATATAATTATATAATGATAGATGAAGGGGAATCTTGAATATACGTGGACCACTCATTGAATAAAAAATACAAAAATATTAAAATTTATATAATATAATTGATTAAAATATAAAAAAATTATAAATGTAATATATTTAAAAATAATATTATTGAAAAATATGTGAATTCCTCTTTGAGCCTAGCAGCCCCCATCATCTAATTCCATTTAATTGTCTTCATCCACAGTGGTCCTTTTTTTTTCTTGCCAAGTAAAACATTGAAGTTCTCAAGTCCTATCCAAAAGAAAATTCCCACAGCTTAGTATTCAAAATAGTCGGTACTATTATTAATCAAATAAGTTATCATTAATCGAAGTTTTAAAATATTAAATTAGAATTAATTAAAAGAATAATTAATTTGAACTTCATGTGATGGTATGATGATTAACTTAGGCTTGAGTTGTACTAATCGTGTTTGTTGTTCGAGTTTTGTCCCTATATTATAATTCCAAAAAAAAAAACTGGATCAAATTAATTTTGATTAATTTAAAGGGTTTTTGAATTAATCGAAATTTCTAAAGTATTTGAGCTAATTCCATTTAATTGTTTTCATCCATGATGGTTTTTTTTTTTTTTTCCAAGTATATTAGTTGAGTTGACAAGATTGAAGTTCTCAAGTCTCTATTCCAAAGACAAAGTTAGAAATTCTTTTTAAGAGGGGATCAAAATCAAATTATAATTTTTACTATAGTAAAAATATAATTTCACCATTTAATAGCCTATATCTTTATGATTTTTAAATGATTAAATAAAAAATTTATCTTTTTAGGGGCTAAAGTGTAATTTTACTTTTATTAATGTAAAATTTTAAAATGCCTAATTTTTCAAGACCGGAACCCTTGACAAGCCCTCTAACTATGCCCCTACTCTACCCAAAAGAAAATTCCTATAGCTTAGATATGAGTAATTAAAATAGTTGGTACAGTTATTTATGAATCAAGTTATCATTAATCGAATTAATTAAGAAATGCTTAACTGAATTAAATTAATTTTGATTAATTTAATTGGTTTTTAAAGTATTTGACATTTAATTGTTTTCATCCATAGTGGTCTTCTTTTTCTTTTTTTTCCTCTTGCGAGTATTTTATTTGAGTTGGCAAGATTGAAGTTCTCAAGTCTCTATCTCAGAGGCAAAGTTAGAAAGGGGTTAAAATTAAGTTGTAATTTTTATTATAGTAAAAAAATACAGTTTCACCATCTTACCAACCTATTTTTTATAAAATTTTATCATTTTTAAGGGTAAAGTGCAATTTTACCTTTAATAATTTAAAATTTTAAAAAGTTTAAATAAAAAAATTTCAATTTAGGGGTGGGACTCTTGACAAGCCCCTAATTACGCCACTACTTTATTTAAAAGAAAATTTTTGAGTAATTAAAATAATCATTACGATTATTAATGAATCAAGTTATCATTAATCGAAATAATTTTAATTAATTTAAGTGCTTAGTATTTAGGCGCCCCATCATCTAATTCCATTTAATTGTTTTCATCCATAGTGGTCTTTTTCTTTTTCTCTTGCCAAGTATTTTAGTTGAGTTGCCAATATTGAAGTTGTCAAGTCTTTATTCAAAAGAAAATTAAAGAAAATTCCCACAGCTTAGATATTAATATTCAAAATAGTCCATACCAGTATTAATGAATCAAGTTATCATTAATCAAATTAATGAAAAAAATAATTAGTTTTTGAATTAATGGAAATTTCTAAATTTTTTGAGTTTTGAATCTTGTTTTGGGTATATCTTAAATTTTAAATTTCTAAATGTTTTAGCCCGCACAACATTATTATATGTCATATTACCATTAGATCTGCTCATGAGTCAGGCCGGATCGAAGGCCCGTCTGAAAAGTGAAAGAGTTTGGATAAAAGTATATGTCCGAAAAATGGGTTTGGGCAAAAAAATAAAGTCCGTTTAGAAAACGAGCTAGGCCTGGGGTAAGGCTTTTTTAGCTTGGGCTCGGCCCGACCCGAGTATGCAACAAAAAAAAAACTGTAGCTTTTTTTTTTTTCCTGTTTTTACTCTCTTTTTTTTTTTGCTATTTTCTTGTTGTTTTTTTCACTATTTTGCTACAATTTAACTATTATGTTCATACTATTTTATTGTTATAACACTTGTTTTATTGTTAATTTTGTTACTATTTTAGAGGCATTTGCTTGTTAAGTTGCATTTATCTTAGTGTCATTTAAGTATGCATATTTTTTTTAAAAAAATTATTTTCAAATTGTTGGGAAATATTTATTTTAATGTTTTTAGTATTTTTGATATATTATATTTTTTAAAAAAATTATATAAAAATAATATAAAAAATTAATACGGGCCGGGCCAAGTCCGAGTTTTAACATTTTTATTCGGGTCGTGTAATAGTCCAGTTTAGACCCTAGAAGGAATAGTAGTTTCGGAACCACGAATTCGAGTTAGAAAAATATTTTAATATTATTTTCCATATTTATAGTATGTGAATTGGTATATGTGAAATTTTCGTGAATTAATTTTATTGTTTAAGTGCTTAATTAGAGAAAAAGACTAAATCGCGTAAAAGGTAAAAGTGACATTCTATATGTTAATGTGCTTTATTGAGTTGGCTTTTGAATATGGTGACCTTATGAAGTAATTAAGCCATTAAATAAGTAAGTGGATGATAATGGACATAAATGACCTTGTATATATATGTTTTATATGTTAATAGTAATGGCTAATTTGGTAAAAGAATAATAAATGTTAATAAAATAAAACAAAGCATGAAATAAGCCATCTTTGTTCATCCATTGCCGAAAATAACAAAGAAAAGAAAGAAAAGAATGAGCTAGGGTTCAGCTATGATTTTGGGGTGATTAAGGTATGAGTTCTGTTCGGTTTTTGATAATTTCTACGTTTTTGTAATCGTTGCTTCGAATGCTTCAAAACCCATGTCTTAATTTTGTAAATTTATGATGATTTTGAAATGTACCATTGATGAATTCATGAGTTTTGTGATGTTGAGGGTGAAATATGAAAGATATGTGATAGATTAACATAGTTTGTCTTTGGATTTTTGATGAATTTGAGTAATTTGGACTAAATTGAGAAAATAATATTTTTAGAGACTAAAATGTGAAATAAATGAAATATATGGACTGCTAGGGACCTATGAAGAATTCGGCTAAGCATGGGTTATAGTGAATTATGTGTATTTTGTGACTTTGTGAAATAGGGACTAAAATGTCAAAATGTGAAAATGTGAGGGCTAATTCATAAATTTCCATAAATATGTGTTTTTGGATTGAATTGAATGAATTGGTGAATAAATGAGTTAAATTTGAATATTTATAGATCAAGAACGAAGAAAACAGATTTAGACCGCGCAAAATCGATAGTGATCAAGTAGTTAAATCCATCTGTTTATTTCTGAATCTGAGGTAAGTCTATATACAAATAAATGTATTTGTGTTAATTTATGCATGTTCATATGAAATTTAATTGCGATGAATGTGTACAAGATGATATATACATGAAATCCAAGGAAGTATCGACAATGTATAAATGTTCGAGAAGTCTTATATAAACTCAGGAATAGACTGCATATGTCATGACATAGTTTTTCTATATGTGATATCACGTAAGACCACGTCCGGGACATTGGCATTGATTTGAAATATACGTGTACGACCATGTCTGGGACATCGACATTTTATTTGATTCGTGTAAGACCCTTTCTGGGACAATGGCATCGATATTTGATTACATATAAGACCACGTTTGGGACGTTGGCATTGTACGATTATTCCGAGTAATCCGAGTATCCTATTTGATTCTGAATGGTTCAACGGACAATTTCCTAGAAATGAAATATCATGTGAAATGTGTAATCGTTTCAGGTACGTTTGAGATGTACTTTATGTTTGAGTATGAAAGGTAAATATATGTGAATTTGTTAAAGAGAAATATGTGCATGGAAATGTTGAGACAAAATGTGATATATGTATGAATGTGATATGATTCAAAGAAATACATAGAGATGAGATTTGTTGATAAGCAAATGGTTAGATACCATTGAGCTAGAAAGGAGATATATGAATAAGCTATTGAGATATGTTAAATATCTTGCATTTGAAATGGTCATAAATGTTTATATATTAAGTTTATTTATATTTGACTTACTAAGCTTTTGGAAAGCTTACTCTGTGTGTGTTTGCTTTGTTTTACAGATCGTCAAAGCTACAAAAGGCTCGGGGATTATCGAGGATCATCACCACACTATCAAACTCCATTTTGGTGCCTTTTGAATGTGTACATAGCTAAGTATGGCATGTATAGGCTAGTTAGTTTGGGATTATGTTTTGAGTTGTATATAAATAGCCATGTGATATGGCTAGATAATGATCATAATGTGAATGAGCAGTTCATGACATATGATGCATATTTTGGTAAGATATGATGGATAATGAGATGAACAAATCTATGATATGATTGTGAGGCAAAGTTGGTATATTATTGATGAGAAGATGTCATATTGTAGTGGTAAGCTTGTGGATTAATCATGCTTAAAAATGCTTGTGATTTAGTTGAGCTAAATGGCTCATAAGATGTTGTGTTTGAAATGTTCTTGAATGGGTAGAAAAGATGGTCAATTTGGTAGGTTTTGGTTGCCATAAGTGTTTGGATTGATGTTTGTTTGTGCTTGTAGGTATAAACCAAAGTGTGGGTGGCAATTTGGCCTTGCAAATAGCCTATATTTGCCCACACGGTTGAGCACACGGGCGTGTGGCTCGACCTTGTCATTCGTGGTTGTGATTCAAAACAATTCAGACTCGACCACGGGCTGGACACACGGTCGTGTGACTGGCCGTGTGGTGCAAGTCAGTTTCAACCACGGGTGAGGCACACAGGCGTGTCTCAGGCCATGTGGACAAGTCAGTATGTATGCCCTGTTTTGACACGGCTTAGACACATGACCTCTGTAGCTTTGAAAAATGTTTAAATTTTAGAATTTTTCATATGAGTTCGGTTTAGTTCCGACCTCTTTCTAATGCATGATTAAGGTCTCGTAGACCTCATTAAGGGACTATATGCTTGTATTTTGCTATGATATGACAATGATTTAATTTATGATGTGGAATGTCCGTAAAAGTTTCCGATTGTCCGGTAATGCCTCATAACCCTAGACTGGCGATGGTTACGGGTTATGGGTGTTATAGGTCGAGCTTGGACAAAATTTTAGGCCCATTTTTGGGCCAGGCTCGGGGCTAGCAAATGAGCCTAAAATTTTGTTTGGGCCCAGCCCGAACCCGACTCGGCCCATGAGCATCTCTAATTACCATCTGTTTGTTAGGTCTATTTTATTGATATTAAAAAAAAAAATTACATGTGAATGTGTATGTGTATGAAAATCATAAATTTAAAACACAAATACATTAAATAATGAAATTTATGGCTTGAAACTATATACAATCGACAGAGGTAGTAAAGTGTGCATAATAAAATTAAAATGTATAAAAATATGAAATCCCACTATATGCATGTTTTTATTGTATTTTCAAGTAAAAAAACTAGAATACTCTCGAATAATATTACTTATTTTAATTACGAAAACCCATTCACGTAATTTCCTAATCAAATCGGTGCTCTGTTGACTAGTGATACCAAATCAATTAGATAATTAAATATTAGTATGTATATAATATAATATTATTAATTTTGATTGAATCTCGTGTGTTGGCCAAATGGCCAAGGTGTTCACCGCTTCAAGTGTGACCTAGGTTAGAGTCGCATTAGTCGCATTGCTGTTAGAGCTTTACCTACATCTTGTAATTCACATATTATTAATTTTGATTAAATCAATTAATTTTTATTATAATTAATTTGACTTAAATTATTATATTATTGATAAAAATATTTTAATAAGTTATAAACTATTAGAAATATTTTATTTTTTAAAATAACATTCAAGTTATTTAAGGAAATAATAATATTTCTTTTTGAGGAAGGAAAGAATTTTAATAAAATATAAATTAACAAATAATTGACTCGAATTTAACAGAAGCGATGGGCCATTAAAGATGGAATATCGCTTTTTCTCTCCCTTTTCCATTGAAAGCGGTCCACTGAACAGATAATTTTTTTTTCTTTATTTTCGGCCACTTTATTATTCGGTGATCATGAAGCACAACTTCAGGATGGAATGGTAAAATTGCTGTAAGGTCCTTTAAAACCTTAAATTAATATAATAATAAAATTGCATTTTAATCCTCTCATAGTCAATTTTGATTCTAAAAATATTCTGCCTTAGCCTCTTTTTGTTTAAATATTCGTATAGCCTCTTTTTGTTTAAATATTCGTATACTTGGGTTATTGTATACATTAATAAATTATATAATTCGGTTTTATTAAAAATTGTAAAAGGAAATATAAATGTATTATTATTTGTGTAGTTATTATTGTTATTATTATTTTAAATTTACAAGCTATTGATCTGGGGGCAAAAATCCAGAAAATACCAAAAAAAAATAAAAATTACTGGAAAGGATAGGGTTGAAAAAATGACCAGGAAGGCAAGCAATTTCCCAAAATCGCGTCCGTCACAGCGTTTTTGGGGAACGGCCTAAAGCGCGTCCCCGGGGGAGCGCTTTAGGCCTTTTTCCCGGCAAATAAAGTGGCAGCAAGTGGGAAGAAAATGGCACCAAAATTAGGCACCGAAAGTTGATGTGATGTGAAAATTGTTATGGGGTAATTGCAATATTGGTCCCTATTTGAATAGGTAATTTGTAAGATTGATCCCTAAACCTCAACTATAAATAGGCCTAACCATTTCTCATTTTCTTCATCCCACAATTTGCCATTCTCTACTTAAGGCATTGTTCTCTCTCCCTATTTGTAAATTTTCACTTGTATTTTTGGAGTGAAATATATTTGTTAGTGCCCGAAGACGTAGGCAAAATTTGCCGAACCTCGTTAAAATTCTGGTGTTCATTATTATTATTTTTTCATATCTTGTGAGTGTGATCGTAGTTATTTATTGTGCTATTAAATTACGATTGAGGATATATTCGCTAGGAAAGACGTGGTACTTAAGTGATCCTTGTGATCCACCTCTTTCCCGGGAATTGAACTTAGTGTGATTTTTAGTACAATAATTTTACTCTTTTACACCGTCCACTTGCAATGAGTGAACGTATTAATGCTGTTATTTACTACGATGGTGAAGTGCGTGACACCGAAAATGGTGTTGTTTTCTTATCGGAGAACACAGCGCGATTGAGTTTTAATCGGAACGTCGATTTGGTAGAACTTCGCAAAAGAATTAGGCGTAAAATATTCGGAACAACGCTAATGAAAGTTCAGTCTATTAAGTATAGATTTTGCGCTTCGGTTGATCCGGTGAGATATGACTCATTCGACATCAAAGGTCCTCGGAGCCTTGAGGCAATGGTGGAGACTCATCTTGCCAGTGGTTCACCCTATATCGAGGTATATGTAGAATTTTCATCTCCAAGTGATATGGCTGCGACCTCAACATCTAGTATCGTTCGAGGGGAATACACGACCCCAAGTCGGCACTCTGTAAGTGGGAGGCAAAACACAGAAGTGCCAGTGTGCGGTGGTAGTATGGAAAACATAACCCCTGCACGACACTCGGTTGGTGGATGGGACATACATATTCGTCATTCGACGTCGGATGACAGAAATACGTATTGGAGGACGTCATCAACTTCTAGTGGATGGCAATCCACATACGATTGGGATCGTTACGAAAGATGTTTAAGGAGGGATGATGTATTACCGATGATATCCATCAGTGAGGGGCCCTCGTTATTACCGACGCGACATGCACCGGTGAGGGCCCTTCGTTTGTTGCAGATTATGGAGGATGGGGACGATGAATCCGATGTGGAGCCACCTCGGAGCCGGGCACGATGGTGCGAAGTTGGATTATTTTTTCAACCGAGCCCGTTCCAATTGTACTGAAGACGTTGAGGGCGGTTGAGGCGAAGAAGAAGAAGATCCGCTATTCGGGCATACTCACCTCCAGCCGCGCACATGCATAATGTCGATCTATCTCAAGATGATGCATTGGAGTTTTCTGAACTACCACACCGGACGCGTGACCGCACAAATTCTTTGTTGGATTCGGATCAATTAGAAGTTGGTAACCGATTTTCCAACAAGAATATTTTTCTTGCCGCATTGAAACAATACAAAGATCGAGAGCAGGTTAACTACACTATGGTTAAATCAAAGCTCGATAGGTACGCAGGCAAAGTGTGCGAGTGCAAGGCGGCACATGTTCATGGAAAATCATGGCGTCGTTGAGGAAAAGGACAGTGTATGGGAGGTGAAAAGTACAAAGGTCCGCGATACATGTCTTACGGTGACAAGACCAGATGTGTTCAATGATTTCAAATAACACTAATATTATGTAATGTTGCATTATTTAACGTACTTCATTGATGTGTGTAATGTAAGATCATCCGAGGATGGATTGGACATGTTGGTGATTTAATAATCCCGACGGTGAAGGCCGATCCCGTAACTACTGAAGGTCGCCTTAATTGGCAATATTCGTAGTAGCCAAATGGGGTACACGCCCTCTACGTAAAGGCTTGGATAGCCAAGCGTATATGCGTTGGAAAAATTGCACGGTCGATGGGACGTTTCATATAATGAAGTGTGGCAGTGGTGTCAGTCCGGAGAGGTATGTCCCTGTGCGGCACAACAGACCTTGAAAGCGAGAACCCACAGATTACAACGATCGCCGCCCGTGGATGCGCAGTGTTCAAGCGTGCCTGCTCGGACATTTAAGCAATGCCGAGATGCTTTTACATATTGCAAGCCATTGGTACAAATTGACGGTACCTTCATGTATGGTAGATATACGCAATCGGCTATTGCTAGCCGTGGCACAAGACGGTGTGGGAGAATCCTTCCGATTGCGTTCGCAATAACACCGGGGGAATCAGCTGATGATTGGGACTTCTTCCTATCTAGGTTAAGGAGGCATGTTTGCCCCCAACTTGACATATGCGTTATATCGGATCGGGGCCCTGGAATACTTGCGGCAATAGAACGCCAGGGAAGCATGTGGCATCGCACACACCATCGATATTGCCTGAGGCATGTCGCATCCAACTACTATGGGCAATATCGATCTAAAAGAGAGAAACGGCAAGTGATCGATATGGGTATGAAATATCTATTAATAAAATTTCTTTTGAAAAATTCAATTTATTCGCAATTGAAGAGTGGTATGTAATATTCGCTATCAACGTATATTAGCAGGTTATGAGATCAACAAAGGCCGTTTTCACGAGATGCTGGCCAGTTTGCGCTCAGATAACGCCGAAGGCGCAAGCTACCTGTGCAATATTCCTTTCGAACAGTGGACACAAGCATATGACGGCGGCCTACGATATGGGCATATGACCACAAACCTTGCCGAATGCATAAATTGCATTTCGAAAGGAACTCGTCATCCGCGGGACATACAATGGTTGTGCGAGAGACATATTAAAGAATAGTTGTGCGAGAGACATATTCAAAAAATAAAAAAATTAAATTACAAAAGAAATAACATTGAACTCAATTTTATTAAATATAAAAAAATTATATTGCAAAAAATTAAATTATCAAAGAACACTTCTTATTTTAGTGAAGAGGACTAAATTAAAAAAATAGAAAATAGAAAATAATTTTTATTTTATTAAAAATTCAAATTATATTACATACAAAAAAATACACAACTTTTGATATTAAAATTAAATTACAAACACAAATAAAAAAACAACTTTTTTATTCAAAAATAAAAAATTAAATTACAATTTAAAAATAAAAAAGCCCATCCTAATCAATGTTGATGCTGGGGTGGGAACCCGATTGCCTGATCGGGTGGTGGCGGGATTCTGTACTGGATTCCTCCTTCTTCTAGCTTCCGCGGGGTTGTGGAACCTCAGGCGGGGAATCGGGTTCCTCCGGCAGTGGGTCTGGTTCTAGGTGTTGCGATGATGACCCACCTTGATAAAATAATGACCGGAGGTATTTGCATAAACCACGGCGGGGTGATCGCAGATCCGTCACGGTGAAGGAGCCTGGTAGAAACATCGCTCCCGACGGCACCTCATGTAATCCCACACCAAGTCGGCCTCACGATCGGCTAGCCAACGGAGTTGTCGGGAACGGACTCGAACTCGCCATGCATTCCAACCGGGTGGGACAAGGAAAAGGAAACATATATGGGTTAGGAGGATACATAAGGCGGTGGCACGCTTTGGCATAAATCGTGGATGCTTTGTGATATCGTGTTGTCACCGAACGGATGGGCCCGATGGATCGTGTAGTAGCGCTGTTGATGGGCCCGTGATCGTATGTCACGCGCACTTGGGCCCGGTTCATCACCCATTCTTGGATGGATAAAAGGCCCCGACGTTTCCTTCGCCACGAATTAGCCGTCGCCTCTCTTCATCCGGACAACAGACGACGGCTTGCCATGGATTCTAAACCATGGCATGTACTCCGCACGCACGCTAACTCGGAACTATGATCGGTTCCGGTTAGGTAAAAAGTCATACCGGTTCTCCCACGTCTCGATATGTTCGACCAAAATCTTGGCCAATCAGGTGTGTTCTTTGCCGCCAGTAAGTCCACTTTGTGCTCATCATCGAGCACCTCGGGAGGCACGGAATCGGTTGCGGCATCTAAATTGCCGCAGAACCCGATCCGACCGTGCATCTCCACGGTTGAGTAGGTGATTAGCGGGACCTTAACGTGCCAACTGTTCGGATTTTGGAGATACTCTCCGAAATTACTGCCCGAATTTCGGGATCCTCGTACGGTGTCCATTGAAACTATATTAACATTACCAACTTATTAGTTATATACATAATATTAGACACTACCTACGAAATACTAAATTATAATAATGAAATTCGACACTTACTTGTGATTCGACCTTTGGTCCAACAGAGCCGTATATCCTCAAGCGAGTTAGGTATTCCAACATGATCGCTCCTCGGATGGTTCCACCTAATTAAATAAACTTTTAGCATACAATTATACTATAAATATACGACATAATTGTAAAATATAATATTAAATTTACCTCTTTATCAGTGGGAATGAATATGGCTGGTCGAGTCGAGGACGTAAAAATGGAAATCGAAACCATGCCCATGATCTGCAGAGTGATAGGCAACCTCCGATTTTTGTTTACTCGGCAGTACGCGCCGCGCATCTCCGTGATAACCTCGATAGCACGGCGGACCCAACTCAATTCACCGTTTGCTGCTCAAGTCAACAAGTTTCGAGAGCCATCTCGGTGGACGAGGTTTCTAGAGAGGTCCGGCATCAGATATCCTCCAATTATTTGAAGAATGTATGCTCGAGCATACCGTATTCTTTCTACTTCGGTCGAATCCTCGTTCGGCTCCGAGAATGTGTCTCGTAACCACGCCATATCGATCCGAGCTCCTCGAATTCTATCCGGAATGGCACCCGTAAGCTCGTAGCATACGGCCATCCAATCGAGAGATGTTACGGACCGGTGACTACCGCCCGCCCACCGGTAATCCCAATCAGAATCGCACATCTTCTAAGGTGATGGTACACTCTCCGCATGGCAAATGGAAAGTGTGCGTCTCCGGTCTCCACCTCTCTATCAACGCTACTGATCAAAGCGGCTCCAACTTGAACCCGGCCTATCGTGGCCACGTGCAAAAACCCGCTTCCGCGAGTAATTTTCGATCAATGGCGATGGGGACCGGGCATGTTGCGAATATAACATTCCAACACCCGATCTGATTGATCGTTAAAAAAATTATAAAATTATAAAATTCTAAATTAATTAAAATTGCATAATTAAAAATTTAATAATATTGAAAAATTAACATTCAAACTTACCATTTTCTTTTCTTTGGACGGCAATGTGGTTCTCGTCTAAGCGACATAAGTCCCCGCCATTGTACTCGATAAAGAATTTAAAAATTTTCTAACAAAATAGATATATTAAAAAAATTATAAAGGGCTTTTTATAAATAGTAAATGACTATTTTGAAATTTGAGCGTAAATTTGAAGGACTTTGAGAGAAACTTGAGAGAAAATTGAGAGCAAATTGAGAGAAAATTGAGAGAAATATGAGAAAGGATTGAATTGTGAAAAAATGAAGGGTTGGGGGTATTTATAGGTTTTTTTTCTAACCGTTTGGCTCCCAACGGTCAAAAAATTTTGATGGCCAGTTGCGCCTAAAGCGCTCCAGGGGGGCGCGCTTTAGGCCGTTTCCCAAAAACGCTTGTTGTGGGGACGCGATTTTGGGGAAATTGCCCTTTCCGGTCATTTTTTTTCAACCCTATCCTTTCCGGTAATTTTTTTTTTTTTTTGGTATTTTCTGGATTTTTGCCCATTGATCTGGTTACAGGTTAAAAGGAGACAGAACTTTTCATTAATTTGGACAGACCTAACTTTACTTTTAAATATTAATATTATTTTAAATATTGGATCTAGAGTTGTCCATGGGCCGAATCGGATCCTAATAAAATTTTAGGCCTGATTGCTAGGCCTGGACCCGACTTGGTCCAAAAAATGAACCTCAATTTTTGTCCAAGCCCAGCTCGGATAAAAATGCTAAAACTCGGATCCAGTCCGTATTAATTTTATCTTTTATATAAGAAAAATTAAAAATATAATACACCAAATACACTAAAAATATTAAAATAAATGTTTCCCAACAAATCGAAAATAAATTTAAAAAAGTCTTTATACTTAAATAATACTAAGATAAGTGCAACTTAACAAGCAAATGTCTCTAAAATAGTAGCAAAATTAACAATAAAATAAGTGTTATACAATATCCAAATATTAACAATAAAATAATAGTAACATAATAGTGACATGGTAGCAAAACAGGTGAAAAAGCAGCAACAAAAACAACAGAGTTTTTTTTATTGAAAATTTGAATCGGGTTAAAAATCTTACGAAAACAGGCCTTGTTTTTTTTGTTCAAGTCTATTATTAAATCTATTTTTACTACTTAAATAAATATATTAATATTAAATGCATAATAATTAAAAAATATTATTTCAGGTCTAAAATAAGAGTAAAGAAGAACTAATTTAATCACACAAATAACCAAAAGCATGCATCTTTTAGCATCTTATAAAAAAGTCTTTCTTTTTCTTGGGTCAATATAGCATCTTAAAAAGTTAACCGGGAAAGAGAAAAAACTTTTTAGCTAGCGATCATATATATATATATAAGGTTATTATTTTTAAAATCTCTTTTTATTTGTATAAAATTTTAATATATTAATAAATTTTTTTATATAAAATTTTAAAAATATATATTTGATCCTCATATATTCATTTAGTATTATAATGTATTTAAATTATTTATATTTATATAACTTTTAAATATTTACTAAAAGTTGGTTAGAATAATGATTAAAGTTCCTCTTTGAATGATAGTCATTTTTTTCTCTCAATATTATAACGATAGCATGTTGTATTATATACAGGGGGTGAAATAACAAATTTTATTGGGTTCGAAATTAAAATTATATATATTTTTAATAATCTATATTTTTATAATTTTTAGAAAATTAAATTAAATTTTTATTATTTTAAGGGGTCAAAGTGTAATTTTATCATTACTAATTTAAAATTTTATAAATTACAAAGGACTTAAATAGAAATTTTTTTATTTTAAGAGGGTCGGGGCCCTGCCAGCCCCTCTTAGATCCGCCCCTGATTTTATATTTTAATTATTTTTTGACAATTCACAGATGAAAATATTTATGTAACAAATTATATACAAAAAGTTGATATGAAAACATTCGAGTCTCATAATTTTCTCTTTGGGTATCTATTTTTCTATATCTATCAAAATACAAATATTCAAATAGTTCAATAACCGCTTTATAACTTTTTAAAATTAAAGGACCAAAACATAAAATTATTAAAAATTTAGTGACCTTGGATGTATTTTGCACTAAAAAGTATAGATAGGTATATAATAACCCATATATGAATTATAATTTTTATTTACAACTAAAAATAATGAAAAAAGAAAAAGAAAAGAAAGGTTCAGCCTTTTTTTTCTCTTCATGTGTAGTAATCATGTTCTATGATTCTTTTTTTGTCCCCTTTATTTTCGTATTGTGTGCTCGGCATTTTCGGGATCCATATAAACTAAAAAACCTTTTTTTGTTTCGTGTCATGTGTAGCTGCTGTAGCATTGTCGTGTTAGGGAAACGCCACACCCAGAAAGTTGTCTTTGGTCCTTCTGGATTCATCCCCTATAAATTAAATTAAATTCTCCTCTAGAATTTAGGAACTTGAGGCCTTTAACAATCGAATCAGCAAATTAAAGCTACGCCAAGCAAAAAATAAAAATAAAAAGAAAAAAAATGGAGAATCAGTGCCAGAATGGAACTGAAACTCTTCTCAAAGTGTCAACTCTCAATTGCATCGATCTTTCTAATCCTGATATTCATCAATCTGTCTCTTTACTAAAGCAGGTTTTTGTTTCCCTCTCAATAAATTTTTTCTGTTTTTACTGTATTTTTCATTGGGATTTAAGGTTTTTTTTTAAATTTTTTTTTGTTATGGTTTTGAAGTTGGGTTTATTTATATATATATATATATATTGATGATTTTGAAGATAAACCCAGAATTAATGTGTTGGAAATTTGGTGAATTTTTTAGGCTTGTTTAGATTGTGGGTTTTTCTATGTGATAAACCATGGGATAAGCCAGGAATTCATGGATGAAGTATTTGGTCAAAGCAAGAGCTTTTTTGAATTGCCATTAAATGAGAAAATGAAAGTTTTGAGGAATGAAAAACACAGAGGATACACCCCAGTGCTTGATGAGCTTCTTGACCCTGATAATCAAGTTCATGGTTAGCAATTCTTTCTTCTTACTGATTATATACCATTTGAGAATCAAGTTGGTTCCTTTCGGAGAAGTTTTTGCGAACCCGTTGTACCCTTCAACGTGTCAATATTGTCCTTAAGTTCAGATGGAGTTTTGTCCCTTTATTCTGTCAAGAACTCGAGCCAGAGGCGGGTTTATAGAGTGAGAGCGCCTAGTTAGATCAGGCTGTACATGATGCGCAGCAACCCATTTGCTATTGGATTGGTAGGGTTTGAACCCAAGCCTTGAATGGCATCAACGGGAATAAGTACTATCACTTGATCAACTCCGCCTCGCTTTCGACAGAGTCAAGGGACAAAGTTCCCATTTACAGGACAATATATATATATGGTTTTCCTTTCATATTGATCATTAATGAAATAGTTCAACTAAAGTAGAGCTTTTTTTTGGCTTGTGAGGTAGTAGGAGACTACAAAGAGGGGTATTACATAGGTGTGGAAGTACCCGAAGATGATCCTGAAGCAGAGAAGCCGTTTTACGGACCAAATGTTTGGCCTGAAGATGGTAACCATATTGGATTTTTGTTGATTGGTGTGTCTTGCAAGACGTGTTTTAAAGAAAAATTTTCCCTGATATTCTTGGGACATTTTTTTGGTTTTTGATTAGGTCTTTTGCCTGGATGGAGGCAAACTATGGAAAAATTCCATCACCAGGCATTGTAAGTTCATAAGCTAGTATGTTATTTAAGTAGTTATGTGTGATTTCGTGGTAACGAGAAAATAAGCTAATAAGATTTTGTTTTTGTTTATAATGTGTAAACCAGGGAGGTGGCAAAAGCAGTTGCAAGGATCATAGCGCTTGCACTTGGCCTAGAGGTTGATTTTTTTGATAAGCCTGAGATGCTCGGGAAGCCTATTGCCACCTTGCGGTTACTACACTATGGAGGTGGTGGAAAGATCATGGGATTGCTCTTATTTTCATCTCGATGTATTTGCATGGTTGATTTTAACTCATTATATGAATTTCGTATGCTTTTCAGGTCAAGTTTCTGATCCATCAAAAGGAATATATGGAGCTGGAGCACATTCTGATTACGGATTGATTACGCTTTTGGCAACAGATGATGTGATGGGTCTGCAAGTATGAATATTTTCGTAACATGCGATTATATTACCTTTATTCTTCACATTTGACTAGTTAACAAAAGTTTATTACGGTTTTTGGCAGATATGCAAAGATAAAGATGCAAAACCTCAGATATGGGAGTACGTAGCACCGGTAAACGGGTTAGTTGCTAATGGCCTGCTGAGATTCAAGCTTTTCGGGTTACTTTGCTGATGACGTGCTTAGAACTTTTCTTTTTTTTACAGAGCTTTTATAGTCAATCTTGGGGACATGCTCGAACGCTGGAGCAACTGTATATTCAAGTAAGCCACTTTCTGTGGTAAACTATATTATGATATATAACCCATATTATCATCATGATAAGTGTAAATCCATTATCCAAGGCCGCATCTCCATTGATCTAGGGCATATGTTGCTATATTTTCTTGGTTTCTTACTTTGTGACTAAATACTTGGTGCTCAAATGTACCCAGGTCCACTTTGCACCGAGTTTTGGGGAATGGTCAGGAGAGATATTCTGTAAGGCTCCTTACCTTCATTAAAACGATTTTTGTCATCCATGTTTTAAGAGCCATTGCTGCCTTTCCATGATTCATTATTGTCATGTCATTATATCAGGTTGCTTCAATATATATTCATCCCATCATAACTGCTATTTACGTATCAAGTCTGACTTTTGTGCTTGTTATATATCTATTTTGATGTACTTTGTTCGTATTCAATCTGATGTTTTTCGATCTGATGTATGTCTTATATCGCTAGGTTCTTTATTCTTCTTGAAATACCCACATACGATGTATGTTGTATTAGAACATTGGTGTAGAGTTATAACCTCCAAATTCATTTCTTTGTTGAGCACATGTATCGAAATCCACGAAACGTAGCGTATATCAACAGCATATAACATAACATATAACTATGGTTTATGTCTGTTGTTTCTGATTACAGATTGCATATTTTGTCGAGCCGAGTCATGACTGTCTTGTTGAATGTTTACCCACTTGCAAGTCCGAAAACAATCCTCCCAAGTAAGTGTTATTGTCAAAAGTGTTCTAAATATAGATAATATGGACTGAAGTTCATCTCAAAACTCTTGACTTTTCATTTTTCTTTACGTGCTTTCTTTACGTACCCTTATCCGATACCCTGTTCGAGAATAACCCCAGTCAAAGCAACATACCTTTAGATAATCTTGTATGGTCCGAATACCAACTCTAATGGAGCTGCTGCATGTATTCCTAACCAGGTTTCCACCGATCTATTGCGCAACGTACCTGAGCCAACGATACAAGGACACTCATGCTGAGTTAAGCGTATACGAGAAACATCAAACTTGAAGTCCTCCTGGATTATGTCTAGGTATAAGGTTACCTTATAATTTTCGTATCATAGGCTCATTATCAATTTCAATGTGCTAATATCAAACGTTAGAAAAATCTATTTTACTCAAAATGTATACGTATTACAATTAACAGGGTTATCATTCCTAATAAAAAGTTATTCACAGTTTTCCCATTTTTATTTGTTTTCGCTGCAAGTATCCATATCAGATATATATATCCAACAAACATTCAAATTCTCAACTTTAGGAATCAGAACCGGAGCTCGGTGTGGTTAAAATGCTGAGCGAATGTACGTGATGAACTAGAATGACAATGGTGTTATGAGCCAACACTGATTTTCATGTTGCCTCAAATGTTATGAAACAAATAAAGACTATAAAACAAGTAAAAATTGATGGTTACAAAAGCCCAAGAAAATTACTACTATTGTGGGATACATGTATACTTTCAGTAATTTTGTTAAACTAGTCCTGTTTCAGATTGTGAATCAGACCTAACTGCACAAATAAATGGGCTTTCGAGATTGTTACCGTTTTATTTGAGCACGAATCGAAAGCACAAGCAGGGCCACTCTTTCTGGACAAGCATGTTTTTGAGGTTAATCTTCTAATTCCTCCGGTACATGTAACTTCTCGATGGCAGCCTGGTTAAAGAAAAAAATATTGAAACACGTCCTAGGTTTAAAGAGCAAAGGTTCATTTCTTCTTAGGGAGAAGCAATACTGAAAGGAAAAACAAGATAAGAATAAAAGAAAGATCAAGTATAAGTTGATACCTTAATCGTAGCAACATCGGTTGCAGATGGCTTTAAATCCAAAGCAATACCGAAATGAAGCATGGCTTTTTCGTGCATGTTTTGTCGCTTATAGATTTTACCCATCAAGGCATATACACTGCCTTCACGAGGGGCATACTCTTTAAGTTCCTGTAGAACTTCAAGAGCTTCATCAAATTTCTCCAGACTCATCAGTATATTAGCCTTTTGATACATCGGAAGCGGGTTTTTTCTGTCTGAAAAAATCGCGCAGTCCATTATCTTGATGGCATCTTCACTTCTCTGTAGAATGATTGATAGAAAAATTCAAAGAATTCCCAAGACGATACCATTCAAGTCAAGATATAAACAGTATGTAAAGTAGCTTGACCTTTAAGGCATGGAGAGCGGTTCCAAGATATGACATTATAACAGAAGAACGTGGATTTATGTGGAAAGCAGTTCTAAAGTGATGCTCGGAAAACTCAAACTTCTCTTGGCGAAGAAAGATCATTCCTAGACCATACCAGGCATTGTAATGCCTTGAATCGATCTGAAGGGCATCCTGGTAGCTCTTGATTCCATTCTCAAAATCCTCTAAAGCAACATACCTGCAGATGAAAATGTTCTGGCGGAACTTTTAATGAACAAATAAAGGATGAAGTGCGAATTAACAAGTTTAAAGGAAATTATCCATGTAAACATACTCATGACCACAAAGGGTGTGGGCATATGCAAATCTTGTATTCAGTTGCACAGATCGTTGGAAATTTTTCAGAGCTGTTTCGTGGTCTTTCTGCAAGCTGTAACAGTTTCCCATGGCACACCTGCAAGTTAATTCGAATATAAAAAACAGAAAAAAAAAAATAAAGGTCATTATATTAACTATCAAAGCTGCTCTCTAAACCCTCAAAGCAGCTATTAAACAAGGCAGATGGATAGAAATTAGTCTCAGGAAAATAACAGCTTTTAGAAACTTGGGATAGTGAAATTGGTAATATTTACGAATTATTCAAGAAAGAGAAGGCTAATGCCATTGCACTACTCAATGAAAAGTTAAATAAATCTACCATGATTGAGGAGCTAAGCGGTCAGTTGATATCAGTTCCCGCGCTAGGTAACTTAACTTCATATCTTCCTTTAAATGCTGCAAGAAGAAAAAGACAACTCTCAACAAAGAAATTTAGCCATAAAATTAGAGGGAAAATCAGTAAAAGTTTGAAAGAGACCACTTCCTATAAGACTTTCGCAAGCAGAAACCAGATAGAGTTCATCCTGATGAGTATAAATTAGTAAAGCGACAACATTTCAAGCAATGTAACATGTTACATAACTTTTTCAAGGATCAAGGAAACTCACGTATAGAACAGTGGAGTAAATATCCATTCCTTCAAAACTGTAAGGAGACACTCGAAGGGAAAGACTAAATACCCGATCAGCTTCTAAGTAATCAACCAATTCGAAATGTGCTTTCCCAACCTGCGTCAGAAATCATAGTAATGACTTGTGAAAACATATGTAGGAGACTTGTGAAAACACCCTAGTCCTTCAGTTAACCAACAAAATTAAGTAAAAAACTTTACTAAATTAGCCTACAACAAGTCTAAGTGGAAAGCATGTCTCTCTCTGTGAAAGATTATTTAAAATCACAAGTCAAGACTGATTGATCAACCTGGTATGAGACAATCTGACATCAACAGAGGAAGAAAACAGAGAATGTTGCACCAGAAGTGTTACCTGGGACAGCACCCAGCTTGTATTATAATGCCTAAGTGGAAGTATTAGAAAGGTATTCAGTGCATCCTGTAGACCGAAGAATTATCAAAAGCATTGAACATTGCCCCAGAGATCTGAAATATTACTGTTTCTTCAAGCTAAATGCATTGTATACCTGACACCTATACAGGCAAGAAAGCCTATAGCCTTCCCCAAGGGTTTTTAGAAGGCCTAAAACTTCTGAAACGCCATTGCTAACTTTTGATCTGCTAATAACAACCCCACCAACTGGAACAGTAGGTCCATCTTGGTCAAGGGATCTAACATCACCAGGAGATGAACTTGAATTTGCTGATGTTGCACGAATATCATCAAATATTTCAGCTCTTATCCCTAAACAATATCAGAATCAAAGTTTCTAGGCATCAGAGCAGGTAAAAAAGGTAGCTAATGGGAAGAGGGATTTGTGTTTCCATTCATCAGAAGAAGAATAGCATTTTGGCAATCAAATAACTATCACAATTAGGTTCCCAAAATGAACACATGAAACAAATTAACTTTCTTTCGTCGTGCCCACAAATCATAAATCAACTAACAATCTCAATTTGGAACTTATTAGAGAACTTATAAAAAACTGAAGTAGCAGAATTCAGAGAACTACTGATTAATAAGAAGTTTTATAACCTTCTTCAATATTATCGTTCGCCCAATATTGAGAATTACGAACTGTCACAGTACGAAGAGCGACAGAACTCAACTTAGCTCCAAGGTATTTAGTAGAGCTAGTCCCATTTCCAGCTACTCCCGTGGTATTTGCATTTGCGTTGGCCCCAGCATCTCCAGCAAGTCTTGTACTTCGACGGGGACCAGAATCGGAGAATAGCCTCCCAGAAATCTAACAAAAAAGGATTAACAAACTAATTCAGTTATAGTACAAGGAAGTTTCATATTGTATAACATGTAAGCACAAGTATAATACCAAAGCACTGATTCCACTAACTGGACATGGACGTGCCAAACTATCAAAGTAATTAAAGATAACTGACACCTGTTCGAAGAATTCCATGTATCAAAATTTTACTAAAAATTTATTTCATCCTACCCCAAAAGTTCTATAAAGAAAACCATGTTACATCACCAATGAGCATGATTCTGTTGATTACATAAATGATGGACAACATATCTATATCTATACATTACTTATTCTTCAGTTTCTGATGGTCAAGAACCATGAAACCAATGGCATGCAAAATAATGGTTTCAACAAAGCTCTAAACGCCAAGAAGGATTAAAAAGAAATACTGCATTTATGAACACTTTTACCTTTCGTAATTTTCCTTCATCAATAAACTTTCTTCGAGGGGCTTGAGCAAGAGAGTTCACCGCTGACTTTGGAGAACCATCAGCATTAACTGTGTTGAGATTGGAACCATTTGGCTGTGCATTTCTACACAAAGGTGGTGGAACAACTCCTGACAACTACAACATACATAGAAATTCATGTTGGTTGCCCCTAACTCAGACACATACAAAAAAAAAAAAAAAAAAAAAAAAAAAAAAAAAACACTAGCTAAGTAACCTCAGAGCGTCTACCCTAAATTAACTAACCAATCAAAACATAGAACTCTACATAAGACGTGATTCAGTATTTTGAATTTCGCGCCACCTTACCTGTGAAGCCACTGGTGAAAGAGTATTATAAAGTGATATATTTGAAGGACCACCATTATGGGGCTGTGAAGCAGATATTGCTGCTCCATGGTGATTACTGGGGTTGTCTCTAAGGCTATTCACTTGTGTGTTTTTCAGTTGCCTAGGACTGACATCTTCTGAACTAAAGTTCCGGGAAGAAACAAGATTACAACCCTCACTCACCACATGCAAATTTGGGGAAGCTAACCCATGATAGAAGTACTGCTTTTCAATGCAAAGAGCAGCTGCTTCCCCAAAAACCACAGTCGCTTCTTCAGCAGCACCTAATATAATCATATAAATAGATAAGAGAAATACGGAGTGAATATAAGATCAAGCCAATTGATAGCAATTTGCAGAGCCATTTTAGTGACTTATTATTTATAAGTCCAATGGTAATAGCAGACGGAAATTGAACTGAACCTATGATGTATAGCAGTTCAAAGACATTAACTAAAAGATATGTGAGATTGAGGATCTGATCAACCTAGCATAATAGCATGGCACTAGAAAGAATATAGAATCTTGAGAACAATTTTTGACAGACCTAATATACACAACTCCTCGTATGCAGACCAAAGTAAAGGATCTATAGACAAAGCCAGCCTAAAATGATGAATAGCACTTCTCTTTCTATCTGTGTACCTGAAAAAGAGACACTACTCAATTATGAAACGTGAAGATCAAAACTATTTGAAAATTGAAATATAATCCGACCATCCAAGTGGTTAAACAAAGGAAAAGTCAAAGTATAGAGGATTTAATTCCTTCATTGTAGGGGATCCCATTAAGATTTTCTGCCTCTGTCCAGCCAGTAATGAGACTAAGTAACATTATATAAAAGCAAGAAAGAAGGTGGACTTCAACGCAAAACAATAACCATCCCCTACATTTTATCAAGCCATCTTTGGAGAATAATTTCTAGACAATATCAATGCAAATTTCAGAAAACAACAGTACATTGTCTCTCCCTAAATTTCTAAAATATCTCCTAGATTACGAAGAAATAACTCAGATCAACCTGTAAATAAGGCCAAGAAGATAATGACCAGCTGCACCATTTGGAATCTGCAAAAGAAAAAACGAAAAAGAAAATGGACTATCAAGATATTACCATTACAGATCATGTGAAAGTCACAGGCAACTAATTTGTCTAAGAAAACATCATCAATACCTCTCCACCAGGCTCATTACTAGGACATAAAGCCGTTTCAGCTTCATTAAGTATATCCATCTGAAAGCATGATATCGCAAACAAATAGCGGGATTGACTTGTTTGCATTCCTTCATATGAAGAAAAACTTTTTCTCACGGGCTATGATGTAATATACTAAAACAACTTCAAACAATTAAAACAAGGCAAGACGCATACCCTTTAGAATATGATACGCTGAGTAAGCTTGATTGTTCTGCAAGTAGCTAGCAGCTAACAACTGCAAATTCACCTACATTTAAGCCAAAAAAATCATATTTCAGTTCGCAATTCAAAGTAAAGAACCCACTAGAAAATAAAAAGAAAATTGAATTTAGAACCTTAATGTTACTAATTTATCAAGTTCCACAACCAAAATCTATATTCTCCGCGAAACTTAAAGAACATTGAACACTAATTGAACAATACGAATTGAAATTTGAAAAATCTAATGCCATGCATTAAACACGAAAAAAAAAGAATTCCGGGAAAGAAAATTAAGAAACCGATTAATCATTAACAAATGATTGAAGCAATGCCAACAGTGGATCTTGAAAATCCAACGAACAGTTGTTCCCCTTTTACTCGTAAACGATTGAAGAATCAAAAGGTTCTTTCTAAAAAGACCAGAAAAGATTTTCATTTCACCAACCGAAAAGAACAAATTTGAAAAAAGAAAAAGTTCAAAATTTTCTTTTTTTGGAATGAGCGGGTGAGTTACCTCGGAAGGGAACTCAGCACAAAGACGTTCGCAAAGGAAGATGGCGTTTTTGAACATGAAATGGCGGAGACTGTTTTGAACACAGTCCGTGAGTATAGTTTCCATGGCGCCTTTTCTTTTTTCTTTTTCTTGCTTTCTTTCTCTGTTTCTTATTGGTTCGATTTAGAAAAAAGAAAGTAAATAACAAACAACGGGAATTATAGAAAAGAGGCAGTTTTTTCTGGGTCGGTTTTTTTTAGGTTTCAAAATAAGAGTGTCACGTGCTTCTACGCTTTTAAATTTTTCAAATTCAGCAGTTCTAACGTGACATTGTTTTGGATAAGTTACTACTCGTAATTAATTCATTTATTTTTATTTTTATTTTTAAGAATTTATTTGTTATTTTTAAAATTTTTAAATTTATGTTTAACGTTAATATTATTAAATTTATTTTATTAAAAACAGATTTCTTACAATATTATTTTTTTAGTTATATTACTATTAAATGATTTTTTTAAATGTCATACCAACTAATTTAGCAACAAAAATATAATAGTATTAACAATTAGACTTAAATTTTAAATTTTAAAAAATAAAAATACTAAATTTTTGAAAATAAAATAAGAAATAAATTTCAAATCTGTTAAAAGTATAGAAACTATGTCACGTAAGATTTGATGTGTGTTATTTATCGGTACTAATAACAGAAGAACTTAGTTGATATAATCTCAATAATTTAAGATGTAATTAGAATATGTTCAAATTTAAAGATTAATTTAAAATGGGCGACGAAATTTAAGAATGCTTTGTGCAATTAAATTAATATATTTTTATAAATCAATTAGCTCAATTTTAATACAAAAGCACAACAAATCAAATATTGAAATATATCTATCTAACAACATAAATATATTCATATAGGGCTAATATATGGTTAAACTTAAGCATAGCATAAACCGAAAAGAATCGATTTTTTTTAGAGTTTACAAATACAAATATATGTATATATATATATATATATCAAGATTACTACAAAATAAAATCAAATATGATAATTGTATGAGGCGTCAGTCTTTTTAAACAAGACCAGTAAGTTTATCAGCAAAAATTCAACTACCTCCGATATTATTAAATTGATATTATATTTACATTTTGATCATTTAACTTTAAAAAGTTACAAAATGTCGTTTAATTATTTGAAAGTCTTCATTCAAGTTACTGAAATATTTGAAAATTTTTTATTTAAGCCATTGAGTTGTGAACTTTTTTTTTCTAAGTTAGGCTAGCGAGCTCCGAACGACGATTTAACTATCGGTACGATGGATCAATACCCACTGGCGAGTAAAAAAATATATTTTAGATAATAGAGATGGTGGCCAATATAAAAAATCAAAGAAAAAAATTGTCCAAATTTTAGTTTACTGAATAATAATATTCAAAGTTATTATATAAAAAAATCAAAGTATAAAATAATAGAAGAATAAAAACTCTCGTTTGGTACAAACGGAAAAACGCCATACAACAAATTTTTAAATGAAAACTTTTAAACTTATCAAATTTTTATCTAACGGGCTAGGCCCAATTCCAAATTACTTGCACTTTGCTAACCGCACCGTTTCGACGGGAACAAAATTAATAAACGACGTGTCGCTTCTCTAGCAAAAATAGATATTCCCTTTAAAGCCATCAGGGCGGAGGATAAATAACAAAGAACAACAAAACTGCCGCCACGACGGTGGACGGAAGCTACTTTCATCTCCGATAGCCGCCACCTTCCTAACTCCACCACCAAAATGCAAAATCAAACCGAACCACCGCCGGAAACTAACTCGGACGAAGACGATCAAGTGATGGAGTTTGATTTATCATCCACCACCGCTCTCGATCTCACCAGCTTCCAGCTCCACGATCTCGACTCGGTGGAATTGCCGTCAAGCCTTACCGAGTTGGACCTTACTGCGAATCGCTTGTCGAAATTGGACCCTCGGATTGCGAATCTCATTAACCTCAGAAAGCTCTCTTTTCGGCAGAACCTCATAGACGATGCTGCTATCGAGTCGATCTCTAGCTGGGACTCATTATCTGGTCTTGAGGTAACCCTTTTCATTTCCTTGACGCCGTCAAAGCTTTGGTTTTTTTTTTTTTGGTTGTATCGCTCCTTTAAATTTTCACTGTTGTCGAAACTTTTTTCTTTTTATTATTTAAGAGATATGAAATTTATGTACTTAGGATCATTGCTTACTAGTCTCTCTATACTAAATGGAATAAAAGAAGAAGCAGGTAGATGTAAATTTAAGAATTTTTTGGATAATTGAATATTAGGATTTTTTTTAATTATAAGGTAAACAATTTAATTTTAACGCTTGTACGATGCTAGATTGTTTGGAATATTTTAACTATTTATGTATTCTTTAATCACATATTTGCAGTTATTTCTTATTATTTGGTTTAGATTTTTAGCTTTCCTTGAGAAAGTAATTAGTACATAAAAGAAAGCAACAATTTGCAATCAGTGAGAATCTTATGATGTTATCAAATTGGTAAAAAAATGTTTTTTTTTTTCACTTTCTTTCTGTATTATCCATTGTTGATTATTTGTAGAACAATGAAGAAGCTTGGGGTTATCTGTTTGTTTGTTCTGTACAGGAGTTAGTACTCAGGGATAACAAATTGATGAAAGTACCAGATGTCAGCTTATTCAAGAAGCTCTTGGTTTTTGATGTTTCTTTCAACGAAATCACTTCTCTTCATGGAATGTCGAAGGTCTCCAGCACACTGAAGGAACTCTATGTATCCAAAAATGAAGTTGTTAAGATGGAGGAGATTGACCACTTGCATGAGTTGCAAATTCTTGAACTTGGTTCGAACAGATTACGGGTTAGTTTATAAACTGCTTGAATAATCTTTATTGCATAAGCAAGTACCAGGTATTCATGGTATGTAATAGTTTGACATAAGTTTTTTGTCATTAACTTTCAGTGTTGAAGTAGTATACACCTTTGATTGAAGTATAAGATCAGTGAGCTATCTTATTATTGTTTTTCAAGCATGATCTAAGCTGTGAAGTGCTTTCCTTAGGTAATGGAAAATTTGCAAAATTTCACAAAATTAGAAGAGCTGTGGCTGGGAAGGAATCGAATTAAAGCTATAAACCTTTGTGGGCTCAAATACATCAAGAAGATTAGCTTGCAAAGTAATCGTTTAACTTCTATGATAGGATTGGAGGTATTGCACTTTAAAAAATGCCATTCTAAGAAAATCTTTTATATTCCATGACATTTTGATGATGTTTTACTTTGGATTTTTTGTTTTCAAGGAATGTGTTGCTCTAGAAGAGTTATATTTGAGCCACAATGGCATTACAAAAATGGAAGGTCTATCAACATTGGTTAACCTCCGAGTATTAGATGTTTCATCAAATAAGCTAACATCAGTAAATGACATACAAAACTTGACAAGGTATTTAAATTTCTCTTTCTGTCTTTAGGGACATTATCCTATCTTTGGTCGTTGACTAAATTTACCTGCAGGTTGGAGGACTTATGGCTCAATGACAACCAAATAGAATCACTTGAAAGCGTAGCTGAGGCGGTTTCTGGTTCAAGAGAAAAGCTCACCACTGTCTATCTTGAAAACAATCCATGTGTATGTCTGCAGCTTGAGGACTTAAAATCTCTAGAACTTTTGTTTTTCAACTTTTTCTTATTCATTTTTGTGATCCCAAATTCCTTGCTATGGCTAATGAGTAGAGTATCTTTATTTCTCTATCTGGTTCTATGTCATACTTGGACCATAATTCTTATTTAATCTTGTTTGCTATGGAGTTCCTTTCTTTTGATCACTTTTTCCTGACTTTGTATATGTTATCTTCACTATTATTTTCCTTGAGTTAGTATTAGTACTGTATTTTGATTCACACACACACACACTATTTTCTCGCCTAAACTAAATTCGTTGTCTACCTTACCAGACTGAGTTCAGTGAAACCTTTTGTCTATATCATCCTTCGCTTGACATATTGCATTTGATTTAGCTATAGCATATTAGTATTTATCTATTAATGCCTTTAACTTTTGAAAATTCATGATTAATGCTCCACATTTCCTAATCTCAACTCTGCTAATATTCATTCTTTTCTCTCTTAACCTATCCATATATGATCAAACTTATTGTTTTGTCACAGGCAAAATCTCCAAACTACCAAGCTACCCTGAGACAAATTTTCCCCAATATCGAGCAAATCGATTCAAGCATATTTGCCTAGAAGTTTTTACAGTTCTGACTGGAATGTTGTAGCTTAAAGGTCAGTATTTTGCAATCATGTGGGAAATATATTCATGTAAAATATCTACCGTCTTTTACTTGTTGCAGTTTACTGAGTTTTCATTTTTTTTACAGGAAAACGGGTTCCGGAAGCCTGCCCTCTGGAATGGTTATGGAGACTAGGCTTATTTAATCATCGGATGTTGATTAAAATGTAATATTAATCATCTTTTGGGCATTCTTTATACCAACTGATTTTTGTTTTAAATTATATTTCAAGCTATCTATCTTGCGAATAACGATATTAGACTTTCTGGGTTGTCATTCAGTTCCGAAACTCTTGAATGATGCATATATACTTGAAGCATTATCATGGGGTTCATATTAACCTCGTATTAGTGAGTATATCATTTTTGTTCTGGTATATATGTGATGGTACGTATGGACATAACACTTTTTTCTGATATTGGTCATATTGATACTGATTGTTTTGATATTATCGGTATTGTCTTGTATTTTCTATGCCTTGGATCATAGGTTACCTTACCCAACTTTTCAAGCACCAGTAATAGCCTTAAGAAGAGTCAGTTTTTTCACCAATATCTCTATCACTATATCTTGCAATCTTACTCTGCTCTACGGATGACACCTTCTGTCACCGACCGACCTTCTTTTCCTCCTGAGTTTGGTTGCACTGCAACATACCCTCCTTATTGTTCTTTGATTTGTTTGGTGTATTTAGCTTTCAGTCCGATTATATTATAACAGCGGCTGAAGTTGACACAGCCCGAGTTCTCTTAGAATGAGATCTCAAACAACTAAAGGCCGCAATTTCGCTCCTTAACCACCACCATCATCATAACCTCTTTCTGCACCTTAACATCTCACTGCCTCCACTTTTCCGTAGCCTTCTTCTCTTCAACATGCAAAGCTTCTATTATTGTCTATCCTTCACCGTCCCCGATGTCGAGGGAAAATGCATTGTTGGCACCAGTCGGTACTCTGGAGGCTGAAACTTTTTGAATCCTCTTAAGCATAAATCGGTGGAGGCTTTCAAGAGAATCAACAGACGCCTCTACTATTTCTAATTATACTCCCTTTAACACCTGAATGGCGGATTAGGGCACTAGGTTTTGGTACTTAGAACAACTAAAAATAGCCATTTGTCATACTGTCATTGCCATTTTTTTTTAGTAAAATGACATAAAAATAATAGTTGGCGTAATAAAATGGATAAAATGTTTTTAAGTGCAAAAATGAAAAAAAAAAAAAAACTGTTACAGTTCAATGGCCTATTGAATTCATTGTTTAATATCATATTTTTGTCCTTTTATATTTTATTTAAAATTTTAAAACTTAACATAATAAAATTTAAACTTGAAATAATGTTTAACTATAATATTTTAATTTTATAATTTCAATAGTTTGTTTGTTACATTAATTTAGTATAGATGGAGTGGATTTAGATATTTAAGACAGTCAAAATATTCAATCGGTCGCTATTTCTGACTGCCTAGCAGAATGTATGCCATGATATTGGACAACGCCTAAAACCTTTTTGAGAGTACAAGATTGGGCTACATTGGTCCACCTTTATTACCTAATAATAATAACAACAACAATAATAATAATAATAATTTTTGGATAATCAAGTGATAAATAATAGATTCTTATTGTTTAAATTAAGTTAATGTAAATATTTGTAAAAGTTATTAATACCTACTATCTACATCAAGCGGATTTATTATTAACAGGCTCTACAATAAGATTGTAATTTTCTTTTCTTTCTTTTTTTTCCCCTTTAATCTAGAAGATTTTATCATCAAACCAATTAAAAAATAATTAATACCTAATAAATCTATATTTAAGGTAAAACCAAAGATGTTTGAATTGAAAAGTACCAGTTGGTTGGATTGAAAATCAATTAGAGTACCAGTTCAAACAATAGTATTGAATCGTTTAGATTTGAAACTAGTATAAATCGGTGTTTGAACCAGATGATTTGATCAATTCAACTACTCTTACAACCTTAAATGGATATTAACAGTTTAGTCCATTTAAATATTTAATATCAACTAATAAAATATCAACATCCATAATGTAAATTCCCACTCTCAACTGATGCTTGCATGAGTATTTCTCATAAGATATATTTGAATTCTTTTAAATTTTATTTTTAATTAAATGAAAAAAGCGTTGATAAAAATAAATAATCCAGTATCGTACTAATATACATATAGCTTATGTTCAAGTACGAAGGCAAAAAGTCTATATTTTGTAAAAAAAAATTATGAATTACTTGAACTTCCTTTTGATTAGTCTAATAGAAAAGCATATTATATTCTTTCTGGGAGATATATGTTCAAACATTAAAGGTGATATTGTTAGAAATATTGTTGGAATGAGTAATCATGAACCCTGAATATGAACTATTAAATGGATATAAAGAATAAAAAAAATAGATAATATAAAATTTTAGGGGTGATAATTTTTTATATATTGTGAATTATTATATTATTTAAAATAATTAAGATATAATTAATACAGTAATAAAAATATTTTTATTATAATATTTTATATAAGTATAACATTAATCAAATTTAAAAAATAATCTAAAATACTTTTTAATAAAAATAAAATAATATGTAGTAATAAAAAAATTGAGATTAATGGATTCAAATAATGAGATAAGATTTAAGTTATTTAACAAAAATGGAATACAAAGTTTTAAGATCCAATGGAAGAGTTTCATAAACTTTTATATCAATATATTTCGATTAATGTTAAAGAAAATTAACTTATTAAAAATGAATTTTAAAATAAAGATAATTTAATAAAATAGGATGCAATCTTTCAATCAATTAACAAAAAACAAAAATACATTCGAATAAATTAAAATAATATATTTGATAATATACTAAATAATCTCACATCAGTAAAAATATCATGAAAATTCATATATTAAAAATTGAATTATATTTTGTTTATTCTATTAAAAAATAAATAAATTAATTCTTGTATATTATATTAAATAATAATTTGATCATTTTTATTAAAAATTAATCTATTTGTATAATTAAAATCTGACCCGGCTAACAAAATAAAAAAATGTCTAACATCCTTATATATATATATAAACCATTTCATACGATAACCTAGTTACCAAAAATGATTTTACATTCCGCCATCTGGAAATATAAGGTTAATATCGTCATTCTAATACCTCGAATATACCAAAAAAAAAAGTCATTTCATAGGGTAAGGGCCATTTCGTAATTCCATCATTTCTCTCATTCCCTACTACAAAGTCATACCATCTGCAACGGCCAACCCCCCCCCCCCCCTCTCTAGACACTCTCTCTGTCCCTTCGCATTGGACTGTTGATTGGCCGTCAATGGCGGCTCCAGAGACCTCAACCGCCGCCGTCCCGACTCTATACACCAATAACACCTTGCGAAATGCTTTCGGCGGTGTTCTCTCTTTCTTCATCCTCCTCCTTATCGGAGTTCTCGCTTTCTCGATCCGTCTTTTCTCCGTAAGATTTTTTATTCCTCGTCCTTTTGTTATTCTTCTGGATCGATCTGTAATATTATTTTCTAGAATTCAATTTTCGCCCCTTTTGCCGCGAAGGAATGGTTAAAAACGAAACGAAGTTAAATTGAGCTGAATATTGACTCGCATATTTGAAAATTTTGTCCATTTTCTATTTAATGTTTGTTCAATTTGAATCTTCTTCAATTTGGATGATAAGACGGAGGAACGTGAAGGAAAATTTATCATTTGATTCTATTTATTGCGTATGAGTTGCTTAGTAATTTGAAATTCTTCTGTCCTTTTTACGTTTTCAGGTTATAAAATACGAGAGTGTTATTCATGAGTTCGATCCTTACTTTAATTACAGAGTCACTCAGGTCAGTTGATTATTGCTATCTTTAGTCCCTTATGTCATTTTTGTCAAGTTTTGGATCTTAAGTTACTTATCAAGATGATTTGGTTATCTTGTTGGTTTCAGTTTCTTACAAAGAAGGGAATTTATGAATTTTGGAATTGGTTTGATGATCGAACTTGGTAATTGCAAATTAGTAGTTAATTTATGTTGTTTATGGTTTTAGACTTTTAGGTTTTTTCTATGTCATTGTTCAGCATTTCTGAACAAGCGTGCTTGTTTTTGGTATAATCAAGGTACCCTCTTGGGCGCGTGATTGGCGGAACTGTTTACCCTGGGTTGACCTTGACAGCTGGCACCATTTGGTGGTATGTTTCCTGAAAGTTAATAGGCGAAAAGAAAAACTATTTCTATTAAATTTTTCTATATAAATATATATTTTTTGTATAAAATTTCCATTTTTTTGCGTTTGACTTGTTTTTCTTTCCCTGTTGCATCAGGTTGTTAAATTCTTTAAATATTCCACTGTCTGTGGAAACCGTTTGTGTTTTTACTGCACCTATATTCTCTGCTTTTGCTTCATGGGCGACATACCTCTTGACTAAGGTCTTTATTATGCCTATTTATATGTGTAGTGAATTGTTATATGGTTATTAGCCTTAAATATTTTTTATATTCTATTGCCTTTTCTATAGGAAGTTAAGGGTGCTGGTGCTGGACTGACAGCTGCTGTTCTTTTAGCCATGGTAAATCAAGGAAGAGATATATGTAGCATTATCAGAGTTCATTCATTTATTATAACTATTTAAAACTTCAGTTTTGAACTACAGTGGTTGAACATCGTTTCATTCTGCGCATTAATGAGTAAATCTTACCATTATTTTTATTGGTCTGTATCCATGTCTCTGTTGGCAGTATTTGGCAATGTCATGTTTCTATGTCAACTTATGGTGTAAATGTGTCTTGTGAATGACATCTTATTTCAATTCATTTACGTTCTTCTTTGCAGGTTCCATCATATATCTCCCGGTCTGTTGCTGGTAGCTATGACAATGAAGCTGTAGCAATATTTGCTTTGATCTTCACTTTCTATCTTTATTTAAAGGTTAGACTTTGGTTGATGTAAGTTCATTTTATTTATCTATAATTTTGAGTTCTAATGCTTGAGGTATAGTCTGGTTTAATTTACTGGTGAATGGTATCTCACCTTTGACAATAATCTGCTATTTATTTTCACTTGAGTTTCCTTCCATTAACTATTTTCAAGTCTGACTATTCTCTTCATTATTGGTTATCCGCAGACCCTAAATACTGGATCCCTGTTTTATGCCACCTTAAATTCACTTGCATACTTTTATATGGTAGGCCTCTTGTTCTAACTTTTATCTGTGTTCTTGTTTTTACTCATTATTTATGTTTCTCAGTTAATTATTTTGTTTTCTAGGTCTGCTCTTGGGGAGGATACACATTCATTATTAACCTCATTCCAATGCATGTGCTTCTATGCATTGTAACTGGTCGTTATTCTTCTCGATTGTACATCGCTTATGCTCCTCTCGTAAGTATCTGAATTACTAAGGAAGCTGGAATACTAGTCAATAGCAACAGGACTAGGCTTTCAGTACGCCATTGGAAACATTTCTTGTAGGGATCAGGTTGATTGGCAATGTGCTAAAATTATAATATTTCATCGAACTCCTAATGTTTGAAATTATCTATCCATTATATAGATACCTGTTAGATGTGCATTTATGTTTTACATTTAATTTTAACCTTGAGTTTGTCTTTGTGGATGGAAAACTCATTGTACAAATAAAGGTGTTATAGTCTTCTTTCTCAGTTAATGATGGTGGCATTTTTAAAGAATGTATCTTTTCCCACCCTTTAATAGAGGACAAAAATCTTTATGCAGATCTCTACTTGGACTTGATTATAAGTCTAATTGTAACTGTTTGCTGCAGGTTGTTTTGGGAACATTGCTAGCTGCTTTGGTGCCAGTAGTGGGGTTTAATGCTGTGATGACATCAGAACATTTTGCATCATTTTTGGTAAGCTTTTTCCTTTATCTTTTCCCTGATTTGTTGGCTGCTTTTGTTATTATCTTGTTTTTCTTGTTGCAATTCATTTGTCTTGCAATCTTAGGTTGTTATAGCCGTGCCATTTTAGGTATAGGTAACTATCAAAAGTCAATCATTCTTGCTAGCATTTCATGTTATTAACTGTTCCACTTGAGGAGCTGTTGCTGTATGACCAACTATTTTGTGTAAAATGCCCAGTGACATTACGATTCACGGATGTGCTTTTAGGCTCTAGAACAAGAGACAAATAGAAGTGTACGAAATCTTGTTAGCATAAGCACTATTGCGATTTCCGAAATAACTCACATCCTCATTTTCTATTTCTTGGTTCATGTGATGCTATTCCTTGGTCCTTGATCTGATTTTGTTTTCCCCTCTGCAGGTTTTCATTATTATCCATGTAGTGGCTTTTGTGTACTATATCAAGGGGATTCTTTCCCCCAAAATGTTTAAAGTTGCTGTGACACTTGTTGTGACTGTTGGCCTGTAAGCTTTCCTTCTCTTCTGTTCCCATAACTTTTTCAGGGAAACATGATTTGATATACCAATGGCATGAGTATTTTGTGATTTAAACTTTCTTATTAATCAGTTCAGCATACAATGAACAATAAACCATATAACTTGTAGATTTGATTGATAAGCATGTGAACAAGATGCAGGATTAATTGACCTTACATGATTTCTGTTCTCAGGGCAGTGTGTTGTGCTGTGATAGCTGTACTTATAGCATTAGTAGCCTCCAGCCCAACAAAGGGATGGAGTGGCCGAAGCTTAAGTCTGCTTGACCCGTAAGTACCTAATTCATTTCAGTATATTACATGTGACTGTTTCTGAATGAAACTATAAATGAAGCCAAGTAGAAGGAATTGTGGTCAATGGTAGTGCAGTTTTATGCACCTTGCAGCTCAAATTATCTTGACATCTTAGCTTGGCATGGATCTAGTTTTGAGGGGCTTTTTGTGCTGTGCAATTCTTAAAACCTAAGACATAAACGAGGTGCCAGAAAACTATTTGATTGGTTTAGTAATAAGTGTGTTGCCACTTGCCATGCAAACAGTATTTTCTGTTTTTATACCTTGTATGATTTGTTTAGAGTTTTTTTTTGTCTTTTTTGGGTACAAGTTTGGAGTTTGTTGAAAGGTTAGCTGTTTAAGTTCTTTCCATTTTCTTAATGCATTTTGACAGAACTTATGCAAGCAAATATATACCAATCATTGCTAGTGTTAGTGAACATCAACCACCTACTTGGCCATCTTATTTCATGGACATTAATGTTTTGGCCTTCTTGGTTCCAGCTGGTATTATTGTAAGTCTCTACCTTTCACAACTATTGTAGCTTTTTGCTTCTAATTTAGAAATTCATCTACTATAACCAATAACTTTTGTTTCCCCTGTTGGAAGGCCTGCTTTTTGCCTTTATCGGATGCAAGCTCATTCATTGTCCTCTATATTGCAACCTCTGTATATTTCTCTGGAGTAATGGTAAGAGGAAAATGGACACAGTCAATTTCATGCCATTACTCTGCTAGCTTCTGTTCCTTTGTCCGAATAATGTAGAACCTCTCGTGATCTAATCATACAGGTCCGCTTAATGCTTGTGCTTGCTCCAGCTGCATGCATCACATCTGGAATTGCCCTTTCCGAAGCTTTTGATGTTTTAACCGGATCAATAAAGTTTCAGCTACCTGGAGTAACAAGCAATGCTGAAGTTGATGTAAGCAGGTTCTATTTATCCATACTAGGTCAACCATTTGATGAAGTCATTTAGCTACAGGACTAAATATCTTTTCTGCTGCCTCTGATCCTTAAGGCAGGGGAAACTAGTTCTGATACTAGTGAAGCACAGACTGATGAAGTAAAGGCAGAGAAACCTGATGACACATCAAAGAATCGACCCTCAAAGAAAAGCAAGAAGAAGGAAAGGGAGCTTGCGGAAAATCCTCCTGCCAAAGCCACAGCCAAAGCCAAAGCGAAAGCTGAGAAGAAGAGGCTTCTTGCTTTACCTTTGGAGGCATCTGTGATTTCACTTCTCTTACTGGTTGTGCTGGGCGCCTTCTATGTGGTACACTGATTTGCCCTCTTATATCCTCTAATTGCTTGTGCTTGCCAGTGCTTTTGTTATATAAGTTTGTGCATCACTAAATAGACTGTTATGGCAATGAGATGATGTTGATCTTAACCGTTGAGTGATAGTTCTGGTTGTAGAGAAGGATTTATTTAGTTAACTTTGGTCTTAAATTCTGTGTGGATATATGTTCCTATGAGCTGGTTGTAGAGTTCATGTTGAAAGGAAGGGATAAGGTTTGCAACTAATAAAAAGACAGTTTCTGCTTTTCGATGATCTCAAAAAGTTTTAAATTCTCTTCCGTTCTTTGAGTTCGGATTTAGCAGTGGCATTAATAGGTTGCCAAATGCCAATGAAAGAGTTGTAAGAAATAAGAATCTACTAATTGATAAAGCAAAAATGAAAGGTTGCTCTGTTTGAAAGATATAAATATATTATTTATTAATCTAAATGGGAATTAAAACTTTGTTACTAATTCTTTCTATTTTAGTTTTGCATGAAATTTCCTTACATGTTCATTTCTTGGCCACTTCTTGTTTTTATCATAAAAAGCCTTACATACTGTTGCACTTTTCTTTGCAGGTTCATTCTGTTTGGGCTGCAGCAGAAGCTTATTCAGCTCCTTCAATAGTTTTAACCACTCGTTCACGTGATGGTCTACATGTCTTTGATGATTTTAGAGAGGCTTATGCATGGTTGAGCCATAATACAGATGTCAATGATAAAGTAAGTTCTCCCCATATTAGCTTCTCTGGATTTTGAACATTTTTTTTACCAGTCTGTTGTGCAGGAAGTTTTAGGGTTACGTTTTTGTAGAATAAATACTAATTAATCAAAAAATAATATTTCAAGCTGTGTGGTCAATGTTGATATTTTGAGCATGTAACGGGTGGGCTTTGATTCCTCATTGGTGATAATTTTGCCGATTTAGGTGTTTTCCTCTTAAAATTTCTTGGCTGAGCTCGTTTTCCATGTTCACTGTTGAATATAACATATTATAACCTTTTTAAGTTGGCAAAAAAGGGTCCAGTTTGACAGTGTAAGTGAATTTCATGGCAGGTTGCATCATGGTGGGACTATGGTTACCAAACCACCGCCATGGCTAATCGCACTGTTATTGTCGACAATAATACCTGGAACAATACTCATATCGCAACTGTTGGTACTGCCATGTCTTCTCCTGAAAGGGCAGCTTGGGAAATTTTCCACTCCTTGGATGTCAAATATGTTCTCGTAGTCTTTGGAGGTATGGTTTCTTTTTTGTTCACATGAAATACACTGTCTTAATATATTAATTTTCTGACAATTTACTTCCTCGTTAGGTCTCATTGGTTACCCCAGTGATGATATTAATAAGTTCCTGTGGATGGTTCGAATCGGAGGTGGTGTCTTTCCTCATATCAAGGAACCAGATTATCTTGTAAGTTCTCTGTGCTGGCATTGCTTAAAAGATGCACCCTTGTTGAAAGTTAAACAACAAAGAAACTTCTTTTTTTGCGAGAAAAATTCCTTCTTATTAAGTACAACGATACTTAAGCTTCCTTCCTGACTTGGTTATTTTACTTATTGTTTACAGAGAGACGGACAATATCGAATTGACTCCCAGGCCACCCCAACCATGCTAAATTGTCTAATGTATAAACTCTCATATTACAGGTCCGTAGCTGTTAACTTTTGACTTTCGAGTATATTTTTGTGGTTTTTTATCACTATTGTTATAGCAGCCAAACTTAATCTCTCAAGTTACACATTGTACAGGTTTGTTGAAACCGATGGGAAAGCCTACGATAGAGTTAGGCGTACAGAGATCGGAAAGAAATATTTTAAACTCACTCATTTTGAGGAGGTTAGATGGTCCTGATTTCTTCCCTTGATTTAAATAACAACTGCAGAACATGAAATATTCCCAATACTATTCTTTTAAAAATAATTTCAACACGATTAATGTGTTTTTCTGGCCTAAATTGAGCATATTTGTGTTGAACACATACTATATCCGACACTCACCATGTTCAAATAACATAGCATGATGGATGAGAATGAATAAAATTTCTCTTTTCAAGTATGTTACCAAGAAGATGCCTTTTTTTATTTATCTATTCTGTTGAATTTAGGTATTCACAACACATCATTGGATGGTTCGGATATATAAACTGAAGCCTCTTAAGAACAGGATTCGGGGAAAGGCAAAGAAATCAAAATCGGTACATATAATCGACTCAATGATCCTCATACACGAAAACACACACACACACACACACAGAAGTAGATTCTTTTATCCTGTGCCGAAAGATCCCATTCGATGTTAACTTATACCTTATTTTTTATATTATGCTTTGCAGAAAACTAGTTCAACAAGCAGTTCTAAAAGAAGTGGAACCAAAAAGAAGAATCCATGGCAGTAGGAAACAGAATATTTATACCAATGGTAAAAATTTCTCTGTAACTCGAGTAGAATCGTTTGTTTGCCGAAAGAGCCTTTTAGGTTTTGCTCGGTAGCGAGAATGAAAGGAGACGGGAAGTTTGTTATTCCAATAATTGTTCTGACTCTTTTTCAGCTTTCCTATCGAGCAAACCCGAGATAGAGTTTGATTATGCCGGCTATGTTAGGTGATTTTCTTTGAGAAATACAATATATAAATCAAAACGATTTTGCAGGTTTCGCTTGATCTTTGTAATCTGTAACGCATCAGGTTTAGGGTGAAAATCAGATTTAGGTCAAGTTCAGATTTAATGCGCATATCATATTTAGCAGAGAATTTGAAGGAAAATTATTTCGTGCATTGCAGGTAGCCTTAAAAAATATATTTATATTATTATTTAAGTTTCTGACTGATTTAGTATTACCTTTAATTGGGTCACTAACTCGATTAATAAGTTACGGGAATGTTCTTTCGTAATTAAAATAAGTAATATTATGTGTCTTTATAGAATATTTAAAAAAATTAAATTAAATTTTATTTGTAGAGTTAAAAAAAAAATTCCACTGTCGTTGATAAAATAACAACTTTTTTAATCACTGGATTGAACCTTATTTTGTAAAAAATGTCTTAAAAAAATCAATTTCAAAATATGATACAATTATGCATATAATATCATTTGCATTAATAAAACCTTTAATTTAAAATTTAATTAAAGTTTTTTTAATATTTTTATACATTTTAGTTTTATTGTGCATATTTTATTATCTTATATTTAATTGAGTTGATATCACAAATTAACTCGATATTGTCTTAAAATTGATAATAACAACATGACAAATAATTTAATTTGTGATTTCACAAATTAAAATTTTCATTTATGTTTTAAATTTGTGATTTTCATATATATATATATACCTGTGTGATAAAATATCTAATAGTAATTTAATCGCTAACTAGCCTTTGTGCAAAACCTTGATAATATAATAGTGCAAAACAGTAACTCTGTTACATTGACTTTTTATTTTGTTTTAATTATTTGTGTCTGATATATTTGGACATTCATGTATGATATAATATAATTCTTAAAACACATGATAAAGAAAAATTGTTATATTTGTATGGATACATATTTATATCCTGACACTCACATTTGAATTCAAGTAACATTAACTGCTATAAAGTGAGTTTAAACTAGGTAAAAAGGAAAAAGTGATAGATGAGAAACAAATTTTACATTCCAAAAGCATATTATAACAACGCAAATTATCTTGGGTAATTCACAGGAGGTTCCAAGCTACCTACCAAAATCCCAAGGTCTATGTCTTTGTCTTCGAACTTTTTGATGAAAGGGTGACTCTGCATTAACAAAAAAAGATGTGGCAAATTAATATAGTAAGAGTTACTAATGTATTGAAATTTGAATACACGAATAGGCTTGAGTCTATGAAACTTACCAAGAGGTCCAAAGATGATGCTCTTTCTTTAGGGTTCTTCTTTATGCTAAAAAAATGGGAAGGAAACAAGCAAAATTAGAAAATTGATTATATCTATCACAACAAAAGCAAATGGAAAATGGCAATGATAAAAGAGCGAAACCAATATCTAAATGTATCAAGGAAAAGATTGTACTATATTACGATATCCACCACTTTTAGACAACATAAAATGTGCCTCCGAGGATGAAATATTGGATTCTAGTGATGATAGTAAGGTAAGATGACATTATTCAATGAACTTGAACACCAATTTCTATTGCTACGTGCATCAAATGTGGATAGTAAATTCAAGAGGGCTGCTAGCTTACACTAGAAGCCTGGACTATGGCAAATGAATTCTGGGAAACAAGCATTTTACAGACCAAGTTTGGCAGATAAGTTCCTGATATGATAAAAATGCAAACTAAACATGCAAGTGTTTACCAGGCTGATACGAATGAACAGAACTCTGGAGAGAATTGATCTGATGGAGCAGTTGGTGGAGGCTTTTCCACTATTGCCTCCAAAAGCTCATAAAAGCTAGGCCAGCTTTGTTGATCTTCAGATTGCATATATGGGAAACGTCCAATAGCACATTCAAGCACTACCATTCCCAAACTCCAAATATCACTGCTATAGTCATAAGTGCTCCCACTAATCCTCTCTGGCTACAATCATAAACAAGATGATTGAGATTAAGATTTTACATCAAATCTTAGTGAAAAATAGACACATTGAACACGTTAATCACAATCAGCAGCAAAAAATGCCATGATGAAAGACAATTTCAACAGTGTGGAAGCTCCACATACCGACATGTAGTTGTAAGTCCCAACAAATGTATCTCTCTGGCCCATAGAGTTAGCTAGCATTGCACTGACACCAAAATCAGTGATCTTCACTTCCCCTTTATGGTTTACCAGTAGATTGGATGGTTTTATGTCCCTATGTATTACATGCCTTTCATGGTGCAAATACACTAGTCCCTGTAGAACCTGAAACATAAAGAGATATGAGAAGAAAGAAGAACTCACTTGTTTAGCTTTTGAAATGACTTTGTTTAGGTCATTCATAAAATTTCAAGTCAAAAAGGAAGAATACCTGCTTACACACAACTGCAAGATATGGTTCAAGAATTGTGTTAACTTGTCGGATCACATCAGCCAGAGATCCACGGTCCATGTATTCTAGCACCAGAGATATGGCCCCATTGTGATAGAAAGAATGGTAGCAAACTACAACATGCGAACATTGTGATGCTTGGTTTATTTTTAGCTCCTGCACAATTTGCTTGCGAATTTCCTCTTGTATGTTCATTTGGATGACCTGCAATTAATAGCCCAAAAGTTTCTCTGAATCAGTTTTTCTTCATTTATAACCACCATGTTCAAATCATTTCAACATTTTTTACTACCACGTTATATTTAAGACAATATTCAAGCAGATATAGCTGCAAAAAAAAAGTGATGTTAGTATTTAGCAAGAAACAGGAAAAAAAAAAAAAAGGTGAACCCTGTTCATGAGGATTGTGTGCTGCAGTGCTAGAAATCAAACAATTATGAAGTGGTCGAACCAAATATCATACAAGAAAATATGAAAAGAAGTATTAGCATGCCTTATTTGGTCACCATCCTCTCACCCCAAATAATCTTGATCCCCAATATATATTTATCAATAAATCCTCACATCCTACATTAATTCAAAGGAGGAATCCGAGGATAATACTAAGGTAGTAACCTTAACATGTTAATGAAAAATAAAAGTTAAAGGCAAATAAGGAAATAAGCAGAGTCTGTTCATAGCAAGTTCAAAAACTAACAAGTAATTGAACAAGGTTTGTCAGTCTTGAACAATTTACCTTCAAGGCAAACAATCTTCCAACCCATTTGTGGCGAACAAGTTGTACTACACCACCACTGCCCTTCCCAATAACTTTGATTGTCTCAAGGTCTTCCAATGAGAATTCAAAATCAAGCTCCTTGGCGTCAGAAGGCTGCTCAAAGTAACCCAAAAATAAAAAGAGAAAAGAATATCTTGAATCTCAAGAAAATTGATACCAAAAAGTAAAAGGATAAAGAACTCTATGGGAACTTGAACAAGCATTGCTGTAGAATAACTAGCTACCCAATGAACTTCACAATAAATTCAACTTAATTCCAATATTTTAGCATCAATATTGTCCTTAATTTTCAAGCGAAAGGAGAAAAAAAAAAGAAAAAAGAAGAAGATGAAATAATAAACTATAGAAATGATAAACAAAGGTGCACTTACTACACAATACTAATACAATAAAAAAGAATAAAATTCCAGTTTTCTATATGGGTATATCAGAAGTGACCTCCAAAACACAAAAGTAATTAAAAATCCTCTTAGATTAGTCACAAAAAACTTACTCGAGATTCCTTTTCCTCGGAAATAAGACGCAATCCTTTCTGATTTAGAAGCAAATCACCATCATGAAATGTCCCACTCGCCGTCCTGTAAGACATTGCAGTATAAAAAAAATTCAAAATTCAAAATATTTTCACGGCAGCGAAACAGAAGAAAACGTAACGGAAACCATGAAACCAATCAAGCCATAAACTTCGAATTTCAAGAAGCGATTTCAAGTAAACTAAAAAAGCGAAAGTATTGATCCAAAATCGAAGCCATCAAGAAATATGTTTTAAGAAAGAAGAAACTTACAAGAAAGAAGAGATAGGGGTTTCTTGAGCTGGAACAGCGAGCTTCAGTTGCTTCAGTGGCTTCTTGCTCTTCATTTTTTTTTGTTTTTTGAAAGATTTTTATAACTGTTCTGTTAGGGTTCTTATAGAAAGATAAAAAGAAAGTGTTTTTGTTTTTAAAATGTTTATTGCGAAAGTGAAGATGATGGATTCGTTATAAATTCAAACGGGAAAGGCCGCGTAAAACTAATTCAACTTTTTTAGGGTAAATAAATATTTAGTCCTTGTACTTTACCATTTCTATCAAATCGATCCTTAGAGAATAAAATTTTGAAATTAAAGCTTACATTCCGTCAATATAGTTGTTTAAAAGACATGTTTTTTCCATTCCGATCAGTATAGCCTTGCTTCAATTAATATTCACTAAAAAGTAATTATTTAAAAAAATTTAATTTTAAGTATTGCCATCGTTAATATTTTACCACTCTCCACTGTAAAAATTATTATTTGATTCTTGTATAAATATAATTATTAAAAGAGAAATTATCATTTTATTTTTGTATAAATATAATTATTAAAGTAAAGGGGTAAGTACATAAAAACACTCAGTATGTTTCCTATTTAAATATTTAAAAAAATTATATTTAAATATTTATTTGCCATTAAAAAATTAAAAATATAATAATAATAATAATAAACAAAAATTAGATTGAAGCGATTTAAGTGAAGGGAGATAGATGCATCTATGATAGTAATAGTGATTTTTAACATTACACCGTCATGATAGAGTGAAACAAGTAGAGTGAAACAAGTAGTGGAGAGATCAAGCCAGTTGTAGAACGATGGTGGATTTTACAACATCCGCCACCACTCCCCTAGATGAGATTGAATTTGCATAACGACCTAGACTACATAATCTAGCCATGTTTTGAGCAAGATAATCTAGTTTCTCATGCATCTTCAGCATTCAATAGTTCCGGTATTGCCACCAAAAAGAAGAGGAAAAAAAAAAAAAACTCGACAAAGATCCTAGTAACTCCATTTCTTTACGCAGAAGCTAACTATAATCAATTCCGATTACGCGAACCGAGCGGCAAAGAGGTGTTAACTTTCAAAACCCTAAACATAAAACCACCAAGAACACTTCATTTAACCACCCAAATCAAAGACCAACATAAGTAGAAAATTCCAAAATTGTAAATGTAGGCAAATGTACCTCAACAATCTTCATGATACCATACATCAAACAAAGCACAAATACAAACTAAGAGATCAATAACATCGCCATTACAAACACTGAGCTTTTCGTTGAGTTCCCTATGAGTTTCACACTAGTAACTGGTAATACTATTATTCAACTGCACCCAACCATCACTGCGAGAGGTGGTGGATACGAGTTTTGTATAGAAATAGAGAAGAATTGAAACAAATAAGGCTACAGCAGCAAGATCAAAAACCCTGTTCAATGAGATAATCACCAAGCCTTTCCACAACCATGTTGCATTGGCCGGGAGTCATTGGCTCATCGTAGATTCCAATGAGCAAAGCCATACTGGACTTTTTAATAGTAATACCTCCGGATCCCTGAAATTAAAATGAAAAAAATAAAGTTCAGAATACAACCATGACACTAAAATTAAATCAATGAGAAAATGACTGCAAAGTCGTGCGGTAATGGCCTCCTTTCTTTCATCGCGGTGTCTCTGTCCAGAGAAATACACTCCCTACAGATATTGGTGAATGGAGGCACAAGGTAACAGCTGCATGGAGGGAAGAAAAGGCAAGTGCATACAAAAAGCAACAATAGCAGAGCATCGATGTACATTTGTTTTTATTTTTAGCGTATCAAAAGGTTGTATTCAAAATTGCAGTTGGAGCAAAATTCTGGAATGACAAGCCTATTCCCAGTCAAATAATGTGAATGCATGTGCAGATGAGATTTTTCAGTGTTATAAAACAAATTGAAACTAAGAACGGATGAAGAACATTACCTTCTTCCCTCGAATAACAGATCCGGGTTCGCCTTGGATCACCATATATTTTGTGCCACCAAGGTACAATCCAGTTGGAGCAAGTGACCCAGGTTCAGCAAAGTCATTCATGATGGCATTAATCTCTTCTTGTTTGAACTGAAAAATTAACATAAAAACTAGAAGCAATAAGCACAGATTGATTATTCTCATAACATTTATCACCATTGCTAAAAGTGAGGTCATTTGCAGAGATCATTTAGCATCTAAAACTAAGAAAAAATAAACAAACCCCAGAAATCAATACAGATACTCAATCGACATGCAATATGAACTAACAAATCACAGCAAAAAGATCCCTACTTAGCATACCAAATCCATTAGGGTCAATGCTTTTCGGAGAAAATAAGATCAGCGAACAAATAATGAGCAGTGAGTTCAATTTATAGCAAACAGATCACCTCATTCAAAGCATCAACTAAAACCCAAAATGGGAAAAGGGATTAATGAAAAACCCAAAGGGTAATGAAGAAAACCTGAGGGAAATTGGAGCTCTGGGCCCAAATGCTGCCATCGTGGCCGACGATGGCGGCGGAGGAGAGATGGTTGCCATCGATTTCGCACATCAAGTGCTCATCTACATATGTTTGCCACGACATCTTCTTCTTCTTCTTGGTGAAATTCTATGGATTCGTTGAGAACTGGAGAGTTAAAAAAGAAACGCTCGAGAAAGGTCTTTGGCTGTAAAGGGGCGAAGCTGAGCTGAGTGACAGACACGGAGATGTAGGCATATAGCGCTAAAATAATGAGATCTGTCGGCTTTTTTTTTTTTTTTTCCCTCTTTTTTCCTTTTTTATTATTTAATTTTTCAAATATTTTAATTCAAAACACGTCGAACTTTTTAATTTTTTTTATTAATTATAAATCTATTATTGAATTAATTTCAGGTGTCATTCCAATACCAAGTCAGTTATAGAGTATTAAAAATTATTTTTTTACAAAATAAATCTTTAGTTATGTTTATAAAAAAATGATCGTCAAAGATAAAGTGGTGGTTATTTTTTATTTAAATAAATTTTAGAGATTTTAATATTTTTTAATGGAATTAATATTCAATTGAATTGTATTTAATCGAATAATTATGTACAGATAAATAGTATTTTGAAACAAAATCATAGTTAGACCTATTTATGGGTCAGGTTATCTATCTATGCCTGAAGATCTGTCTGAAATTTTGAAAAATTTGAAAAAAAATATTATGCCCAAAAAATGGGCTTAGAAAAAAAAAATTAAATCTGTTTAAAATATGAGTTAGGGCCTTAAATTCAAGCCGAGTCTGACATGTGTTAAGTTTATGATATTTAATATTATGTTATTTTTATATATTATGTAACTTATATAACACATTAAAAAAATAAACTTATACTATATATATAATATTACTCTAATATAAATATCAAAATAATATTAAGATGACTATGTAAAAAAATTTAATAAATAAAAATGTTTAAAATTATTAAATGTTAAAATAATATAATATAAATATTTTATAAAAAATAAAAAATAATATGGACATATCAAAAATGGAATTGGATTAGTCCTCTACAAATATGGGCGGATTTAGATAAAATATTAGATCCAAATTTTGAATCGGGACGAGCTTAAATTAACATATAGTATGTTAATATTATACTTAGCCCAACCAGACCCGACCCATAAGCACCCCCTAATCACAATATTATAATGCATTAAACCAAACAATATCAAAGATAATAGAAAATAAATAAAATTATTCATGCCTTCACTTTCATTAGGCCCCCATTCCCCCATTTCATGTGGACAGCTAGGAGTTGGACTTTCATATGTACTAATTTATTCGGGCTATGTTGTTAAAAAAAAAAAATTGATTCAATCATTAAATTTGAATAAAAAATAAGTTGAACATGAATATTTTAATTGTGTGTATTTAATTTAAAAAAAAAAAAGAAAGTATAATGCATGTTTATATCGTTTATATTCGAGGTTTGTAGTTGATTCTTTCAACAATATCTTTTTAAATATTCAAATCCACATATCCAACACTTGTTAGTTTTTTTAATTTTTAAATTATAACAACAGATTAAGTCCTTAATGTTTACATATTTTCAAATTCGGCCCTATTCTTTTTTAAGCTAAATTTGACCCTAATCTTTTAAAAAAAAATTTAATTTGAAAATTAACATTTCAAAAAGAAACGAGTTGTAATTTTTAAACATGGCAACCCACATAACAATTTATATGTACTTCATTCTAATTTTTTGAATTTTTATAAAAAAAATTATTTTGTTTTGTTTTTTAAAATATTTTTTTATAATTTTAAAATTGTTTCTTAATATAACATGTCAACATAAAGTACAATTGGAATATCATATCGGTTACCATGCCAATATCATTGGAAAATCAATGTTCTAATCAACATTTCTGTTAAAAAAAACAATTTAACTATTTTTCAAATATTAATATAACTAAATTTTATAAAAGATAAAAACAAAACATATAAATATTAAAAGTTAAACTAATCATTATTTAACGCTTATTATGTATGAAACAAAAAACCTTAAACAATGAAAATAGAACTTAAATAACCCAATTTTATCTAAAATCAAACTCTAGATAAGCTAGGCATCTCATATTTAATGGGTATGAGGAGCGGCCCGTTTTACTCCTAGTTTGGGCCTCTTTCCATTCATGGCCCAAAACTATATTGGCCTATTGATTGATGCCAGTCTCCTTTTTTTTCCTGTTTGGAGCATGTTCAATCAATCTATCGAGTTGATAACCAAATCAGATTTTTATTAATTGAATTTGTCAAAATTAATAAAAAATTAATTATTACTGGAATTGAATTTGTGAAGAATGATTTAGTCAAAAAATAATAATTCAATTTAATTTCTGGTTTTGTTTAATTGAATAGAATTTAACATTTTCATATATATATATTCTGCGTCAATTGAGTTTTAACTTGATTGGTATCGACATTGTTATCAATGCAGGAGGATGTGAGTTTAAGTGTACTGAAGCAACATTATCCTCCTATTTCAGGGTTGGGAAGGGTTATGGATAGTTCTAAATATTGTATTAAAAAGAATAGATATAATACAATATTTAGGGTTTTGTTTTTAATTTATTATTTCTGATTTAGAATTTAGTAATTAATACTTGAATTAGTATTTATGGTTAAAATTTTAGTTTAATTTTTTATTCATGAAAAATATTTTAAAGTCACAAATATGCGAATTAAAATCCAAATAATTTTCTTTTTTGATCTTTGATATTAACCGTTAGATCCACTTAGATCTAAGGCATGTTATTCTACTTGTTGATGGGTATTGATCCACAGTATCGATCGTCAAATCACCTCTTAGAGCTTATTAGTTGAACTTAAAAAAAAAAAAGCTCAATGAATTAAATAAAAACTTTTGAATAGTTCAAATATAATGATTTTATAATTTTTTTTGAAATCAACTAACCAAAATGCATATTTAAAACACAAATCTACTAATAATTTGAACACCTTATTAAATATACTTTATCTATTAAATTTCAATGAATTGATACGATTAAAACCACATAATCAACAATAATTCTTTTTTGACACAATATTTAGAACTACCCATAGTCTCTTCTAACCCATAAATAGGAAAACAATGCGCTTCAGCACACTCGAACCTATGTCCTCCTACATTAATACTAATACATATACTAATTAAATTAAGACTCAAGACCAACAACCACTCTAAAATCTCCTAATTAATGAGTAACGTATAATTTGGTTGGATATTAATTTTATTGCTACCAATCCAACAATTACCCTACAATATCTTAACCAACCAAACCAAAGAGCAGCCATTACAATAGTTCCATCATATTATAATATATATACATGTATAAAACATTTACATCATGAGATTATAAAAATCAATGAGCAGCCATTACAATAATTCCATCATATAATATATATATAATATTTTTCATCATGAGATTATAATGATTAAATGGCACAATTTTCAAGTTGGTGTAGATACTATCATTATAATGATTTGCAATCCACTATGTAGTTAAATTCTACATTATAAAGATGAGCCAACAGGCCATCTCCATTTTTATACATCATGCAAACAGTAAACATCTCTTTTTGGAGAGTCCAATATTAAAAATTGCATGACAGATGAGAGAGCAATAAAGGTATTTTCAGGCATACCAAAAGTCAATGTGGAGGAAGATGTGGTGGAGGTTGAAGACAGTCGATTCTGTTTAGGCCAAGAGTCGTATCGTTTAAGTGGTGGAAGGAGGAGAAGAAAGAAGTGGAATTCGAGGAAGAAGATATGTATGGATAAAGTTTGGGATAGATGGTTGTTGAACAAGTCCAATTTTCGAGGTTTAGAGAGATACTTATATGGGCTTGATCTCTTTTGCCACGTGTAGTTTCTTAATAGGTTTATTGGCCTTTTTCATAATCCATTGTTAGGTGAATAACCTGATATTTTTTTGATTGCAAAATATATGTGTGATACGTTATGACTATTTTATTAGAGTGGCCTTAATGTCAAGGTGATTGGCTTGCACGTTCTTTAGATTCTCGAAGAATAATCCTCATGGTGGAAGAAGTAAGGTTGGTGGAACCAAATGGGCGAAGCTATTTGATCATGGTACTTTGGCCAGAGTTGTCAAGTGGTGGAGTTCACGCACATATAATAATCACATTTCTCTATAATAGCACCAGTTGTCTGTAAATGATGATTGTTAACAACATTTGATATTCATATCATATTTAAGTTTTTTTTTTAATATTTTAAATTAAAAAGTAGAAAAATATTTGGTACAATGTCAGTAACGTTTTTAAACTCCGCAAGCAGGGTTAGAGGATTGACAAGTGTCCTATACTGTATAATTAAATATAAAAAAATATTTTTAAAAAAGAGACATGTGGCAATTTTTTAAGACTGCTTATAAAATAAAAAATGTACACGGTCAATGTATCAAATATTAACACTTAAAAAATATAATATATTAATATTAGTATTAATTAGTGAGATCTAACTTGTATCTTTACCTGACTGAGTCAGTTGCTATTAGCATTATTGTCAGTGTAATAGGATGTGGGTTCAAATGTATTGAAACACATTTATTCACTTATTTAAAGGTTAAGAAAAGGTTATGAGTAGTTATAGGCTTTGTATCAAGAAAACTTTGTCAATGACCAAACGATGATAAGGAGTATATAATGAATATTAAAGAGGAAATAATCCAACAAAATATACGCACTAAAGCAATTAGATAAAATTGCACATGATAATTATTTTTCCTGCTATTTTTATTAGTAATCATATTACCAACTACTTTTTTTAGATTAATATAATACGTATGATGATTTGATTTTAATTTTTGTTATTTAGAAATTATTTGTATCATACTAATATTTTTTAAAAAATATAAATTATATGACTGTGTAATTACAAATTGTACTACCAAACATAACATAGGGAATTACAATGTAATTACACTATGTCAACTATACGTGTCTAAAAAATTACAACTCTTTACAGGTATAAAAAATAATTACACTTTCATTTAATTATTTTGCTATCCACATAGACTAAATAATATCTTAACAAAAGTTTATTGTAAACAAACCAATAAATGTTGTTAAGAAAGAAAAAAACAAAGTGGAGGCAGATTCTTGGACATGACAGTAAAAAACAAAGTTGTTGATGGTCGCAAACGAAATCTGGTTTTAATTTTTAAACAAGGTGTTGTTGAATTTACTTCACACGGGCATTATTTCAAACAGGTTGAGTGCAATGAGACAAGGGAAACCTTTCGACGTGTAGTTGTCACGGGTTTGATAATATGAAATGAACAACCCCAAGGAGGCAAATCCAATGTTTGTTGATTAAAATTACCCTTATCAATTCCAGAAAATAAGGGAAAGGGGGAAAAGTATTGCATATATAATGTTTAATTTGGTATCCTAATTTTTTTTATCTCATTTTAGTACTTAAATTTAGTTTTAATATTCAATTTGATACTTCAAATCAAACCGTATCATTTGGCTAAATGAATGTTTGATACGTGCTCTAGAAAAATAAACATAGGTACTTAATGAAAAAAAAAATTCAAATATTAAGAAATTAAACATTAAAATTAAACTCAAATACTAAATCGAAACTAAAAAAATTTTAAACATTAAATTAAACATTAAAATCAAATTTAAATATCAATTAAACTAAGTCCACAAAGAAAATGGCATGGAAGCTAGCAGAGAGGCCACGGGGCCTACCCAAAAAGAAATAATATTTTTAGACCCTTAAATTAAAAAAATTATTTAAACCCCCAAAAATTTGGAATTTCTCATTAAACCTTTCAAAAATTTTAATCAAATCCCTTTAATTTTGTTTCAATTCTCATTAAGCCTTTAAAATTTTTAAAAATCTTAATTAGACCCCAAATCTTAACCCAAAATCTGTTGCTAGAAGCTAATAGAGCCGCCCCTCCCCAAATTTTTCAAAATATCTTTTACACTTAAAAATTTTCAAAAATATTAATTAGGCCTCCCAAAAATTTAGAATTTCTCATTAAGCCTTTCAAAATTTTTAATTAGATCCCTTCAAATTTTGTGTCAATTATCATTAACTTTTAAAATTTTTGAAATTTTTAATTAGAGTTACCAAAATTTTTAAACAATCTCATTAAATCCTTCGCTTAAAACCCAATAGGGAAATGAAAGTTTGCATTTGCATTATTGCTTTATTCATTGATTCACATGAAATTCTCCATTTTTGTTTTTCTTTTTAATGATTATTGGAACAAACAACAGTCCCACGCCCACCAGACAGAGGAAAGAAACATTGCACGTTTTTAACCCACCAACATCTGAATGGTGTGTGCTGTTCTGTAGTAGCTGAAACCTAATGAACAGATGGTTGTGAACTGATCTATGGTGGTCGAGGCTTAGACAATAGAAAGTGAAAAAGAAAAGGAGGCCCCATTTCCAGTCACTTGTCGGGTGTACTCATCATTAAAATGATGACCAGAAATTGGTAGGTTTTACATATTCAATTGCCATCGAGATTGGTTGAAAATATAATGAAAAACACACACATGATTTAAAACTTAAAAGTGGTAAACTAATGTAAAAATATCAGAAATTAAAATTATCCTCTCTGAAGCTATCTTCACAATGCAATTAGCCACTTGATTTCTCTACTTTAGAACGTGTCTGATACTCCATTGATTCGTAACATGTAATATCCAATTAATCCTTCTCATCAAAGTTGAGGATGAATCCACCGATTGTCTATCCTAAAAAGCATTAATTACTTCTAAACTGTCAATATGACTCGAAACTTTATTAAACTCTCAATCTTCTAATAATAATCACTATTCATAACACTCAAAATTCAGCCTCAAAAACTCAACCGCACCCAAAACATTCATTATTTATCATCACATTTAAAGCTTAAAAATTACCCCACAAAGGATGTGTAGCGACCCTGATTTTTTTACGTTTTCCTAACGTTTTTTTTATCCCTAAAGCATGGTTCATTATTTCGTTAGGTCTGTAAAAGGCATCATCAATTTCATCATGGCTTGGCTTTGAGTTTGGCAGGCGTCATTTAATTTATTTATCTAAGCTAAAAGAAATTTATATTTATAACACATCATTTAAAAAATAAATAAAGTTAGATGAATTTAAGTTTTGATTTCGTTCATAATTAATTAAAATCAATGTAGTGCAATGAAAAGCATATCATTTGCATTTGTTGCAACTTAATAATGCTCCATTCGGGTAATTTTTTGTACAGAGAAGGGAGTGTGATAAAGTGTTGATTTAATCTCATAGTCTAAAGGTGATTAAAGCAATTTAAGAATGGGGTTTCAACTGTTTCGAATTTCGTTTTTATTAAGAGGATCATTTAAGTGTTACAACATATAAAACTGTGGTATATAAAACATATCTCGAGGGAGAGAAATTTAAATGCTGACCGTTTAGCTAAGATGGTATTTGACAGGGAAGTCGATGTGCGGGTATTTAGTAGCAGTTTTACAATCTGACAAAGCTAGCGGCTTTGTGATCTTGGTAAATTGAATTAGTTTTTCTTTGTTTTTATCAAAAAAAAATTGCTGCATTCAAATATATAATGACCTTTTATTTAGCCTCTATTATCATTTATTTACATGTTCAATTTAGAAGTTAGATTACCCAAACCGATTGAGTCTTAACTCGATTAGCATCGACATTATTGTCAGTGCAAGATGATGTGGATTCAAATGCATTGAAGCATATTATTCTCCTATTTAAGGGTTGGAAGGGGCTATGGGTAGTTTTAGGCTATATATATATAAATGATAAAAACTTATAATGAGATTAATGTTAAAAAAAATAGATTACTCGATGTAATGAGGTAACTTTTAAGGGAACAAAAATAAATTTTATTTTTGTTTTAGAATTTTTAAAGATATTAAACTAAATTTTATCATCTTGGAGAGTTAAAGTATAATTTTTACTATTATTAACTTATAATTTAAAATTTTTAAGGTAAAATTTCTTTAGACTTGGCAACTAGATCTATTTCGGTCTCCAAACTTAGATTCTATCAAGATTTAATAATGTGACCTGTATTACTAAAACATAATTGGATTAGTCAGATCGATGACTAATTGATATAACAGCCCGAACAAAATTGTTGAACCGATTGACTTGAAAATTGCTTGCAATTGGTAAAAATTGAAAACGAGAGAAAAACCGATAGCTGAACAAGTTGAATCAACTTATTAATTTTTTTATAATTTTACGAATTTTTAATTAATTATAATTATTGTTGGTCTGATAATCGAATCAATCAAACTGGTTGAATCGGAAACCATTTGTCTACTTGTTCAACTACCAGTCTGATTATTAAAATATTAAATGTGACACTTTAAAATTGTACCACACCTTAATTTTCAAGTGATGATATGGTATAACTTCAAAGTATCACATCATCACACTTTATTATTTTTTAAGTTTATAGATTAAAACAGGCCTAATTATTAAATTTAAATCTAAAATATAGATACTACCAAATTCAAGGGGAAAATTTATATTATCCTTAGTTTTTATAATATATATTTTTTTGCCCAAAAAACCCGGGTCATTGACACATCAAGCACTTTTGAGGGTTTGATTATTTCTTATAAAATATAATGTAGTTCATGGAGGGACCAAGCTTGATAGTAGTATTTTCCTGTTTAAGAACAAGGGCATTTAGAATTAGTCTTGCTTGCGCAATACAATTATCACAAACTTCAATAAAATCCCAAACCTTTATTGACCAGATTCATCAAAAGAATAGGAAAAGAAAAAGCTCAGTTATCAAGTCAACATTTTCACACCCAAGAGTGTTACTCGTACAAATGGCTTAAAAGCTTTAAAAGAACTCAAATCATTCAACCCCCTATTCTGTCCTTTCATCAATGCCAGCAGCAGCAGCCTAATTTTGTACAACCTTACAAGCAAACTAACCCATCACTTCAACAATTCTTGGTGTCTTCAAACAAAGCAAAATGAGGTTTTGTTTTTGGTTCTTCCTGGTTTTTATACTTTGGCAAATGATGAATGTTCCAACACAAGCAGCCATTGCTGTTGGTGGTGGTGTTGGCATCAATATTGGCAATGGTGGCGGCGGCGGCGGTGTTTGGTTTGGTGGAGGAATCAACATCAACAACAACCCAACACCATCTGGTCCTTCAGTGTCAAAGCGCAACAATGCTTACACTGCTCTTCAAGCATGGAAATCAGCCATCACTGATGACCCTTTAGGGGTTTTAAAGACTTGGAATGGCTCAGATGTGTGCTCTTACAGAGGGGTCTTTTGTTCAGTAGATTCATCAAATGAACCATTTGTGGTAGCCATAGATCTCAACCATGGTAACCTTCAAGGTACTTTAGTAAAAGAACTCTCTTTTCTTACAGATATCACAATCTTTCACCTTAACAGCAACCGGTTTTCAGGGACAGTCCCTGATACTTTCAATGACCTTACTTCACTTCAAGAGTTGGATCTTAGTGGCAATTATTTCTCTGGTTCTTTTCCTATGGTTACTTTATACATACCAAATCTTGTTTATTTGGACCTTAGGTTCAATAATTTCTCAGGTACCATCCCTGAAGATTTATTCTACAAAAGGCTTGATGCTATCTTCCTCAATAACAATCAATTTGAAGGTGAACTCCCTTCAAACATTGGGAATTCACCAGCTTCTGTTATAAACTTAGCTAACAACAAATTCAATGGGAACATACCAGCTAGTTTTGGTTTCATGCGTTCTAAATTGAAAGAGATTTTACTTTTGAACAACCAGTTAACAGGTTGTATCCCACAAGGTGTTGGGTTGTTTTCAGAGATGCAAGTCTTTGATGTGAGCCATAATTCATTGATGGGTCATTTGCCTGATACTATGTCTTGTATGAGTGAAATTGAGGTCCTTAATTTAGCACACAATGAGTTATCTGGTGTGTTGCCTGACATTGTTTGTTCATTAAGGAGCCTTATGAACTTAACTGTTGCATACAATTTCTTCTCTGGGTTTGGCCAAGAATGTTCCAAGTCTTTTTATAGGGATGTGGGGTTTGATTTCTCATTGAATTGTATACCCGGGAGAGATATGCAGAGACCCCAACCTCAGTGCAATGTTATCCCTGGAAGTGGGCTGAGTTGCTTGAGAATCCCTTCTCCTCAGCCTCTAGTTTGCGGAGCATTGTTTGAGAACTTGAATCCTAATGTAACCCCATCATCATCACCATCTCCATGATCTCACCATACATGAATTAACTGGCATTGGTGCCAGTCATTCATTAATAGCTCATGTCCAGGGTTCAAATTCACTTGCTTAATGGGCCAATAATCTGGTTTAGTAACGTAAGGGCTCACCAGATAGTGGATGCCTTGACCTTCTGAGGAAGTCCATGTAATTTAAACTTTTGAAATGAATCAATGCTGAAAGCTAGCTAGCTTTTGAACTATGTTATGTTTGCTCAATTCATCTGGTTTTTTAGTTTGAGCAAGAACTGATAAAGATCATCTTATGAAATGTAAGATTTGTCTACCCAGTTCTACGAAAGAAATTTGGTGTGTAAGCCTTTTTGATAAACCATTCTTTTTACTATAGGTTTGCACTGTATCAAAACATTCCTTTGCCGTCATTGCTTGGATTGAGTGGAGGACTATTTTTCATTTATTTAAAAATTTCTCCGAAAATGGAAAAAACCAAAACATCAAATACGATTACTTTAAAAAAAATAAATAAATAAATATATTTGAACCTTGTGGTATCAAAATTGCACTCCTAAAGGAAGGTTTCCAAAAGAACAGCTATAAACCCCCCGAACATGAACTGAAAAATATAAAAAAAAAATTAAAAAAACTCGAACAATAATAACTTGAGGGCACAAAAATCATCTTTGGCATGTCAACGCAGTGTCTAAATCTAATTCCAAAATAAATTGTGCAAAATAAATTGTGCCATAAAGGGCAAATGTTCTTAACGTATACACCAAAAAATTTCAAGTCAAAATGTATGCTCGGAGTAAAAAAATAATTCTTGAATTTGCTTTGGGTAATTTTTAAAACAAAAGTGAAAAAAATAAAAAGTTTGGAGACACTTTTCCCCAACCATGACCAAAATCATGGAATTCAGCAGAAAACATACAAGTATCCCATTGTCCGCAGAAGCTATTTCACTAATCGATTGTTTGCTGAGGAAACAATTTTATTGTTAAAAATGGACGCACCTTGTTGCAAAAGGAGTCGAAGGTATTCGGATGCATAACCCTGTAAAACAAGGTCAGATACTCGTCAAGTTCGACACAGGAAAGCAATTTCATTTTTCACTTGAATTTGCGGCTAACTGAATCGTAGCTTGGGACATTAATAACTGCAAAATATGACGGAAAAAACAAGTTAATATATCTAAAATGCATTGCCATAAAACAACAAATTCAGTGGTTTAAGTTTCGAGTAAACTGTAAACTACCATTTCCATATGATGCCATTGTGAGAGGAGACGATAGAAGCTTTTGGGCTATCGAAGAAATATCCTTCAGTGTAATCTCATCAACAACCTTCAAGAAATACTCCACAGGTTTCCTAATAGGTTCAAAACAATTTTGTTACAGAGAAGAAAATTATCATAGTTTTCTCATTATACATAGGACATATAAAAGGTATATAATCTGACAAGGATATATATTCATTTCTAAGTTCTTTCATTTATTTTAAGAGCCTTTGCACCCATATATTTATATGCTCAACACGGGTATCAGACACAGATACCTAAATAAAAGCTGGAGCAACATTGGTCCATCAGAGCGAAGGACAACAGCAAAGAAGTTAGAGAAGTCATACCTCTCACCATATGTCAAGACTTGTTTCCCAATATCTTCTGAAGCAACCATCTGCAGAAATCGGCTCATAAGTGAACACTAAACAGCAGTGCTAGGCATGCAAATATGAATCCTTGACCAAAATCATTAATATCATCTACAATCAAGAATTTAAAGAGAACAGTTTACGTACTCTAGATTCCAAATTCATCAAAATTGCAGACTTGGTTGACTGTTTAGCACGGTCTAGTTGTATTTGGTCAACTGCAAAAAACACCATCAAAAGCATTTCAGGAACAATCCATTGAATGACCATTGCAGGAAAGATCATAGTTGCTGAAATAAAGAGCAGCCAACCTTGTCCAGGTGTTGCAACAGCAATAAGCTCCTTGACAGCTACATCAATGGCAGTCGGTGCAAAATCCGAACCCTGAATTAAGAAACATGAGTATCATCAAGAGTGTTACTACGATGAAGATGTTATCAGCATAAAGTGTCCAAAATTGGAAATTTGGAATAAATTCCGTGGAAGGCCAAGACCATAAAGAAAAAGTCAAAAACCTGTAGGTAACAAATATTTAAAAAAAAAAAAAAAAGAGTTACACTAAGAAAACTTTCAAATGCCAATTACTAGCATTGACAAATAGATGTATGGCCTGAAAAACAGTGAGAAAGATTTGGTTGTGAGATTACTTTCAACACAAGCTCGTAAATCAATTAAATTTGGGCATACAGAGAAGAAAGCTCTTGGATGGCATAATTCAGAAGAATCATGACTAAATTGTAAATAGACTAGCACTTGAAAACCAAGGACACGGGGAAAGATGTATGGCATAGTCAAAAGAATCAACTAGAGATCTTGCCGCATGAAAATATAATAGGGCAGGGAAAGATGGAGAGGGGAATGGAACGGTACTAAAATTAGTAAAGGAAGGTTTAAGGGCAGACTTACAGTGGTGGCTTGTATTCCAAATATGCCGGTATGATTGTAAATGCTGTTGAATGCTGAAAATGAATAAACTTGTGGATACTCATTCAACACACGGACATCTGCTCATAACATAATCATCACTTTCAAGCAGACTTAAACAAATTGACTAGAAAAATTTAAAAGAAATTGAGTGTCTAGTAGCAGCAGAATTTTGTAAATAAAGAAATGCACAAAAACAAACAAAACTTTATCCACCTTGCTCTATTACAACATGTCATATACTGAAAGATAATAGTGTCCAGCACGAAAGATAACTTACATAGTCTTGAATACATTCCTTTCCCAGGGCCACCAGCTGAAAATGATCCACCCCCTCCCATTAGAATCTATAGAATAATTACATTTATCAATTTTCCTATCTTGTGATCATGGTAACAAGTAGGAAAAACCAAAAAGACACAATGAAAATTAATTGGGCAAGATAGGATACTCCTAGGAAGAATTCTATGACCTATATTAAAATAGAGCACAGTGGAATAAGAAAAATTGAGCAGACAGAGTAACCCAAAGTTAAAAACCTGAAGAACAGTCAAAATTATAGCTTCCTTCTCCTTGTGCCAACCACCAGGAAGTTCAAATGCAAGAGCAAAATGTGTTTGATCCTGCAGTTGAAACTAATTAACAACTCAAACTGGGGAGAAATATGAAAGAAAAGATCATTTCAAGTATTTATAATACATACCCCTAAATCAGCCTGACAGCGATAGTCACCGCCGGTGTACACAGATTTTGGCTCCTGAGGACGAGGAACATTGGAAAGATCTGATAAAAGTGGCTCGGCAACAGATAACAGTTCCTCGTGTTCAACACCAGATGCTGCAAGTACCATCCGAGAAGCAGTAAAGTTTTCCTAATATTTTCATAGGAAACCAAGCTTATTAGTGAGAATGATAGACAAAGATCAGCAACAATCTCAACAATAATGAAACAATTAACACTGAAAGGTTAAAGCATACTAATAAAAGTTTTCTTCATAACTACAATGATGGGGTTTGCACTGAAAACGTACTAAATAAAGTTCTCGTAGACTTACCAGGATAAAATCCTCCAAAACTGTACCATTCAATGTATTTACAGCAGACTCAGGGGCTAAAAGAGAATTCGCCAATGCACCAGAATAACCAGCTGAGTGAATGGCCTCTAAGAGCAAGCCCTGAGGATTCTTTGCAGCTTCAGCAATTTCCTCTTTCATTTTTTGAAGCTGTAGAAGGTGAAGTAATGAATTATCATCTCACAAGGCATTAATTCTAAATATGCTCAAAACTATTTAGCCTAAAAATGACAAGCTCAAGACAATTTACCTGTTCATTCACCTCCCAATCCAAGAAAGCTGGGTTTCTCACACAGTCAATAAGCAGCTCTACCATTTCAGGAACATAAGTCTTCAAAGCATCAAAGGTATATCCAATCTGCTCCCGAGAAACTGCAGCTTGTACATTGCCACCAATTGCCTCTACTTCCCGAACAATCCGCAAATGGCTGCGGTTTGTCGTGCTCTTGAAGGCCATACGCTCAAGCAGGTGTGAGACCCCAAATGAGGCAGGTGACTCATAGATTGAACCACAGTCAACATATAATCCTATTGATGCTGCAGGATTCTGCTTGGCAACAAAATCAAATAGCAAATTCAACAATGAGTTACAAAATTAATTTTCTTCTAAAATAAGAGACCTTATGTAAGAAAATATTCTTCACAATAAGCAAATTCATACATACCGCTGCTGTTTCTGAAGCAACTTTAAGGCCATTTGGAAGAGTTGTAATCTTAGTTTTACCAGGTTCAACATAGTCAGGCAATGAAGATGGTAGAGCTACACCCGGTAGAGGAAAATCTAGTGATGGTATGGAGTTGGACTGACCCCCAGTGAACCAACCAAGGAGGCCACCTGAAGAGGATGATGTTGTAGCAGCAGCAACTGAAGTTGAAAACCTTGCAGGAACTCTATGGCATGTCCGACCCTATATTCGCATTTTCATTCAAAGCATATCACTTCTCCAAGCATTGAGACTAACAATATTTGAAAATTTTACCGGATACATGAAACAGCTTAACATCAATACCCAGTTACAGCAATGACTACCCGAGATAAATACATTCAATTAAGAAATCAAAGTAACAAGCCAAGCATCAATAATGGATTAAAAGAACAGATCTATTGTCTATAAACAAAAGCAATCTCAGAAAGAAAATATCGAAATCGAGTTATCTCTGTTACAGTCGAGATTGAAGATTGATTGTTATAGTGAGATCGAATCATCAGCGATCATAAGTTAGGGTTTGGGGGGGGCGGGAGTAGGGAACTGACCTCGAGAGCCCGGAGGCGAAAAGCCGCTGCACGGTACATCTTGAATAGGCGATCTCCAAGAAACCCTAGAAATCAGAGTGTACGGACCCGGTGAAGGTCTGTAGTCTGTTTGGTTTTGGGTGCCACTGCCGCAGGGTTTTGTTGGAAATAGGAGGCGACTCGTTTTGAGCCGTTGATGTTTTTGTTTGCTCTGCTTCAGAGATGTGGGAAGAATTGGCCGATGAGGATATCCACACGTGAGCTAATAGATGAGTTGCTATCTGAACCGTCTGTTATGGTATGCTAGCTGATGATCAACTCGATAGCCGTCCGATCGGCGTACTACTTACCAAGGTAAAAGTTTATTAGTCTTTGGTTAAAATATGTCATAATTCCCTGTACTTTAGAAAATTTAGAATTTAGTCTTTCTACTTTTTAGATTTTAAAATTCAGGTCCAATTGTTAATACTATTATTTTTTTGTTAAATTTATTGGCGTGACATTTTGAAATAAAAAATACTCACTTGATAACCATGTAATTAAAAAATGGCATTGTAACTAACTTGGATCAAACAAAAAATTAACATTATTAACCGTTCGATTTGAATTTTGAAATCTCGAAAGTAGAATGACTAAAATCTTGGAAATAAAAGCACAATGACTAAATTTCAAATTTTAGAAGAGTATAAGGACTTATGGCATATTTTTACTTTTTAATGACTTTGATTCTTATATATAGGGTAAACTGTACCCAATGTCACTAAACTATTAGTAAATTTACGTTTTGGTCATTGAACTTCAACAAGTTATAAAATGGTCACTGAACTATCTAAAAGTTTTCCTTCTAAGTCGCTTAGCTTTAAAATCATTATTGTATAGCCTTTTTTTTGTTCACACCACTTATACCAATAAAGCTCTCTTTATAGTTCAGTTTGTTTTCAAGAACTATCTTTGAATGTTAAGAATTTGCAATCCAAAATTTGAAAAGCTTTTTTCTTTGATTTATGACACTGATCATCGAATCAAATTAAAGTTTCATGTATAGATTTAAACCACGATCAAAGTTACTTATATATAATTGTACAAAATCAATATTCATATATCAAATTATGCATTAAAATAAATTTTATGTATAAATTTGAAGCTCGCAATCTATTAGTAGCTAAGCATCAAGATGAAGATTATATATGTGATGAACGAAAATAATACCGAATCAAAATAGGAGAAGACGATCCATATATGTGATACAATTACAACTATTCATCCCCCTTGATAGTTTCATTATTCTATCATTGATAGTTGTAAAGGAATTGGCACCTCTATAATATTAAGTTTGTAGTAGGTTGGAATCATAGCAAACTAGCCCAATTCGTTAGATGAAAAAGTAAATTGGTTCATCTATTAAAAAAATCATCTATTTTTATTGTTAAAAACTGCTCTCTGTACATCACCATGAGATACATGTGGCACGCCACCCATCATTGTCTAATTATTTCATCAGCCATGCCAGTTTTCAATAGTATAAATAGATGAAATTTCTAACAGAAATAACTGATTTGCGTTTTGTTTTAACATACAATGATTAATTTTCCCATTTTTTTAATAGATGAGGCAATATGCAATCTGACTTCTAGTACGGGCGCCTCTATGATACTTTTACCCCAATGTGTAACATTAACATTATACATAATTGTTAAAATTTGATTAGACTTAAAATGAGACTTAAAAGTTTGTCCACACTCATTCATATTTATAAATTATTAATCTAAATCCGTTTAAAATCGTTATTCTTTTTTAAATATGATATCTTTATTTAATATTTAATATTTAATATTTAGTAAATTTGTGTTTTTTTATTTTATTAAATTACAACATAAACTACTTGCCATGCTTTTTTAACATTTACTTGTAGTATTCTGTATTTTATTTTTATATGCCAAATCTAATAATATATAAGAATAGAAAGATATAATTCCAACATTAAATATTGAATTTCAAATTCAATCACATTTTAAATAGGTCTAAAATTTCGTTTAAATCCATTTTTATCATCATATTTTGTCAAAAATAGAGATGACACAGATTTTTGCACAACCGGTTCCACTTAGAGCTGATCATGGGTTGGGCTACCCGGCCCGGCTCGACGGCCCGCCGAAAAATGGGAGGATTCGGGTGAAAATATAGGTCCAAAATATGGGGTTTGGGCAAAAAATGAGGCCCGTTTAGAAAACGGGTCGAGCCTCGAGTAAAACTTTTTTGGCTCGGCCCGGCCCGGCCCGAATTATATATTAAATATATATTTTTATTTTTAATCAAATATAATTTTTAAATTTACATATTTTTTATTTGTTTTTTATTTGTTTTAAAATTTTTTATTTAATAAAAAAAGCTAAAAAAATAATATGGGCCGGGTCGGACCGGGTTCGGGTTTATCAATTTTCTTTCGGGCCGGACTTGGACAAATTTTTATGCCCATATTTCGGGTCGGGCTGAGCTCGGGCCTAAAATTTTTCTGGGCCTGACCCAAACCCGACCCAGCCCGGTCCATGATCATCTCTAGTCCCACTATAACTTTTATTTATATATAATTAAGCTTGTCCTGCCTTGAACTTTACATAATACTTTCGTCTTTGACTCTAATCCGATTCAAAAAATAAGTTACCTAATATGTTTCGTCCTGTCTCGAAATTTTAAATTTTTTAAAATTTAACTCAAATATATTATCAAATCTTATAAAAAGTAACAAATTATAATGAAATATATAATACATATTTATAAAATTAAAATATATGTTATAAATTATTATAAAACTAATATAAGAATATTTTAGTAAATATGCTCTGGGATTTCTTTACCATTCCTAGCTAAACTAATAAAAAACTCTCCAAATATGGAGTGGAGCTTTGGGCTCGTGCACATAATTATATTCCATATTTGTGAGAATAAATCGCCGCTTTTCAGTGCCTTTGATTTGTATTTTGGATCTTTAATTTGAGAAAGAAAAAGTTGATCAGTACATTTCTTTTTGGTTTAAGGTTACGGTTGTCGTTCGAGGTGTTCCCGCTAGTGCTACACGATGGCTTCCGCTGCTTTGCCTGAGATTTCAAAGCCTAAGATCGTCGACGGTCCCGGCGGTTATGTACTTGAAGATGTTCCTCACTTAACTGATTATATTCCTGATCTTCCTGTAAGGCATTTCTACGTATAATTTGCAGGCATTCATAGTTTCTCTTGATTCGAAAGCCTCGTTTTCCATTTCTCTCGAATTCAAGATCGTTTTTCTTTTTTTTTTTTTTTTTTTTTCGATTGATTGATCGAAAATGAGTGAATTAGTTTCAATTTTTTTAAAATCTGATTTTATTTTTGACTTTTTTTAATGACAGACTTATCCTAATCCGTTGCAAGACAATCCGGCATACTCTGTTGTTAAGTAAGCTTCAACTTTAGAACTATTTTTTTACATCGATTGTTGAAATGTTTGCTAAATTAGTATTAATTTGATCGAATTTTTTAAATTTCACTAGGCAATATTTTGTTCACGTTGATGATAGCGTCCCTCAAAAGGTTAGCCGTCCGTCCTTTATAGTTTATATACATCTTTTCAAAATTTTGCTAAGCATTTGTTTCTTCTTAGTTTAATATAATCAATGCTTATTTTCATCTTTATAGGTTGTAGTTCACAAGGATGATCCAAAAGGAATTCATTTCCGACGAGCTGGAGCACGACAAAAGGTGTGTGTTTAAACCTTTTTTTTTTTTTTGGACGAAAGCGTGTGTTTAAACTTACCATAAGCCTTTTCTGAAAGATTAACCAGATGTAGAAATCGAAAAGATCTAATTTGAATATAAAATCATACGAACTTTAACAGAAAATAATCAAATAGTGTTATGGGAAGGGATATGAGTTTGACGTTAAATTGAACTCATTTGTGGCGATGTGGGCAATGGCCAGCCATCCAAGGAATCGGCGGAGACAAAACATGTTCCCGCCAGGTGCACCAAGATTCTATGCATCTTGGGCAGCCCAAATCACCACCAATAGTTGGTGACGAGGACTTGAGGTAAAGAATCTTTGCTTCTTTTGTTGAGTCACATATCTAAACTCGAAAGTTCACTTAAAAAATGAAAGGGTTTAAGAAAAAATAAATTTGGATAAGAAAATAAGGTCCGTTTTTCAAATGAGCTAGACCTTGGTAAGTTTTTTTGCCTAGCCCGAATGTGCCTAAAATTTTTTCTCATATATTGTTTTGTTGTCATTTTATTATTTGTTTTATTGTCGTTTTGCTATCATTTTGTTATTATATTGCTATCATTTTATTGTTATTATTTAGATATTATATAACTCTTATTTTATTATTAATTTTATTACTACTTTGGAGGTTGCTTGCTAAGTTGTAAGTATCTTAGTGTTATTAAGTATAAAGATTTTTAATGTATTTTTAATTTGTTGCAAAATATTTATTTTAATATTTTTAATGTGTTTGATGTATTATATTTTTTAAAATTTATTTTTATATGAAAATTTTAATATGAATGAACTGAATTAAGTTCGAATTTAACACTTTTTTATCTAATTAGGGTTAGACAAAATTTTAAATCTATTATTAGAATCGATCCAAACCTAAAATGGAACCTAAAATTTGACTTTCACCTGACTCAATTTTATCCATAACCAGGTCTAATCCCATTACTTGCTCTATTACCCAAATCAACATTCTTAGTGGAGAACATATTTTTGTGTCATCCCAAATTGCCAAATTGGGCTTAAACTTATATCCCTATTCGTAACACTATTCAATCCATTCTATTTTGATAAATGATATTGGGTATATATTATTTAAGTAATAAATTGTTTATTTTGTATTATTTAAGTAAAAAAAAACTATTTATTTTAATATTCACGTAATGATTGAATTAGAATTGAAATAATGAAACTCTGAAGTTTGATGTGTGTTTTTACTATAACGAGGTGGATATTTAATGGTTATGTAGGTATATTTTCATTCTGATGACGTTCATGCATGTATTGTGACGTGTGGCGGTCTTTGCCCTGGACTCAACACTGTTGTTAGAGAGATTGTATGTGGCTTGCACCACATGTACGGTGTAAAGAAAGTATTGGGGATCGATGTAAGTGATCATTTAGTCTCGAATAAATTCGTTAATGAATTTTTATTTTTATTTTTACAAAATTATTTTAATTTTTTTTTGTTCTATTATAATATAAATAGTAATAATATTTTTATTATTTGTGCTTTATTTTATTTATAATATAGCTGTTAAAACTTATTATATTTAAATCAGTTTAGATTTAAACATATTTATTTGTTGTTATTTTAAATCAAATTAGGTTTGTTTGTTGTTTACATTGTTTTTCATTTTCGAGGGCATGTTAGATTTTATGTTTATAAGTATTTTCGTTTAATATTTAGAATTTTAGTTAATTTAATTTAAATAAATAGACATAAATACATAATTTTTAATGAAACAAGATTAAACACAAATTACTTTTAAAAAGTTAAACACAAATTTAAAATTTTTAACAAGAGCCTCATAAATAATCTTTTCAAAATAGTATAAAGTGGTGTATTAATAATTAACGAGTTTAATGCATTTGCAGGGAGGATACAAGGGATTTTATGCTAAAAATACAGAGTTAGACCCCGAGGTTATTCATATTTATAAACAAGTTCATTTAATTTAATGAAACATAAATATATATAATTTTAAATATACCGAGTTTAAATAAAAATTTAAAAATCTTAATAAACAAAATTAAATACAAATTTTAAAATAAGTATTAAACAAATATAAATTTATTCATTCAAATTCGGATGCAATTAACGAGTTTAATGCATTTGCAGGGAGGATATAAGGGGTTTTATGCTAAAAATACAGTGTATTTAAATCCCAAAGTTGTTAATGATATACATAAACGTGGTGGAACTATCCTTGGGACATCACGAGGTGGACATGATACCTCAAAAATTGTTGATAGCATTCAGGATCGTGGGATTAATCAGGTTTGTGTAAAAGTAAAATAATAATAATAATAATAATAATCCCATACTTTTATATGATTATGGGATGGTTAAAATATGTCACAAGTCAATATGCTCTTTTTAAATTTGAAATGTAGTCCTTATATTTTTATTTTCAGGAATTCAATCCCTTTAATTTTTAATTTTTAAAATTTAAGTTCAATTGTTAACATTGTTAAATTTGAGCTCATTACAACATTAATTTTTTTGTTACATGGTTATTGAGTGAGTTTTTTATTTTAATTTCAAAATATCACATCAATAAATTTAAGGAAAAAATTTAATTGTGTTAACAATTGAAAATAAATTTTGAAATCTTAAAAAATAAAAGGGTTAAAATCCTAAAAATAAAAATAGATTAAATTCTAAATTTAAGAAGAGTCCAAGAATTATATGATCAACATTTGATATTTTCAGGTTTACATTATTGGAGGAGATGGAACTCAAAGAGGTGCAGCTCTAATATTCGAGGTCAATTTTTTTTTTTTTATCTTTGATTAATTGTCAATATGGACGTGTTAATAAATTTTCAAAGTTTTTTTAATGTGTTTTGAAGAGTTTTGAAATCACATCACTAGAATATGCATTTGATAAGTAAGTTGAATGCAAAATCTTAAAAAATAAAATAAATAAAGCTATATAAAATATCTTTAATAGAAAATAGAATATTGATTTGCAATGCGAGTTTGTGCTTATTATAAGAAAATTGTTCCAAACTCTACAGGAAATTAGAAGGCGTGGTCTCAAAGTTTCAGTTGCTGGTATCCCTAAAACTATTGACAATGACATTCCGGTAAATTCAATTGAGTTGATTAAAATTTTTGGGTAAATTACAGTAACTAAATTATTGGTGAATTTTCGTTTTGGCCACTTAACAAAAAAATTACAATTTGATCATTAAACTATTTAAAAGTTTTCATTTAAGTCACTAAACTATTCAAACGTTTTCATTTAAGCTATTGGTTTATTTAAGTCGATCTAACGATTAGTGTCGAAGATCGGAGAAAAAAGTTGTTTTAACCATATAGCATTGATTTTAATAGTCCAATTACTTAAATGAAAACTTTTAAATAGTTCAATGATCAAAACAAAAAATCACCTATAATTTAGTGACTAATGATGTAGTTTACCCAAATTGTTTTAACCACAAGCCTGTTTGGAATTACAACCTTGGTTTTTTTGGTTATTACACAATCTTGTAACTTTGTTTCATTTTGTCGCACAAGACAGGTTATCGACAAGTCGTTTGGTTTCGACACTGCAGTTGAGGAGGCTCAACGTGCCATTAACGCCGCTCATGTTGAATCTAAAAGTTTCGAGAATTGTATTGGTCTTGTGAAGCTGATGGGCCGCTACAGTGGTAAGTTTCTCTTTCTGTCTCGCTTTTGAAGTGTTAAATCATGCATTGCAACAAACGAGTGAGAGAGTTACAACCATGCTTTTTGGAGCTTGAATCGATTTTCAATTTAATCATTGATTTGGATTAACTTCAGCTATTAATAGTTTGCAATGTTAAAATTTCAAGTTACTAACAATTATATAATATAATAAATATTTAAATAAATAATTTCCTATAACTTGGATAATTGAGTTGGGTATCTAACCTAGTGAATAGTTAGGTTTACTTATTACGCTTTATGTGTAAATATTTATAATAAAAAAATTGATACTTGGGCATAAATAATAATTATTTTATTTACATCCGAACTAATTTATTCAAATAACATTTTCAGAAAAGTTTCAAAATGAAGAAACAATTTTTTTAAGAAATTGTTATATTATAAAAAAAACGTAACTTGTGTCATAAGTTATGTACTAAGTGATACTTTCTTTGATGCTTATATAATATTCAATAATGCTGTTTTATCTTTTTCCGTTGTTATTACTTGTTGCATCCTAGAAGGAAACTTAAAAGCCCTTAAAAGGAAAGTGTTTCACACCTCAAGTGTCAATTTTTATTTTATTTTATTTATTACTTGCAACTCAAGTTTTTCTAACACCAATGACTGGCATTTGTTGTCTTGAAAATTATGTTACTTGGATTTAAGTGTGAGTCTTGAATATAAACTATTTGTATATATAAATATGTTGAAATTATTAGGTAAAAGGATCTCTCTAATTTCTCTTAATTTCAATTTTGAGTAAATTGATCTCTCTCAAAAAATTTAAAGCAAATTGATCGCGGTCAAATTCTTAAAGACAATTAATTATGGCGCTAATGTGTTCTGTCAATTGTATATAATTTTGATTGATATAATAAAAAATTTAGCCTTCGATGTTTACATATTTTGTCATTTTGGCCTTAATTGTAAAAAGTTCAACAAATTCAACCTACGCATTTACACAAATGTCGCGGGGATAAATTTGTTAAATTAGGATCAAATTGACAGAACATTTAAATTTTGAGGGCCAAATTTGTTATTATACCAATCAAAATCATGTACAATAGATAGAAAACATTAACGCTGTGATTAATTGTCCGTAGCTGCTAACTTTCAAAATTGTTAAGGATTAAATTACTCTGATTTTTTGGGAAGGGACCAATTTACTCAATTAAAAAATTGAAAGAAAGTAGAAGGATTTTTTTATCAAATTATTATTATATATTTCTTGAAATATTATATCTTCATACTCATGTCTTAATTTGTGACGGAGTAACCTAATGTCTAAACCAACTAATATGGGCAGGTTTTATTGCAATGTATGCGACATTAGCAAGCCGAGATGTGGATTGTTGCTTGATCCCAGAGTCACCTTTTTATCTTGAAGGACCTGGAGGGCTTTTTGAATACATTGAGAAACGACTTAAAGAAGATGGGCATATGGTCATTGTGATTGCAGAAGGTGCAGGCCAGGAACTACTTTCCCAAAGCATTCAATCCACGACAGATGCTTCAGGAAACAAGCTACTCCAGGATGTTGGGCTATGGATATCAGAAAGTATCAAGGTATTATTATATGCTACCAACTCGATAATCCATTATCCACGTCTTTTGGGATTGCAATACATTGAAATGTTAATCCATGTCTAATACTCGTGATATATGAAACTTCATTCATTGGCTTGGGACCGTCATTCGTTCAGGATCATTTTTCAAAACAAAAGATGCCCATAAACCTCAAATATATAGGTCAGTAAAGTACTGTTTTTTTAGGGATTCGTTTTGGTAAAAGTAATTGTATTAATAATCGGATTTTATTTTTTTTTCTACTAAAAAAATGATAAATTAGACCATGTACGTAGATTAAAAAGTAAATTAGTTTTTTTATTAAAAATTTTATTCATTTTTACTGTTAAAAATTTGTTCATGTATGTTGGCATGAGGTATATTGTATGGTTATATCGTCAATCATGTCAGTTTTTAACAGTAGAAATAAATAAAATTTTTAACAAAAATGGTCAATTAATTTTTTGATCTAATGTACAAAAACTAATTTATTATTATTTGAATGACAAATATAAAATATAATCAAACTTTTAATACAGATATCTTCATGGTACTTTTACCAATAAAAATGTAAGTGTTGTTGGAAGAAGTTATTTAAGTGTTTTTTTTTTAAATTATTTTGTATTCGGGCAGATCCTACTTATATGATTCGTGCTGTTCCAAGCAATGCATCGGATAATATTTACTGTACACTTTTGGCTCAAAGTGCTGTCCATGGAGCGATGGCTGGATACACTGGCTTCACAAGCGGACTTGTCAATGGCAGGCACACTTACATACCTTTCAACGTAAGTTAATTCCAACTTTGCTGCTCTGACTCTTAATATTTTTTTTTCTCAATATTGGTATTCGATGCAAGTACATGGCATATTCAAACATGCTATACATATTAATATACGATACTCGTATCAAATTTTGAGTAATTTGAAATGAGTTAAAAACAAGTAAAAGTGTTATGAAAATTTTTTAGTAGGAGTTTATTAAAAAATGTAAATTAATATATTTACATTAAATTAAAAAGTAAAATAATTTTTTATTAAAAATTTCATCAATTTTCAATGTTAAAATTAGTCTATATATATGTTAAAATAAGTTACACATGATATGTCATGTGTAACTCTGTTTGGTTATTTTGTTAGTCACGCCAGTTTTTTAACCGTAGAAATTGATAAAATTTTTAATAGAAAGAACAAGTTTGCTCTTTAATCTATTCTATATGGACTAATTTGCTCACTTTTTAGTAAACAGATAAAATACAATCTGACTTTTAATATAAAGGCTTTTGTGGTATTTTTATGAGTTTTAATCCGGATTTTCATTTAGAAATTTATTAGTTTTTTTTGTTCTTTGCATACCCTTAAAAATTTAGAAAACTATGATTAAGCCCTTAAAACTTTTTGAAAAATTTATTTAAGTCCCTCATTTAAAAAAATCTAATTAAATTACAAAAGTTTTGAAAATTTCAATAAAACCCTTTAAAATTTTCAAATATCATCATTTGTTTTCTAAAAATTAAAAAAGAATAAACCCTCTAAATTTTTTGAAAATTCACATTAAACCCAAAAATGTTTGAATTTTTTAATTAAAATCCATCAAAACTTAATATCACTTTCGGTCATTGTGTTCACGAGGCTTCTTAAGCTTTTCTATTGTTCCTTTGAAAACACTTACGTCCATGTTTCAGGGACGAAGACAAAATTAAGACTTGGCTCTCAAGAATGATAGATTTATCATTCAATCCTTTAAATTTTCATGAAATTATGTATTAGTATAATGGTAAAATTATAATTTAGTTCAATAATTTATATTTCGTCTTTGGCTCTTAAAAACAATTTCATAGCGCCACCCATGTTTATGGAGGCAACCACTGAACACAGTCATTAAGATTAGAGTGTAATTAATACGCTTTGATGATTTTATGGGCAGCGAATTATAGAGAAACAAAACAAGGTTGTGATTACAGATAGGATGTGGGCTAGGCTTCTTTCTTCAACAAATCAACCCAGCTTTTTGAGACCATCAACCAACTTGTTGAGTAACGAAAACGGTAGCCAAAAGAGTTTGGACAAAAAGGTAACCCACTAGTACTCAGTGTTGAGTGTTGGATATAGATATATGTTTACTACAAATATATCTATTTTTAAAATATTTTTTTATATTAAATGACCTATGGTTAAAGATGTTCACCGCCCTAAGTGTGATTTAGATTCGAGTCGCATTAGTCAATTGGTTGTTTGAACTTTACCTTGTTATTATAATTCACCAAAAAAAAAAAAAAAAAAATTCTTTATATTCATATTCAAATATATATATATATACTCATCATGTCTTTTGGATATGTATATAACTACATTAAAAGAAAATGAAAACTTCTAATAGTAATGGTTAGCCCACAGTTGTACAATAGTCTGCTACTCTGTTCTTCTTCCATAAACCTTGAATGGTTTATTTTGTGTAAGATCCTGGCAGTTTATTATTATGAAATAGATTGTACATTTTTTTTCTACTTATTTATTAATGATTGTTATTATTTATTTTGAATTAAAATTTTTACTTTTTAGAATTATTATATCGTTGTTTGGTGTTGTGAATCGACTCGAATCAATAACAAAAGAGAAAAATAGAGAAGATCAAGAACATATATTTACGTGGAAAACCCTCAATTAAGAGGATAAAAAATCACGGGTAAAAGAAACTTTAGTTTTTTATTAGATGAGTAATCAAATGAAAGTATAATATGGAGAAAATAAACCTATATGTATAAAATTCTCTCAATAACTACCACGAAAGTTCTCACTAAAACTCAACTGCAACTACATATTGTCGCCCTCAAAGGAAAAGACCTATAGTACTACATCTTTAATTGACTAAATTGAAACAAGGATGTAAGACCCATTTAAATAAACTAAGTTTAAAGGGCTAAAACGACTAAAATACCCTTGAGGGGATCAAAGTTTGACTGGGAGAAATAGTCCTGCTTGGCTGTCAAAACTCAATTGCATAAGTTGGGAAAACGTCGTAACGTCCATGCTCTCCTCGTCACAACATCGATGCCACGTTAATCTTGGGGTTTCATTGTGTTACCATGACGCCAGGTCTATTTTGACCAATCTTCGGTTGCTCATCAATCGTCTTTCTAAGTGCTCGCGAAGAGTTCAATAAATGCGAGGCACACCCCACATTTGGAATAGATTTCAAAACTACATATGAACTTTGGTTTAATGTATAATTTTATACAATAATTTTGATTTTGTGTAATTTTATACAATAAAATTGAACTTTGGAATAATTTTGATTTCAATCTTATATACTTATCCTCTTATATTGTTGTTGTATTGTTATAGTCACTTTGGTAGTTCAGACTTTGTCTTGTTATTGTAATTCACCATTTTTTTTGATAAATTAACAATTTACATTATATTAAGTTTCAATCACTTATATTTTTATATCATATTTTCTAAAATTAATACAATTATAATTATAATTACAAATAATATATTTTTTAATAATTATAATTATATTCAACCATTATAAAGTACAATAATAATAGAGTCTAACATAAATTAAATTAAATTTTGAATTGAAAATGCATACACGATTTAGATAAATTAGACCTCAACCTTATAGTAAAGCAAAATCTCATTGTATTTTATGTTTATGGATTGACCTGTAGAAATATTAATGGGTAAGACTGAATTTGGTTTGGGTTAGGTCTATACATGAAATCAATAATATTTATAATTGCTTAAGTTTGGTGCGACCTGGAACACGAGTCTCAAATTTTGGTCAAAGGCGCCCATAATTTTTTTATTTTAAAATATAATTTTTAGATTTAATACGTAGTAATATATATTTAATACCATTAAATACATTTATTAGATTTCTAAATAAAAATAATTTAACATATTTTTTAAAATATTTATTTTACAACATAGTATATTTAATATAATACGTTTGAAATGTGATAATTGTAGTTGTTTGAAATTAAAATTTGATTAAATCTTGAAGAGGAAAATAATTTAAAACTTAAATTTAAAAAATTTGGAGAAACTTTAAAACTTTGGATAAACGAGTTTTGATTTCTGAAATGGGTATTTCAAATCGTGCCTTTCATTCTAAATCTGATAGCTGAAGAGGAAAATAATTTAAAACTTAAATTTTAAAAATTTGGAGAAACTTTAAAACTTTGGAGAAACGAGTTTTGATTTCTGAAATGGGTATTTCAAATCGTGCCTTTCATTCTAAATCTGATAGCCTTTTATAGAGGGCTATTGTCTCTTTACATCATTTGAACCGGGAAATTCAATCTCTTTCCTCATTACATACTTGAAACTTTGATTACATAATTAAAACTTTTTAGAGAATATATTCTCTGGTTACAAAAATACAAACTACAGATAATATTTACTATTCATGTGTTAGAGAATCTTACTGTTCTTGCCAGGGAATATTTACTGTTTACGCCAGAGAATATTTCCTGTTCACTCGTTTTTTTCTTGCAGGGAATATTTACTGTTTACTCCAGAGAATATTTCCTGTTTAGTCGTCTTTTCTTGCATCATTTTTTCTTGGTCCTGGTGATGGTTACTGAAGTGGTATCGTCTGCAAGATCCACCGTTTTGATTGAAGACGCTGAAGATTTCTCATCTTCAAATTTAGAATCCATTGAGCTGATCATTTCAGCAATGAGTTTTTTGTATTCCTTATTGGTCTTGGCTTGAGCTAACATCGCACTAGCTGTTGATTTTGCTTGTAATTTTTTTGCTGTGGTTTGATCCGGGGCTGCAGACTTACATAATCTCAAATTCTTGTTGAAAAAATTATCCAAATATTTTGAATCATATTTTTCATCATTAAACTTATCCCACCATTTAGTTCTGTAGTTTCGAACTAGTAATGGAATTTCAGTACATTAATCTTGCTCATAGGAATAATTCCAAGAAACAATTCAAGAAATGCACAGTTTTGAGAAAAAATGGATTGTTCTGTAAATGTGTTTTTGGTCTGGTTCAGGCTGAAATTTGTCAAAGAATTTGGGCCATAAATTTTGAATTTTTTCTGGTAGGATCTCAAAGGATGATGGTCCATACCAATTCCACCATTCTTGGAACCAGTTTGTTGAATTGGGTACCGTATTTGAAATATATGAGCCAAGAATGTCTCATGTGTTGGTTGTTCATTAAGAAGGCATTGTACCATGCCATTTGGTAATCCCAATATGTAAAATATGGGTGGTGGCAAATTTTGGTGGTAAATTTAGCTGGAAATCTCTTTGGAGAAATTGAGTTTTCACTCCAATTCCTTGGTCGAAGAATTTTTAATATTTGGGTTGTTGAATGGGTAATAAAATTTGGATCTTTTGGGTCTGTGTAGTGTTTAAGCAGTACTGATCCAGTTTGAACCAGTATGTTTTCATAATATTGTTAGGGTTTTTGAGAATCCAATGGTTTGAAATGCTATCCATTGAAAAATTCTTTTGCAAGTATATGTGGAGGTTTTTCTGAAAATTCTTTCTCCATAACAAGAAAATTTTCAAAACATTTGTTTGGGAGTGTTTCTTATGGGAGTTGGTGCCACAGGGTCTGTAGCACCCTCAAGTTTCCACCTATCAGGAAGGTTTATTTCATGCCATTGTATTGTTCATGGGATTTTGGTATGAGATCTTAAAGTATCTATTTCTATTAAGAGGGTTTCTCCTTTTGGGCTTTTGAGTAAAGCCTTGGTATTAACTATAGAATACATAGCTTTGAAATGGAGTCTATAGACTAATGTTAATACTTCCGTACCAGGAAACATTTGTAGTTATGGGCATGTATTTGGAGGGTCAAAGATTGTAAAATATTTTTGTCAGTCAAAGAAACCATAAAAATTGGATAAAAATTAAAATGTATTGGGCCGGTACATAGGCTTGTTTCTATAATTCCTAATAATGAGTCATTAAACATGATGTGTCTTTGGTCTTTTAAGATAATTAAAATTGAGATATTTTTAGTGGCTCCAACACTAAGAGGTTTGGCACCAACTTGGACTAGTCCAAAATGGACATATTTGTATTTTTGTTCTTTGAGTTTATTAATGACGATTCTATCTAATAATTGGATTGTTTCATATTCTTTTTTTAATAGGTAAACTCCTTTCTTTTGTTTTTATAACGTAACTGCAAAAACATTTAAATTTTCAAAAGTTGTTTTCTTGTAGACTTGGTTTGTTGGAACTCTTGGAAGAGTCCAATTATCAAATCTTTGGGGAATATTTTCATAATGTTCTTCTTGTTCATTAACAGTGTTGTTTGAGGTTTGGTCGGAAACTTGGGATTGATTAGAAACAAAGCTTACAGAAGAATTGGTTCTTTTAAAGAAGGGAAACATTCTTTGTTTTCTTATTTCCTACAAGGGGATTCTACTATCAGGATTTCCGGATTATTAAAGTTGCCTACAGGGATACTTTGTCCTTGACACGCCTAACCCATGGCTAACTGAACAGTGTATCAATACTCAGCAAAATAATAACACATTAATGAAGATAGTTAAACCAGAACTCGGAAATATTGAAAACAAATTGAATATTTTCAAAACTTAGAAATACCTACTCCTCCTTGATTCTGATACCAGAATGTCTCGAAGACTTGAGGATGGAGTTTGAATTGAAACGTTTGAAATGTGATAGATGTAGTTGTTTGAAATTAAAATTTGATTAATTCTTGAAGAGGAAAATAATTTAAAACTTATATTTTAAAAATTTGGAGAAACTCTAAAACTTAAGAGAAACGAGTTTTAATTTCTGAAATGAGTATTTCAAGTCGTGCCTTTCATTCTAAATCTGATAGCCTTTTATAGAGGGCTATTGTCTCTAATATGATATAAATTAAATAATATATATGATATTATAACTTTGAAAAGAGTTAGCCTAAGCGAATCTCGAGTTATGAATATTGGAGCTTAAGGTTTGTTAACATTTTAAAAGGGCCAAATACTTGAAAATTTTGCCAGGTGAGATTTTGGACTTGAATGAATAGTTTGATTCTTAAAAAGCTCTACAGGGATTAATCTATAAAAAGTTGAAATTATTAGTGCATGAAACCGTGAAAAGTATTTGGTCCTAATCTGCAATTTTCCATTAAGCACAACAACTACAACAAAAATACGTGATCAATTTGGCTGTGAGAAAATAGAGATTCAGATCCAGGAAGAGAAACAAGGAAAGAAAAAAACGAAACAGATGGGAATCAGATTCATATTAATGGTGAACAAGCAAGGGCAGACGCGTCTTGCCCAATACTATGAATGGCTCACCCTCGAAGAACGACGTGCCCTCGAAGGCGAGATCGTCCGCAAGTGCTTGGCCCGCAACGAGCAACAGGTTCTTAATATTTAAGGAAACCTGAGATTATTTGCCCATGATTTTACTTTCTATGTTTTTTTTTTTTTTTTTACTGCGTGTTTCATATTTTTCTAATTGGAATTTTGTCTGTTCGCGATTTGTTAGGGATTTGGAATTTTCAAATTTTAATTCCATAGAATTTAAGTGTAGGATTTTAGTTACTTCAGAATTTATGCTCTATTTATTAATTTCCAGTTATTAATTTGCTTAAATTCGTGACAGTGTTCATTTGTTGAGCATCGGAATTACAAAATTGTATACAGGCGTTACGCTTCGCTGTTTTTCTTAGTTGGAGTTGACAATGATGAAGTAAGTTCTGTTTCTTTTATTTTATTTTTACCCTGAGATCATGTTGGTAATTGTTTGATGTCCTTTGATAGAGGTGGATGCCTTAATGGTTGAAATCTTGTGTATCGGAGGTTGGTCTCTGGGTCTCGATCTAAAGCATAATTTGGTGTCTGAAACTGAGCGTATGATGAGCAAAGAGTGTTTAGGGTGCTATCCTTCCTTAGCTTTGGAGCAAGCTATTAATGCTATCGGGCAACCTACTGGTTGGTATGAGTTGCCTTTTTGTTGGTGGTTGGAGTTTTGAGTGGCCTCATAATAGAATTTGGGTCCTGTGTGGTCTTTGAGGTGTCAGACAGTGTAACCTCTGGAGATCCGAGGACACCCTCAAGTACTTCTTGGTCCTAGACAGAGCCATTGAGCTTGATGGATTCGGCTCAAAGTCCGGGTTGTGTGCTTGCTGGCCTGTTGGACTTAATTGTAATAAAGACGTAATTAAGCATCTAGCTTATATGTTCTTGATTTTGGGGGGAACATGGAAGAGAAAATGAATTAGAAGTTGGTTTTTTAATATGAACAAGACCTGATTCATGCTTATATATTTTCCAGTTTGCTTATTGCTTGCCAACTTATATTCATTTTTATCCTCCTTTTATTCGTCAATGTGGCAGAATGAGCTTGCAATATTGGAATTTATACATCTCTTGGTTGAAACCATGGACCGCCATTTTGGCAATGTGGTAAGTTCTTCTTCCCCAAGAAGATGTGTATTAGTCTCAAACCCCTTCAAAGTGACTGGATTTGTATATTCGTGTCTTTTACTCATCGATAGCTCTTTGTTTATCAAATTTGATTTCAGTGTGAGCTAGATATCATGTTCCACTTAGAGAAGGCACATTTCATGCTGGAGGAAATGGTTATGAACGGATCTATCGTTGAGACAAGCAAGGCTAATATTCTAAGTCCGATTCAGCTGATGGACAAAGCATCATGAGGGTGTAAAAGGGGTTAGTTAATTTTCTAGATTGAATATTGTGATTTTCTTTGTGAGCCCTGGCAAATTGTTTGTTATTTTCTCCCTGTTTGTTTACTGTTTTTGTTCTCCCTTTCCTATATAAATTTCAATTTTCAAAGTTTAGCAAGTTGTACAATAAGCTAAGTAGAATACAAACTGTTGAGAGTTTTCTCCTTACTGAATCATATGCAGTGTTTGCTTGTATCATAATATCATGGTAGAGGTGGCTTAGCGGCATTTGAATTTTACTCCGTTGAAATTGGTGGAAAATATCAATTTACACCCTCTTATACTTGCTCATGTTTATACCAACTAACCATAGCTTAACTACATTCACTGTGTCTTTGGTCTCACGATATAACATTTGCTTCAGTTTTATTACCCTAACCTTCTGGCCTATTAGTTCAAATTTATGAGTCTTCTGTTCCTAAAAGGTTAAGACATAAAAATGGCGCATTGCTTTGAAAATTTTATACTTAGCAAGTTATTCAAGCGTCCTATCAAACATCCTATGACCCTTGTGCACTTTTGGGAAGCTTGCATCTTGACGGGAAATTCAGTATAAATTTAGCTACCCTTTCTATTGTTCCTTCTTGGCGGCACCCCTCTCCTGGCTGTCTGAGGGGGCACCCCTCTCTTCTAGCTGTCCAAGCTCTCCTTGGGAGCCTTAACCCTTAGGCTTCTACCTCAGTTCCCCTTTTGCACTCAGTTGTGCCCGTCCTTCCACAGAAAATAACAGTTATTTAACTTTTTTATGGAATTTTTCTTCGGGAAAAGTCTTCTTTCTAGTGGTGAATCATCTGCATGTATTCAGAGTTAGATTTATTAACCACAAGCATCATTTGATTCATGGCATAAGTAGGGTAGGGGTGATCATTGCTCATATTTTTGCCTCTTCAGGAGAGAGGATCAACATTGAGGAAGTGAAGCCATACTATATCACCCTCATCCAAAAGGTATATATATACATATGTATTTTCATATGTATGTACAAGTTCAAAAGCATATATATGTAATACATCATATACTTTAGCCTTTAGGCCACTTTTTCTTTTCCCTTTTGGGTTAGAGATGAGCCCTGGTTATCAGGAAAGATAAGTTAGTTCCTAAGGGTAGGAATATCATAGGGATGCAACGGCTTGGGATCTAAAACCACCCGTCAAAAATTTCAATAGGAACCTGCCTGCCTCACTCGAACTCGTTTTTTTTTTTCAAAGTCCTATAAAATCAAATCAAAACTCGACTGACCAAAAAGAAAAAAATATTCCCCATCCTAATATGCATTACTAAGAAACCTTGGACCCTTGCAATTGGAATTGTCCAACCTGGAAGCTTTAGACCGAATCAATACTCTACTTAACATTATCAAAAGCAAAAATAAATTATATTTGATCTTTAGACAATTGGTTCAACAAAGGGCAGTCATTGTCTTCAGCTTTAAATAAAGAGAGCTTATAGCCCAATTTGTTGGCTCAATCTTTAGAACTAAGGCAAAACTTTAGAGGTTCAGACACTGCAAGAATTTAGGCATTACAGCTCACATGCATTTGTTTAGTACTCAAGTAAAATATGGAGCCACACGTTTTATTTGCTTGCACTTAGATATATTATATTTCTTATGAAAGCTACCCAGCCATCTCTGTTATATCTTTCTTATTGCTTTTTACAACTTGTGGATCGCATATGGCCCCAGTTTGCATTATTTGGTGGAAACAATCATTTGATCACAGTTTAAATGGGTAGCTTTTTGTTAAATTGGTATTATTAAAATTTAGATTTTCTTTTTGTGTTGTTATATTTACGTCTCTCCTTGTTTATTGTTATATTTCATAATTGAATCGGGATCCAGTTGATAGGAGACATTACTTTCGTCTACTGTCAAATAATAGCATAGATAAACTAAAACACAAAAATTCATGAATTCATATAACATATATGTATTCTTTTTTATGTTATAATTATATTTTAGATATTTTATATTTATGTAACCTTTGATAAGTTAACAATTAGTATTATATAGATTTGACTTTAATTTTTTAAATCAAACTCAAATAGCTTATTTGCACAGCTAATCCTATTAACACAAGACAAGGTGATGCCATGTAATTAACTTATTATAGTAAACTAATAGCTTACCTTATTTAACTTCTCATTTTTTTAAAACAACAATTTTATGTACATATTTGAATTATATAAACAGTAGAATGTGATAAAATACTTAGGAAAAGAAAACTTAAAAAGCTTTATGGAATATACGTTCATTGGAAACATATTGGTCAAATTATGCTATTAGACCTTATACTTTGTGTAAATTGTGGATTTAATACTTGTACTTTAATTTGATCAATTTTAGTCTCTATATTTTTCAAAATTTGAAATTTTAGTCTTTGTCCAATGGTAACAATGGTAATGGTTAAATCTGTTTGGTTAAATTATGTCATTAGTCTTGTATTATGCATAAAGTTGTAGATTCTGTTCACCAATTGGTTTAGCTATATTTTTTAAAATTTAAAATTTTAGTCTTAATGCAAATGTTAGCCGTTAAATCTATTCATTGATTTTTTGAGTAGTATGGGAAAGTAATAAACAGATAAAGCATTACATATGTGATAATAATATGTTTGACATATCAAAATTTAAAAATAACAGAATTTAACTTAATGAATTTAATAGTTATTATTTGGTTAAAATTGAAACTTTCAATTTCTAGAAGTAAATACTAAAGATGACCAAATTATTATGTAAGTATTATATTCATAATTTACACAAAATACAAGGTCTAAAACAGAATTTGACCAAACATGTACTTACTTCCATGGCTTTTTCCTTTTTGGACTTGGATACCATTAAAATTGAATCGATCAAACCTCCAAGTCCTCTATTTTGGGGAAAAAGAAAGAGAAGAAAAAAAAAAGAAAAGAAATCAAACCTCGGACAGTTCCAAATAATGTTGGTAACTGTTGGACAATGACATCCAACGAAGATGGGTTCATTGGCCATCAAAATCAATCACTATGCTTTTGTCAATTTATAAAACTTTCTTTATTATTCCTTTCGTTGGAACCTCCACCACATACATATTTACTCACTAAATATTAATTTAGGGTGTTTTTGAATATCATAAAATATTTATAAAAATGTAATTACATTGCATTGTAATTAATGGAACTGTAATTTTAATGAAATATTATTTTTTAAAAATAAAATAGATAAATCTCGAAACTATACATGAATTTTAATTGAATGTGCTTTAATTTGGTGTAGTCATACACGGGAAATTCTGACTGTGATTTAAATATATATATTTAAAACTTTAATTTTAATTTAATTGTATATATTTAAAAAAATAAATATATCAATTTATTTTTATGTTGGATAAATATAATTATTTATATATGCAATATATAAACATAAAATGATGTTATATTAATAATTGTGTTAATAATTTACAAGAATTGAATCAAATTAAAATTTATGTATAATTTACACATTAAACCAAAGTTCATGTATAGTTTTAAAATTTATTCAAAAAAAACATATAAAATTTTAGAAATTATTATGATTAGTTTTAATTTTTCTATAAGAAAAGATGAATATAATTGAAGTATTTTAATTACAATTAATTTAATAAAACTCGTTAATCATAATAATGATTTAAATATGTCACATTTGTAATTACGAGCAATGACACGGGTGTAAAACGAAATTAATTCTATAATATTATAAAATGTTAAGAGTCGAAGTATTTAAATTGGTAGTGCCTATCTGACTTATATAAAGTAAGTACTTAAAATTATTATCATACATTTATTTAATATGATTTAAAATCATATTACCCACTCCTACCTTTAATGTTATATAAAATAAATGTTGGTAATTTTTTAATTTTTATAAAAAAACAAAAACAAAATTATATTAAATATAAAAATAAATGATGATAATAATTAACACTGAGCAAATAAAAACAAAGACACGTTGTCCGTACAAATAAAAAGTTGACACAAAGTGGGGGAAGGGATTTGTCTCGTACAGCGAGCTTCAAGTCGGGTTTTGTCGGCAAGCGACAGAGGATTTCCTTACAGTAAAGACATGCCACGTGTACGTTCACTTTTCCTTCTTTCTTCTCTTTTTGTTTGTTCTGCTTCTCTGCAAATTCTCTCTCTCTCTGTTTAAATATGGTTCTATTTTATCCTCTACTTTCACGTGACTGTCATTCACCCCGTTAGTTGCCCATTTACCTTGCCCATTTACCATATTACCTCCCCCAATCGGTAAAAGTTATGGAAGATTCTCTTTTTTAAGAATTAGATTGTATTTGATTTCACTATTAAAAATTAATTATATAAAAAATTAAATAATTAATTTTTATATATTAAATTAAAGAGTAAATTATTTATTTTATTAAAAATTTCATCTATTTTGACTATTAAAAATTAATTTTTGTACTTCAAACATGTGACATACCACCAAATTCATTCTTGACTTTTTGGAGCTACCCTAAGAGAGGAAGCATTTACGGTAAAACATTAATAGCTCTAAGTATTTAATTTATTTATTTTAGTCTAATTTTTTTCTCAAATAAAAGTTGAAAAAATTGTGGGCCCCTTTCAACTAGGGCCTTAGGCGGTTGTACACACAACTTGCCATTGTACTAATTTGTTTTTTGATCTAATATATAATAACTAATTTATCCATTTTTAGTAGAGAGTGCAAAATACTAGTTTACTCCTGACACAAAGACCTCTATGGTGATTTTACGTCCCACTATTTCATTTACATATACTAAAATGGTATATATAAAAAAAAAAAACCTCTCCACTTCCCTTAAACTTTTTTATGTTAAACAAATTAATTTATATTAAAAAATAAAAAATTAATTATTTTTAATTCCAAAAACAAATAACTAAGTACAATTAACATTTTTAATCAATTTTACATAATTTAACCATAAAAATATTTTATATAAAGGAGAAAAATAATATGATAATATTCACAATACTGAAAGATTTACAAAATTAACTAGAAATGCTTCACCGTGATAAACAAATAAATATATTATTTAAAATTTATTACTTTAAATTGATATTAAATTGCTAAAACTTAATTTTATTTATAATACTTAAATTAGTCATAATTCTCTCAATCTTTAAAGTGGAAGAGATAATGTGTTTAAACAGGTTTGTATATATCCTCAAAAATTACTAAAATAAATTTATTTTATTTTATTAAAAAATTGATTGTTATATGAAAAGTATAAATTATATTATATATTTTAAATTTATCTAACGCTGCTGTATAAAGGGCAGAAATGTAAACTAAAAAGTCTAAAACAAACGTTATCGTTATATTGGCACCGAATGAGCACGTTAGCGGTGGGGAATGAAGTTGTTCTAGAATGCGCTAGAAACAGTTCACTGAAAAGGGAACAAGACTCACATTTACCGGCATGAAAGAAATAAAGGACAGGAATTTAATACTAAATTGGTAGAAAATAATTGCAAATTTCAAAGGTCAAATAAAAGTACAAATCTAAAAAATAAAAATATATTGTATATAATTATAATTAACACTCAAAATTAAAATTTCACAGAATTATTAAAATATAAAAAATATTAATATATGGTAAAATTTTAAAAAATATAAATAAAAATTTACATTTTTTTGTCGAAACAAGATGGTTATCGCGCGATAGCAATAATGACTAATTCTTTTGTCATAGGTGCTCTCCAAATAGATAAACTGTTGGTTGCTATCAATAAAAAGTCGGTAGAATCTTTTTTTATTCATTTGTAGATGAATCTTAATTTTTATTATATAAATTTAAGATATTAAAAATGCATATATTTGTATTGCTTTTAAATTATTTTATATTTTAGTTTATTATTCATGTCATGACTTGTTGGTTTGTAATAATATAACCAAAAGCAAAGCTAATGTTTTTTTTAAGGAGATTAGAATAAATTTATAAATTTTGAGAGGTAAATGTGTAATTTTATTATTTTGAAAGGGATTAATATTAAAAATTCAGTTTTTTGGAATATATTGATTACAAATTTTTAAGGGTAAATTAACTTTTAGTCATTAAATTTGGTAACATTTTTCAATTTGGTTTCTAGGCTTTTTTGGTCTACATTAATCTTTAAACTCAACAAAACTTCTTAATTCTAGTCCCTATGATGATATGGCACTTTATGGTAGTGTCATTTTTTTAAGGAAAAAAAAATTATCATGATTCCATATTAATATGGACCAAAAAATATTTAGGGACTAAATTAAAAAAAATCAAATTTAAAGACTAAATTTTACTTTATTTCAATTTTTAACTCTAAAAGTAACTAAAAAAACACCCCTTGTCATATTTTATGTTCTTTTTTTTTTTTTTGGTCCTCCCTGTTACCAAAATTACTTTCTTTATTTTTTTGCCAATTATTTTATTTATTTAATAAAATAGTTTTATTTCCCTTCTTCAAGAAAATAACAGAATTTCCCAATTTTATCCAGCGGATCTGAAGCTCCAGCGCTTTTGGAACGCTAGGGACCTAGCTGAATTAATTATTCGAAAGCTTCGCTTACCTCACAGCTCTGTCACCAAACGATTTCGAGTCTTCCTCATCATTAAGCCACGTAGCAATGACTATTCATTTTCTCCAGTAAAATTCAACTTCTGACAGCACGTGGCGATCAAACAAGAACTTTCACCTCTACTTAAATATAAAGTCCGTAACAGCAACACTTCCCCTCCACCTATATAGTTCTACTGCAGTTGAAAGGGGAACACACAAAATTATAACCCCCTTGATTATTTAACTAACTGTGGTTAATTTAACTTAACCATGGTTAAATTCCCCCCTTACTTTTCACTGCTAGCTTCTGCTTATAAAGCTAGCTAAACCTTGCCGGAGTTTTTCCATACATTATCTAATAAATATAAAATCGTCATCAAAAGATGATGCTCGGTGAAAATCGTCAACTCAATCCGACTGTCCACGTTCCGCCTTGGCCTTATCTAGGCGATGACCTAACAGCGGAGAACAACTTCAGTGATAACGGCAACCCCTTTTACCTCCAGGAAGCGTTAGCAGCGCTGCAATGTTACTTGCCGTCCGACGAGCCGGGTTTCGAGTCAGATTCCGAGATTTCGGGCCTTTACAATCCGGATTCTCCCGTCGATGCTTACTCGTGCGATCATTTCCGGATGTTCGAGTTCAAAGTCCGGCGGTGCGCGCGTGGCCGGTCGCATGACTGGACCGAGTGTCCATACGCTCATCCCGGCGAGAAAGCTCGCCGGAGGGACCCGAGGAAGTTTCATTATTCCGGTACGGCTTGCTCCGTTTTCAGGAAAGGGAACTGTCGGAAAGGAGACTCTTGCGAGTTCGCTCATGGGGTTTTCGAGTGCTGGCTACACCCTGCTCGTTACCGAACCCTGCCGTGTAAAGACGGGTCGGGTTGTCGGCGTCGGGTCTGTTTCTTCGCTCATACTCCGGACCAGCTTAGGGTTGTCAACTTTGCTGATTCTTATGATAGTTCACCACCTTGTACGAAAGCAATGCCGTTTTCCTGTTCTCCACCGGCCGAGTCTTCGCCGCCGGTTTCACCTATGGCTCAGTCGCCTACTATTAACACTATGGTGGCTTCTTTGAGGAACTTGCAGCTCGGTAAAGTCAAGTCTTTACCTTCTTCTGGTTTCGGGTCTCCAAGAGGGTCAATGATCCGACCCAGTTTATCTAGCCAACCTAGTACTCCGACCCGAAACCTGACCCGTCCTGGGATTGGGTACTTGGATTTCGGGTGTGGAGAAGAGCCTGTGATGGAAAGAGTGGAATCGGGAAAGCACTTGCGTTCAAAAATGTTTGAGAAACTGAGCCAAGAGAATTCTTTGGAAAGGGTTTACTCGGGTCTGGTTTCCGGAGGTCCAGATGTGGATTGGGTTTCGGACCTGGTGAACTGAGCCAACTCGCTCCCATCATTTATTTTTCTTCTCTGTAAATGGTTTCCGAAGGATAAGAGAAGAAAATATGAGCCATATATATTCGGTCGAATCAGTGTAAAATATTATTTTAAAGGTTGAATTTATGCTTACAATTGTTAATTATTATTAAAAACTTATTATTATTAAAAATTTTCGCCAAAGTTTAAATTTTATATTTGGGTTTAGGTTTGAGTTTAGGGTGGGTTTAAATAGATAAGTGTTTTTATGCCCTAAATAAAAATAAGCTAAATGTATATATATATTATTTAAACATATGAATATTTTAAAATTTATGTCTATTTAAATTTTTTTTAATATTATATTAATTTAGTATGAAAGAGACGTCTTTGGAAAGATAGCAGAGAGTGACTGTCAAATTCTACCATTAGTACTTATATTATATAGAAATTGTGGATTAAATTTTTATATTTTAATTTGATGATTTTTAATTTTTATATTTTTAGAATTTTAAAATTATAAGTATTATCAAATGTTAGCTATCAAATTTATTAAGTTAGATTATGTTATTTTAAAAATTTGATGCAATAAATATATTATTGTATATATAATGTCATGTCAATTTATTATTATTATATATTTTTTCACAAAATTAATTATAGATTTAACTATTGCTGTTTATATTAAGATTAAAATTTTAAAATTTGAAAAATATAGTGACCGCTCCTTTGGATGGATGAACGGTACGTTTACTTGCGGTTAGTGTTTAAATAGTTGTGGCGATAAGATTATATACGGTAGTGTGAAACAAAAAGAAAGTTAAACCTATCGTACTAGAGATAAATGTACTTTACTTAGTAAAATGGAAAAAAAAAAAATTGGAAAGAAGGAAAATTGAAGGGGTAGAAAACTAAAATGATGAAAAACATATATTTTTTTTTTCTTTCCTTTTGCGTGCTTGATAAGAATGATTAAAAAATGAAAAGAAAAAAGTAATTTTCTTTCTGTCCATTATTTGATAGAGTTGAAAAATAAAAGAAAATAAAATAAAATATTTGAAAATGCATAATTTTGAACTAACATACACTTCTCTCTTATTTTCTCTCCTCTCATTATTCAAATTAGAATGTATTGATTTTTATATATTAGGATGGAAAATGATCATCTCTATTATCTTGTTACCTTTCACTTTCTTCTATAATCAAGCAAACTCATTTTTTTTCTGCATTTCCACTGCGTCTTCTCATTCCTCCACTTTTTGATCTAACCAAAACACATTAAGTTTATAACTTTACACGTAATACAAGATTAATAGTGGAATTTAATCAAATTGATTTAATTGCTATAGTTTGATTAGCACTAAATTTTTAAATTTTAAAAAGCATAAAGACTAAAACTAATTAATTTGAAAAATACAAGAACTAAAATTTATTAAATTAAAATATAATCATTAATTTTATAACGTATACTTTATTAAATTAAAATATAATTATTAAATTTATAACGTATACAAAGTAAAAGATCTAATAGTAAAAATTTATTGTAAGATCATTAGCTCTTTGTAGATATGATGGTGACGATGATATGATTGATGTACTCTCATGGCTTCTTTTAAGCCGTCGGGTCGTTTGTCAAATAATTCCTTCAATTTTGATGTTCCTTTTTCTCCTTAGGCGTGTAAAACATTATTAGGTTGGATTATATTAAGTGTCGGAGTTAGAATTTTTTTTTTTAAAAGATCATAATTAAATTATATATTTTTAGTAGAAATATAATATTATCATTCTAATAGTTTATACTTTTATAATTTAAAGAGTTAAATTAAATTTTTATCATTTTTTGAGGGGCTCAAAATATAATTTTATCATTATTAATTTAAAATTTTATAAATTATAAAAAATTTGAATTGAAAATTTATAATTTTAGAAGGGGTCGTGACCTCCTCGGTCTCTTAGTCGTTCCATCAATGATTACACTCTTTTATTTAGTTAAAATGTAAGGTTTTGATATTTGTTGGATGAAATTTAAGATTATTTAACATCACATATTTTTGTTAAAAAAAATCACATTTTATTAAATTATTTTAAAGTAAAATGACTTATTTGACCTTCTAACTTTACAAAAAAAGTTATTTTAGTTTTCCATTTAAATTTTCACTCTTTTTAACTTTTAAACTTGTATTGTTTGTCAAATCATCCCAAAAATGAATAAAAAATTTAATGTTTGTTAACTTTGCTGACATGACGTGTACATCACGTTAGCAATTACTTAACTTTCAAAATTAAAAAAAAATGAATAGAATTGTTAGGAAAGTATAAAAATTATATACTTTTTAATTTTTAAAAAATTAATTAATTACTAATGTGACATACACATGGACTTTCACGAGGATTTCATATCAGGAAAGTTAACAAACATTAACTTTTTCATTCAAGTATTAAAATAGACGAAAAATTAAATGGAGAGCTAAATGACTTTTTTTTTTTTTTTTTTTTTTTTTGTAAAGCAGGTGGGTCAAATAAGTCATTATGACATATTTTAATTATACCTATAAATATAAAATATTATTATTGTTTTTTTATATTGGGTAAGGGATAAATGTTACACTGTTTGAACTCATGTCAAACGGGTGTCTAACAAGAGTTTTAACTACCATTTCATACAAGTTAAGACAAATATAAAATAATATTAAACTTTAAAAGTTAATTATGAACATATAGAAAAGAAGGCTTATATGTCAAAACGCCCTTAAGAAAATATGAAAAAATCAATTAAGCCTTGAGATTAAATTCACACCCAATTAAGTCCTTGATGATAATTAAAATAATCAATTAAGCCCATTTATTAACGATTTTTGTCATTGACCACATTGACCGTTAAAATAAATTGACAAATCAATCCGATAGTGACACATGATAGTTTTTAGTCTGATATAATATTTTCTCATATAAAATGATTAAAAAATCATTGTAAAATATTTCAAAATATTAAAATTATAAAAAAATAATTAGAACTTATAAATATTATAATAAATTTATAAAATTAATAAAAACATGTTTAAAATATTTAAAATTTTAAAAAAATATATTAAAATTCTTAAAAACTTATAAAAATGATAAAAAAATTTAATAAAACATTAAATTTTATATAAACTTATTAAATTCATAAAAAAATCATAAAAACTTAAATTTGACCAGATCAATCGGTCAGACCGATTAAACCAAAATCAACAAGAGTACTGATCTGGATAAAGTTATTGAACTTTTTGACTTGAGAACCGACAGTTGAACTGATTTTTAAAATTTTTAATATTTTAATAAAATAAAATTTATCAATATGATTAACTTAAAACATTTTTACTCGATTTGATAACTCTCACAAATTACAATCCCCCTGTAATAACTAATACAACCTCAAAAAAAAAATCCAGATAATGGTGTCCCTTCAACCGACGACCTACTCAAAGTGAATGGCTATTAACATAAAAGAGAGTACACATGGTTTGTCTATCTAATATTATAAATCTAGTCCCTACATACAATCTAACCACAATGTTTCAACGAATTCATCCCCCACTAAACCAACTATTTATTTATTTGCATGCCTCATTTTATCCCATCTTTCAACATAATAATGCATGTATTATGTTGTCGGTTTCATTTTGGTATTAGTCATATCGCTCCATTGTTTAAACCAAACTTTAAATAACTCTTTATTTATTATTGTAAAAAAGTCGATTCCAATTGGAAACAAATATTATTTATTTTTTAAAAAATAAAATTTTTTGTTTAAATTATATCTAATATAACAGTTAACGGTAGTAATAGTAGTTTTTTTCTGCTCACATTATATCTGGAAACTATAAATTTAACTAATAATTATAATTTATACATAATAAGATTTTTCGAAAGCTTTTATAGTTATAATTTTATACCGTGTTCTAAATCAAATTGATAATAAGAATAATTATAATTATAATTTATACAAAGCAAAAATACTGTTAGCGGCACCCTTAAAATATTTTTTCAGCAGTCAATCAAAATGAGAAATTTACATGTCAGGTCTATGAATATTTTAGATCATCATATTTCAGTCTGGTGCTGCCAATATGTTAGGCGACACCGACAGAATACTGTAACAAATGCATATTTTTACAATTAATTTATTTCACATGTCATTTTCATAATTAATTATTTTTGCATAATATTTCTCATAGTGCTTACGTTTAGAGAAAGTTTGTGTTGTATTCTCATTATAGCATAAATATATGATTTTTACCTATTAATAATTCATTTTATATAGAATTTGACATATATATATTTATGCTTATTTTATTTTTCGTGACCTGATAATTTAATATTGAAATTTATTTCGTATGCATAGTTTTGTTAGAATAGTTTAATATTTTAATTCTAAATATATTTATTTAATAATTGTATCATAGATATCATTATTAAAAATTTAACCAAATTTTATATGAAGTGCAGCCAGCATATTCTAAACTCAAGCAATTGGTCGAAAGGGAGTTTACTTATACTTAATTTATCTCTAAGTTTACCCGTATGGTAATGCGTAGATGAATTAAGATTCGCTCCATTATTTTTCTATCTATTAATATTTAATATGATGATATCAGTTAAAGGTGTGAGATTCATGTACGGTTCATTTATTACATGTGAATGGTGATTAAGTATACATTAAATATCAATGAATGAAAAAATAATGATGTGGAACCAAATCCGTATCGATGTGTTTTGAGTTTGAGATTGTATTGTAAAAGAAAACTGGGATGTTCTGGTAATAATTGAACAAGTGTTTGATGTTGGGCATGGACTAGATGCGCAGCCCAATTAATGTACATAAAATGGGTTGGTACAAAATATTTCTTTCGTTTGTTGGCAAGAGGCTGATGATATTAAATTTTACTGCAGTTGACCACTTGGGAATTTGATGTTCCAGTGGACCGATTTTGGTACTATGATTTGCGCTCAAATGTAATGTGGTCCAAATTTTTTACTCTACAAGCTCACCGACACTTAAGATTTGTAATAATCACTCGGATTAATGAATTATTTGAAGTTTGAATTTGGTATCTGTTTTCATATTAAAATCTAAATTATTTTTTGTTAAAATTAATCACTGAATTAAGTCTTAAAGATTTATTGGAAATATGAAAATGTTAACATTATTAGTCTCAAGTACCATTTGTATAACAGAAACCAAATTTAGGTATCGATTTGAAAAAAAAATATATAAATACCAAAATAAATATTAAAACTAAACATAAATACCAAAAAGTATATTTGACTATTTTCAGTTGCCTATGAGGTTATGCATTCATTGAGAAGTAGGAAAAGGAGTTTGAAAGCGTATGATAGATTTAAGTAGAAGGTTTTCTAAGAGGTATGATGTTCAAGTAGGGTTTTAGTGTACATTGGGTGAATTTGATCGTGTCTTGTTTGACTATTGTCACCTATTTAGTCTTGCTAAATGGTCATTCTACTGCCTCTATTAGTTCCAATAAGAAGGGTTAAGGCTAGGTTAACTTGCAGGGATGAAGTTTAGTAGAAATGCGTTATGATTTGCCAATGAGCAGAGCAACCCATGGCGTGAAGCAGACCACCCAAATACAGTTAGAGATCATTAACACAATGTTTGGTTCACATGAATGGCATAACTATTCCTACCTTATTCAACACAATAAAGCCATTCAATTGTTTGATTGATTGTAAAGTCTATTCCATTGAATAGTCATTACAGGCTGATTCCACAAAATCACTAAATAGCAATTCAGTGCCATTCTCAATAAATGGCTATTCAATGGTTACAGGAATATACAAAATTATTTTTCAATAAATCTCAAAACTTATTAGAGGTTTGAGTATGAAATTTCTTTGTGTTCCTATTTAAACTTCATCTCTTCTTACTTTCTCCTTAAAGTTTCAATTTTACCCTTACCGGTCTTTGTGAAAGGAAGTAACCAAGTGTGCCAATGGTGGTCACTAAAGGCCCAAGGAGGCCCTTTTAGGCACAAGAGGCCTATAATGATTCTCAACCAAAAATAAGCCTAGATGTAACACCCCTTACCCGTGTTCGACGCCAGAACAGAGTATGAGGCATTACCGAAGAGTACGAAACATTTACAGATTATTTAAACCATTTATCGCTCAAATATTAAAATTTATTGTAAAAGTTTCCTTTATCAGACCCTTAAGGTTCAAATCATGCATTGGGATTGGGTCAGGACTAAATCAAAATCGTATAAAATTTTTCGCAATATCCTTAAGTTTATCTCATTTACAAGGTTCCCACGCCCGTGTGGCTCACATGGCCGAGCCTCTGGAGGCGTATAACTCTCTCGACTTGCATCCTGTGGAGAAACTTGGGTCACACGGCCTTAGTACACGCCCGTGTTGCTTGGCCCAGTGTGGTAAAGTTAATTTTTCACAAATTATGCTATTTTTCAAGCCATATTTCTCACTCATTTGATCCTTATTCTTCACCACATTTAATACATATAAAAACTAATTTAAGATATTCAACTGAGCCTTATACTTAATACGATTTGTTAGTCGTACACTTCATATAAATAACAAGAAACGTATATGGGCTCAATTCTCATTAAATTTCTCTTGTACTTGTACTTTTTCATCCTATGTATTCATATGGCTTATAACAATCGCACCTCTGTTTTTCATATACATTTTTATAATAATTTGTCTTGGTTTCAAACTACTTCATATTTGAGTTTTACTTATCAAATCATTTGAAACATCATCTTTATACATATAGTGTACTTGAGATGCAAAAATTCTATAATTATGAATGAACACATTTATCAAACACATTCCATGTTTTTATATATTATAGTCTCATATTTCCATGTATCATTTACCATCATTTCCTCGTATTTTTTACAAATACATGTAACAACTCATAATCATGCAATTCACTAACTCTTCCTGCCAATTACAATTTAAATTGGCAACTCACTTATTGAGCCCAATTTCAATGTTCTCTAAAATCCATTAGGATGCATGTATCCATAAATAAATTCCATGTACAGATATCATCACCTCATATTTTCACATACATTTACTTTCCATATTATGAACTCAAATAACACACACAAGACATACCAATACATTCCAAATACATTTTCATAATATTTCATTTCGAATTTAGATTATGTCATTTTAGAACTCTTCTCATTAACTCATTCGAGAATACCATTTCATCTGAGATAATACACTCAAGGGTGTGCAAATATATAATCACAAATGAACTCATTCATCAACCAAGTTCTATGTTCATGTATCATCAACTCATATTTCCTTATATCACATAATTCTATATAACACTTACCAACTTCGTCAAATTAGTGAGCGTCTTACGAAATTGTTTCTGCACCGGTATGCCTTGAATTTCGCATAATCGCGATGCCATATCCCGGATATGGTCTTACACGGAAATCACTTGTCACTTGTAGCCGAAGCTACCACTATTCATCGATCGGTGGCGAGAGGCTACCACTTTTCATCGATCGGTAGCGGAGCTACCACTTTTCATCGATCGGTAGCGGAGCTACCACTTTTCACTTGATCGCAGCCGGAGCTACCACTTTTCACCGATCGGTGGCCGAAACTACCACTTTTCAGCGATCGGTAGTTGGAGCTACCACTTTTCACCGATCGGTGCCGAAACTACCACTTTTCACCGATCGGCGTGAAACTACCACTTTTCGCGATCGGTGTGCGGGGGCTACCACTTTTCATCGATCGGCAGCCGAGCTACCACTTTTCACTTGATCGGCAGTGTGAGCTACCACTTTTCACTTTCACTTGTCTTTGATCGGATAAGTGTAGCCGAAAGCTATCACTTATCACTTGTTGCCATGGTTCAACCATTGTATTTTCGGCAATTCATGTTGTCACCGAATGAAATGCTCAATTTGATCATCAATACATATGAAATAACACATAATGAAATTCATAAAATTAACAAATGATCACTAAAATTTAGCCATATAAACTCACAACTTCAATTTTTGTATTATAACGATAATCATAATTTCATAATAAATATTCCAAATAAAACATTATATCAATTATAATTGAGCATGTAATCAATTTATACACAAGTCATTCATATATTATTTTCCCTCCTCCTCCTCTCCATCCACATCCTTAGTATAAACAACACACTTGTAAGTAACATTTTCTATAATTTTCACTATTTACTCATGTGAATATTCAAGCTGTCCATCCGTGTCATAGTCACTAAATTATTTTTATCTTGAGCTACAGAACTCCAGAATTTTTGGTGTGGCCAATTAGTACGATTTATTCATCAAAGTCACCCCTGTTTCATTTGTCGCGATTCGACCCTTCTTCACTAAAAATTAATTATCTCTTTATACAAGATTCAGATGATGTTCACGTTTATTTTTATTGAAAATAGACTCATTCAGGATTCTAAACATATAAATTATAACTCATAATTCTTTTTGTACAATTTTTAGTGAATTTTTAAAGCAAGAACAGGGGATCATGAAGTTATTCTAAACCAGTCTTGCAAAACTTTAAATATCTCAAAATGTAGACTTCCTTTGCTTGCTATGTTTCTTTTATATGAAAATAGACTCAACAAGATTTAATTCCATATCTATCTCAACTTCTAATTCAATTTCTACAATTTTTGGTGATTTTTCAAAATTAGACAACTGCTGCTGTCCAAAACTGCTTTAGTGTAACATGTTGATTTCTATTTTGTCCCTAATTCCACAATTCATACAATTCAGTCCTTGCTGAATTAACCCCTCAATTGAGTTAATTTTCTCATTTAATACTTTTCTCTATCATTTTAAACTACTTTATAACCTTTGAAATCAGAATTTTAACACTAGGCCATAATTTCAGCTATTTCACAATTAGGTCCTAAAACCCATTTTCATCAATTTCACTTGATAATATCCAAATCAATATTTATTCATCATATTCTTCCAGTAATAATCCACATCAAGTTTAAAAATTAGCTATATAATCAAAAACTAATGACATAGTAAGTTGGATCCAATTGTAAAAGTCCAAAAACATAGAAATTTCAAGGAGAAAACAAGAATTAAACTTACATGAAGCTTGAGTATGAAAACCAGCTTGAAGCTCTCTCCCATGGCTGTTTTTCAGCTGAAGAAAATGAAGAGAAATCAAGAGAAATCTAGATAATTCCACTTTAGTCCTAGCTTTATTAAGTAAATTTTGCAATATTCCAAATTTACCCTTATTTCTCCTTATTTTCTCTGGTTTCATTCCCTTGCCGTCCAGCCCAAATAGACCTCGGGTCTATTTGTCTTTTAAGCCCTCTTTCTTTTATCATTTAAACTATTTAATCATTTCTCATAACTTTGCATTTATTACAACTTAGTCCTTTTTGTTCAATTAACTATCGGAACTTTAAAATTTCTTGACGAAACTTTAATACTAACTTATTAACACTCCATAAATATTTATAAAACATTTATGGCTAGATTAAAAATCTTAGAGGTCTCGATACCTCGTTTTCGATTCTAATTATTTAATTTTTTTTTCTAACTTCACATTTAACTTATACTCACTAAATTAATAATATTTTCTACTCACTTGTCGGATTTAGTGACCTCGAATCACTATTTCAACACCACTGAAAATTTAGGCTATTACACTAGAAGGCCTTAGAATGTGCCGAATGGTCTTAGGATGTAGGAGAAGATCTAAAATCCTTGGAAGAGTCTGGAAGGTCATGAATGACACCAGAACCTTGTGGAGTTCAATAGAATAGGAAGCATTGCATATATTAATCTAGGATAGTGTAGGATATTCTAGAGACTTGATATCAACCGTTAGTTTCAATCAATTTGAGCTGGAGAATTAAAGGGGCTTGGCTTATATAAAGGAGGCACCCCACCTTCATTTGTAATTAACTTCTTTTAGGATTCTCCCAAACTTCTTAGTGTTTAATGTGCTTGTTTAGGTCCAGAGGTTAGCTAATTCTCTCCAAATTAGATCAAGGCTAACTTAGGAGTACGTTGATGTAAGATACAAGACTGAAGTCACAAGTTGATGGAACTAAAGTCTCGATTTGTAATAAATGGGCTTCTTATACTCCACTCTTATTCATAGATAATAGAATGATTTTTGACAGTATAGTCTTTTAACTAAATACCCATCAAAACAACTTGCTAAGAAAACCCTTTGCTCATATATACACATATCTTATATCTCACTTTGCTCAAGAAAACTCTTGTAAAATTTAGCTCATTCTTTCTTCCATTTGTTGCAACCCCACCTCTTCCTTCTTTTAAGAAAAGAATACTTAGATTCCTCCAAAAGATCATCTTACTTTACCCTATCCTCATATATTCAAAAGTTAGTAGCTTCTACGCCTATTGTAACCAGAAAAACAAAAAGGAAAGGAAAAAAACACTCTCCAGGCTTTAGCAAATAGAAATGGGTTGTGTTGCCTCTAAACTAGAGGAAGAAGAAGAAGTTGTGCCAATTTGTAGAGAAAGGAAACAACTTATAAAGTTAGTAGTAGATAAAAGATATGCACTTGCAGAAGCACATTTTAGGTACTGTCAAGCTCTTTATGCAGTGTCAGCTGCCATTAAGCTCTTTGTAGCTCGTCATTCATCAACATAATCATTACATTCTAGAATTCTCTCTCTTACTAATTGACCATTTTACCCTTCATGATCTTTAAAAATTCCATCATTGAATCATCACTTAATTTGAAAAAATTACAATTTAGTCCCTCATAATTTTTTCACCTATTTAATTTGGTCCTAATTCATCCATTTTTCTTAGTTTCTAGATTATTCCACCCCTAAAATATTTACACTATTGGTCCTTCAAATTTTTCATATTTGCACTTTAACCCTCAAATTTTGAGTATTTACTCTTGGGCAACAAAACTTTTCTCACTTTTACAATTTAGTCATTTCTTGAATTAATAATGTAATATATCATAATATACTTCTCAATGTTGACATAATCCAAAATTTTCTTTTTTGTCACTTTATTTCCTTATTTAACTATATCAAGGATAATATCTTACTTTCTTACTGTAGTAATTTTCGGGGTATTACATTTAGAATTGTTAACATATACAAAAGAACTATTAAAAAAAAGAGAACAAATTGCACATATGAAACTTGTACATGCAATAATCTTCTATTCAATTTTAAATGTTTGAAGTTAATATCAATACAATTCTAATTTTTAAAATAATTTTCCATTATTTAAATTTAGAAGTTATACTTTTAATTTTTTATTATTTATTTTATTTTATATTATGAATGTTTGATTAATAAATAAATGGTGAGTATTTGGTACTCAAATAGTATTTTTTTGTATTTTTAAAAAATTGATATATCTTTTTAAATATTTATTTATTTTTAATATTTTACTATACTAATTAATTTTTTAATTCTAATTTAATTTAATTTTCATCACCTAATGAATGCCGATAAATTTATTTCAGATATATTTTGACTAGATAGATAATCTATTTAAACATAATATATAATTATGTTAAATAAGTTTTTTTATAGAAATATATAATATACATAAAATATAATAATTATTTTTCATATTTTATATCTAAATTAAATTACATTAGTAGTCACTTAACTATATTTTTTAGCTATCGAATTATAAAAACTTAAAAAATGGTCACTCAACTATTAATAATTTTTTAAATATTTATTTTTTAATATTTTACCATACTCATTATATATATATATATTTTTTACTTATATAGTTTAAAAGTTTTATTTATAATGTAAAAAATGTTAACTTTTTGTAAATTTAAAGCTCAAGTAAAAAAAATCAAATATAGTGTAGCCTTTCATCTCATGTTGTTAGTTAAAAGAGGAAGGGATCCCACGTTGTTTAGGAACAAGCTGCAAAACTGTTCATGAGTTTATATTATAGGTTTTAAGTGAAAACTACAAGTAAATATGCACATATTAGTGAATTTTCTTTAGGGATTTTAAAATTGTTTATAAATTTAGTTACGAATATGTCAACTAATTTTTTTACTAATATTATAATATTTTTTAATAAGGTAATATTTTGTGCAACTTAAATAAAATATTAGAAAAAATTTAATAATTTTTAATTAAATAATATTTTGTGTTATTATGTAATTATTTAAAAACATTACATAGTTTGTATTTTGTAAAGTTTTGTATTAATTAATATTACATAAAACATAATAATAATTAATATTATAAAAATAATTTACTATTAAATAATGTTTGTGTGAAAATAATTTAGGATGGGTAAACAATTCAAAAAATAAAAATAAAAAATCATATAATTAAATAATACTTTTCAGATATGTAGTGCAGTTTAATTGGTTGGTTCAGCAGGCTGTTTCACTATTTAAAAATAGTAAAATTCTTTAAAAGAAATTTACAATATCATTTTTATAATTTTATATCAATTAGTAGTAACTGGAGCCTCTCACTCTGGCCAAAATCACTTTGCAACACCGCGAGTGATTCCAAGCTTCCAACCAGGATAAAGCACATTCATTGGGAATAGAAAAACATCAAATGTTCTTATTGACTTTACATAGTAAGTCAAGATAGCTACAAGGATTCGTGTAATATAACAAGTGTTTATCGAAAGAACACGAAAAAAGAAAAGAGAGGGTTTTGTTCGGTTCACGCGATCTCCATTTACAGTGTACGTAAAAGATTAGATGCGCATAAATTAAAGGGGCAGATTCAATAATACAGTGTGGTATCTCTTTCATTCTATGCAACATGAACTGCAGACAGCAACAAAAACAGTTCTCTACTTGAGATGCCTGCAGAAAGAAAGAAAAATTATTAGCATTGAAAGGATCAGTCCAGTTACGCTATAATTGGTGACTTAGCTATCCAGATCAACATCGACTAGCAATGCTTTGTGCACCATCTGTGATTCTCCCGAAACAAACTGGACAAGAATGGATTACCTTAAAGTGCCATCTCAGCCTGCAATGCAGCAAGTTCATCTTCCTCAGCAGTATGCTTCTGAGGAACAGGACGGGCTGGTTGTCTGCCAGCAGGCACCTGGACCGGAGCTGCTGGAGCAGTTGTTGCTGGCTGGAGAAGCTGTTCTTCCAACTCAGCACCTTCAAGTTCTTCGAGTTCTGCTTCCAATTCATCCTGCAGCATCAAAAGTTTCCGACTCATTTTTCGATGCGAATAAATTCTAGCCATGATAGGTGTAAACATAGATAATAATAGAAGGTAAGAGAATAAGAAGAGTGTGCGCATAAAAGAAAAGTACTGACCTCATCAAAATCAGCTGCAGCTCCAATAGGAGTTGAAAGTGCATCCTGAATCTGTTTCATGTTCTCAGTTTGTTCATTGATCTCATCCATTGTTTTGTCAACATCATCTATATTACTGTAAAGAAGCCATTTGAATAAAACAAGGAAAATTAGGCACTGCCCGTCTGTGCCTCATGAAGGACAACTATAATAAAGAAAAATCTGAAAAGCAAATTTCTAGCTAACAAAGAACAATATTGATCACATACGTTGCTTTCTGCATTGCCTTCATTGCAGATGCTCCAGTTCTCAAAGCATCTACAGTCTCGGTTGTGGCTTTGGCACCTTCTAACATTATCATCTGTGGAACAGTAGACGTTGATATATACCAATAAGTATAGCATCATAAGAAATGTTAAAAAAATCAAGAAAAGCTTTTGGAGCACAATTAAAACACTAAAAAGGAAAAACAAAACAAACAAAATCCAAGCTCACTTGATCATGAATACGAAGCTGGAAGTTTCCAAGCTGTTCTATTTGCTGTTCATATAGTCTCTTCCTCTTCAAGCACTGTACAGCCGCTGCTTGATAGTAGTAATGATGAGTACTAAGAGTTAACTAAGTAAAGTTGGCAATTAATGTATTCAACAGGGTTCTAAATTGGCAAAAGTCAGATGATAAACAAATACTAAACCATTTCATTTATTTTCCTACACAATGAAAATAACTTCAAAAGTCAGATGTACATATGACATAAGCACATCACAGATAAGAAATTCAGAGTCATATGATATGATAAAGCTCAAGGATTTACAGTTATTGAGGTATCAAAGGACCCCAAAAGATAAAGCTTGCAACGCTGTAAAATTCTTTCCTTCCTTTTGAGGGACATAAGCGGGACGGCTGAGGATTATTATGGGAAAACATCAACAAAAGTTTCTAATATAAATACTAAAAGAATATCAATAATTTATCATGATAATTCTATTATACAGAATTTCATATCCCTTTCCACATATTTATACTGAATCATCAAGAAACCAAACGTGGGAATTAATGTAATTTACAAGGTCAAAAGTCAGCCAGTTCCATTGATCATCGATATGTTTTTGCAACAGAGAAAATCAATCAAAACTAGGAAAACAATAACTGTATTTGCATGTACATTGCAACCATACCTCTCTTGTTTCTTGCTTTCGCAAGTTCCTTCGCCTTTTCAACCTCTGCAGCTGCTTTTCTCACAAGTACTTTTTCTTTTTTCTCTAACATTTCAAGGGTCTAGATGATAGAGATCAATATAGGATCCCATTAACGCAAAACATAGAAAAGAAACAATGTAAGTCATTCAGTGGAAACGAATACAGACTGCAATTTGCATTTTGCAGCACCAGACGAAATAAAAATCACTAAAATTAAGATTCTAAAAATTTTGAAATTATCCCTAATACACAACCAATATAACCAAACTTCTAAATACAGAAAAGATCACAGTCCATCATAGCATCAACTTTTAGCGAGATCAGCAAGGAATATGTATACACGATAAAAGAGATATTCATTCCTTCTATCCTTGAAACCCTTCTCTTCAACTAAATAACAATACTAGATAAGTTGTTCTTTAAGTATAACAAATGAATTCCATATATTAACCAGTTTTGGGTCAGAAAACTATTACATTTATTGCAAAAATTTCACGTCCAAGTTGTAAACCAAAGTAAACAACTACCCCATCTCCACCGAGTGTCTGATTTTCTGAAGGACTGATCTACTAGGCGGATAAATTTCTTTTCGTGCATCTTAGCCAAGTAATTTAATTATCTTTCTTTCTTTCTGTGTATGAAATTTTTATTCAACTTCAATGTTACTGCTCATTAGCGACTGACAACAAATCAACAACACTTCCGAAATGTAATCAAACAATATAAGAATTCAAAACAAGGAGTTATCATAAAATTCCATAAACCCGTCAGCCATCAACTCAATTCCTTCTAGCAAATTCCTAAAGCAATAGCCAATCGTCAATTAACGAGTCATGACTACTGAATTCAACACACCGAAATCACCAATTTTCAAATTTTTGAACTCGAACAAAGCAAGAGAAATACAAAAATAAATAACTGGTTTCCCAATTAAAGTGAAAAAAACAAAAGAAAATTAAATACTACACCTCGTTTAATTTATCTAACGTGGTTAGAGCATTTGTTTCCTGCTTAGGTTTCCCGAACAGTCGATTAAACATGATGAACTCTTTGAGATCAAAATTCCCGATCGCCTGTTCAACAACAATCACCAAAACGATAAGATTAGATCAAAACAAACATAATAAAACAATCAATAAATCACTCATAACAGGGAAAAAAAAAAAACAAAAGAATCGGTAAAAAGTAAAGAATATTACAAAAGGGGGAAATGTTCTAACCTGTAAAACTTGAGATTTTAGAGATTTTAGGGTTTTGAGGACTTTGATTTTGATTTTCCCCTTTTTTATTTTGCTTCAGCGTATTGTTTTACGAGGGAAAGAAACTGCGTTAGCTTTGCCTCGTCTTCACGACGGTTGAAGTTGTCGGCTTTCCACGTGGCAGCACTGGGCCCCGTCTGCTCCATACATATTATACGCCGTCGTTTCAGTCCTGCAAAATTAAAATATGATATTCAAGCTTTAGTTTTTTTAATATGTAATAGCATTGACTTCTTTAATTCTTTTATGGAGACTTTTTAAAATTTTCTAAACGAGTTTAAAATGGGTTTTTAATGAATTTTTTAAATTATTTAAGATTGAAATGTTTTTTGATAAATTAAAAGATTATGTATTATTTTATGAATAAAATATTTATATTATTTTAAATATTTCTAGATTAAAGGTTAAATATTGCAAATGGGATCAACAAGAGCTTAATATTAAGCACGTTTTTAAAAAATCAATAATTATTAATCCCATTTTCTATGTTTTTTTTCATTAACTCGACTATTAGAATAAATAACTCTATAGATAATAAATAAAATTTTAACCACATTTGTATTTCTATAAGTTTCGAGAATGATATTGTATCGATATTCGATATAAAATAGACTGAAAAAAAATTATCTCTTTTCCCAAATCGTAATTTAAAAAAATTAAAAAAGAAACCAGTGAATTGTTGATGCAAAAATCTTTACGGCCATGAAATTCCTCGCAGGGTTTCTTGTTTCAATCCTAATTTTTTTTCATGATTCAATAGTATTCAATGTTTTTAAAATCGGATTAGATGACAAAACTAATCAAATTTCCAATTTTTAATTTGATTAGTCCAAAATAAATAAATTACTAAAAATTTTAAAAACATAACTGGTTCAACCAAAATATATTAATTAACGAATCAACTTATTAATTAAAAAATTTAATTTTTTAAAATATAAAATCCCTAAATTATAATCCTCAAATTATAATCTTCATTTTAAATTAATCCTCAAACTCTAAACACATCAAAATCAAACCATCAATGATATAACCGAAACATCGAATCTTATGACAATTAAAAAAAATTAATACAATATCAATATTGTTAAAATAATTATAAAAATCTTAATTTCAAAATTTTCAATTTTTTTACTTTATTTTTAACTTTTAGTTATAAAAGTCATCCGATGTTTTAATTTTTTTAAAATTTAAATAATAGGATATAGAAATTTTCCACATCATTTAATGGCTTCAATAATGGAAGGCTCAAAGACCTGAATTGACATCACCAATAATTTGAGAATATGTCGTATAGAAGTTCAAGGACCCATTTAAAATAAGTCATAGTTTGGGGATGTTTGATACAATTAGCTCCTATTATCCTTTACTAAAATATCATACCAAATCCCATCAATCGAATCATATTTCAAGAAATACATGACATCTAAGTCATAAAGAGATCAATTCATTGATAAGAATAAGAAAAAACGTGAGCAGTGATTGGATTGATGAGAAAATAAAATCCTCGGTCGCGAACCGTGATTCGTTTGATGATAAAGAAAGACTCAATCGATAATAAAACTCATAAGATCACATAAGATGGAACATGAACCAAAATACTCGAGGCCTTTGCCGAGAAACCAAAGGCTCAAAATTTTCAAGGATATGAATCCAGACACAATTATATCAATATGGATAAAGAAATTAAAAATCAGATAAATACAGTTATTTCAAACCTCACAAATGGATAGATAAAAACTTTAAGCATTTGAAATGGCAATAATTCGGCAGCGATGAAGTAGAAAAGAAATACGTAATGAACCAAGAATTAAGCTTAACTAATATCAAAATCACATAATATTTGGCTAACAAAACTTCAAGTTCAACTTGATCCTTAATACCAGTGGATAAAAATAAGTATCATAAAACATTACAAAAGGGGGGGGGGGGACACAAACTAAATCCATAAAAGCTTCAAACAATACCTTTTTTCAATTGCATAGCTCTTACTTCTCAGATGAGTTAGGTCCCCTCTTTTTGCCGAATCCAACCACTGTAAAAACCAGAGATTTAACATAGATCACTCAACGGTCGGGAAATCAACCTGCTAATGACTTGACTAGTTTTGCTACTATCAGAATTGGAAATATAGGTACTTGGTCAATGAATGGCAAAAAAAATGCACCACTTTCCACTCTTCGCTCGAAAGAAATGAATCGGGAGAGGTAGGTCAGATTTTTGCTCACCCCCAACCCGATGATAGAGCATTGGCTCCCACCCCGCCCCAAATCCCATTTCAAAAAGGAAAAGGAAAAACCAATCCTATCAGGTCAAAACCCGTCGGTTTAGGGTTTTTGCCATCTCTATTCAGACGTAAATTACTAATCAAAATTAATGAACATACATACACATAACAAACACACAAACAGGGTTTCTTTTTAGCCATGGAAAAAAAAAACCATCTATAAGATAATATTCGTAGCATTTTATCCAAATTGAAGACGGAAACCCCAACAACAGAAATTCAAAGGAAATGACAAGAGGGAGAGAAACAATAATCACCTGCGGTGACGAAACGACGGTTGTATTGCATCCTCTTGTAAGCGCGGCCACGAGGCTTCTTCTTCTTGTCTTGCTTAGCCACTTTAGGTGTTTGGCCCCTCACCTTACCGGCACGAGCTAAAGATCCATGAACCTTACCTGAAATAAATCAACGCGATTCAAAATAATCAGTGTCAAAACACACAGTAAAAAGAAAAAAACCCTAAGTATTAACAAAGAGAAAGCTAAGTGAGAAAGCTTTTGAGATTTACCCATGGCGGACTTGTCGAATGAGTGCTCCTTGGTTGCCGAACTGCGTGTTTTTTAGCTCTTTGGTTCGCCTCTGGCGGTGAGCAGGTATAATAAAACCTAGGGTTAGGGTTTTGGTAAGTTTATATAGCGTTGATTATTTTGGGCCGGGTTAAGACCCCATAAGGTGAAAGCCTTTATTTCATAAGTAAAAATAATAGGTTAAAATATGCTTGAAGTCCCTGGACTCTTTACACATTTGAAATTTAATCCCTTTATTTTTATTTCTAATGATCTGTTATGGTTTGAAATTAGAAAAATACTTGGTAACAATGTAAGCAATAAAAGCGTTTTACTAGCTGTGAATTTAACAAAAAAAAATTAACAATGTTAAAAATAAGACTTCTATGCTTAAGTTCAAAAAGTAAAATTAAATTTCTTAAAGAATAATGGACTAAATTTCAAATATATAAAAGATATAGGGACAGCATATTATAGCCAAAAAAAATGATATTCTAATTCGTTCAAAAATATCCTTATTATACAATTCTGTATAATTTATTTAGTATTTTCGTATATTTTAGGTATTTCGCTTTTTTTTTTTTGGTCGTATAAGTAGAAATTTGTTAATTTGTAGCAATCTTTCGACCAAAAAAATTTTAAAATAGAACATATGTAACAAATTTTTCTGAATTTTATTGCGACCTTATTATACAAATTCATCTAAGTTTGTTTGCTTTGCATTTTTCGAGATATTCCTGGAAATAAATTTAATAAGATGAAAATTAAAAAAAATCATTACTCATAATATCTCCTTAATAGAAGAATAAATGCACTTCAGCGTGCTTGAACTCATGTTCTTCTACATAGACAACGATATCAATTCCAATTGAGCTAAGACAGTTAATCAATTCAATATATTTGATTTACTTCTATAGGCAACAATTCTTTTTTTATATTTCCAATAATATGAAGTTATAATCTTACAAGAATCCTCTAAATACTTTTTTTTTTAAAAATAAAAATACTCGTATCTAACACTTACACATTGAATCCATAAAACATGAAAATAAAACTGGAGTTCTAATACAATCTTTGTATAAAAAAACGCAATGGACTTGCAAATAGCTTTCAAAACACTAGATTGTCTATCAGGATTAAGAATTTGATGTAGTTTTTGTCATTATTATGATGACCCTTGATGTTAATGGCTACACTTCCATAATTGAAGGCCTTAGACCCGGCTTAGGGTTCTATTTCGACAACAAGAACCTCCTACAGTTAATAACGGAATGACAGCCATCGAACAACCGAGAGCAATTCCGACCCGTTATTAATCATGTCTGAGTCACTAATATAACTATGGGTGGTTCGCACATAACCAGGTAGTCTCAACATTAATCATGTCCAAGCCATTGATAAAACTACAGCAGTTCGTGCATAATCGGCTTATTCATGACATGAATATAATAAAGCAATACTTCATAATGCATGCGATAATGCGAAACTCAATTGCAAAAAGAACCTGATTCCGCCATTGAAACATAAATAGCACGAAGCTTAAAAGTCTACACAACGATAAACCGAATATCAAAGGAAAAACAGTTGATGAACAAAATCGTAAAACTAGCCAAAACCTGGATTTAAACTTTTCAGTAAACAAAATGCAATGCTTTTCTTAAACTAGAGATCGGAGATTACTCATCATCATCATCGATGACCTTAGTGCCCAAACCTTTGAGTCCTTCGGCTGGGATTTCAGCAACTGTTACAAGAGAGTAAAGCTCCTCTTTTGCATCTTCATCATCGTTTCTCTTCCGAGCAATGCGAACCCTAATCCGTCTGGGGACACTTCGGATCCCTCGGCTCCATATGTGCTTGTTCAGTTTAACATCAACTCTCACATCCTTGGTTCCCATGGCTTTTTCTGCAAATCTCCTGATCTCTTTTATTGCCTTGGGAGCTTTCTTCTTGAATGTGCTGTTTACAAAGATTACCAAGGACTTCATTAAAAAACAAATCACTCAATCTATACTTGCAACCTGCTGGGATTTTATTCGAAAAAGATCGAATCTTACACAATCATTTTCTATTCGAGATAATTGAGTTCGAAGTCGAGCACAAGAATTATCCAATCTAAGTGACCTTAAGCAATTCGACTTTTGTCTCGAATTAAGCTCAAACTTCAAAAGTAAACTCGATCAAGCTCGAACCAAGTATTGAGCTCGGCTCGTTACAATGAACATCATCAATTTCAATATAATTAGTTTAAGATTAAACCACGAATCTATTGCGGATAACGGATAAAAATATCATGAATCTAAACCTTAAATTCCACCATTTCTTATCCACATGAAAGGCCAATACTTAGCGAACAAAGTTTATGATTATAAACAAGATGAATACAACATAAATGAAAACAAATAATCGAAATATTGGGAAAAACAGAAAAAAAAAATCTAATTTAGAGCCGAAACAACAGAGATCCACAAAGCAAGTAATGAAAAATTGTGTAAAAAGTGGAAAAAAATCAAATTACCAGCCATGGAGACGCTTGTGAAGGTTGATGGTGTATTCTCTGGTAACAACCTCTTCCTTTCTTCCCCTTGTCTTCTCAACCATTTTTGAAACCCCCCAAAAAAGAGCAAAGCAGAAAGCTACAACACAGAAGAGAGGCAACAAGAGGAAGACGGAAGCTTGGCCAAAATATATTGATTCCTGAATCTAGGGTTTTCAGAGTTTTCCCTGTTGGGTTTTGGGTTTAAAAAATCTAGCCCAAAACCATCATTTTAGGCCCAATTACTTTGATTGCTCCCATGCCACCCACTTCTTTACTTCAATATTAGGAAAAAAAAGGCTAAAATTTGTTCCAAGTCCCCGTACTCTTCACTCTGTTGAGATTTAGCCCTTACTTGAAATATTTCAAGGAATTTAGTTCCTCTATATTTCTGATTTAAAAATGCAAGTCCGATTGTTAGCGTCGTTAAATGCTTTCTATTAAATTCAAGTTTATTGCAAGATGTTTTTGTTAAATGACTAATAAGTGATTTTTTTTTTCAAAATGTTGTGCCAACAAATCTAACGAAGAATTTTAATAATGTTAACAATTAGACTTGAATTATAAAATTTAAAAAGTAAATTAACTAAATTCCTAGAAATAAAAATAGAGAGATTAAATTTAGATGTAAAAAAAAAGTGCAAGGATTTGAAGCATATTTTAATCTCTAAAAAATTAATTTACATAATATTTTTTATACATATATAGGATAATTATTTGATATGGTAAACAGATGGCATCCTTTAGATTGTCGAAAAATAATAATAATAAAATTATAGGATACGTAATCGTATTTGAATATTGTTTGTGAAATTAAAACTTTCTTCGTTTATTTATTTGGTTTGATTAATAAAAGTACTTGAAATTGTGAATGGGGGCTTCATAGTACTGATAAATATTAAGGTTTTAGGATGTTATTATCTTAAGATTCGACGTTTATGTCATATAAATCACGAGTGAATTGATTAGAGATTTATTATAAATTAAATCTCATCGTATATAAGTTATTTTGAGAACTATGCTAATTTAGCTTTAGATATATTCTTATTGTTAGTCTAAAAGTGCTTTGTAATGCTTGGTTCAAGTTTCAATTGTTTTGGATGTGTATTGTTTATAATTATAGTAATTCTTAAAAATTAAAAAAGAAATAATAGTCGATTAAGTTTTAATTCGATTGGCATGGGCATTATTATTAGTACAAGAGGATGTAGGTTTGAGTGTGCTGAGGCGTACTATCTTTTTATTTATGAGTTGAGATGGAACTATAACTAGTTCAAAATATTATACCAAAAAGAACAAATATGATCAGAACATTGTTAAAAAAAATCAATATTAAATTACACCCAAAAAAATAAGAAAATTGTTCATCAAATATAATAAATCCACACATAAATGAAAAGTCCCAATTCAAATGAAATTTTTAAATTGGGAAAAAAATCAGAGTTCATCATATTTAGTACTGCCTAATTGGCTCAGTAAAATAGCCATATCTATACCTTTAATCATCGCAGGCGCCACCATATTAATTGGACATTTCCGAGAAAATCCAACTTTCCCGGATTCTTGTACTTTCGTTATGCAAACCTTAAAATCTTCATGACATTCTACGTCAATCAAACCTGTATAATAATAATAAACAAATAAATTCATTATCATAATTTTAAATTTCAAGCGAATCGATGAATATATCAAATGTAAAGCATGCCTTCGACCTTTATTCCCGACGCATTCGTCGTGGATCTTGCAACAAGCGTCCAGATCGTCGCACGGTTTTTCTCCGGGACAGCCGGACCACCCTATGCCGCAGTACTTTCCGTATCGGATCGCGACCGCTACATTCCAGATTTTTAAAAATTAATTGATTATCACGTAAAATTAACGATTAAAGTCCATTGGAGAGGTAAAAGAAAATGGAGCTTACAATCACAGTTTTCAGCTACGCAGGTTCTGCTACATACCTGTGTAAATTTTGTTGTGAGGGAGAAGATTAAATAGAAATTGGTTGAGTTTAAAACTAAGCGGTGAGGTTTAGTCTTAAAAGAATAAACTGATAAAACGGGGCGTAGCATATTAGTTAAACGGGGAGTTTTGTATAACAGAAAATGATCACGGTCAGCTTCTTGTTATTTTCCTTTTTAAAAGCACGATCGATGGAGGAAAACAGTTATGCATATTTTACTGAATGAAAAATCATAATTCTTCTTCTTCTCTGTGTCTCTCTCTTCTTCTCAACTTCTCTGCTTTTTCCCTTCTCTCTCACATTTCTTCTACTTAAAATTCCGGAGCGTAACAAATTTAAAAAGAAAATGTTAGAACTATTAATTTTTTTAAGGGAGATAAATTATAAAAGTTAAAAAAAAAAAAGGGAGATCGTACTTAATCGGAATTTTTATAAAGAGGTAGGGCTTTGGGATTATTATTATTACCTGAGAATCATTGATGGCGGAGACGGCGGAGGCAGTGAGGAAGACGAAGATAAAGGTAAATTTCGTTACGAAACGCACAGCATTGGGCAGCATTCTATCGCCGATTCGTCGTTATACGATCTATAAGCCTTTGCTCTCTTTTTTCTTCTTTTCCGAATTGCCCTTGTGTTGTACGTTTTCGTAAAATAACTTTTCTTTTTTAGCAGGAAATCAATTTTGGTCTTTCTTTGTTTGAAAAAAAAACAGTATTGTTATTTTCTAGTGAGCGCGCTGAACCCGCGGGAGGAATTATAAAATTACTGCAATACCCCTGCTAAGAAACTGCGAGCGAAGTTTTACCTACCGATCGTCCCCCGTATAATATGTATCCCTCTCAATTTTTTTTGTAATATTAGAATCTATAACACCCTCTAAAAATTTATTTTAAAAATAAAAAAAATTTATCCATTAAATATTAACTCGATTTGTATCGTTCTCAGTAAAGAGAATGTGAGTGTTGTCAGTGTAAGAGAATGTAAATGTAAAGATAATTATTTCATTTAAAATTTTTATAATGAAAAAGATTGGATAAAGTTTACTATTAGTAGTGTTTGGTGTTTATTTATGTTTTGATTTCAACAAAATGTGATTGAAATTTTAGAAAAAAATTACAATGTAAATAATTGAACGTGATTTTCAAAATATAAAGAGTAGAGGGACTAAATTTTTTAAAATAAATGTATAAAGATTAAATTTTAAAATTTTAAAAAATACAAAAACTTATGACATATTTTAACTTAATTTCTAATTACTAACAAAGACTTGTATGTAGTAAGGAGAGATAGCCGAGGTGATAAGCTTGACAAGAGTGAGTCTAGGGAGTAACCTATCAAGATAAATAAACAATGTATTTTTCAAAACTAAAACTATTAAATAAATGAACATAATAAATGTAAAAGTTAACGTTGCTGATGTGGCATCCACATGGCGTCATGTTAGTAATTAATTATTTTTTAAAAAATTAAATTTTTAAAGAATATTTGTTTATAATTTTATTTTTTAAAAAATTAATTTTTTAAAGAATATTTGTTTATAATTTTATACTTTTAAAATATTTTTTTAATTTTTAATTTTAATTATTGATGTGGTATCTACGTAACAATCCACATGTATGTTATGTTAGCAAAAGTTAACAGAGGTTAACTTTTTTCATCTATTTTGGGGTGATTTATAAAATTAGAGGGCCAACTAAATCATCGTGCCTAAATAAAATTAACAAAGAAAATTAGCTACTTGTTATACCTCTACCTAATTTATCCTAATAAAGATGATTATTAACTTGAATATTAAATTCCATTAATCATCATTCAAACAATTAGGAACCAATTTAATCTAATTATTGAGTAATATTCTTGTGTCAATAATTTAAACTGAACTGATTAAGAACAAACTTCAAATTTGGCTACCCAACTAGTCACATATATTTATATTTTAATTGATTCGATGAATTTAATTTAAACTAAAAAGCTATTCATTCTAAACCTAAAAACCGAAAAAAAAAATATTTTTTTGTAATTTCTTTAGGTTTTATTATATTAATAATTGATAAGACTATTATCGATAAATAATAAAATATCAATTAAGGATAACAAGAAATGAAAATATAAAATTTCTATTAGCTGGAATTCACGGCAATCCTATATGAAATTCATGGAAAAAGAAATTTGTATAGGGACTAAAATTGAATAAATTAAAAAATACAGAAATTAAAATAGATAAAATTAAAATATAGATTTTAAATTCATAACTTTCACAAAGTGTAGGAACTAATAGCAGAATTTAACCATCGTACTATCCATCCAAATAGACTCATAGTCATAGGTACGTTGCTTTCACTTCCTTTGACTTCAACAGTATATAAACAATATCTTCCGTTGAGAAAAAAATACAAAATAATATTCGAAAATTATAATATTAATAATATTCGAAAAATAGATGCGGCGTGCTGCAGGAGCCAACTTTGAATGGTTATGGTTTTCGTTTGAGTATTGAATTTTCTCACTAATTTTTGTTTGGATCCCCAGAATTTAATTGATATCTAAGAAATACAAGAAAAAAAAAAAACTTTTCAGCTGGAAAAAGTTAGATGCAGTAATTGAACGGCTAAGGTTACGAGATTCTTTGATCAAACAAACGGGTATAAAATGGAAACTGAGTTTAGGTCCACCAAATTCGTGTTTTAGCCAATTAAATCTTCTTCCCTTTTTCTCTCTTCTCTTTAGGAATCTATCGTGGAAGCAACGCGTGTACTTCTCAGGCTCGTTAGTTGCCCATAACATATAAAGACTCTTCAATTTTCCTACTCAATCTGACCCAACAGACAAACTTTTCTGTTTCTGTTATTTTCTTGGCCTTTCTTGCTTCTTTTACTGTTCTTTATAGAATAAATTTTCTCTATATTTTCTGTATCTTGAAGGTGTTTGCTGAAATGGGTGAGAAAGGTGAAGAAAGAGAGATGGGGATGTTCTTTGATGGGATTATAGAATCCATGCCTTTGTTTGTAAAGGAATTGATTGCTGGTGGTGTTGCTGGTGGGCTTGCAAAGACCGCCGTTGCTCCGCTTGAGCGTGTCAAGATTTTGTTTCAGGTGAGGTTTGGGGGACGTCTTTTGCTTTTTTGATTCTTTTTTCACTAATGGGTTTGCATCCATAGTTGTTTTTTTCAAGCTTAAACTAAAAGGTGAAAGATCATATTGTTCTGAGGCTGCTTATGATTTAAGCAGAAATGGGTTTATTTCTGATAATCTTGAACATCAATTAGCTGATGATATATTGATCTTGTACAGTATTTGGGAATGGCTTAGCAAAAGAAACTGATTCAGCAATCTTTTTCTTTTTCAGACAAGAAGAGCAGAATTTCACAGCGTAGGCCTTTTTGGATCATTCAAAAAGATTGCAAAAACCGAAGGGGTAATGGGTTTTTACAGGTGAATCAATAACCAATTCATTTAACATGAAAGATTGTTACTTATCTTCAATTTGTTTACTTAGTTTTTGGGATGTCTTGTAGAGGGAATGGTGCTAGTGTTGCTCGAATAGTTCCCTATGCCGCACTTCATTACATGACTTACGAACAGTACCGAAGATGGATCATTGACAGTTTTCCCGGCATTGGAAGAGGCCCTGTGCTTGATCTTGTGGCTGGATCATTTGCTGGTGGAACTGCTGTGCTTTTTACTTATCCTCTTGATTTGGTTCGGACTAAATTAGCTTATCAGGTTAGTAGTTGAATATAAACCCAGAGTCACTCCGAGGAGTACCCGGGAAATTTCGAATTTGGCTCCTTCCCTGTGAGTTATAACACGTAAGATTGGCTAATGCAGGTTGTTGGTCCACCAAAGATTAATGTGAAAGGAGTAGTTAATACAGAACAAGTTTATAATGGCATTCTTGATTGTTTTTCAAAAACTTACAGAGGGTCAGGCCTCAGGGGTCTCTACCGTGGTGTCGGTATGCATTTCAACACTAGTGCTATCGAATCTTTTAACTTGTGTTTTGGTGGACTCATTCTTGTGGGATTCGATTTGCAGCTCCATCGCTTTATGGAATCTTCCCGTATGCGGGTTTGAAGTTTTACTTCTACGAGGAGATGAAACGCCATGTCCCGGATGATCAGAAGAAAAATATAATGGTGAATCTGGTGTGTGGATCAGTAGCTGGTTTATTGGGACAAACTTTCACATATCCTCTTGATGTTGTGAGGAGGCAAATGCAGGTATTTCCAACTCATTTCAACCCAAATTCATGGTTGAAAAGTGATCAAACCTGGAATTTTTATGTAATAATGAGAATTCTTGTGGTTAGGTCCAAAGGCTCTTGGCATCCAATAGTCCTGAGTTGAAAGGAACAATGGAAACACTCGTTATGATAGCTAAAAATCAAGGCTGGAAGCAATTATTTTCAGGGCTGAGTATCAACTACCTTAAGGTAAGAAAACTCCCCTTCTCATCTATATTCTCGGACTTGTGTGTGTTGGATACGGGTATGTATCCAGCATGGATATGTTCATTTTTCACATACTCATGTCCTAAAATATGTCGGACATGGGTGTTGGATACAAGTACTTCAAGAAAAATGAAGATTTAGAATAACGTAACTTTCCATTAGGAGCATTTTATTGATAATTTTGTGTCTACTACAGGTTGTACCATCTGTTGCAATTGGTTTTACAGTTTATGACATGATGAAATCATACCTGAGAGTTCCATCCCATGATGAAGCTGTGATAGAAGTGGTGACAAATAAAGGAAATACCCAAACATCATCTCTCCACACTTAGGGAAAAAAAAGTAATATTCATCACATTTATTCTTTATATTAGCTAGCAAGGAGCTTGGCTTCAACTTTAAATTCTTCATGTTACAACTGATCAAATCAGGCGATCTAACCTGTACATTCCATTGTTTTAAGCTCCGAAAATAGGACATCCATAGGTTCCATTCCCCACCTAATAAAATTTGTAAGAGGTGGAGCTAGCATATTCTTGGAGCAGTTTCTCCATAGCAAAATTAGATTCATAAACAATGTACATAATTTTGGGGTGTAAATCCAATAAAGAATTTTGACTGCTGCTCTTTATCAACTTTTCAGAATTGATATCAGTGCTTTGTTCATTTCTCAGTTTTCTGAAGCAAACATTATGTATATGTATGCATATATACAGTCAGTTTGGATTCAACATGTGTTCATGATTCATTTATGGCTACCTAAAATCGTTCTGAGGACCTAGATTTTGATGGATTGAGAAATTAATATGAGTGACCTTTTCTGGTCTCAGTTTACTGAAGTAAATGCCATGTATGATGTATGTATATATGTATGTATGCATATTTCTATGCTAGCCAATCTAGGTTCAACATGCATTGATGATTCACATATGGCTACCTATAATAGTACTGAGGACCTAGGTTTTGATGGATTGAGAAATATATATCAGAGCCCTGTTCATGTCTCAGTTTACTAAAGCAAACGCCATGTATGCATGCATGCATGTCCGTGTATAGTACTGAGGACCTAAGTTCTTAATGATATATTTGCAAAAGAAACAAATGCGCTTTTTCATCATTGCGACCTTGAATGTTCAGAAGCAAAAACTTGTTTGGCGTGAACAAATATTTCAATGACTCAAAGGTTGCTATTGGATTTAAATTTCATTGAATGGATGTTTATATTTCAATACAAGCATTCCACAATGTCTTGATGCAAGCGATTAACAATAAGTACAAAATCAAGGCCAGGTTTTCTACAGCTTTACCAGTAATCTCCACAAGAGCATTTGCCATCCTTGAAATGATGAAACCTTTTGTTGTCCCTTACAATCAACTCTCTTCCAACAATCTTGGACATGATTTTGATCGCATTGTGGCAATCTCCGCAAATTCTCAAGTTCTTAATGATCCTAAGAGGTGTCCTTGCTGGAGTACTAATAAGACCATATGCGATCGCCAATCGCTCGCTATGGTATTGCAAGGCTTGCTCTTTCGCCTCTTGATCGATGTCATGAAGCACATACCTTGTATCCGGCACGTATCCGGCTTCCCTCATTTGCCCATTCAAGCCTTTAAACTTCTCATTTCCTTCTCCCTTGAAAGGGTTTATGCACTTATAATGACTCACTCTGTTCTTCTCCTCAATCATGTTAATTGTAGAATGTTTCTTCTTCGTAGGAACTCGGAGTTCGTTCTCACTGCTTATCAAAGGATCAAATTCAAGCAACAACTCATCGACATGATCTTCAAGGTCTATATCTCCATGAATTCGTGCAAAGCCCCGAATTGCCTGCCAAATCTCGATTGTCGGCTCAATCGGCATATTCTCAATAAACTCCACAGCCTCACTCAAATGCCCAGCTTCCCCGAAAACACTAATAACCCCTATATAATGTTCAATCCCCAGAGCAATACTATATTCATTTTTCATCAATTCAAAGTACTTTACTCCCTCCTCAACATCGCCTGCAGTTGCACAAGCCGATAAAACAGCCAGAAAAGTCTCGTTATCCGGCTGAAATCCCCCGTTTCTCATTTCTTCAAACAACAACAACCCATCAGCTCCATTCCCATTCACCGCGTAGCCATTAATCATCAACTTCCAAGAGGCCAAATTCCGTTCACGCATTTTATCAAACACCCTACGAGCATCTCTCATACTAGCGCATTTCCCATAAACACCTATCAATTTATTGTTCAAATCGATATCACCCGCGAACTTCGACCTTCTCAACAAATCATTAACTCTTTTGGACAATTCAAGCGAATTCGTGTCCGCACAAGCATCCAATAACGCCCCGAAATCATTATAATCCGCTGAAACGCCTTGACCCATACAATCTAAAGCTTCTTTCACCTTACCTTCTTGGCATAGCTTGATCAAATCCACATCAACGCTTTGGAATGTTGGGTTTTCAGGAGATTGGTGGCTTTCGTTTCGATTTTCAGTGTTGAGCTTCCGGGGGTTAGGCCGGTTTTTTGTGGCCAGGCGGTGGTGAGTGTTGGAACCATGGCGGCGATACACCCTGGTGGAGTTGTTCGTTTTGGTGTTATCGGAGGCGGCGTAGGTGCACAGAGAGCTAAGCTTGTTTGGGTCTTGAGAGAAACTGAGCTTTAGTTTGTTGTTGTTGAGAGGGAAAGAGTGGTTGGTAGTGATTGAAGACTTCAAATGGGAAGAGAAGCTTATGGAATTTCCACTGTTTTGAAGCGATACCAATGACGCCATTATTGATTTGCTTGCAGGGACTTGTGTGTTCATGAGTTTTTGATGTTTATGATATTTATCAAACAGTATACCACCAAAACGACAGCGTCTCCCTCAAGTTTGCGGTTTAGATCTTCTTTTGCAGCTAAATTTCATTTCAACATTTTAAAAATAATCGAATTTTTTAACTTCTTAAAAAAATAGAATTATAGTTTCTTTTACTAAAACATTAAAACATGTTTATTTTTTAAATATTTTATAATTTTAAATTATTTATACAAAAACAAATGATGTCATGTTAGCTTAAAATACACAACATTGTTATTATTCCTGTTAAGTATTTCACTTTTTTGAAAGATTAAATTAATAAAAAAATATAAATGTTAAAAATTAAATTTAATATTATAATTTTTTCTACGCATTTTTAGTGCTTTATAAAAACTGAATAATTATTTTTTTTAAATTTTCATGTCTATAATTTAACAGCTAATTTTAATAATATTATTTTTTGATATTTTAACGAAATTAAATAAATCAAATAAATTTCTAGACTAAATTTTACTAAAGCGTTGCGAAACATTGTAGAGTGGCATTTGGTTATAAGAGTTGAACGTTTAACATGAATTAGATAAAAGCCTACAAAAATTCTTCAACAAAAAAAATTAAAATTGGTGTCTAAAAGATAGTTTTTTCTTAAAAACAAAAAAACAAAAAATGGATTGAAATTCATATCCAGGTCATGGTTTCGTTGCCATAAAAAATAATCGCCATCTTGTGCTGGCACAAAAGTTAAAACAACAAATCAATCGGCCAAATTTGGCATCATGTTTGTTTCACTGCTTCAGCTGGGCTGTTTTAATGCAAAATATCTACCTTCAGTGCACCATTGTTCGAGACACAGATTAGACAGAAAGAAATGGTTGTCAACTCCAAAAGGATAATTTCGCCAATGTTTCTCTAATGTCACTCTTAACTTCAATGTATCTATATTTAGGTCCTTTCATTGATAACACATAGCATAGTTAGTATAAAAAATAAATAAATTAATCATTGTATATTAAATTAAAGATCAAATTATTTATTTTTGTTAAAATTTTATCTTTTTTTACTATTAAAAATTAGTATGACTGACAGAAACGTTAATTAAAGGATTAACAGGGACCTTGACCCTTAAAATAATTTTTTTTTCATTTAAATCCTTTAAAATTAAAATTTTAAATTAATAAAGGTACAATTTTACTTTCGCTAAAAATATAACTTCTTTTTGGATGAATAAAATTTTAAACTACTAAATGGAATAATTATCCAACCTACTGGATTCAAACAAGTGACCTAAAGATTATAACAATAAAAATAAAAATATATAAAAATTTGATTTAATCCTTTAAAAATTATAAAAAGATAAAGGCTATTGAAATGGTAAAATTATATTTTTACTAACGTAAAAATCATAATTTAATTTTGGCCCCCTAAAAAAGTTTTCTGATTTAACCCTTGGTGACTGACAGAATAACTAGATATATTACACATTGTGTGCCACAGATCCCTTATTCTAACTTACATGGACTAGTTTTTAGCAATAGAAATAGATGAAACCTCTATCAAAAAGACTAGTTTGCTTTTTGATCTAATGTATAGGGACTAATTTGCCCATTAATCCGACTCTTAGTACAAGGACCACCATAATACTTTTACTCATAGTTAACTTGAATCTCATGCGTCTCCATACAATAGGTATACACTTGTTTACAGTTTGACTAATGTGTTTTTAATACACTTTAAATCACATTTACGGCCTAAGTTAAACTGATTGACGAACTTGATTAAAAAAATACTAATATTTTGAGGACTCAATTAGAATAAAAACCCACTTGAAAAACTATAAATATGAGGGTACTAAGTTAATAAACAAGTAGGAAAAAGATATTGCAACCAGCATCTAGTTCAGTTAATAAACAACAAAAAGATATAGATATCAGCATCCAGGCAACAGCAATCACCTATGTCTAACACCTTTATTCGATATAATTTTCGAGCACGAGTATAGAGATACGAGAAAAACAATTGAATATACTCATAGGGCTAAGTAAAAGATAGAAAGAGACTACAATTTTTAGCAGGCTTCAACACCATATAGCATGCAAAAACAGAACAGCTTTAGACTATAGAATTCTAATAGCAAAGAAAATTGAATCAAATGATATAATCTGACCATTCAGAGATGAATGAAGTGTGATCCATGGACTCTCCGGGGCATTCCTCATGTCTTGACGGTTTCTCCTTCCCTCCGACGAGCCTTGCAGGGTTGCCTACAGCCGTGGTCCGAGGTGGCACATCGATCAGCACTACTGACCCTGCCCCGATCTTTGCTCCTTCCCCAATCTTCACATTCCCTAATATGGTTGCACCGGCTCCGATTAAAACTCCATCACCAATCTTCGGATGCCGATCTCCACATGCCTTCCCAGTCCCACCGAGGGTAACGTGATGCAAAATTGACACGTTGTTGCCAACAACCGCGGTTTCTCCGATCACCACACCGGTGGCATGATCTAACAAGACCCCTTTCCCGATCTTTGCTGCCGGATGTATATCAACGGCGAAAACATCGGAGATTCGAGAATGTAATGCCAATGCTAGCGGCCTACGTGACTGAGTCCACAACTTGTGTGCAACTCGATGAGCCTATAATAACACAAATTTTCTAGATATTATTAGAAGGAAAATCCAATGATCATCAATTTTTTACTCTTATGAACAAACAAACAATGCTTTACACAAATTCCATTTACAACATTCAATTAACAACAAGAAAATCAGTTTTCCTGTTCATTAATCTAAAATTAAACGTGTAAATTTTTTTTAATTAATAGCGTACAAAACTTAAAAATGAGAACAGATAAATAACTAAATAAAGCTTAAAATTCCTTTCGCGAAATTTGAATTCATAAGAGGAAATTCAAAATTGAGAAAAATTATTTACCTGGCATGCCAAGAACCCTTTATAATTAAGTAGGCAATGAGAGAAGGAAACGCAAGCGGGATCCCTAACGCGAGCCGCACGGAGATCGGCGACGGCGGCGGCTCGAAGCGAAGGATCGGAAGAGAAAGTGTTGAGGAAAAGGTCGTAGAGAAGCGTAGAGAGGAGCGTGGAGGAGCAAAGCTTGTTGCCGAGGTGGAAGGCGAGGGAGCGCTCGAGAGAGGAGTGAGATAGGATCGTGGAGTAGAGGTAGCTAGCTAGAGCCGGCTCCAACTCGGCGTCGCGGCGTGCCTCGGCTTTAATCTGTGCCCACACCCACGCCTCGTCTTCCTCCATGGGGGTTTCCGTTGCTTGAGAAATCTGCGGACAAGAGATCGAAGAAGGATACCGGAGTTCTCCGGCCGGCATCTTTTAGCTGTGAAGACTTGAAGGGCTGAGATTTCACCGTGACGATACACGATATTATAGAAGCCCGAAGCAATTGGAAGTCGCTCGCTGAATGTAGTGCAAATAGCATCGTTTTACGTTTTCTTAGGGTCATGGGAGTTCCTGGAGTTGACACGTGGAAGATTCGCTTCAAACAGTGTTTGGATATGATTGGTTTTAAAGAAGAAAAAAAGGGACTTTGGTAAACATGATTATCACATATTAGTTTTTGTGGGTAAAATTTTTTTTTTACAAAACTTTTATTCAAAAATTGAATTTTTAGGGATATAATAAAGCATTTATGATTGAAAAATTGAATTGGAGTAATGGATTATACGGTATAAAGATTAAGGTCTCTTTTAGCTGGGCCAAACAGTTTATAATGTTTGTTAGAAGCTTATCGTGATCATTTCAAGATTCATCTTTGTTCTCTAATTTAAATGAAAATTGGGTCTATTTGAATACAGATGGTTTTGTAAGACTTGAGGATGATTCTGCTTCTGCAGGAGGAATTGTGCGAGACCATGCTGGGAATTAGATTTGTGGCTTTAGTAGATTCTTGGGGAGTTGTTCTGTGTTTGACGTTGAATTGTAAGGCATCTTAAATGGCTTAGATATCTTCATTGACCGACGCATAAGAATGTGCTGATTTGGACAGATAATCTTAAAGTGGTTAGTGCCAGAAATGAGGGGCTCACAGGAGGATCTAACTCTGCTCTGATGAGGAGAATTCTTCAGCGGTTTTCTCGATTTCAACATTGGAATATCTATCATATCTCTAGAGAAGAGAATCGGGAAACTGATAGACTGGTCAAATTGGTTTACTTAGATAGTCAAGGACTACAAATTTTTTAAATATCCCTATTTGGGGAAATGAATTATTTGATGTAATTTATCTTTAGTTTCTTTTTTATATAAAAAAAAAGAGTTTAAAGATTAAAGTAATAAAAAGATAATACAAGTGCAAAAGTTAAAAGAAATATTAAGCTAAGATAAAAACAATTAAGCTAAGATAAAAACACCTTCATATTACTATTCCTTACTTTTAAAAAACAATTTTTTAATTAAATAGATGTAAAATTGACTTTAAAAATCTAATTGATGTCTTTTAACATTTTTTTTTACCAAAGGACCTAATTGTTATTTTTGAAATACAGAAACTTTTTAAGCCTAAAGCCAAAAAGATATTGTAGCGTACCAGTGTCGCCTTTTGTTATTATTTTAATTATTTGCATAGCTTTTTTTATGCGTTAAGTATGGTATATAGGTGTAAATTTTAGTGAATTCTTTGTAAATTACGTCATTTTTCTCCTTTCCACCCGATTTTTATAACTTATATCAGGAATCAAATTTTCATTTTATTCAAAAGTCAAAGTACAAGATAAAAAAAAGGTGCTTCTTATTCGCCTGCTGCTGCCAACTCAGCTAGTAGCTGGAATTGGAGGAGATTTTTGTGGCTTAAGGATGTTGTCGTTAGTTCTTCGAGAAACTTTCCGATTGGGACAACTGTGTCGACTCATAAACTTTGGAAAGTCCTTAAAGCTGTTAAGGTCTCTTGGCATAAGTTCCTTTGGTTCCCTCTCTATGTGCCTAAACACAACAATTGCTTGGATGGCTATCTTAAACAGATTTTCCACTCATGACAAATTGTTTAATCATGGTCTGATTTTTTATCGTTGTTGTCTGTTATGTTTTGATGCTACGGAATCTCGAAATCATATTTTCTTTGAATAAGCCTACTCTCAAGGTTCACAAACTTGTTCTAAGTTTATATGGAATCAGGAGGTATATTGGTATGTGATTTCAAGAATTTAACTGAGTAATTTTTTATTTAGAAGGCAAGTCATTCATTATCTGCACACTCAAGCGTGAAAAGAATAATAGGCATTTTAAAAATTCTTCTACTTGAAGTTTTGTTAAAGATGTGTCTTCGTCTTAGTAGTAGATGTCCCACTGATTCAGACCTTGTCAATAACAGATTACGTTTTGCGATGGAGTTTGTGAAATGTATAGGTTAGGTTTTTGGTTTTGGCTGCTGTAATCTATTGTGTCTCTTGGTTTTGTATAGGTTATTAGTGTACAGTTTATTGTGACTTGGATGTAGCTGTAATCTTCTCATTAGATAATACAACTTATCAAAAAAAAAAAAATACAAAGATAAAACATTTTCATAAATCAATAAAAGAAAAGAAAGAATCACGTTTTGTTAAAATTTCACAATTCTTTATTATCTAACATTGGGCCTCCTTTCTGTCAACACTGTTACAAACCTCGTCAAAGAACTCAACATACCAAACAAAATTTTATTTCACAGCATAAAATTTTCAAAATAATAATAATTAAAAAAAAAAACCAAAGATGAGATAAAAACAAATAAATCAATCAATGAAAGGTGGAAGCGGGGAACATGAAAAAGATTGAAATGAATTACATCACAAAATGGAAGCTATTTTACAAAAGGTCATCTGTCAAAGTTTTTAGTGTGATGACCCTGAAACCGATATTTATAATGTGTAAGCTGAGGGGGACATCATATATATTGCTGTTCATATGTCGGGGCTGACATTCTTTTTTGAACAGGCTTTGACTTGTCAGAAATTGTCATTGTAAATGGGCAAAAAAACATATGAAGAGCTTTGCAATAGAAAAGAAGTAAAGAACCTGTTTTTGTTCACTTCTTTGTGCACATTTTATGCATGTCCTCCACAGTATAAGAACCCCATCATGTGAATGCTGAATCTTTGCATTTGCTTTGCTTTCTGATTCGGTTTTTTATATATTAATATCATGAATCATGAGAGCCTTGGACCAGCAACGTGATACGTTTCGCACTGTCTGAGCGGAGACTATTACTTTGCTTACCGCTGTCTGAGCGGAGACTATTACTTTGCTTACCACTGTCTAAGCGGAGACTATCTCCTTTAAAACCCATCTGAGAGGAGAAATCATGTAAACCTCAAAATACTTGTTCCAGCAAGAATTCGGATAAAAGTTTAAAGAATTGCAAGATTACCTCGCTCTGACTATCAGGGGGGAACCATCGCAAGAGCACGCCAAGATGAACAACAGCTGGGATGAGCTTGAAAAGCAACGGTGTAGTCACCTGCACGTTTATATTATGAGAACATTTTGAAATCTCAAGAGAAAAACCAGTTCAGTGCCATTTTAACATCGAAATAACTTTGTGAAAACGTGTAGTAGCAGCTAAATCAGGTACTTAGAAGTGAAGGTTTCCAAATTGACATGAAAACGATTTAATGATTGAATTGTTTCTGATAATCATAGAACATTGTTCTTGAAAAAGCAGGAAGAAGCAAAAGTAGAGACGTATTGCAACAAGTGCGTTCTAACTACCCTCCAGTTGCATTATCGGTACTCACAGTCATAATAGAAGGAACCATTCTTCTTTACGAGAATATAATGACAAATGTGAAAGCAAGGCAGTAATAGTTGACATACCAAACTGAGAGCCGTTGTGCCCAGAAGTAGCAGGTAAAGTTTACCCTGAGGTAATGACAAAAAAAATCAGCAACATTGTCAAGGTAGGAAGCCACGGAATAAGAAATATAAAATAAATGAACTAAACTGAACTACATGTTTTGAGAAAAATTGTGTGGTCTACTTAACAACACATAACATTGACTAAATGAAGATTACAGTAATGCTGTGTGGACCTCAACTAGGTGAAGATTAGAAGCTCGGCTGAGAAGAACAAAAGCAAATTCCCCAATTTGGGCCAAAGACATTCCAACCTACACATTAAGGTGAAAAGAACTTAGAAACCTTTACAAAATGAATACAAATACGTAAATAGTAGGTTCAGCTCATACAAGAAGTGAAGTTTTGTTGCTGTATCTAAATCCTTTGACAACTGCAGCAACTACCATTGTTTTAATAACAATCACCAATATTACAGCTGCTAGCAATATGTCAACATGATTCCAAAGGAAATGTACATGAATCAACATCCCAATACTGGCAAGGAAAAGAGCAGCAAAGAAATTGCGAATGGGCTCCACCTGTATACAAAAGAGAGACTCGAGCGGTCAGTAAGTATTGACAAGGCAACAACATTCTAGTGGCACACTTTCTTAGTTCAGAGTATTATCAACAAAACTGAATAACAACTGAGATTCGTAATTTGGTAGTCATATTCACAATAATACTCTCAAAGTCAAACAAGCATCATAAAACAACTTAGAAAAAGGGGGCGTAAGTTCCAGTAAGCAGAAAATATCAGCTAAATAACTAGACAAGATGAATAGAATAGTGCTTGAGCCCTGATGGACAGGAGTTTGCTAACTGCAGTCAGTTTAGGCAGGACCTTGAATTACCTTTCTAGACGCCATAAGTAATTGGATTTAGTTGATCCAATAACATTAAGACTGACAACTCGATCTTTAAAGGGATTGCAAAATTAACCGTGTAGAGAGATGGTCAATGAGCTAGCATAGAAGTGGCTAAATGCTCATTTTGGGCCTCTAACCCTTGGAGGGTTTGCTTACATAAGGACCAGACTTTTTTGGACCTGCTCAAACAAGGACAAAGGTAAACCATTCTACATATAATGGCAAATAAAATATATATCACAATACTATTATGTTCAATAATCATGAAGCTAAGGTAAAGCATACATGAGTGATTTTCTCACACCATTATAACTAAAGGAATGCAACATAATTACAATAAATCTTAGTCCTTATTTGGGCAGGGCTCAAAAGTTTTAGCTCTTATTTGAGCAGGTACAAAAAAAAAAAAAAAAAAAGTTGGTCCTTATTTGACTACTTTGAAAGGTTTGATCCTTATGTGAGCAGATCTGTCCAGGTTTGGTCCTTCTTTGACCACTTTGAAAGGTTTGATCCTCATGTAAGGGGTGAGTCTCCAAAGTTTAGGCCCAAATTGAGCATTTAGCCCATAACAGTTAACTTTAAGTAGGAAGTTAACATATTTTTAAATCACAAACAAATTTACATCACAAGTTTAACATATTTTTAGATCACAAACAAATTTACATCACAAGTTAACATACTTTTAGATCACAAACAAGTTTACATCAAACTAGGCATTGAAAGTTCTAAAAAGGGTAGAAGTCTTACTTGTTCAAGTGTATGCTGGCCCAGATCAGTGGTTGATATCATCACTCCCGCAGCAAATGAGCCCAGCTCAAGGCTTAGACCCAGCTTATCACTACACTGGAGTGTCACAACAAGTTATGTTATGCATATACAAACATACATATGTCGCTAAGTGAATGAAAAGACACATGGATCTTGATGGATGGGGAAAAAAAGTTGCAAGAATGAGCAAAGTACAAAAAGTTAACTATAATGCACAAGTTAATTATAATGCAAGAAGTGAGGAGGAAATGAGCGAACCCAAGCAACAAGCAAGCAAAACGCCACAGATGCCAACTGATAGAGCTCATTAGTCTGCACAAACAAATGTGTCAGTAAATGTCTACATACATTAAAAAATTGAACTAAATAGTACACACACCTGTGATGATAAGCTTATCATGAGCCTAAGAAACCACGGCACACAAGTCCGGGATAATATTGTCAAAATGGCCAGAAATGTAATCAAAGTCACCAACCTGAAATTTGAAAGAGAAAATTTATCATTAGGAACCTACAAACACAGAATGATCTTTGCAACAACTACATCAAAGAGAGCTGATGCTAGAGAATTTTGCATTTACGATTTAGTCATGGATAATACTCCTTGAAGAATGCCAGAACTGCCACCTAGAACTGGAAGTAAAGCAAACAGCAAGCCCACAGCACAATCCTGCCAAACAACGATAGTTCAAAACTTCATGCTTGCTAAGCATCTACGCGCAAATCAAGTAAATATTCTTTTAACTGATGTAGTGACCATGAAAATAAATACCTGTAGGATAAGAATTCCAACTGTCACCTGACCATGAAGGGCACTTAAACTATTCCTTTCCATTAAAAATTTCAAAACCTGGAATCATAAAAGACATTCCAGTCATTTGAGCAAAACTACTTGCCTATGGAACTCATATTTCCAGAAGTAATTCCTTGAATGAGCATTTTAGTCTATCAAAGTTGAGAGATATACTATCCTACTAGCGTAGGATATATGTCAACAAAGAAACACTGAAAAATTTCAGCAAACCAAAATCAGAGTCAATATGCAGTTCAGAGAGGTTTACCACTGCTGTAGAAGACATAGACAAGAATGCACCAACAAAAACCCCTTCAGAAGGTTTACCCCCACATAACTGCAAAAAGCATGTAGCTGCATCCATCAAAAACTCATAGCTATAGTAATCTGAGTAGAGGGGGAGGAAAACACCATAACACTAGTTTAAGAAGGAAAAAGCAAGAGAACTGCATATCTTCTCCGGTAAAAAAGCAGCACTTCAGTCCACATGCCTAATTGAACAAACAAATGAATGGGTCCTGGCCCAACCGATGAAAAAGTGTAGAATTCATGTTGTAGCCCCTAACAACCATTGGGTGATGCTCACTTATGCCACAGATGTTTTAGAAGGACAGTACATGAATTATGGATCACAATATAAGAAATATATCAAAGCTTCTAAGTTAAATGTTGTTGGAATGATCGACACCTCCATTTTTGTGCACATATAAGTGCAGAACAACCATTAAGACAGAAAGTAGAGAGAACCATAATTCAAGCCAAAGACAAAGCCAACTTGACAGTGTATGCATTTATCTTTTAGCATATGGGGCCATGAGAATACCAAACCTGTAGTATCCTTAGCACCCACTAAAACAAATATCAGCATGCAGCTTATTCCAACAGATATGAGGAACATTGGGAAGAAGTAAGTTTAGCCTTAAATATTGCAATTTAAAATGAGCTAGACTGAGAGAAATAGTAGACAGAAGCGCAAAAGTTCAAAGCGGAAGTGATAAACATACCGAGACTGTTATACCACACAAACACATGAATAGAAAAATTTGGAGAAGGCCTCCAAGGACAGCAACTGCTCGAACAACACGAAGCTGCAAGAATTGTTACCAAGGCTAATATTATTGAATATAGGAATGAACAAATATGGAAGTCCAAGGCAATGAGCAAACCTTTGTTGTTGAAAACTCCAAGCCTAAAGCAAAAAGAAGGAAGATTACACCGAATTGAGCCACTGTTTCAACCTGAATCATGAGCAAATAAAAATATGGAAATAGTATGTGAAATTTATTAAAAATTGAAAAGGTACCATACAAATTTGTAAGCTTCTATCACTACCACAATTTCCTTAAAACAATTCATAAAGAACTAGTCAAACTGTTTTCTTTGCTACAGTGGCATAAGTAATAGAATGCATACATATAAATGCATTATTTGGCCTGATTCTCTTTCTAGGAACTCATGCACGCCAGTAGAAATCCAACAATCAGAACTAAGGAGAATTATATTTTAACCAAAGCTGAATTTTTTTTTTTTTAAATTACACATCAATTCAAAGCAGGGGTAATTGGGTGAAAGGTTTCGGTTCTGGCATTAGCAAGGTAATATGGTAACCAACTTGAACCTCACTTATTTTTCTTGATATCTAATCCTCCAATGAATATATCTAAAGAAACTAGAATAATGACTAGTAAATTAGAAGATAAACTGCCAAAAGCATTGAAGTAAAAACAACATACTTGCACCATTTCACCGACGAAGCTAAAACCACCAGGCCCAATAATGGATCCTGCAAGTAGATACCCAGTAATAACCTGAAAATTCAGAATGCAAGGGTTGACTTTCCTTTAGGGAAAACCTATCACTGTAAATCAAAAAACAAGTCTTACGAAGCTTTTAATTAGAGACTTAGAATGAATCTAACAAGCTGCACCACATTGCAAAGGGTGAAAACTTAAGAATAAAAATATATAAGGTACGGCAGCGATACCGGTTGTCCAGCACAAGCAAAAGCAATGCCACCACATGTTGCAGAGACAATGACAACTACCAGATCTGATATTAATCTGCACAAGGAATTTTTTGAACAATCAAAAACTTGCTTCCAAAACAATTGTAACAGCAGCAAAAGAATAAAAAATTATATAAATATAGAGTATAACCTTAAGTCTAATTGTAGAACAGGATACTTTGACTTTGGGTTGGATATTATAAAGACATTGTCCTGAGGAAAAAACCTCAACATGATCAATAAGTAATATACTTCAAATATAACTACACAAAGTATAAGTGCTTGAAGCAGCGTCATCATAATTCATATAAACACCAAGGCAAATTATCAACTGATAGAAATTTCAGAGACTTTTTCTGGACATACATTTTGATCTATCAATGTCGGTGCATCATCTGCTCGATTTTCATTATCCAAATAGAAAACATCATGGAGCTGAAACGACCTGACATAAGGCTCAAGAAAAAACGTAAGCTGTAAATTAATGAGGGCTAGTGAAGTGGAATGCCAACAATTAGTCTATAAAAGATAAAATTACTTTTCTTATGATTTTTTTTGTCGAAGAAAATAAATAACTTACTTCTCTTCCTTGGTCTCATTTTTCTTGGACTTAACTCTGGCAACAGTCTCCAAGACGGCCTAACAAAAAACAAACCAATTATGCTACCACCAGCTGAGAGCAAAAGTGCTTCTTTGATACTCAAATGTCAAAGCCAGACGACTGTATATAGCTCACATCGATCAACAAAATATACTTCCCTTTGCCATCACCAAAAAACAAAACTCTCATCTTAATTGCAAGACTGGCATGGTTATGCATTCTTATCTTAAAGGTTTTTCTCGGTTGAAAGCTAGAACAAAGTTTTTCCTTTTTCAGGTTTAAGGTCCTCTTAACACTAAACTGAGATTGCAATTTAACATCAGCCAACTGCCTTAACGATTGCTTTCAATTCCAAATAAGAGTGCCTCATGCAATGCAAAAGGGAAAAAAAAAGACTTCCTACGTTAGAATGCTTTAGACGAGCACATTATCACTTTGAAAATTATATGGTAATACGGTAATTGCAAATGAATAACACAAGTAAATAATGCTACGAGCCTACTACCAACCTGCTTCCCCGCAACGCTATTGTTGAAACTACCAGGATCAGTGGCTGCAAAAGAGAAACACTAGTAAGAATTCCAATAATATGGAACTAAAGAAAATAGAGGAATCCAATGATGCTGCATGAGCTTTTTATCATATAACTTAAAACAAACAAAAAAATATCTTCTAACGGAAATGCTCGCTAAAATCTAAATAAAAAACTACGAACTACGAAACCAATATATATATATATGATAATATGGAAAATAAAATAAATGTAAAAATTAAACAATGCACTTGAAAACAGAAAATTAAGCCAAATTAAGGGAAATTAAAGCTGATCCACAGGCTTCAAAACCCTTGCTCAAGCACCATTGATATTAAAGCAAATGCAGATCCGACATGATAAGGTGATTGAGAGTTCAGATCTAGAACGTACCTTCATTTTGGTCGGTGTCATTAAATTCCTTCTCAAGAGCGCGATCGATCATGTCAGCGAAACTATCCTCTCTGGATCTCGGGTCTGACACATTGGTCAGGGCAGCGGTGGCATTGAACTCCGCAGCCGACAAGGTCTCGGCGTCGAAGGCGGCGGTGAAACCGAACAACACAAAGAGATCGCAAATTAAGAAGAGAGCCGCGAGTCTCCTCCTCATTGCGGAGGTCTTAGTGAGAGAACGACAAAAAAAGAAATAAAGAAAAAAAATCCTAGAGAGAGAGAGAGAGAAAGAAGGGAAAAAAGTGAACAGAAAGGTGCGTAGAATAGCAGAAGCGTAAGTTAGCAAAGCAAAGAGTAACTGTGTTGGATTTGCGCCTTTTTGCCTTTATTCTCTTTCTCTTCTCTCTCTGGTTTTCAGAACGAGAGGGAAAAAAAATGGTTTTTAGTTAGCCTGAGAATGGAGGTTGAGTGGAAATTACGAAAAGGTCCTTTCAACTTGATGTATAGTACAACATAAATCCGATGTTGATCTTGCTGATACGCGCTAAACGATGTCGCGTGTAAAGAACGCCCTATTTTGAAGATTTGCCGTCAACAATGTCCAAAAAATATGGAATCCCAGAAAGGTAATTTGAGCTATCAAAGTGGTTGGGCTGTGATTTTCACGCTCCCCGAAGAAAAGCTGGTATTTATTGGGAACCAGGAAGTTTACCTTGTACGGGCCAGGGTTATGGTTAAGATAAGCCCAAAAGGTCGGGCCATTAACCCATGTCAATATCCGGTAAATTTCGGGTTTAGGCTTAGACACGGTTTTTAAATCCTAATCTATTCAAATATTAATGTGATAAATCAATAGTTTTATTTAATTTAATCATTTAAAAGAATAAAAAACTATAGTTTTTTTTTATAATAATTCCTTTTAGTAATACAATATTAAAAAATACGGATATCAGCCGATTGAATCTTAGTTCGATTGGTATTAACATTATTATCAATACAGGAGAATGTGAGTTTGAGTGCGCTTAATTGGGAAGGGACAATGGGTAATTCTAGATATTGTATAAAAAAGAACATATATGATAATAACTTATAATGAGATTAATGTTTTAAAAAATTACGAATATTAGTGAGTTTGAACTTATAATTTTTATTTTTTTTTAAGTTTAGATTTTTTTTTAACTTGACAATTTGAGCCACTTTTGTATTTGTGTTTTTTTAATCCAAGTATGGTATCAAGGTCATTTTTAATCCTAAACTTCATAAGTTAGGTAATGATGTGGCATAATCTCATGGTGTTATGTCATCAAATTTTGACAATTCCAAATTTATTGGCCAAAATAAGCTCTCTTTTTTCCGAAGAAAGTACTATTATTAATAGGAACCATAAACAAAAAAAATTACAATGACATGGCATATAATACAAATGACAAATAAACCACTACAAACTAATGCACAAATGTCATGTCTACAAAATCATCTCAATAAATAGAAAGACAAATTGTCAACAACTGCAGCCCTAAAATAATTCAAAAACAAACCAAAGATGCACCAACTTGATAAAATCACTAAAATTTGCATCTTAAACTGCCATCATCAAATCAACCTGACAATGAATATCAATCAATCAAGAGGCAACTGCCAAAAGCCCCAAGAAACCCACCGTATCAATGATAGCGAAAGATCAATTCTCGAATGATGTATCATCCTCGTCATCATATTGGATATATGACAATTACTATTATCTATCATAGTAAGACCATTTGAGAATGGTTCCTAATAGATATGGTTGCACCGTTACATTGACAAATCTCATATTTACGCTAAAAACATGTCTAAAAACTAAAAATACAACCACATATGTTTTCAAAGAGAACATATTAGATAAAATAAAAATCATGAAAAATATGAAAAAAAAAATAAAATTATGAAATTATGGATAAAATCATAACAATGTACATTAAAATTAAATATATTTTTAGGTGGTTATGTTTTGTAAAATATTAAAATATACTATCATAATAATTTTTTAATTTAATTTTAAAATTTTAATTAAAACGATATTAAATTAATTTGTTACATTAATTCAAAAATTTATACATCTATAAATATGAATATAGATATATTATAGATAGATAATGCATGATTATTATAATTTTAAAATCAGCTGTAGATCCTTTAAAATCATGGCGTTTGGATCATGCTTCACCCCTAGATCCCCTGGATCGACAAATTCATGATAAAATTATTTAAGCAAACTAAAAAATTAGCCTAATCTGACACAAACATGTCCTAGACAACGCAGTGACTGGAAAAGACTTAGGACATAATAAATGATTATTATGATGTTGGAGGTTACTTTATTTTATTATTTAAAATTGACTTAATAGAATATTTAATTTTTTTTAATTTGGTACTTAAATTTGACATTTTTTTTCTTAAATTGGTACTTAAGCTTTTTGGGATCAAATTTAATATCTGAACTTGACTTTTTTTTTTAATTTGGTATTTGTCAAACGTTTTACAAATTACTCTAGATAATATTATTTTTTTATGAAGTAGCAAAAATAATTAATGTATGGTCGACATATAACAAATGCTATGATATTTTTTGTATTTTATATGTTAAATTACTTTTAATTTTATTTATTTAATTATTTATTTTATTAATAGAAAATAATGATTTTTTTAATTTGGTGTCTAAAAAATATTATTTAATATTAATTGGTTAAGAATAGTTCAATGCCTATTTTTTAATATAAATTTACTCTGACAATATTTTTGTAGCATAACAAAAAAAAAAGTTAACTCCATTAATGTTTTGTGTAATTTGTATAACATTTAATAAAATAAATTTATATATCAAATTCAACCTAGAAAAAAAGCTTAAGAAAAAATACCAAGTTTTGGTAGCTAATTGAGAAAAAAAAAATTTACAACCAAATTATTTTTTTAATTTTAATTTTTTTTCCGTTAAACTGAATGTTGATTGGACCTCACATGTGCATTTATTTTTTTACACGTAAATAAATTAATTTCTCAAAAAATTTAAATTATTTTGCACCCAACGACCGTGTTTCGACCCAGAAAAGAACACAAGCTTATGCTTAAATTCTGTAATGATTTAAATCATTCTTGATCGGAAAACCTCCGGCGGAAATTTTTTCCGGCGATACGGAGGTTACCGGAAGTTGGGGATAGTTGTCTACGGGGTCGGCATATTCTCAGCTGTGCTTGCCACGGCAAAAATAGTACGCAATTTGCAATCGAGCTTATGGCGTAACCCAAAGGGATCGCGCCACGTAAGCGATCGTAACACAATGACAGGGAAGACAACATTGGATAATCGGCGACGTTCACCGGGAGGTTTCCTTCGATCTTGTTGAACCCGAGATTAACGGCGACAAGGTTAACGGAGAGTATCAGCTGGTTTACTTTAGAAAGCTTGATGATGAGTTCAACAAAGTGGACAAGTTTTACAGGGCTAAAGCGCAAGCGGTAATTTAAGAAGCGGATGTGTTGAACAAGCAAATGGGGCCTTGATTGCTTTTAGTATTAAAGTTGAGAAGTGAGAACCCTCCAGGGATTCATTTCGACAGGTCTCTGGAGATGACTCGTCTTGCTGCTTCCACTCCATCCGGGGCTAAATCAGCAAGCAGTAACTTTCTCTTCTCTCAAAACCTTTTATCACTATGGCTTTTTCACTCGCTTACCTTACCTTACCTTCTTGTTTGAACTTTGACATTCAGAAAAGGCTGCTCACCTGGAGGCTATTGAAGAAAGCACCCATGGCCAAGCTGATGGTGATGATAATGGCGATCAGGCGATGAGAAAGAGAAACACTCCGACTGTAGAAGCCAAACCATCGAAACCCAAACCCAAGGTCATTGTACCCGCCCACTTGAAATACTTGACCGGGTGAAAATGAAAATACCCTCGAGACTCATTGTTCCACCATTAAAGGTGTCCTCAAGGTTACAAACCATACGGATCTAAGAAAGGTTGAAGAACAACTTAAGCGGGCTTTTGTTGAATTTTTCAGGTTTTCTTTTTCATGGTTGAAACAATGTCGTTTTGTGCAAAATAATTTAAATTTTTTGAGAAATTAATTTAATTACATGTAAAATAAATACACATGTGGCAGCCTACTCAGCATTCCATTTGGTGTTTAGCGAAAGAGTAATCAAAATAATCAAAATTCTAAAAAAATTTAAAAAAAATCTTAACAGCAGTTCTTAAATTCAAAAAAAAAGAAAAATAGTGACCAAAATAAGAAAGAGATAATCTTGAAGTGACTATTTAACTAATTTACCTAAATTAGAGTGAGCAAAATAAGAAAGATAATCTCAAAATTTGTGCTTTAAACTAAACCAACTTATCAATTGAACCAACGTATTCCATTAGTTTAGGATCCATTTCAAATTTTATTAAGGGTCACCATTTTTATTTTTATTTTTCAAACTAGAATTACATTATTCTTTACTCTTAAGAAAGAGTAAATTACGGTAGAGGTCATTGAACTATGGATTTTTTTTTTGCATTCGACTATAAAAAGTTACAAAATAGTCACTCAACTATTAGTATTTTTTTTTTATCACCAACTAGTTAATGTAAAAATAGAAAAACCTAAAATCCTAAGATAGTTAGGTGACTAAAAAAGAAAATTACTAATAGTTGGGTAACAATTTTATAGCTTTTCATAGTTGAATGACTAAAAAATACTTATAATTGTGTTGCTACTAATATAGTTTACACTTAAAAAAACTAATCACAAGAGTATAATTCGAAATTTTTCGCTTTAGATCATGCAAGTCTTTGATAAAATATGATTAACACACTTATTAGTCCCTCTCAATAAATTTGAAGCAATTTAGTCTTTGTAAATTTCGAAAGTGAGCAACTAGGGACAATTAATCACGACGTTAATGTCTTCAACCAATAGTATATAATTTTGATTGGTATAATAACAGTTTTAGCCTTCAATATTTATATATTTTGCCATTTTGACATTAATTCTAAAGAAATCAATAAATTCAGCCTCAACATTCACACAAATATTGCGGGATAAATTTGTTAAATTAAGACCAAATTGACAGAATGTGTAAACTTTGAGGGCTAAATTTGTTATTATATCAATCAAAATCATGTGTAATTTATGAAAAATATTAACATCGTGATTAATTGTCTTTAATTACTCCCTTTTAAAATTGACAATGATTAAATTATTCTAATTTTTTTGAGATGGATCAATTCACTAAATTTTAAATTTAAGAGGGACTAGAGAAGTTTTTTTTACCTTTATTTTTTCCTTATTCTATGACCTTTTGGATGGAGAAAAAAATTGCCATTTTCGATGGCAATATCCAAAAGCTTGGATAACATATTCATAAGGATCACAAAATGGTAAGGAGACAATAAATTTCTCTCCTTTATAATCATTAAGAAACCCCTTCCACTATCATAGAGAGACATAGAAAATCTAGATGTTGCAATACAAGCTTTTCAATGTTTTTTTTTTTTTTTTAACATTAAACCCTTCATATCATATCTGTTACTTTTTATACAATATTTAAAATTATTCATAGTTCCTTTTCAACCTTAAATAGGAGAATAATGTGCTTCAACACATTCGATCTCACGTACTCCTACACTGGTAACAATGTCGATACTAACCGAATTAAAACTCAATCTACTTTTCAATGTTTGTTTTAAGTGCACATAATTTGTTTCTACTATAACCCCTACCAAGCTCATTTCCCATTAATGTGTTCTTAGTCAGGATGCTTTTGTCTTGTATAAAGAGATATCATTGTAGGAACCTATGTGGTGATCTTCTTTACCAATATCATGGCTACGCACTTATTAACTACACATCAGGAGATTGGCCTATAATTTTTAACATGATTAGGATTCTAACACTTTAAGGCACCAACACCACCATAATAGAATTGAAGGCAGACGTTTTTAGATTTGATAAATGATTGAATACTTATTTCGATAAAAGTATTATAGAATATAAGAGTTTGTTTATATTTTTGTTTTATTTATTCTAAATACGGATAAATTAATTATTATACGTTAAATCGAAAAGTAAATTAGTTATTCTGTGTTTTATTTATTCAAAATATGGATAAATTAATTACTACACGTTAAATCGAAAAGTAAATTAGTTATTCTGTTAAAAATTTCATCAAATTTTAATGTTAAAAATTAGTTTCTATGCATCAGCATGAGGTGCACGTGACGCGTCATGTGTAATTATCTGGTTATTCTGCTAGCCACTAGTTTTTAATAGTAGAAGTAAATGAACTTTTTAACAAAAAAAAAAATAGACTAATTTACTATTTAATTTAAGGTACAATAATTAATTTACCCATTTTTAAATAAAAGTGACAAAATATAATCTGACTACTAATATAAGAACTTCCACAACACTTTTACCTAATTATTTCTTATCGAAAATTTTTTCCCTCAAAAACAACTATGAATAGGAGAAATAATTGTATGAAACTGTGATTCCACGTCATCCCTATCCCTTTCCAATAGGAGAATGACAAATCAAATTTTTCTTCCACGTGGAATTACAGTTTTATACAATCTATTCCCGTATGAACAAAGTAGATATCATCTAATATCCACATCCAACCCATGCCATATAAGACTCTCATTTACAATTAACACCAACAAATGTAACTAAACCATGGTAAGGTCATCATCTTTGAACTCATAGATGATCAAGAGGCCACCATGGAAGGGTACAATTTTAGTGTCAGAAGAATAAAAAGGCTAATATATCTTTAATCGAAATAGGCTTTTTTCAGTATAGAATAAAAACAAATGCTTGCAAGCTTGCAGCAACTAAGATAAACAAAGAATTCACCCAATGTCAGCATCACTTGGACAAATAGTAAGCATACGGGTTTTCAAACAAAAACGAGAATACGAATAAAATATAAAAAAACAAATTAAATTATGATTAGAATAGTTATCTATTATTTGTTATTTTACCGAGTTGGTGGTACTCTCAACTAGGTCATTAATTCCGTAATGAATTTATTATAAACTCATTGTTTTTAGGTCTTTAACTCAATAATGAATTACATTAACTATTTTACCGAGTTGGTGGTACTCTCAACTAAGTCATTAATTCCATAATGAATTTATTATAAACTCCTCATTTTTAGGTCTCCAACTCAATAATGAATTATATTTAACTATTTTACTGAGTTTGTGTCACTTTCAACCGGATCACCAGTTCAATAAAAAATTACCATAAGTTAATTACTTTTAATAAGTAATAGATATTATTTTGAGGACAATTGTATCTTCTTATGTAAAATTAAAAAAAAAAAAACTTATACATGAAAGAGTTTAAATCCAAAACATTGCAATATTAAGCCTTCTAACTTTACCATTTTTGCTATTGTATGATGTTATTATATTTTATTATATATATTTAAACATATCGTGAGTATGAAAAAATGTAGTATAATATAAATTATTAAATATAAATAATTTAAATATAAATATAGACATGAATATTTGAATAATTTTATTATAGGTTTCAATTATATTTATTTTTTCAATATAATATCTAGAATTATTTATAATCTATCCGCAATTCATAAATAAAAGAATAATACACTTTAATACGCTTTAATACACACAAACTTACGTCTTCTTATTTTAGTAATATACGTATAATTATTTTTGCATGTGGTGGAAGGTTTCATTTCCATCACGAAATCATGCAACTTTTGAGTGGCCAACATGCCCTTCGACAAAGACCCACTAGCTCTTTTGGAAAAGACATGTATGAATGTGTATCTATATAGACCTAATTGTCTTCCAACATCGACAAGACAGATTTCCGAATGATTAATTTTTATTATTATAAATAATGTGTACATGGATAAGTTTTTATTTCAATTTCATCCAATTGCAATTTTGTAGCTATTAGATTTTGTCTTTGTTGGAAATAGAGAGTTCGACAAGGATCACATTTATTTATATAATTAATTTATATTTATTAATTTTTCGATTTGTTTGTAGAGTTTAGATAATAAATTATTTATTTATTTTAAAATTTATTTTGATGAATATAATTATTTGTTGATATAATAAATAAATGTAAAATAAAATAATGTCAATGAAAATATAAGTGCTACGTGAAAATTAAAATAAAATATTCTTTTGAAAAAAATACAATGGAATTATAATTTAAATAATAAATACTTATAATAATTATATTTTGTAATCAATAAGTACAAAAAAGAATAATAAAAATCAATAAAATGGTTGTGGATGGAGATTATTATATATATATATAATATTCATAGCTGTACAGCTGCCCTCCTGAAGAGGGAAAATTGTACAAATCTTGGCTTTATCTTATGAATATTAAAGTTTGCAAAATGCCAGAATTTGATGACAGATTAAGATAAATTATTATGGTTTTTTATGTTCTTGCATTTATATATGTTTTGAAGTTGACGGTTTGTTGTTTTTGTAATAATGTTTAAAATCATTTATATTCTCTTTTAACTCATAAATAGAAGAATAATGTGTTTTAATGCACTTGAATTTACGTATTCCTGTATTGACAACAATACTCATGCCGGTTGAGTTAAGACTCAATCGACAGAATTTATCAATAATTTAGATTAAGAAAAAAGAATATATCAACAAAAACAAAAAGCAATGTATTTTTTTAAAATGTTTTAAATTCATTTTTATTTATTTCTATTTGTGGGTTACTTAAATGTGTGCTTCTTTTCAATCAATAGTAGCCCCCATTGAATAGATTCCATTTTCATCCACACTCAGTTTCTTGCTTCCACTCAATAAAATCCCTGTCTCTTTCAAATGAATGATTAAATTAAATATGAATATGACATGTAATAATATATAAATATGGTAAATATGAATTATGAGATGTGATAGTAATAAGCATTTTATTTTCAATTTCAATTTTATAATTTACATTATTACAACGTTTTGTTTTTACCTTATTAAATAAGATTAATTTGATAAGGATTAAGTTTTAGCTCAAATGGCATAAATGTTGTTGCTAATGTAGGAAGATGTGAGTTAGAGTGCGTTAATATGTATTGTCCTCCTATTTAAAGTTGGGGAGGGGCTATAAGTAGTTCTACATATTTTTTGTGTCAAAAAAAATATATATAATCAAAACCTATAATGTACAGAGACTAATTTACTCATTTTTTAAGTAGAAAGAACAAAATATAATTTAATTCTTACTGTAAAAGTTCTACGATACTTTTACCGAAAATTTTAATTGAAAAAAATCACATGGTCAATTTTTTACAAATAAAATAATATAATAATCATATTTTGTATTTTATTTATATATATGTTTTTTTATCATATTGTTTTTTAATTTCTTCTCATATGATACCGTTATGTCTCCATGATTTGATGGATCTATCTAAATAACATGGACCTACCCAAATTTACTACCCATACAGTAAAAATAACTGTTTGTAATAGCAGTAAAAGTTAGTAAGTAACAAAAAGTTACTGTAACTGATTCCCCATTATAAATAAGCCTCACTCATTGCCTTCCTCTTCCTCCCATTATAAATAAGCCTCACTCATTGCCTTCCTCTTCCTCTTCCTCTTGTACCTTCCTCCTCATTTTAAGGAACTCTCGTCCCACCGTCTCCAACCGGGTCAACCCATTAACCCATCTACCGACATGGACCGACCCAGATTCGTAATCGATTCCGCCGAAGTCGAACAAATGGCCAAACAATCACGGCAAACGGTGCTCCATCTCCTGCCGTCGTTGGTCAAATCCGCCCAGGCCTTAGCCCGTCCGCCAATCTCGAACTACCACGTCGGCGCCGTCGGGGTCGGCTCATCGGGTCGGATCTTTTTCGGAGTCAATCTGGAATTCCCGGGTCTCCCTCTCAACCATTCCGTCCACGCCGAGCAATTCTTAATCACCAACCTTTCCCTCAATGCGGAACCATGTCTCAAGTTCCTCGCCGTCTCCGCCGCCCCTTGCGGTCATTGTCGCCAGTTCCTCCAAGAGCTACGAGCCGCCGCCGATGTCAACATCCTCATAACCGCCACCGAGAAGGAAAAAGAAAACAAAACGATCAACAATTGCAACGATAAAGACATGCAATTTGCTCCTTTATCTCATTTTTTACCTCACAGGTTCGGCCCCGATGATTTGCTGGAAAAAGACGTCCCTCTTCTCCTCGAGCCTCACCAAAACGGCTTGTCGTTTTGCTCCGATACCCGAAACGGCGAAATGAACGGCGACGGTGACGATTCAAAATACGCGGCTCTGGAAGCGGCGAATGCATCCCACGCGCCGTACAGCGGGTGTCCATCAGGGATGGCGTTAGTGGACGTGGAAGGGAAGATATACAAAGGGTCTTACATGGAATCGGCGGCTTATAACCCCAGTTTACCACCGGTTCAGGCGGCGCTCGTGGCGTACGTCACGAGCGGTGGCGGCGGAGGGTATGAGAGGATCGTTACGGCTGTTCTCGTGGAGAAAGCTGATGCAGTTATCAAACAAGAACATACAGCGAAGCTGCTTTTACAGTGTATTTCGCCTAAGTGTGAGTTTAAGGTGTTCCATTGTAAAAAAAAACATGTTAAAATGTGAGTATAAAGTATAATTTTTATATTTTTATATATAAATATAATCATTTGTAATGGTTTAAAAATGGCAGGAAAAAAAGAAGAAGAGAATTTATGAATCAACTAATGAGAAAACATGAACAAGAATCTGGGTTTGGTTTAAGAAACCAATCATAATTTGTAAATCAACAAGCTAATGAGAATAATATGAATCTTTTTGATGCTTTGTATATCTTTTGCATATTATTGTTTTTTAACAATCTGATGATATCAACTCTGACCATGCTTGGAATTACCTATAATTTTTTCTCAACTAGGATAATGTGCTTCAGCGCACTTCAACTTACTTTTTCTGACAGAAATGTTCATGCCAATTAAACTAAAACTCAATCTACTTTTGCATCTTCATTTAAATGAACTAAATTCTACATTTTATATTTTTCCTATCTAATTTTTTTTAAATGTTAATTTCACTTCGATTAAGTTGGGAATCGAGTTAGATTGAATCTCTAAAAGAAAACAAAGCTTTATTAATATGTATTTTTTTGTGTCTTTATAAAACTCGAGCTCCATATAAACAAGGCTTTGGTTCAATGGAAAAATTAGAGGTTTTGGGAAACTTTGAAGTCTCGAGATCAAAGTTTCACTTTATGTAAATATGTGAATTCTTTTCAAGATTTATTCTGGTTGATTAGTTCGATTTTAGTTAATTATTCACGCTAGGTAGTAGTATTTTTTATTCACCATGTTTTAATATATTAGCTAGTAAATAAATTGGTTTTAATTAATAATTTGTAGCAAATTTTAGCTACTCACATAACTTGTTCGGAAAAAAGATGACATTTTTTTTTTGCTTATTTTGAGATTTTCTTTATTTTTCTAGTTTCAAGTTTAAATTTTTGAACGTAAATCTTATTATTGGTTCTTATCATATTTGCTATTTTTTATACAATGCTTAGAATTATCCATACCCCCTTCCCAATCCTTAAATAAGTGGATAATGCACTTCAACGCACTCAAACCCACGTCCTTCTACACTAACAACAATGTCGATGCGAATTAAACTAAAACTTTAATTATCAAACTATTTATTATTTAACCTAACTAATGTTAGTGAAAGAGGAAGATTTAAAGTATTTACAAAATCTCCTTACGAAGTTAGGACCTATTTTATTAAATATAAATAAAAAATTTTGATCATATTTTTTTTATATAATGTTTATAACTATCCATAACTCTTCTTCAACACATAAATAGGAGAATGATATGCTTCAACGCACTTAAACTCACATCTTTCTACATTGATAATAATGCACATACTAATTAAACTAAGAATCAATTTAAATACTAGTTCAGGATTCGTATTTAATAAAAAAATTTAAGTAATTTTTATTTAATGATTATGATGTTTATTCATACCCTACGTCTAAAATTATTATTAAAAGAAAAAGAGAGGCAAACATGAGATTCCTCGACTCAATTTTGGAGTGGACTGAAATCAATGCATGAAAAGCAAACTGGCCAATTTTCCAATTTCCAGCAATAGTACTTAATTTAAAATGTCAATGATACTGTATTTTAATAGATGGTCGTAGTTTTATTATAAAGCTGTTGACGGTCAAAAGACTACAATTTCTTCTTCCTATTTATTTGATAGTCAGTCGGAGAATTTGGACAATTAGAAACCATTTTCACCATGAAGGCATCGCTCCGTTTCTTAGACGGAGAAAATTGTCAGTAAGAATGGCAATGTAACGGGACGGGAGAGTTAGGGGTCGGTAGGGGCTCCCACCCTAAAATAAAAAAATTTTTATTTCTGTCTTTTTATAATTTATAAAATTTTAAATTAGTTATTATAAAATTACACTTTGACCCTTTAAAAAATATAAATAATTGATTTAATTATGTAAAAATCATAAAAATATAGGCTATGAAAATGGTGAAATTGTATTTTTACTATCGTAAAAATGTACAATTTAATTCTGTTTCCCTCCCCCAATTTTTTTTTTCTAGCTTCACTCCTGACACTGTTCCACAGTTGATATGCTCTGCTCCATGAGCTACTCCCATTTTATTATGGATGCATATTCTTGAAAATTATTATCATCTCCATAGATGTTGAATGCATTTATCTTCGTTTCAATTTAAATTTTAATACTTATTTTTAATATTTTTAAATGCAAGTAAATATTTAAATATAATTTTTTTAAATTATTTAGTAAAATGTCATTTCATATAGTGAAGCACGGGACAAGATAGGGCAAGCAATTACCATAACCACTCCATAACTATTATCCAAAGAAAAGATTCACTCTGCCCAGTCAAATATCCACTTTTCAAAAGAAAAAAATCCCTCTTTAAAATTCATCAAATAGTTCGAGTTTTACCATCCCTAATTACGAGCAGGAGTTATTGAATGTAATTTCGATGGTAGATAAGTAGGGATAGGTGATGTCTTGCAAGAGGAGGAAGGAGGTGGCAGAGTGGAAATTGGGACCGACTTTTCATTAAGTATCTTACAAGCACTAATCGTGCCTCCATTTAATATTTTACCTCAAACAACCCTTATGTTGTTGAGAACTCTTTGTAATATCCTCTCAAAGTGCCTCTGCTGCTGCAATTTTTTTCCCTTTATGTTAACTTTTTTTTAAAAATATTTTTTATATCCGTTTTATGATTCATGTTTAGGGTTCGTAGTTGTCTCTCTTAAGAATGTCGTCTCTAAATTTCGAACCTTGAATCCTCTCTTTAAAAATACAATGTGCCTTACTATTACATCCAATCACTTAGTTACGTACCATATTATAAACTAATGGTGTACAATATTTACATGAGAAATTGGGATTAATGGCTATGCTTTTTGGATTTCTATATAAAAGTATTTATGTTTTATGGTAATTCATTTTCAAACCATAAAAGATATGATTTTTTTTAAAAAAAAAATTAAATAACACAGGCATTGTTATGTTTTTAAAATGGTATAAGTAGCTTAAGTTTTATTTGGGAAAAATTGTTAAAATTGTTATGTTTCAGTAATATTGACTTGTACGGGTAAATATTGGTATTGGTTAGTTCAAAATTTTAATATTTTGAATTTTTTAAAATATTTTTATTTTTTAAAATACATTTAAAAAATAAGAATATAATCATTTTAATTATGTTATTGAACTTAATAAATAATAATTGCAAAATTTAGTATTTATATGAATGTAATTGAGGTATATTAGCATGTGTTTATATTATACATGAAAATATTTAAAAAGTATTAATAAATTTAAAATGGTACACTGAAGTTGTTGTTTGTGATATTTTAGGAATTTATTTATTTGGAAACCTGAATATGCTCCTCGGCATGTAAAACTGCTTTTGCGGCTTGTTTTATATAGGACTCGGGTGTTTCAAATAGAGGTGTTCGTGGGTTAAGCTAGATCTTAATAAAATTTTAGGCCCATTTAATAGGTTCAGGCTCAGAAATAGGTTTAAAAATGTAACTAAATCTGACCTAGATAAAAATGCTAAAATATGGTACGACTCATCTATACTAAATTTTTTATATAAAAAAATTAAAAATATAATACATTAAAATCGCAAAAAACATTAAAATAAATGTTTCTCAACAAATTAAAAATAAATTTTAAAAAGTATTTATCCTTAAATAACACTAAAAGATAGGTGCAACTTAACAATAAAACGCCTATAAAATAGTAGCAAAATTAACAATAAAATAAACTTATACAATATCCAAACAATAACAACAAAATAGTAGTAACATAATAATGAAATGGCCGCAAAACAGTAGGAAAACAAGAACAAAACAATAGATTTTTTTTCAAATTTGGGCCGGACTCGAGCCAAAAACTTTACCGAGGCCCATCCCGTTTTTTAAATGGGCCTTATTTTTTTGTCCAATCCTATTTTTCGAGCCTATATTTTTATTTAAATTCTCTCACTTTTCGAACACCGGACATGAACAGGTATAGCTTCTTGAAGGATTGCTTATCACCCACCACCTGCATATATTAAGTGCAATATGGATGCAGCAACCTATGCGGATCATCGAACTACTAGCTGTGTTGCGGTGCTCCGTGATGAGCATGACACTTTCTTGAAAGCTTTCTATGGTAATCACTTTGCCTTGTTAAATCCATGTCTAGCCGAGGCATTCTATCCATTCGAGAAACACTTTCATGGCTTAAGACTGAAGGTATGGAAACCATTCTCCTCGAAAATCACTGTTTGGAAGTGTTCAATGCTTTAAAATCACAACTTCTGAACATCTCAGGCAGCCTTATTTCAAGCAAGCTATCATATTTATGATATTATTCCTTCTTGTTTAATGAACACTCTTATCTCTGATACTTGTCCCAATACTGAGTGTATGAGAAAAGCTTGCTGACTTGTGTTTAGTTTTAGTCATTTCTACAATATTTGTTTTACTTTCTTGGCTTATTTAAGTTTTTTATCCTAAAAAAAAAAAAAAAGCTTCGATAAGTACACTTATACTTGTAATTATATGAAATTACAAATAAATTTCGAGTCAAACTAGATCAAACTCTTAAACTAGAGGCAAAACTCTCTCAATACTATTTTTAGGGGCGGAGAATGGAAAATTTTGCATTTAGGCCTTTTATAACTCATAAAATTTTATATTAGTAACGGTAAAATTGCACTTTGATCGCCTTAAAATAATAAAATTTTGATTTAATTCTCTAAAAATTATAAATATATAAACTATTAAAAGTGTAATTACATTTTTACTATCATAAAAATATACATTTTAATTCTTGCCCGACAAATATTTCCTTCACTTCGCCCCTGCTATTTTCTCCATCAACAAAATGACTTCACATAAAACAGCATCTTCATTGGCATCAAATGAATTTCTGTAATATGCAGTGCCATTCCACCCATAATTGAGCATTATTGTGACAAAATGCTATGGTGTCCCTATGAAGTGATTAATGATGAAGACTAAATTTTATAATTGAATGCAGCAAAATGTATAATATACAAGCTTTAACCCTAATTCATGCATATATGGTTCGAAATCGAACAATATCAACGGAAGCATTCCTGAGAGACTGTTAGGACAAAGAATAAGAAGAGGACGCCGTGTTCTTTAACGGCACCGATTCTTCGGCGATGCACACCGACACCGGGGCGGGCGGTTGTATCGCTTCTTCTTCATCGCGAATGAACAAATCATCAGCACTTCTCGTCATCCCATGTGCCAAAATGACAGCCAATCCAACCGAAAGGCCAACGATGATATTATCCGTCACGTCGGTTAACATAAGCAATGCAATGGTGGCGACCAAAAGCCCCGTCATCACGATCCGGTCGTCGATGACGAACCCTTTGATCGATACCGGGTCGTCACGTAGGAAATAAAGGAACAACCACGCAGCCATCATGATGATGAAGACTATGAGCGATACGGGGTGCCAAAGCAAGGTAATGAAGAGGACGAACAACACGAAGATCATGTAATTCACACGAAAATACGCCGCATTGGTTCTGATTCTTTGTATGGATTCGTTTATATTTGAAGGGAGGTTTATGGATTTGAAATTCGCCATCTCCTTCCATTGTCTTCGAGTCCCAAGGCCAGATCGGATCTGCTCTTTAGCTCGGGAAATGAAGTTCGATGATGGCGGCAACTCGGCCGGAATTGTTCCGTATGTGGTCATAATAATGTAAGCGGGTGTGAAAAAGAGAGGAGATTCAAGCATACGCTATAGAAATGGGAGAGAGATGAACGTGAACTACATGATTTGCTAAATTCAGGGTGATTATGTTATAGTGCAACTAAATATAGTTTCTGGGTGGGTTATCGGTGCTTCATTTTTGTGTAGCTTTATTATCTGAATTAAATTAATCTAATTTGTAGTATTGGATAGTTGAATCTGTTAAATTGCTAAATTAATTACTTACAAAAGTATAATAAAGTGTCAAGGTAAAAATGCGAATTCGGTAAAAAAGTTGTTAGTCTCTCTATACTCCTATATTTGACTTTTTAAATTAAATTTTTTAAGCTTTTGTTAGTATTTTTTCGTAAAAAAATTATTTAGTATATTTATACTATGCTAACGATATGAGCTAATGAAGGGTGAAATTATATTTTATTTTCAGGGAATCGAAATTAAATTATATATTAAATTGTAATTTTTATGATAACAGAAATATAATTTTACCATTTTAATAATTTATATCTTTATAATTTTTAAAAGATTAAATCAAGTTTTTATATTTTTAAAGGAGTTAAAAGTATAATTTTATCTTTATTAATTTAATAATTTAAATTTTTAAAAAATCTAAATAAAAAATTATCCATTTTAGTTGGATCTAACACCCTTGAAAGTAACTTAATTAATATTATTAATAATTCAACTAAAATTTTTAAATTGAAAAAAAAAATTATAAAGATTAAATTTTAAATTTTATCCACGAAATATTTTAACCAATAATATTTGAATTCAGATATTTTAATTACCATCTACTTCTACTTTTGTGGATAATATCAAATATCCGAAAGCACATTCTAAACCTATTATACTCTTTATTTTTACTATAAATTCATGTTACTAAATTCATTATTCACTTTACTTTTTGAATTTTTTATTTCGACAGGAAAAAAAAAATCGAATAATTAAGATTCTGGTAAAATTTAGATCCTAATCCGTGCATGTAACATGACTGAAACATGCTTATGACGTGAATATACAAATTCAAGCATGTACCAATAAAACCACTCAAGTGACATCAAAATGTTTATCAAAGAAGCTTTCCTGTTCTGATAAACAACAAAAATGCAAGAAAACTAGACACCAATCCTTTTCTTAGCAAAACTCTGTAAGCCGGTTGAACGATATCGGAAATCAGACATAAACACCGGCTGAAAGTAGCAAAAACAATGACCCGAAGCCCTGCAATGATGTCGGAGAATCAAGTATCAGTAAACTACATGAATTATGAACGAGAAATGAGGCCAATAACAGTTACAAAGAAAAAAGTTGTACCAGGAAGACCGATGCCACTCCGCCAGTGATGAGTTCCTTGGCAAGACATCGATTTCTCTTTGAAGAAGTTGCTTCGTAGCTGCATATTTATTGGAAAGAAACATTTTTTTTTTTAAAATAAATTATTCCAAATGTAATATCAGGTCTAAGAAGCATTGTATCAAATGGGATCTTGTTTTGGACAATGTAAAATGGTGAAGCAATCAGCATCTGCTTATGCGATCGGCAGTGAAAGCAAAATTACAGAGAAGTTCAAGTACATTCATAGGTAGAATCAGTACTGTGGAGGGTCCGTAACCTCTCAACAACAAAGCTAGCCCAAGTTGTACCATGCTTCCCCCATTAATGACCTATAAGCTACAGGTCAGGAGTTCAAGCTTAGCCATGTGCAAACTCTTTAGTTTGCCATTGTTTTGTCTTTCAGTCACTATGAGACGCTCTCACTTTGTAAACCTGTTGCTAATTCAAGCACTCGGGCTTTTTGTAGAGTCGGAGGACAAAATCTCAAGGTTCAAACAGAGCACAGACATACGAGAATTGATTACTCGACTTGTTGAGGAATCTCCAGGCTATTGGCAGAAGATACTTCATAGACCTCTCCCAACAGAAGTAGCCATCCATCCCTCAACAAGTACAGTTCAATGGAAAGAAACCTCAAAGTTCTAACGATGAGATGAGAGATCGGTGCAAATGAAGAAATTCAATATTTTCTAAAGCAAAACCAAGCGCAAATAGATTTAAAGGAATCATAAATACAGTTTCAATCAAAAGAAAACTCTTAAGTTCTAACAGTAAGATTGAACTCATATGAGTTTACTTGAATGCAAAATGCACCATCTTCCAAAACCAGGAAAATAAAGAAGCTAAAATAGCAAATTCAACGAAACATGATCAATGAAGAACGCTTCATAACAACAAACTAGCCAAGCTCATATACAACTTTACACATGCAAAATGTTGAATCACTTTTTAGAATCTGCTTCATGCCTTTGGCCATGGAAGTAAGAGATTAAATTTCTAAAACTTGGAAACACTGGAACCAAACTAGAAAAACTAGATACATGTCAATTTTGCCCCGAATCCAGAAATCCAATCCAATCAACCAGAACTGAACCCAAGTTGACCATAAAAGTAAACCTAGACCCGTCCAACCCATACCCGAACTTGGAATGACCTGAATTTGAAATTATCTGAACTTGAAACAACTCAAAACTCAATTGACCAAAACCCGACTTAATCTGAACTTGTAATGATCTAACTCGAAAACGGAGCCACAAACACAAAACAACCAGACAACCCGAACCGAAATGACATTTTAAAACCCAAGTTAAACAGATCCAAATTAATCTGATTCAAAACTCACTTGTGACTTGACCCGCACAATTGACAGGTCTATCATCGAGAAAATAATTTTTTAAACCAAAGGGAACCAGAAGTAATGTAGTATGGTACCCAACAAAAGCCATCAACTTCATATTCACACTTGTATTCAGTACTGACCAAATTGGCTAATAAAAGAATTTCTTTCAAAAAGTCTCATCAAAATCTATTGAAGGTACATTCTAAATCAGAAATTACTATGCTAATTTTGCTAATTGTATAACCAATCATCAACTCTATATTTATTAAAAAGAACAGATCTAGTAAATCAAAATATTTACGTCTATAGGGAAAAACGAAAATTGCCTCCGAAGTCGAATCTAATAAGAAGAAGAACAAAAAAAAATGTGCAAGAGATAAGATCAAGATTGTTACATGAAGAAGGAAGCGGTGACGACCAGACCAATGGAGAGCATTAAGAGGGCTAGGGTTGGGTACCATGCATCTGAGACTGGACTCGTTATTGGCTTTGCGGGAGGAGCCTGCAACAATATCATTAATCAAATTCATAGAAAACCCAAGAAACGCTTCGATATCAATTGAGATATAGATTTACCATTAATCTTTTGCCTCTTCGCCTTCGGATTATGAAACTTTGATCGAAGAGAGTGGGAAATAAGGCACGATTAGCAGTTAGTGAGAGATTTTGAGCTTTATACTAGACTTTGAACTCAAAAAATCTGAGTCTTGCTATAATGGAGCGTGAGATTCGCTACGTCGTGGCGCAGGAAAATATTTGTGTCCTCCTGCCTGGGCTTTTTGGACGGCTTAATACCTCTTTCGGCTCCTAAACTATAGTTAAACTATCACTTGGTCCCTGAGCTTGTGGGTTAGCAGACTTGATAGAATAAAAGATTGAAAGTATTGGGGCTAAATTGATAAAATAAAATAGTATAAATATTAAAGTGATAATTTAATTATAATATAAGGATCAAAAAAGGTATTAAATCTTTTGAGATTGTTCATCTGATTTTAATGCTACGATTGAAAGGATGAACGCCGATGGTGCTAAAACCTGAGTACATTACTCAATTTCAATTATATTTATTTGATTAATTGTATTTAAAACATATAAGTTTTAGGGTAAACTCTCAAAATAGTCACTTTTGTTTGACTCATGATACATTTTAGTCACTTTTGTTTGAAATAATACGTTTTAGTCACTTACGTTATCATATTGTAACATTATAGTCACTGAACCGTTAATTGGCGTTAACAGTAAGCTGATGTGGCATATTAAATCATCATTTCAAGCAAAAATTTTAGGTTAAATTCTACAATTGATCCCTATATTCTTTCATTTTGAGCAACTTATTTTTTTTATTTTCTTTTAATTTTTTTTCTATTTTCTTCTGCTTCTCCCTCTATTTTCCTCCCTTCTTAATTTCTTTTAACATAGTTTTTCTATGTTTTTTCATTTGTTATTTTTTTGAATAATTTAATTTTTTTCGAGTGAGGCAAGCTTGTGGACTAGTTTTAACCAATGAAATTTTAAATTTTGATTGGTTTATGCAAAAGTGAAGTGAATTAGGATAATGAATATTTATATGTATTTTGAATTTATTATAAATAGTAATTATAATAGCAGAATTAAAATATTATTTTAAATTCACAAAAAAACAAATAAAAAATGTTTGTCACTATCCCTTATAATATTTGACATAAAAAAGAAATAAAATAAATATGATTAGAAAGGTAGAATTATACCATATAAATATACAAATATTTTAAAATTTATTTAATATAAGTGATAAATATATTAAAATTTAGGATAAATTATCAAAATAATTATTTTTGTTTACTTTAGGTTATATTTTAATCACTTATATTTGAAATATTACGTTTTAGCCACTTACGTTATCGCATTGTAATATTTTAGTCACTAAGCCGTTAATTGTTGTTAACGGTGTAACGGTAAGCTGATGTGACACGTTAAATCATCATTTCAAAGAAAAAATTTAGGTTAATTTATACAATCGATCCTCATATTTTTTTCATTTTGAGCAATTTAATTTTGTTTCTTTTATATTCTTTTAACTTTTCTTTTTTTTTTTTCATTCTCTTTTGCTTCTCCCTCTATTTTCCTCCATTCTCCATTTCTTTTAACATAGTTTTTCTATGTTTTTCATTTGTTATTTTTTTGAACAATTTAATTTTTTTCGAGTGAGGCAAGCTTGTGGACTAGTTTAGTCTATTGAGTGTTTACAATGTTTTAAGTTAATTTAATGATAAAATTGTATTTCAACCCTTTTAAAATTTAAAATTAATTTGTGCTCTCTCTAAAACAAGAAAAATTATAGTTTAATCTCTTAAAAATTGTAAAATTGTAAAATTTTACATTTTACATTAATATAATGATAAAATTACATTTTTAATTCTTTAAAAATTTTTCTAAAAAAAATTAACTTCACCCTAAATGAATCTCTTATTACCAGAAAAAATTATCTGAATGTTGTATAGTTGTAAGATATCTCCAGAACTCCTTTGCAAGAACACATTCAGATAACAAGTGATCCCTTGTTTCCAACTCCCCTTGCAAAGAGGGTACAATGATCCTCAATATCCTAACCTCAAGAATAAATTGTCTTCCATAGGGAAGCCTATTGATAACAACAATCCATGTGTTGAAAAGATAGAAGGAAAGCTAATGGTATCAGAGTTGTTTGAACTAGATTAGTGGATCGAATTGAGAATCAATTGGTATATTGTTTTGAACAAAGAGATCGAACCTACTTTTAAGGAATTGTTTGAAACTCAAAACAACTGAAAATCAAGACAAAAATTGAAGTTTGGATCGACTTATAATTTTTAATAATTATTATAAAAAATTTAATTTTTATTTAATTATTGTTGGAATTTTAGTTAAACCAATTGAACTAAAAATTAATAATTTGACTGATTTAATCATCAATCCGATTTTTAAAACATTGTATAAGATAACTGTAGGCCCAATTCTTATTGCCCGGGCCCAACACCAAAATTAACCAGCAAGCAAAAATAAACAAGGTCCAATAGTCCAATAATTAAGCCCAAATAGCACAGGCCCAGTACTAAAAACACAGCCCAACAACCTAAGAAATTTTTCAGGGTTTCGGAACCCTAACAATTTTCCTGTGCCGTTAGCAGCCACAACGAGTCCTCACGCCACACGTTTCGCCAGCAGCCCCAGGTCACGTTCACCACTTCGGCGTCACGCTCCATCACGGCTCTAGTGTGCCTATAAAATATGAGATAACAATAGAAGAGGGAGTTTGGGTTTCACTCTATTTTTGGGGGTTTCGTAGGCTATAAAAAGGGGGAATCGAATATAAAATGGGAGATCTTTTTTTGGATTACGATTGAGATATAATAGCTATATACATCGTTTTACAGAGAGATAAAAAGAATCAAAGAGAAAAGCTTTACTTTTTGTTTTTTTTTTCTTTTCGACAGTTTACATACATTAAGATTTTTCTTCTTTGTTATTTATTTTTTTATATATAAAATACGTTTTAAAAAAAGGGGGCCTTACCGGGTTTCCTTGAATGCACTTAAGAACCGATGCGCTGTAGCGGAGGGAGGAAAGCTCGTCGTCGGACTAAGAGAATCCAAACCCTAAAAAACTAAAATGAGAAAAAGGGGGGGGTTCCATTCTGTTTTTCTTTTTTTGAAACAGAGAAAGGAATGAAAGAAGGGTTTTGTTTTTAGGTTGTAAACATTAAAAAGGGCTGGCCCCCCCGCAATTACTTGCTTATGCAGGTGAATATGCGCAATTTCACCCTAAATGGGTAAATTGCTCGATTAGCCCTCCTTTTTACGCTGCTGTTTCAATTGCATCCCCCTTCAGTTTTTCTATTTTTGTTAAATTTGCCCTTGAGTTTTGCGCGCCGCTTCGATTTAGTCCTGGGTCAGGTGCAAGTGTTCAGGAGCTGGGAGTAATTGCATTACTAGCCCCTCAATGTTACGCGCGCCTTACGATTTAGCCCTCTATTCTTCTTTTGTTTTAATTTTGGCCTAAATCTTATGATTTTAATTCAATTTAATCTTTTTTTACTATTTTTTGCACTTTACCATTAAGTTAAACCTTTAATATATCTTCACTACTTTTTATATATATTATTATCATATTTATACTATTATTATATATATATATATACTTGGTTACTTTGTTTTGACAATATCCATTATTTTATTATTATCAAATATTTTTATTTTGCTTCTATTAATACTATTTTATTAATATTATTTTCTTATTTTTTTATTATTTTGTATTTTGTTCATCATCCTTGTTGTTCTATTATTATTGTTATTACTGCCATAGTTTTTAAAATTAATTTTCCTATTATTATTATATTTATTATATCTATGTTTATTACTATAGTTATATTTATTATTAGTATTACATTTATTATTATGCTATTATTACTAATATTTTTACCACTGTTTTATTACTATCACCATTTTACTATACATATTATTATTTTTATATTATTGTTATTATAATTATTTTTATCTTTTTTATCATTAATGTTATTACTGCTATTTTCCTTATCTTATTTTTACTATTATTCGTTCATTTATGTAATCTATCATATTTATTGCATTTTTTTTTACTATCATTATTATTCTATGGTTTGTATTATTGTATATAACTTCAATTTTTGACACCATTCACCGTGTACGACCATTCTTACGCTTCAACCGATTTTTGTTATTTTAAAAAACTACATCGTTTCTATTTTTTTTCCCCAAGTTTATAAAAGCGTTTTTTTTAAAAAAAAAGACAATGTTTCGTGTTTGGAAGTTCGAGAGATCGTGTCCTAACGTGCTGGGTTTCGATTTTTTTTCATTCGTCCAAATGCCCAAATATCCACTGGGAATTTGGACCGTGTTTTAAATGAGACAATGTTTTATGTTTGGGAATCCAAGGAATCGTGCTCTAACGTGCTGGGTTTCGGTTTCTGTTTGACCAAATCATTAAATATCCTTTAAAACTGTGTCCGTTTTTTTAAATTAAAAGCCAAGGCAATATTTTGTGCTTGGAGGTTTTGAGAAATTGCGTCCTAACGTGCTGGGTTTCAATTTTCTGCTCGTCCAAAGGACTGAATATCCTTTTAAATTTTGATCGTGTTTAATCAACCTTAAAAATAAGGCAATATTTCATGTTTGGAAATTTGATGGATCGTGCCCTAACGTGCTGGGTTTTGGTTTGTTCATTTGGCCAAACGATGGAATACCCCTTTTTTAAAATGACAATGCCTGAATTCTGGAAATCATGAAGTGATCTTGGTGTCAAAGGTTTGAAACATCGTATTCTAACGTGCTGGATGTGATATTTCATCCTTTTGAAACAAAAGAATTTCGATATCCAATTTGAATTACCCCAAACTTTCTCCGAAAGATCCATTTTTTAAATTCTCTTTCTAATTTTCGATACTAGGATATTAATCAATCAATAAGGTACCAATTTTGGGCGTTACGAGGGTGCTAATCCTTCCTCGTGCGTAACCGACTCCCGAGCCCGTTTTCTTAAAATTCGTAGACCAAAATATTTCCTAAGTGACCCAATCGCACTTCTAAAAAGATTGGTGGCGACTCCGTTTTTCTTTTTAAAGTCGGCCCATTTTTTAAACAAAAAATTGGTTTCGACAATAACAATTTAGTTACCCAGAGAAAGATATTGAAAAGGGAAAGAAATTGATAGATGAAGATGAGATGCAGATTTGAACGTTATAGATAATATTATTAAATCGAGAATATAAAATTATAATCGAATACAAATAACATTAAAAAATGATAATTTAAACTTTGAAAACTATTGTCGAATTTAATTACTATATCAAGATAAATATTATTAAAAACAACAATTACGAACGGATAAGTAAAAAAAATTATTTGACCCTATCGAGAAATAAGATGATGCATGCATGTCAAACAGATGTCAATTTAAACTTCTAATGTAATGACAAATAAAAAGTATTTACTACCACATGTCCTATAAAAACCCATATAAATTACATTAAACCTATAAAGATCCTCATGCAGAGAATTGTTATATTCTTGTGCTTCGAGGTGCCTACGCAAAAATCAACACCAATTTGTTCACTTCCTGTTCTTCGTCTTCACGGCATACTTTCCCTCTCCCAAGATGTTTTCCGATATGTCAGATTTACCGGAGACCTGGTTATCGCCGACAACTCTTTTCCTCTTCCTCAACATAATGGTCGGTACGATCTTCTTTATCTTCCGTATAACTCCTCACAAAACACCGTACGTCGCCGACGACGGCAACTCATCATCATCATCCTCGCCGTCACTTGACCGATCTCTGTCGTTCTTCGGCCGCGTCACGTCTTTCAACTTCTCGACGTACAGTTTTCCTATTTCGAGCCAAGACGTCAACCGTCATTTCCTCCAAACCGATGACGGGTCAGCAGCCCACCGGGTGGAGCGAGCCCCGTCGATTCTCGAACGAGTCAAGTCCAATTTTTACAAATATTCTCCTCAAAGTCCAGAAACGGATTGTATTGAACCGGCTCAACAATCACTAATCAGCCGAGCACCGTCGCTCTTAGCGCGAGTCAAGTCGTTTTACAAACCGGACACCGTTAAACCAAACGAAACCGAACCCACTGTAACTGGTTCAAACGGTTCCGAAACGGGTTTAAGTTCGGTTCATGGGGAGATAAAGAGAATCCAATCAGAGCCTATGGTAAGACAAAGGGAATTACCAGAGAAGATGAAGAAATCAAGGCGCAAGGTAGAAAAAGAAGTGGAGATGAAACGAGCGGCATCTACAGGGATCGAGAAAACGACGCCGTTTGAAGACGACGATCATGGTGTCGATGCAAAAGCTGATGATTTCATTGAAAAGTTTAAGCAGCAACTTAAGTTGCAGAAGTTGAATTCTCTCTTGCGTTATAGGGATGTGCTTAAGGGCAAGTAATGTAAGTTTTATTGTTGCCATCCTTGGTACTAAGCCCCTAGAGTCAATTTAATGTTTGGGTCAAACTATTTCAAACGAAATAGTTTTATTGTATTATTTATGTTATATTTTTATCCAAATAATTAAAAATTAGCCATATCCTCAACGTTTACAAATTGGGCTTTTTTTTTAAGTATTAAATTAGGTTTTTAAGAATGATATTAATTATTTTAAAGTTATCGGAGACGGAAAAGAGCGTAATGCATGATTTTCGGGGACATAAAAATAAGTGTAGATCTAGAAATTCTCAAGTAGGTCAACTTTTTGAATTGTTACCGAATTTATTAGTAAATAAGAGACAATTTGACGATTTGAAACATGTTAATAACTGGAGAAAAAGAAAGTAAAAGCGAGAGCGAAATAGAAGCAACTTAAACAGTGGAATCGGTGTTGTGGTAGAGCAATAAAAGCTGTAATTTGAAACTCTTAAAATAATAAAAATTTAATTTAATCTTTCAAAAATTATAAAAATATAAAAATTTAATTTAATCTTTTAAAAATTATAAAAATATAGACTATTCGAATGATGAAATTATATTTTTACTATTATAAATATTAAAATTTAATTTTAACCTCCTAAAATATTCTTTTTCCTTCACCCCTGCCTATTTACATTGTAAACAAATAATTTAAAATAACAAAATTATGAAGAAGTTTATATGAAAAACAAAACCATATACAGCAGATTGATTGTTTCATCATTCATATTGATTTTAACCCCCCTTAGTCTCATACGAATGATTTGTTTAACCCTATCCGTTAAACCTTGTTCAGCTTGTTGTTTCCTGCCAAAAAGTCTTCAATTTCTCTCCCCCCATATGAAATAGATATAGATTGTCCATGCTAAGCGCAACATAACAGATATGAGGGATTTGCCTTTTAACTTTGCACATGCCTATCTTAGCTCATGACATAGCTGCAGCACCATCTGCCAAATAGGTTTGGTGAAGGAACATTCAAAATAAAGATGATCCCTGGACTCTTGTTGCATCATACAAAAAATACATCTGTCATCAATAGTTATCCCCCAATTTGAGGTCCTATCTTTAGTAGGTAACCTGTTCCACAAAGCCATCCAAGCCTCCTCCATGGTGCACTTTAACAGCTTTTGGCCGTATCTCATTCCAAACTTTTTTCGTCACAAAACATCCTTGCGGAACAGCAATATCAGTTGGTAGAGTAATCACCTGCAAAGCTACTTCCCTTAACGTTAACAGCTTCTTCCAACGACTCCAACTATAGCTTTGAGAGAAAGGCAATTGCATCAAATGCTTCCCTTTGAGTATATAAGCTTCTATTCATGTTATCCACAAAGAACCCGATTCCATAAGAATAGCCCAAACATGACCAATTATGCTAGCTTGATTCCAACTTCTAAGATCTTTGAAACCAAGCCCTGTAGCATTTTCCTCGGTTCCTTTCCAAAGAAACCTTAAACAAATTTGGTTAATTTTCTTTAGAATAGCTTTAGGAAGCAAAAAACATCTCGCCCAATAATTTTGAATATTGAATAACACAGCTTGTATAAGTTGAGCTCTACCGGCATAAGATAAGAACCTTGCTGCACAAGAGTGTGTGCGCGCCTTTACTTTATCCTATAATGGTGCACAATCCATTTTAGTTAGTTGGCGAGTCATAAGAAGCACCCCTAAGTACCGTACAGGGAGCTTGCCAATTACAAACCCTGTAAGTGCTTTGACCTTATACAACTCATTTTCAGTCATTCCTGCAGAATAAAGCTCACTTTTGAAAGAGCTCAGCTTTAGGCCAGAAAAAGAATTAAAACTGTTTCAACACGAGCTTGTTATAGTATATGTCACATGTGTTAATATTCTGTTAGCATTCGGTTTTTAGCTAACAAATTATTGTTAGGCATAATTTTCTATATAATCTTTGTATCAAGGTATGATCAAGTATGAATTCAGTTGTTAATAATATACATTCAAAATTCAAGAAACAGAAAATAGCTTGTTCTTTCTTAACCTGATTCTCTCTTCTAGCATGGTATCAGTCGCTCGGTAGCTAGTCCTGGTGTGTGCTCGTCATGTCAACACATATTGTTGATCCTACTCCGCATTCTGCTGATCCTGTTCTTGTTGATTCATCTGATTCCTCCTTCTCGGGTGATCGATTAGTAAGCTCGTTCCCTCGCCATAAGATCGTCAAACTGGACGGTAGCACGTTTCTTCAATGGCAGAAGCAGGTTCGTCTTATTCTCACCGGTTATGGTTTGGAAGGTTTTCTTGATGGATCGGTGACGGCACCTGCCAAATATGTTCACACAACTGATGGCTCTCGACTAATCAATCCAGCAGTTATAGCTTTCAATCAGCAAAACAGTTTGCTTACCTCGTGGTTGCTATCTACCATTAGCATCTCACGTTTTCCAGCCTTCAATCATGTTGAGACAGCCGCAGATGTTTGGACAACGGCCACGAAGCTCTTCGCTGCTGATACTCGGGCCAAACAGTCACGGTTACGCCTCGAACTTCACTCGCTTCGGAAAGGTAATCTCTCCATCTCTGATCTGGTTGCTAAGATGCAGGGCCTATGTGCTCTCTTGGAGGCATCGGGATACTCTGTTTCCGATGATGACCGGACCGATATTCTCCTGGCGAGTCTTCCTCCTGAGTTTGACGCCATCGTCTCGTCGGTTTCCCTATCTCCAATCCCCTTGCCTCTTGAGCGTGTGGTGGACGCTTTGCTCGAGTTTGAACAGCGTCAAGCCCGTGCTGTTCACAATGTTCTACTTGCGGCGAACATGGTCGAGCGTCCCTCTTCTGACACGGCGGATGCTCCTAGTCGTAGCGATCGTGGCGGTCGCTCCTTTGATCGTGGTCGGGTTCGCGGGTTTCATCCTCGTGTCCAGTGCCAGATCTGCAGTCGTTATGGCCACTTCGCACAATGGTGTTTCTACCGTTACCGTCGGGATGATTCTTCTTCTGCCGATCCAACCTCTTGGCGTGGTGATGATAGAAGAGGACAGTTTCAAGATGGCCACTGGAACGGTCAAAATTAGGGAACGAATGGTCAAAATACAAATGAAGCCTTTAGTTTCCAAGGAGTTCGGCCGGTTATGGATAATATGAGTTCATGTGGGCCCCCTATTCATTCACATGCACCGTTTGGTGCTAGATCACCTTCACGTGGGTGTCCACCTTCTCAACAAGCAGTTCGTGACCATGGTGGGCCATATAGTGACGCAAGGGGTAAGTTTAGTGGGCCGTCTCATGCGCATATTAATGCCCAATTTCATGGGCCATCTCATGCGCATATTAATGCCCAATTTCATGGGCAATTTGGGGCGCATGGTTCTAATTTTCATGGACCGTATGCCTTTGAGAATAAATCGGTACCTTGTGGACCTATTCAACCACGGCCCTCGACTGAACAAAATTGTTCTACACATAATGCCTACTGTGCTACTGTTCAACCGTCCCGGGATGCTGGTGACTTTGATCGACCGTGGCGCACGAAACCGAGAGCTCGTGTTTTTCCTGTTGATTCTTCCCCGTATGACTCGTCTCAATTTGTTGGGCTGCCTCCACGGGTGTCTGATTTACGTGCTTCTGATTTTTCTGATACCACGGCTTATGATTCGAATTTCAACCGTACAAGTTCTTATGATCCGCTGGCTGTAGGAAATGCGACCTGGTGCCCAAACTCGGGTGCTACTCATCATGTGTGTCAGAATACTTCTGCTCTCAATTCCTCCAACCCGTATACAGGTATCTCTTCACTTCGAATGGGTAATGGTGCTGCTACTAAAATTGCTTTTATTGGGAACTCAATGCTTGCTACAGAAAAGAAAGTTTTACACTTGTCAAATGTCTTGTGTGTACCTAGCATCCGCAAGAACTTACTTTCTGTGTCTAAATTTGCTGCTGATAACAAAGTATTTTTTGAATTTCACCCTTCGTATTGTGTGGTTAAGGATATCCAGACGCAGGAAATATTGATGCGGGGACGAGTTCGCGATGGACTTTACTATTTTTCGACCAGTTTGCCAGATGATTTTCCGGTGGTACATAATGCCTCCATTCGAGATACTAGTTTGAATAATAATGTGTTTACGTTGTGGCATAGGAGACTAGGTCATCCATCTTCCACTGTAGTGAGAAATGTTCTTAGTCAATGTCACATTTCGTTAAATAAAAATTATTCTGATGAAGTGTGTGTAGCGCGTCAGCAAGGGAAATCGCATAAACTACTGTTTTCACAATCTCTCACTAAGTATGATGAGTTGTTTGAGCTTGTTGTTTCTGATCTCTAGGGACCAGCTTCTGTTACTTCTGATGGCAATCTATACTATATCTCTTTCATTGATATGTGTAGTCGTTTCACGTGGATTTATTTGATTAAACGTAAATCACAGGCTCTTGATTGTTTTATTCAGTTTAGACAGAAGTGTATTAAGAAATTTCAGAGTGATTGTGGTGGTGAGTTTCGGACGTTTGCCTCTGTTTTAGCTAGTCATGGTATTATTCACCGGTTATCGTGCCCTTATACATCAGCGACCCCATTTTGTTCTGATGTAAACTGGTCTTACCTTGTTAGCTCAGGCTCATGTTCCGATGAACTATTGGGGTTATGCTTTTCGTAGTGCTGTGCATATCATTAATCGACTTCCCACATCTGTCTTAGGTGATCAGTCTCCGTATCAACGTTTGTATGGTCACCCACCAGAGTATGAACATTTTTGAGTTTTTGGATGCTGTTGCTTTCCCTGCTTACGGCCATTTGTTTAACATAAGCTTGATTATCGTTCTCAGCCGTCTACTTTTCTTGGGTACAGTTCCCAACATAAAGGTTATTTCTGCTTACTGCCAGATGGGAAGGTCATTATTTCTCGTCATGTGATTTTTGATGAACAGAAATTTTTGTTCTCGTCTTCGGGCTCTCTTTCTGGTCATCCGCTTTCACCCATGAGTCATCCTACATATGTTCCTGTTCTCAGTCAGCTGGTTCCCTCACAGAGTGCGGTCTGTTCTGGCGATAGTGAAACCCCATTCGTTGATCCTGTACATGCCCGAGCACCTACGACCACTTCTAGTACTGCATCACCGACCTTCACTTCTTCTCTTGATGTTCGATCGTCCGATCATACTAATGTTTTACAACCTGTTTCCAGCTCTTCCGCAGCTGACTTTTTGGCAGACCTATCAACTCTTCCAGGTGTTCCTCTTGTGCGAGAACCTCAGGCTGTTAACACCCATTCAATGGTCACTAGGGCTAAAGCGGGAATATTTAAGCCAAAAGTGTTATCTGTTGACACAGTCGATTTTGAGCCTAACTCGGTTGAAGAGGCTCTTGCTCATCCTGACTGGCGGCAGGCAGTTCATGCTGAATTTAATGCTTTGTTAGCCAACTCCACCTAGACACTTGTCCCTCTTCCGTTTGGCCGCAAAGCAATTGGTTGCAAGTGGTTGTTTAAAGTAAAAAAGAATCCCGATGGATCTGTTGATCGGTGGAAGGCAAGATTAGTTGCCAATGGCTGCTCTCAAGTACCAGGGTGTGATTTCACAGAAACATTCAGTCCCGTGGTCAAACCAGCGACTATACGAGTTATTCTTTCTGTTGCTGTGTCTCGTGGGTGGCAACTCAGGCAAGTTGATGTAAATAATGCATTCTTGAACGGTGATTTAACTGATGAAGTTTTCATGCAGCAACCCCCGGGGTTTGTTCAAACTGGTTCGCATGGTGAACAACTAGTGTGTCGTTTGAATAAAGCTCTATATGGCTTACGACAAGCACCCCGTGCATGGTTTGACAAGCTGAAGACATATCTTGTTGGTACTGGATTTACGGTCTCTAGGTCTGATGCTTCGTTATTTGTGAAGGTTCTTGACGAGGTTACATTGTATGTCCTTGTTTATGTGGATGACATCATTGTCATTAGAAATTCCTCTGCCGAAATTGCTAGCTTTATTCAACAACTTAACGATAAGTTTGCACTTAAAGACTTAGGTGAGCTTCATTATTTTCTGGGGGTTGAGGTGAGCAAATCTCCTGCTGGTAGTCTTCACTTGTGTCAACAAAAATACATTAAGGAGCTTCTTACTCGCTGTTCTATGCATAATGCAAAACCTGTTTCTACACCGATGGTTAGTTCGCCGGTGATGTCTAAGGAAGAAGGAGAACGCCTTGCTGATCCCACTGAGTATTGGAGTTTAGCTGGTGCTCTTCAATATATTGTCTTCACTCGACCGGATATTTCATATGCGGTGAATCGGGTCTGTCAGTTTATGCATGCTCCCACTACAGTGCATATGATAGCTCTAAAGCGTATTTTGCGATATCTCTGTGGCACACTGTCTCATGGTTTGATTTTTAGTCCATCTGATAGACTTTCTTTGGTCGGCTATGCGGATGCAAATTGGGGGCTTGATTTTGATGATCGTCGATCTACAACAGGGTATTGTATATTTTGGGACTGCTCCTATCTCGTGGTGTTCCAAGAAACAGCAAGTGGTCTCGCGGTCCACAACTGAGGCTGAGTATCAGAGTTTAGCTGCAACTACTAGTGATATTGCTTGGCTTGTGTCTCTTTTGTCCGAGTTAAAACTCACCTCTGATGATGTTCCTACTGTATGGTGTGATAACACCAGTGCTGTTGCTGTTTGCAGCAAATCCGATTCTACATTCCAAGTTTAAGCATGTCGAACTTGACTTGTTTTTTGTTCGTGAAAAGGTGGCTAATGGCGAGTTGATTGTTGGTGAGGTTCCGGCCAGTGATCAGGTGGCAGACATTCTTACTAAACCATTATCTGTAACCTTGTTCACTCGTTTTCGTCATCTTCTTCAGATTGCACCATTAGAAGAAGCTAGGTGAATGTTATAGTATATGTCACATGTGTTAATATTCTGTTAGCATTCGGTTATTAGCTAACAAATTATTGTTAGGCATATTTTTCTATATAATCTTTGTATCAAGGTATGATCAAGTATGAATTCAGTTGTTAATAATATACATTCAAAATTCAAGAAACAGAAAATAGCTTGTTCTTTCTTAACCTGATTCTCTCTTCTAGCAGAGCTTAATCCACAAAATAGAACCAGTTCTTCCTTTTGCAAAAATCAACAAGTCATCAGCAAAGCATAAGTGGGTCAAATGGATCTTCTTAGTTTTTGGGTGATAATGAAGAGCCCATCCTCAACTACAGCATCAAGAAGTTTAGAAAGAGCATTCATAACTGAGAAAGAGGTAAGGGGACAATGGATCCCCTTGCCTCACCCGTTTAGCACCTTTAAAAAAACCCCACCAAGCCTACATTGATGGATACAGAAAATCTAGGAGTTGTAATGCATACCCTTATCCATTCAATAAATGTTGAAGGATACCCCACAGCAAAGGGAAAGCCCCAACTTACTGAGTCAAATTGCCTTCTGCAAGTCTACTTTAAGAGCACATTGAGGAGATATTGACTTCCTTCCATAGCCTCGAACAAGTTCTTATGCAAGGAGGATATTATCAAAGATACGTCTTCCTTTCATGAATGTGGACTGATTTCTTGCAATGGATTTAGGTAAGTAACTTATTCAATCTAGCCACCAGGATTATTGTATTACATTTATGAACCACAGTACAACAAGAAATAGGTCCATAATCTCCATATACACTGTTATATATTAAACTTCCTAAGCTCCTTCTTGAGTCTCTTCCTTTTTTGAAAAAGTTGAATCATAGGGATACCTTCAATTGGAATAACCAAGATTGTTTGGAATGTGAGGGGGATGAACGACCACTGAGAAGTACTGTAAATAGGGTCACCAAACTTCAAGTAAACGTTATATGTTTGATGGACACTAGAATAAAGAGTAATTTGCAGCAGATTGTTGATGAATGGTTTCGGGGTTTGCATTTTTTGCTTAATCATAATGAAGATAATAATGTTAGAATATTAATTTTGTGGCAGTGTAGCATGTCTTTGAGCTTTGTTATCAGTATAGATCAAAGTATTACTTGTGAATTATGTGTTCAAGCATAGGTTTTTTACTGTTATACATGGAAGGAATGAGGGCATTGCAAGAAGAAGATTATGGAAGCATTTAGTTTATTTGCAGGCTGACAAGTCTTGGGTACTTGCTGCTGGCGACTACAACATCATAGCAAATGTTGAAGAAAGTTTTGATCCACATAGTTGTCGTCAATTTGCAGGTGATATTTTCAATTTTCATGACTGTACATTTACGATGACTGTACATTTACTTAGTGTTCAGGACCACCCTTATATGTTGGTCTATCAAATCATCGAAACAAGAGTTTTTTGGCCAAGAAACTTTGATAGGGTACTCATCATCAATGGAAGCTGACTTGCTTTTTTGCACATTCTGTCGTGGAATTTGTGTCTCCACACATTTCTAGTTAAAATATTTTTTTTACTTTCAGTTTGTGATTGTTATTTACTATTCAAAATCTTCCTCTTAAAAATATAATGTGTCTTAATAAAAAAATTTAAGTGTATTAATGATTTAAATTAACACATAATATCAATAATAATAGAATTATTATTAAGTACGCTTTAAGATGGTGAGATATATTCCATTTATTTATTTCTTGGAATTTTTAAATATTTTTTAAAAAATATAGTGTCATTGATTTAAGTCCTCACTAGCGTAATACCAAAAATAATAATTCAAATAAAAGGTAAACTACACTCTTAATGACTAAACTATGGTTAAGTTTTCGTTCTGGTCACTTAATAAAAAAAGTTACAATTTGGTTACTAAATTATTTGGAAGTTTTTTATTTAAATCACTGAACTATTCAAAAGTTTTATTTAAATCACTAGGCTATTAAGTTCTTTTTTAAGAAAAAGTTCTGTCAGCGAGCTCCAAGCGACGATTCAGAGATCGATATGATGGATCAATACCTATCAACAAGTAGAGAAACATACATTAGATCCAAGCCGATTTGATGGTCAATGTTAGAGATAAAAAAAAAACTGTTTGAATTTTGACCTGCAAATTTGTGACGTCTAAAGTTGTTTCATGAAAAAAACTGAACTATAGAAGAGAAGGGTAAAGAGAACTCTTGGTGCAGGTAGTGCAAATAAAGAAAGTCATTAGTATCAGTTTTAATAGCTTAATGACTTAAATAAAAACTTTAAATAGTTTAATGACCAAATTGTAACATTTGTTAGTTAAGTGATCAACCTAAAACTTACCTATATTTTAATGACTAATAGTGCAATTTACCCTAATAATTAAAAGTCGAAAATATATTAAATTAAAATTTAAAGATTTTAAATGCCCATGCAGCAACATTTATTTTTCTACTTCGAGGCGCCTAACACCAAATATTCACTTCCTTTTCTTCGTCTTCTCAGCAATATACTTTCCCCTTACCATGATGTTTTCCGGTATGTCAGATTTAACGGCGACCTGGTTATCGCCGCCCTCTCTTTTCATCTTCCTCAACATAACCATCGCCACCATCTTCCTCATCTCCCGCCTCTGTCCTCACAAAACGCCCTACGTCGCTGACGACTACAACTCTTCATCATCCCCACCGCCGTCACTCCACCGACCTCCGTCGTTCCTCAGCCGCATCAAGTCTTTCAACTTCTCGACGTACAGGTTTCCTCTTTCGAACCCAGACATCGATGACGACTCAGCAGCCTATCGGCTGGAGCGAGCCCCGTCGGTTCTCGAACGAGTCAAGTCCTTCAACTTCTACAGATATTCATATTCTCCTCAAAGTCCAGAAACGGATTGTATTGAGCCGGTTCAACAATCACTACTCAGCCGAGCACCGTCGCTCTTAAAGCGAGTCAAATCGTTTTACAAACCGGATTCTGTTAAACCAAACGAAACCGAACTCACTGGAACTGATTCGAACGGTTCAGAAACGGGTTTAGGTCCGGTTCATGGTGAAGTAAAGAGAGTCCAGTCAGAGCCTACGGTAACACAAAGGGAATTATTAGAGAAGATGAAGAAATCAAGGCGCAAGGTGGAAAAAGAAGAGGAAGAAGTGGAGAAGACGACGCCGTTTGAAGACGAAGATCATAGTGTTGATGCTAAAGCTGACGATTTCATTAACAAATTTAAGCAGCAACTTAAGTTGCAGAGATTGGATTCTATTTTGCGTCACAGGATGTGCTCAAATGGCAAGTAATGTAAACCTACATTTAAAAAATAATCATAAAATCGAATAGATAAAATATTATTTGTATCGATTTGAATTTGATTTATCGTAATACTTTTGTAGGATAAATTATCAAAATAGTCACTTTTGAATGTTACGTTTTAGTTACTTATGTTGTCGTTTTATTACAAGATGGCCACTTTGTCGTTAAGATATGTTACCTTCTAAACGGTAGTTCAACGTGGCAGTTAAAATGGGTTTTCATTCGACCATGAAGTTCTCAAAATAGCCGGGCAACCACAATAGCAAGCAATTATAGAGGTTGGTACGTCCATTTCTTCTTCTTCTTATCTGTCGTTCTGCTATTCTTTTCTCTTATGGTAACAAAAAATATCCAACCGGGCAAAATTTTGTATTCTATTTTCATAAAAAAAAAAAAATCAACTTTTCTCATCTCAACTGGAGATACATGTTGGCATTTAAAATTCTTTAACTGTCACTTCAAACTACCGTTTGGGAGGTAATAGATCTTAACGATAAAGTGACCATTTCGTAATAAAACGATAATATAAGTGACTAAAACGTAACATTTCAGACATAAATAACTAAAATGTAATCTAAAAAAATAAAAGTATGTATTAACAGTTAAAAATATATATAATGAAAAAAAAGAATGTATAGCGATGGAATAATTGTTAATGTGCATGCGCAATGGAATAGTTGCTGTGGCATTTGTCTCGTATGGAACGTGATCAGTTGTGGATGTAGATCAACTAATTCATGTCATATATTTTTTAAATGTCAGTTTCAATAATTTAAATCTTAATACGTAATTAATTTCATAGAAAAAATTTAATACGCAACTTGTTTTTGGTAACAAAGAAAAAACCAAAGCTTGAAAGCTATAAAGTTGACATCATAGACATGGTTTCAGACAATGACATCGATAATTACAGACACATAATAAACCAATTGGTCGGCAAATAATAATATTTAAACTGTACCAATATAATGATATATATATTTGTCAAATATGCAGGAGCATGATGTATATATTTCCCTTTAGAATATTTATAAATGGAAGTATGTAGAAGTGTTTATGGGCAGGTTCTACTTGAGTTTAAGCATAATACTATACTTGCTAATGGTGGGTAACTCGTTTAGGCCTGAAGGCTCCTCTCCCAAAATTTGGGAGGGTTTGGGTAAAAATATTAGGTTCAGAAAATAGGCTCGAATAAAAAGATTAGGCCGCTCGAGCTTGAATATTCAATGCCTGAATCCGGCCTGATCCATTTTATGTTTATAATGCTTTATATTATGTTATTTTTATATATTATGTAATTTAGAACGTATTAAAATATAAATTTATACTAATATATAATACTACTCTAATGTAAACATTAAAATAATATTAAGATGACTATATAAAAATTTTCAATAAATAAAAAATTGTATAAAAATTATCAAATACTAAAATAATATAATATAAATATTTTTAAAAATTAAAAAATAATATAGGTGGGGGCTTAAAATTGGCTTGGGTTAGTCTTTTACAAATATGAGTGGGTTAGGACAAAATTTTAAACCCATATTTTGGGTTGGGCCGAGCTTGGGCAAGTATAAAGTATGTTAATATCATGCTTAGGCCCGACCCAATCCATGAGCATTTCTAAATGATATTAATATATTTTATGCTTGCTCAAGTTTGACTCGGTCCAGCTCGAAATATGGACTTAAAATTTTGTCCAGACTTGTCCATATTTGCAAAAGACCAACTCAAGTCTATTTTAGGCCTGTCAATATTATTTTAAATTTTTTTAAAATTTTTTTATATTATATTATTTTAATATTTAATAATTTTATACATTTTTTATTTATTGAAATTTTTTTATATGGTAATCTTAACATTATTTAAAGGTTTGTATTATATATTTAGTATAAGTTTGTTTTTTAATGTATTCTAAATTATATAATATATAAAAACGGGCCTTGAATGTTTAAACTTGAACCCGACTTATATTTTAAATGGGCCTAATTTTTTTACCCAAATTCATTTTTCAGGTCTAATATTTTTACCTAAATCCTCTCAAATTTCGAACGGACTTTTAAATCTGGATAGATAACCCGGCCTATGAACAAGTCTAGAAGTATGTATTGTATGGAAAAAAAATCCTTAAGAAAAATCAGCAAATCTTGTGATAGCAAAAACAAAATAAGCAAGAACAACAATAGATAGGATCCTCCTTGTACCCACCGAGATCATATACCCATATCAATAGGCTTATAGGAATTAGGGGTGTTTTCTATTACGACGATGACTTTTCCATTGTAGAACTAATTTTTTGAATTAAAAGTGATTTTTTCATCCTAAAAAAAAACTTTTAGTTTTAAGATTTTGGATTAATATAATTATTTATATATATTTTAAAAAAATAAAAAAATTATTTTCATATTTGATTAATATAATATTTATATATGAAATATATAAACGTAAAATGGTTAATTAATTAAAATAATTAAATCTATAATTGTTTAATTCATTCTAATATTAATGATGAATTACATAATTGTTTATGTTGTAGTTTATAATTATGTGGTGTTGATGTATGCTCTAGCTTAAATAAACCTTGTTGAAGTGAGTTTTTTTGTTAGAATTAAATGTCTTTCGTTTTTAATGTTGTCAGTAAATAAGGTTATTTATTGGTTTGGGAAGTAATTTTAAACGAATTGCCTCTTAGTTACTGAACAAGCAATGAGAAATTGGTTGCTCGGCATTGAATTAGTAACTAGAACTAATTTTATTAAAGACATTGAAGATATCCTTGCGTCGATGATCGAATCTATAAATCAAACAAAGATTTTACCTTTGGCTAAAGTTTTTTTCTTTGAATTTTCAAAACCCCTAAATTTATTTTACTTGTTTCTTTTACTGCAAAATTATTATCGTGGATACGACCTTACTAGCCGTTATCTACTAATATTATATTTTCAAATAGATTTTATTTTTGTAGGTCTCGACAGTCTAACACTCTTCACATGGTCTATGATACGCACATTAGCCTTCAAAGATTTTAAATTCTATCGAGGACAAACAACTCCATCTTTTTGTTGTTTAAAATATCTCAAAATATAATATTTAATTTCTCAAAATCTTAAAAAATAAAAAAAAATTATTCAAATATAGCAAAAGTTTTATAAAAATTGAGTTGAAAATTTTACCATATTTACGACATGATTTGTTATGTATTCTCCATAAAGCCTTAAAGTGACCATTATTTTCTAGAAAACATGATAACAAATTTTTTCTGGAAGAGATTGGAAAGATTTTTAGTGGAAAGAGAAGAGAAATGGGACGAGATATATATAAGAGAGAAAGTCGACTCTCATGATTGCTTTCTTTGTATTAAATGGGTTGATCAAGCAAACGACAAATAAATTTTATAATCAGACACTACAACCTGAAACTTGACGGTTATTGAAATTGAACTATTATAGTTTGTAATTTTTTTTCTTTTTGCATGTAGGACACACTCTTATATGCAACACCCATGAATATCAAAGCATATTCAAAAAAATTTCTAAATAAAAAATAATTTTAAAAAATCACAATAATCAAGTCAAAATCACATAATCGAGAATATGTGTACATATATATGAAGTAAATATAGTATGCCTTGAGGCTTAGGCCTATAAAAGGTTCTATGTGGGCGTTATAGTTGGTTAGTCTGGGGCTTTCCCAGCCTTGAAGACACCAAGGACTAGACGTAAAAAGACCCTTATTAAGAGCTTCAAAATGCTTTTTTTTTATAAGATTATTTTACGGTTCATATTTGAGATTTGTAACTGCAATTTTAATAATGTTGTCTTTAGGGATCAAACCTACGTTCTCTTTTTGAGAGTGTAATGTGCCTTACCATTGTACCTAACAACTTCTTGGTACTCTTTTTTCATTTTTGATCTCATGTTTGTTTCAATTATTTCAGTAAAAAGACCTCTCTAGTCCCTCTCTATTTCGAATATACCCATAAAAGTTGTCATTGTTAGCTTTATGTCACCTTTTAATAGCTAGTGACTAAAAAAGACAAAATCAAACAATTAGTTGACCATTTTGTATGCTTTTTATAATTGGATGACTAAAATGAAACTTACCAATAATTGGATGACTATAAATATAATTTACCCAAACAATAAATCAAGCCAACTCAAAATTAGGAAAACAAATCTGCACTCAACCCAAAACAAGTCAAACAAATCCGATCTACTGAACATTAATCTCATTATAGGTTATTATCATATCTGCTCTTTTCGATACAATGTTTAGAACTAGACATAGCTATTCTCGAACCTTTAAATAGGAGGATAATACACTTCAATGCACTCGAACTCGTGATCTCCTGCACTAGCAACAATACTAATATCAATCGAACTAAGATTCAATCGACAACGTTTCTAATATTTTGTATTAAAAAGAATGGGTTGAAATGCTCCATATATTAATTAATGTGGATAGTTGGAGCGTCATGTTATCTTTCATTCCAAAGATCATGTAGATATGGAATCATGAGTGGTTGGGTTGTATATGTAGTGCATTTCGTCGTTTATTTCTTCTATATTGCTCACTCCCATTGATGATCTCATTTAGAATTCTTGTCCTGCTCATCCGTACTCTGCAATATATTCTATATATAAACATTAAAAAAACATATGTAAATCTTTTGAAATTTTTATAATAAAAATTATTAAGTATCAATATATATAAATATTATTTTATAGGGAAAGGACCCGTTTATATCGGTTCAACGGTTGAATTTATCGATATAATTGTATTTGTCATGCATGCAAATTTTTAAATCGATCCGATATCTCCCTCATATCGATCTAAAATATTATATATAAATCATTATTGAACAGTTGAATCGTTAAAATTTTAATCGTATAAAGAGTTACGAAAGAGATCCCTCCTCTACTTTATAATATACATTATTATAGTACGATAAAATATACGAAAACGATATGATATTGTAAGATGTAGTTGGTATTTATTTAATTCCAAGATTCACTGAGATCAATAGACTTGAAAACGATGTCATGTGTAAGATTTCTTAGTAAATGGAAGTTGTTCCTTTGCAGTCTGAAATTCGAATATCAACATCTATTACTCTAATTTTTATGTTTTTTTTTTCAAATCATACATTTCATTAATAACGCAACCATATGTAATAAGATTTGAAGGTAAATAAAATCGAACTTGAGGCTTAATTAGTTCAATAATTTCATACTATAACTTTCAAGAATCGATAGTATTTGACAAATTTGAAATTCGAGTACTTTTTTTTTCAGATTTTAAACCACAAATGTCCTTTTTTAAAAAAAAAAAAAAACTAGATTGATTTAGATAACGTGGGGCATCATGTAATAACTAATAAGGTGTGAATAAATTTTCAAATCTGATTGTTCTAAATCATTTTTGTTTTGCTTTATTGAGTACGTTAGAATAATGAAGCTTTGGACAAAATTTGAAAGTCCAATTAGTACAATAACTACTAATGGAATTAATTTGTTGTATTATATTTTTTTAATTTAAAAAAGGATAAATTACTCCCTGTACGCTAGATTGAAGAGTAAATTGGTCATTTCTATTAAAATTTTATCCAATTGTGTACTGTTAAAAACTAACATGGCTAATGAAATAACTAGACAATGATATGCGGCGTGCCATATGCACCTCATGTTGACGTACAAATATCAATTTTTAACAGTAGAAATGAATGAATTTTTTTATAAAATGACCAATTTACTATTTGTCTTAACGTATAAGGACTAATTAATTTTTCTTTTTAGTAGAAGAGGTCAAATGCAATTCGACTCTTAATATAGGGGCTTCCATGATACTTTTACCAATTATCTTATATCTTCAAAAAAACACCAATGAGAACTATTTATTCACGAGTCCTTCAAAATTTTGTGACTTCCGACACAAACCAACATCTTCTTTCACACCATAAACTCGTTACTAACAAATTCCACACCAAAAAATTCTCATAAATTTTTTTGAATAATCTCATTATAGGTTCTGATCATATTTGCTATTTTTGACACAATACCTAGAACTACCCATAACCCCTCCTCAACCCATAAATAGGAAGATAATACGCTTCAGCGTGCTCGAATTTATATCCTACTACATTAACAACAATATCGATTAAGTAAAAATTTTCCATAATTTTAAATTTTAAAAAACATACATATATGAATCAAGCAATTTTCAACAAATCAACGTTGTCCCACGAGAACATTAATTATTATTTAAGTTATATATATTCCACATTTTAATTTTGTCTTTCATAATGGGTATTTGATTTTCTTTTCTTTTTCTCTGTCACATCTGCTGCCATCACATTGAAAGAATCTTTTGAAAATTTTTATTTCCTTTGAATTTTTTCTTCTATTTTGTCAAGAATTAAGGGTTTTTTTTGGTCATAAGAATATGATGCTTTTACTTGTAAATTTGTTGTTATTTTTCTTTATATGGCACTGTTTTTATTTTTTATTTTTTAAATTTGCCCATGTAACAAGTGGTAAATATTATATAATTTTAAAAAAAAATTATTTGTTGAAGAAAAAAAGAAGGGATAATGATATGAGACAGTCCTTTGAAAATATATATATTTGTTGGGTCAAATCCTAACATTTATTTTTTTTTGAGAGAGAATCAGATTAGATTTGTTTGTTCTGTATGATGCCAAAATGACAGCACTGTCAGAGATTGCATTCTCTACATAAATACATCCACATACATATATATATAATCAGAGTATCAAAATAACAGATTTTATCTGTTGGGGTTCAAGGATCATGAGTGAAACAGTAGAAATTATTCTTATATATATATATATATAAAATAAAAATAGAGGGTTCGAGATTAGAAATGATCATAGACCAGGTTTTAATAGAATTTTAAGTTTAGGTTAAGTTTAACTTGAAAAATGGACTTAAAATTTTACTTAAATTTGGTCCGAATAAAAATGTTAAAATTCGAGCTTGGTTTGGCTCAGCCTGTCTATATTAAAATAATTTTATATTATTATTATTATATAAAAATAAATTTTAAAAATATAATACATCAAAAACACTAAAAATATTAAAATAAATGTTTCCCAACAAACTGAAAATAAATTAAAAAAATTATTTATACTAAAATAACATTAAGATAGGTGCAACTTAGTAAGCAAATACCTCTAAAATAATAATGAAATTAACTATAAAATAATAGTTATATAATATTAAATAATAACAACAAAATAGTAGCAATATAATAGCAAAACAAGACCAAAACAGAGAATACTTTTGATCTGGGCATACTTGAAAAAATGACTTGATTCTCTAATAATGAAACTAAAAGAGAATACTTGCCTAAATTATATGATCCTTTCTTGCATGGACCCTATCGCGGAAGAATAAAAAAATGGGTTTCTCCTTTAAGTATAAATCAAACTTATAAAAAAAAATGAATCTGTTTTGGATAAATAAGATTCATGCTCTACTTCTTACTATTGATTATCACGAACTTGAACAGACACTGAGTACACTCAATATAAAATCATTAGCAACAGAAAAAGAACTCTCTTTATTGACACTGATAGAAGATCAACAGGGAAATATCGATTCCGAGGATCGAGTCAAAATTTTGGAATTTTTATTCAAGATAGTTATAATTAATCCCAACAATCAAACAATTAGAAAAAAAATCTATTGGAATAAAAGAAATAAGTAAAGAAGTTCCTTGATGGTCATACAAATTAATCGACGATGTAAAACAACAGGGGGGAGAAAACGAGGAAAAACAATAGCAAAAACAGTGAAAACAGTAGCAAGTTTTTTTTATTTTTCCAATTCGGGCTGAGCCCGGGTAAAAAAAAGCTTACTCGAGGCTCGAGCTGTTTAGAAAACAGGCCTCGTTTTTTTTGCCCAAGCTCATTTTTCAGACTTATATTTTTTCCCAAACCCTCCCACTTTTTGGAGGGGTCTTCGGGTCAGGTCGAACCATCAGGTCTATTGGAGATTCTCTATTATAGCCATAGGAATTGAATCATATTAATCACTCTATTATTAAATGGATTAATTTAGTCCCTATAATATTAAAAAGAATTAAATAAGTCTAAATTGTAACAAAGTTAACATTTACAGTATAAAAAATATTTTTTTCAATTATAGTTTAATTATGTACAAAAGATTCATAAAAACTTTAAAATTATTAACTTTGTTAAACGGTAAATGTTAACTCCATTATAATTTGGCTTTATTTAATTCCTTTTAATAGTACAATGACTAAATTGATTCATTTTGTAATAGTGAGACTAATTTAATCAGGTCTTTATAATAGAGGAACATTTCAAGTATGTACATCTATATATTTATACATAATAATCATATGAAATTATGTTGGTAAATGGACCATGGAGATCTTTATACTAGGAGTTGGATTGCATTTTGTCTCCTCTACTCAAAAAATGAGTAAATTAGGCTCTACACATTAGATCAAAGAGAAAATTAATCATTACGTTAAAAAAATTCATCTGTTTCTATTGTTAAATACTTGCGCAGAGGGATTAATTCAAGCATAATGGATGAAATTTTTAATAGACTATGAAATTCATGGAATTTTTTAAGTGGATGGACTAATTCAAGCAATCAAACAATGACATGCCATCAATTAACAGTAGAAATGGATGAAACTTGTAACGAAAGGACCAATTTGCTATTTGATTTTATGTACAAAGGCTGATTTACCTATTTTTTTAAATAAATAAGGTAAAATGTAATCTGATTTTTAATACAAGAACCTCCATTATAGTTTTACTGAATATATTTATGTATAAATAAAAGCAAACGAGTAAAAGATGCTGCATAAATAACCCGACCTAAAGAATATATCTATATATAGGGTGTCACGTTTTCTTTTATGTTTGAAATTAAATAGAAGAGAATATAATATATAGGTTCCTATAAATTCACATGTTTTCTTTTATGCTTGAAATTAAATAGAAGAGAATATAATATATAGGTTCCTATAAATTCACATGTTTAGATTATGACACATTGAAAGTTATATAATAATTAAATAATTTTTTTATTAAAATGGTAATATTAAATGTTTAAGATTAAGGGCTTGAATTTTTTTATCTAAGTTAATTCTTAAACTTGACAATTATTATCGTATTGGGATCTGAACTTAACAATTGTTTTTATATTGAAGCTTAAACTTTCGGTCCAGGGACTAACTTAGACTGAAAAGAAGTTTAGGCCTCAATGTTAGTTAATTTTTTTAGAATCAAAACTAAATTGACACAATATATAAATGTTGAAGATTAAAATTACTATTGTACCAATTTTAAAAACTGTCACATCATCGTGCGGTGATCAAAAAAGATATACTCGAATCATGTTTAACCATTTATTAAAGGAGTATTGTCTTTAAAACAATGGCATAGCAATGGTGACTAAAGAACAAAATACAAGTACAATGGCAGGCAAAAACTGAGGGGGAAAAAGGAAAAAAGGAAGACATAATCTGTTACAAGAGATGAGCTTCACAGATTCTGTTGTGGTAGGAAGGCATCAATGGAGTACGGATAGCATGATTGATTGAGGTAATAAAAGATGGGAGGAGGATGATGCTGTGAGAGAGTATCCAAATCTTAATCTTTTTGGTACCAACTTGGACTGCCACTGGGACCCAAAATTCGTACAAACACAACTTTGGTTACATATTATATTATTGGACTATCATCATTCAAACATATCTGATATTTGCAGATACGTACTCGGAGTATTAGATTGATTCTTTTGAAGTTGCAGGCCACTGCAAAAATTTATACATCACAAGCAACTATATATATATATATTTAATAATGGTAGATGGTTCATTCGGGATCATATATAAATATAATATATGTTGATATTAAGAATTATGGTGGTTGATGATGGTTCACTCGGTGAGGTAATTGTAGGAGATGTTGTAAGTGTTTGGAAGAGAGAGTCGGAGCGATATAAAGGGTCTTATAATGGGCGCGTATTACATGCGGATCCTAATCGATCCATAGATATCATTTCTTTTAGGTATGAGTTGCCTTGACAGAACAAGAGTAAATATAATCTACAAACATGGCTCGTCTATCCGATGTGATCCCCACAGTGTATGCTTGCATTGTTGTGGGCTTATGTAATGGAAGGTGTTCTACAAAAGGTAATTAACGCATTAATTGATATTATATTCATTCAAATCAATATGATATAATAAAAACTTAATTATTTAAAAGAACTTAAAACTCAAAACGAGTCAAATTTAAAATTTATCTAAATTTAGAATAATTCTGAACCCAATTGACCCAATGGCTCCTACTATTCTAGGATGTATATTCTAGCTTATCTGCTGAAAATCTGTGCTGTAAAACACCCTAATAGGCAGCCAAAAGCACCTATAGCAAGTTGCTTTTGCAAGTGGGATATTGGTTTGGTCAAACTTTTTTCCTTTTACCTTATATGCTCCAATAAGTACCTTCTACCCACGGGCATGACAGCAAATCTTCTTCACCATGCTCGATATTTGTATCCCATACATATTCAAATATAAATATAAATATATTATTTTATAAAATTAATTAAATATATTATAATATTTATAAAAAAATTAAATATATTCATATCAAACATATAATTCGATGTAACACAGTTTATAGCTGTCAATTATGGGAACTGGTGAAAGAGAAATATGGTTAAGCTCAAATCAATGGAAAAGATATCCCTTACACTCTTCACATGTTGAGCCAACTTTATTTTGGCAAATTAAAGAACAAATTCATATGCTGCGTAATTAAGAAACAACATATAATTAAGAAATGTGCTTTAATTATTTGTACTTCATTTCTTTCTTCATGCACGTATGGGTTTAGATATGATTGCTGTACGTGATAAGGGATCACAGTGGACATAGATTTTGGCGGTGCAAAGTTATTGCCTTCTTTATTATATAATTTATCACTATTCGAATTAATTTTCGATTTTCATTTTAGGACCACGTGATTTTATAGAGTGGTTTCGATCTCAAAAAGTATTCACGATCCTATAATATCTTCCCTCCTTTTTTTATTATGTTCCTAAAAAAATTTCAAGATAATGAAAATTTTGAAATTTAAGATGAAAATACTAATGGGGCATTAAACTATATATTAAAAAAAAGATAATATTCTTGTTTTAAACAAACATTTCCCGTAAATATTATCAAAAACCTTTTAATTCTATAAGCAGGATTAAGAAATAATGATGTTTTTTATTTATTTGATTTTAATAATTTAAATATCAGTTAAAAGCACATGGTAAATATATATAGGATTATTACATTGACACATATACAACAACTCCTTTAAAAGAATATATATGAATTCTCCCCTTTGCCCCACTTTTCATAATGTTTTAAATATGAAAATTCACTAGCTCACTTATTTTTACCTTTTTTTTTTTGGTATAAAAGAAAAAAATAAATTAAATTCAAATGATTTTGCATATATAATAATAATAATAATTTGTAGGTCCAGCCTTGGAATTATTTGAGAGTGCAGACGTCCAAGGCGTAAGGTTGGAAAAGGCTAAAAGAAAATCTTTTTTCAATTTTTAATATGGGAAAAAAATCTTAGGACTCAAAATTTTTTCAGCTTTTATTGTATTATATTTTATAATTTCTTTTAAAAGACACCCAATTTATTATTCGTCTAGGGCCCCAAAAATATCAAAAACGAGCCGGATGATTTGTTATATATGGACAGTGGAAAATTTTAACTTTTGGCTAACTTTTTATCTCATATAATAAAAAATTGTAATTCGAAGATAAGTGCACCTTAATTATAATTCATGAATAAATTATTATTTCAAAATTTTAAAGCGGATAGAGACAGCGGCAGCCCAGAGGTAGAAAAACAATTTAGTCTCGAAAATTGATAAAATTATGATTCAATTAAATAATAATACATCAAATTAACCTTTCAAAAATTTATAATTTAATTTAGTTTTTTATGCATCCCAATTATGTGGAGGCACCATTGTTTTCACTGTATTATGTTAGGTATAAAGAGACCTAACTATCACTGTTTTGCCATGTTGGTATGGCATGCTTAGTTGTTATCAGCATATACAGTTTCTTGATGTTCCCAAAGGACATTGATCTTTCTTACATTTGATTTGTCATGTTTCTTAAATATTTTAGACAATTGCATGTTGCACATGAATGTTAAACATTATATTCTTAACTACATTTTAAGATTAATACAAGCTATATAGATGCATGAAAATTGTTGAAGGGTCTCCTATCTGACAGGCCTTTATACCTATCAGATCTTTAGGTCAAAGATTTTCTTTTTGAATTTATATTCTTTCTTTTAGTCTAAATACTTGAATTCCAACCGTATCTAGGACCTAATTTATATCATTATACAATATCAAAATAATTTATTCTTTATAAAAAAATATTATAGATGCTTGGATTATTATTTTTAATATTTTTATATAATTGTTGAATTAAATATTAAATCTAATTGATGAAATTATTCTCTACTAAAAAATGGTTAAATTAGTCACTAATTGGTCCTTTCTGTTAAAATTTTTATCTATTTTATACTATTAAAAAGACAATAACATGTAGTATGCCATGTGTACCTCATGTTGACATAAAAGGATCGATTTTTAACGGTAGTAATAGATAACCATTTTGTTCTTTAATCTAATATATAGAAACTAATTTACCCATTTTTTTAGTAGAAGCGACAAAATGCTATCCGGTCCCTAGAGGCCTCTATAATACTTTCACCAATAAAAAGGAAACATATAATTTTCTTCCTTGTGCATGGCATGATACGTGTCCTCTAGTTATATTTTATTGTTGCATGCAAATTGCTTTTTTTAATATTCCTAGATAATATAGTTGATGTCTATATATATATATATATGATAAGTTTAGATCCTATAATTAAACTTAATTAATTTTGTTCTCCAAAGTCTTTTTGAAAGTTTGAAACTTCATTAATTAATTCAAAAAGAGTTTGATAATTAGTAGCATAAATTTTTTTAATTTAGCTTTAAAACAAAATCGGAGTTGTTAATTAATTAGTGTCCCTTTTTTTTGGAAATTTAATCAAGTTTTTTAAGAAATTTTAATTATGTATCACACATTACATGTAATAATTAAGTTATAAAATTATTTATTTTAAAAAAATGATTATGTGGGATGATTCAAAAAAGAATGTTTTGGCATGATTTATACAATTTTTTTATATTTAATATAAAAATAAAAACAAAAATTAAATAATTTGATAGGTTAAATTTTATATCTCAATGATTCCACCCTCATAGATCTGGAATTGAAAGTTGGAAATTTTCTAATCCAATCACAACAAAAAGAATTTTTTTAAAAATAATTGCCATAATTCATAAAATTCCTCAAAACCTAAAAATAAAAAGCAATTAAATATGCTTTTGATGATTACCTAATTTTGACCAATCTTGCATCCTAAAATAGCAAGAGTATAAAATAATAATCAATTTCAAACAATATAATTTATCGAATCTGAAGCCAAAATGACCCAGTATTGACCATAAGATCACGATTGGACGGGTAAAATAACTCGGCTTTGGGTCCCCGCAAGAATGAAAAATCCATGTGGGTGGGTGGTTAACTGGCTATAGCTATAGCCAGAGGAATCTTTGATGATAATTAATAATAATACTAGTCATAGTAGTAATTAATAAAATACATAAAGCATGAGGGAGTTTAGAAGTTTTTTTACTAATTGAAGAATTTGTTCTCCATTTTTTAAATGGTTCAAACTGTAATTTTATCTTTTTACAATATTTAAGACTGTTTATAACCTTTTTTTTAATCCTTAAATAGAAGTATAATGTATTTTAACACACTCAAATCCATGTCCTCTTGCATTCACAACAACACCGATGCCGATCGAGCTATGACTCAATCGACTTATACTAATTTGAGTAGTTATAATTATTTAGATATATATTATTTATAATAAATAATAATAGATTCTCAAATTGTCAATTAAAATCATTTGATTTTGTTTTTGTATAAAAAAAATTACATTATTCTTAATCAATTTAAGAAATAATAATAATTACATAATGTTTTATAAATATAATTTTGACTAGCACTAGATACTAATTAACAATACAAATATACAATACAGATAGCAAACGACGTCGTTTCCTTCGGCTCTAACCTTCTATCATTTCCATGCAAATTTTCCTATGCACTATATATAACCATCTTCTCCCTTTGAACATCTCATAGAAAAATAAGCTAAGAAATAGCTTTTTTTTCTTTCCCTTTTTGCTTACATTTTTTTCCATTAATTTTCATTCTCTCTTTAATTAAAAAAGAAAGAAGAAAGAAACAATGGTGATGAGTTTTCAATTTCCAGCTTATTTCACAGCTATATTCTTTATAACCCGTGTGATGTCCATCATGAAGATATCAAAGCCGTTAGATGTCCATCACAAGGATATCAGAGCCGTTGATCTTGCAGCCAAGCTCTCCGTCGACCCTTCCGCCATCGAATCAGCCTCTCGAGACTTCGGCGGGATCGTAAAAGCCGAACCCGAAGCAGTTCTTCACCCTTCAGCACCACAAGACATTGCTGCGCTCATAAAATTCAGCTACTCCAATTCAGTTCCTTTTGGTATAGCAGCCAGAGGGCACGGTCATTCTGTCAGGGGTCAAGCGATGGCGGAAAACGGGGTCGTGGTGGACATGAGATCGATGGCGAATAAACGTCGGAACGGAACCGGAATCCGGGTCTCGATCGACAGACTTTACGCCGATGTCGGCGGCGAACAGCTTTGGATCGACGTGTTGAATGCGACGTTGGAATACGGACTTGCACCCGTTTCTTGGACCGATTATTTGTACTTAACCGTCGGCGGAACGCTCTCCAATGCTGGAATCAGTGGACAAACTTTTCGTTATGGTCCTCAGATCAGTAATGTTCTTGAAATGGATGTTATAACAGGTATATGATTTCGTATTCTTTTTCATTTTTAATCTCGAGTTGGGTTCAATATTCTTTTCTCCTGTTCACAAAGATTCGAACAGTAAACTCATTTTTCAGCATTCTTTGGGTAAAATTACCATATACAACACTATTCAAAAAATAAATAGATTAATTCATATATATTAGATAAAAAAAATTAGTTCTTTTATACGTGTAATTATTTGTTTATTCTTAATCACATCAATTTTTAACAGTAAAATTAAATAAAATTTAAAAAAAAATTAATTTATTTTTAATCTAATTTATAAAAATTTTAAATAAAAAAATAAAATACAATTTAATACTTCTTAGCTGGTGCCTGATGGTTGATCATATATACATTCAATTTTAAATGGCAGTCCGTTTCATGCCAACCTATTAAAATAATTTTCTATAAATGTATTCGTTCTAGGGTCCCCACTAGGAAACCCCATAGGACAAAAGTTCAAACGGTGATCATCATCACCACCACCATCATCATCATTTATATAATATTATATGTTGGTTGCATCATGCATGCATGCAGTTATTTACGAGCAAATTTTATTTTTAAATTCAGGGAAAGCCGATTTTTTAACATGCTCGCCGAGGATGAATTCAGAGCTTTTTTATGCTGTTCTTGGAGGTTTAGGACAATTTGGAATAATAACCAGAGCAAGAATTCCACTTCAACCAGCACCGAAAAGGGTAAATATTAGGTCTTTTAATTAGCTCAAAGAACGAATAAATTAGTCTCTCTGTTAAAATTTCTATATGGTTAAAAATAGGTTCCTGCATGCTAGTACGAAAAGATAAAAAAAATGAAAGTTTTAATAGAAATGTCTAATTTACTCTTTAATATAGAGGAGATAAAAAGTAATTCAACTCACTTTCATGATACTGTAAATATTGTTACAAATTATCATAAATAAATCGTTTATTTAATTATTTTTAAACAGGTAAAATGGGTTCGACTACTGTACGATGATTTTTCATCATTCACCAAAGATCAAGAGCTTTTAATCTCGAAAAATGGAAGAAAAGATAAAAGTGCATTGGATTATTTAGAAGGTTCATTGCTTATGGGTCAAGGCTCACCAGATAACTGGAGATCGTCTTTTTTTCCACATAAAGATCATCCCAAAATAATCTCATTGATAACCAAACATGGAATCATATACTGTCTTGAAATCGTTAAGCATTACGATGATCGAACAAAACACACAGTCGACAAGGTAAACTAAAAATAATGGTCGAATTTGTGGGTGTCGTAAAATTATAATTAGTGCACATCATACTGATTTTGTATGGTTTTTTTTTTTTTTTTATTGCAGGAGATGAAACAGGTTCTGCAAGGTTTGAATTACATGCCTGGATTTATGTTTGGAAAAGATGTTGGGTATGAAGAGTTTTTGAATAGGGTTCGAAGGGGGGAACTGAAGCTTAAATCACAAGGATTATGGGATGTTCCACATCCATGGTTGAATCTTTTTATACCTAAATCTCAGATATCGGATTTCAACAATGGTGTTTTTAGAGGCATTGTTCTTGAACGGAATATTACTACAGGACCTGTCCTCGTTTATCCTATGAACAGACAAAAGTAAGTATTTCTTTTTCGGCTATTTTGATTAAATGTCTCGAACTATCACCTATATTCTAAATTGGTCCACATCTGATTGAGGAGTTCAAAGTATTAGTATCATATCAATCAAGTACTTTTGTCAGCTTAGTTTTCAATTTAAGCATCAAATGTTGTTTACGTTTGTTGTGTACGGAGGCGAAGCCGGAGTTTTTTTTTTGTGGAGGGGTCGAAATTATTAAGTTATAATATTTTTTTATGAAATCTAAAAGTGCAATTTCATATATTTTTATAGTTTTTAGGATTAAATCAAAATTTCATCTTTTTAGAAGCCAAATTACAATTTTTCATGCATTAATCTATAATTTTATAAATTTTAAAGGGTTTAAAACGCAATTTTTCCATATTAGAATGCCAAGGCCCTACTCTTCTTTCACCCCTATGTGTACTTAGGGTATTGACCATTTAGATCTAACATATTAAAGAAAATGTAATGCCAGTAAAGTTTGGGAAATTTGTTTTATTAATTTAACACGTCAAATTTAATTTATTCATAATGTAAGTATACACATATTTACAACTTAATTCATGTATTTTAAATATTCTCCATGTAAAATATGAACGGTCATTTAATACCAAAATTAACAATTAAACTATCAAAAAGACTTAATTGATACAATGACTAATAATTTGAGTAAATAATATTTTTTTTAACCAAAAACTTGATCATCATGAATTTTATGTATAAAGCATAAAATAATGAACAATTTGAATGTTTGAATTAATGGCAGGTGGGATGATAGGATGTCAGCTGTAATACCAGATGAAGAAATATTCTACACAGTGGGTTTTTTACATTCAAGTGGATTTGATACTTGGGAAGCTTTTGAAGACCAAAATAAAGACATAATGAGGTTTTGTAATAAAACTGGAATTATGGTTAAGCAATACCTTCCTCATTACAGTACTAAAGAAGAATGGGTTCATCATTTTGGCTCAAAATGGAAGGTTTTTCAACACAGAAAATATCAATTTGATCCAAGAATGTTATTGTCACCAGGCCAGAGAATTTTCAATAATAATTAAATCCTTATTTTTTTTTGTATTTTTTAGGGTTATTAATTAGGAGGAAAAAATAATTACTATGTCTAATCTCTTCATGGTTTGTTAGGGTAACTTTTTTTCAATGTATTCTTTAAGGGTTTTTTTTTTTTTTCAAGAAAATTTCACCCATGTAATGAAAATTATTAAAAAAATTACATAGAATGTTATTTTTATTTGTATTTTTTTCAATTTTTTACTTGTATTTAAGAAATTATCCACTCTTCGCATAATAAAATTATATATAAAATTTGATTTGATATAATTATACACATGAAACTTTGATTGTAATTCATACATACACATAAAAATTTGATTTTGATTCAATTTACACATTTTAAAAATATAAATATAATAGTTTATTTTCATATTGGATTGATATAATCATTCATGCACCGCAATATGTAAACGTAAAATAATGTTATGTTGATAATGTTATTAGCGGTTTGTTAAAATTGAATCGAATTAAAATATCTTGTATAAAATTGCACAAAATCAAAATTCATATATAACATTGCACATTAAACGAAAGTTCATATATAATTTTAATATTTATCCTTATTAACCAGTGAGGTTAACAAGGGGAAGAAGATGGTAGTAGAATAGGGGAGAATGAAGCAAAGGCTGGGAAAGGTTTTAACTTTTTAGAGACTTTGGATATTGGAAGGAGTGTCTACGTGAGTGTGTATGAACTATTTGCATGGCCTTTTTATAGTGGGGACAAGCTTGAATACCTTTGGCAATGACGGTGATACTACGTTCTAAGATGAGACATTTTAGAATGACTAATAATCAATTTCTCTGAACCTCCACGTGGCTCTCACATAGTTAGCGGAGTTGTCCCTTTTTAAAGTTTGTTAAGTTGAGGTTCGCGAACCCCAAGTTCGCAATGTAGTTAGTTCCATTGAAGGACACATAGTTAACTCTCTATGGATATACAATAAGATCCGCGAGGCTCGCTACACAAGATATAACAATTTCTTATTTTAAAACATAATTTTTCTTTTTTCTAGGGTTTTTCTCACAATTTTATTAATTAGTTTAGTTGGGTTTATGTGGATCTAATGGCCCTCTTGGTATGAAGTATAATATTCCATATTCTTAAAACCTTTTTCAATGTTTAATTAGAATAAGTTTATTGGATGATTGTGGATCTTAATTGAAAATAGCCACTATACCTACATTTGAAATGATAAGGTTGGTAGGATTATTCTTTAATACAATAGCGGTGTGAAATCAAAAAAAATTCATGTATTTCATGTATTTATTTTAATTTTGTTTTTAAAATATACTTATATACAATTTTATTATTAAATCACTTGTTGAAAGTAATGTTTTAAGTCAATTGATGCTAATTTTTTTTTTGAATAATCTTATTATAGGTTTTGATTATTTCTGTTCATTTTTATACAATACAATGCTTAAAAAAAACTCATAGTCCCTCCTCAACCCATAAAAAGTAAGATAATACGCTTCAACGTATTCAAACCCATATTCTCCTGTATTGATGACAATATTCATGCCAATTAAGTTAAAAAAAAGGGAGAAAAAAGAATATTATCCAGAAAATATGTAAATCTTATCCAATCCTCACAAAAAATGAAAGAATATTATGATTGAAAAAAAAAAAAAAGAAAGAAAGAATCCCAATTCAGTTCATACTACACTAAGCAAAAAAGAATGGGATCAAATGCTTAAAAATTAACATGTCCAATGAGGACCAAAATGAACAAAAATTAAAGGGTATATATGATTGGTGTACATGGTAGGCAAGACAAGATTGCCTCCAATATTCAAGGCATATCAATTAACACCATTGTCCCTTTCTCATGGCTGCTAGGATTAGAAAATTAGTGAATTGGCTTTTAGGGCTTTCTAAAATTCTCAATACTTAATTAAAAAATATAATATTAATTTAAGAGCTTGTATTTCACACATTATAATATTTTCTTTAACTTCATTAATTGATTTTTTTTTTATTTGTTGATTAATTCACTGGTAAAATAATAATAACACATTAATATTAAATTCAATCATTAATCAGAACAACCCATACCCTATATTTAGAAAACAAAAATCTTTATTCTTTCAAAATGAACTCAAAACCAGGAAACATGGCTGCTCCCTCCGCCTTATTCTTTTTACACTTTCTCATTAATTTTTAAAAAAAAAACTTGTTTCTGTTCTTATTTTTTTAATTAAAATAATAGAGTAAAATCCAAACAACAAACTCGAGCCGAATTCAAATCACACTTGGGGCAATAAACACTCTTAATGGGTTCTTAATATTTAAACTGTTAATCAATTAAATCGGTTCCACACTAACTCCAACTGTTTTAGTTAGTGCTTATCATTTTAATAATAAAAATTAAATAAATTAAACATACCCTTATATCGTTCAATAATGAAAAAAAGGATATTGTCTAAAATTAGAGATGCTCATGGGTCAGGTCAAACCTAAAAATAATATTAACATATTTTATGCTTGCTCAAACTTGGCTCAGACTAAACTTTGAGCTTTAAATTTTGCTCAAACTCATTTTACGCCACTCATATTATTTTTAAATTTTTTAATAAATATTTTTTTATTTTATTTTAATTTTTAATAATTTTATACATTTTTTGTTTATTGAATTTTTTATATAATCATCCTAATATTATTTTAATATTTACATTAGAGTACTATTATATATTTAATATATATTTATTTTATTAATATATTCTAAATTACATAATATAAAATATTATAAACTTAAAACAAGCCAGACTTAAAACTTTAAATGTTCAAACCCAAGCCATATTTTAAAGGGACCTAATTTCTTTATCCAAATCATTTTTTAAACTTAATATTTTTAGTCAAACCTTTTAAAATTTCAAACAAACCTTTAAGCTTGAAAAGATAACCCAGCCTATATACAAGTGCATCAGAAACCAATCATACTTTTATATTTTTCGTCTTTCTAATCTTCTTCCCACTTTACCATACCAAGCAATGCCTAAGTAACATAAACAACAAAACTTAACTTTCACACAATTTTCTTTAAAAAGAGAGTATTCAATAATTTCAATTTTGAATATCAATATTTGTTCTCTTTTATATATTCCTAACATCCTGACTAAAATATTAAAAACTATTACCTTTTCTTAAAATGAACCATTTACTTTATTTTATCCAAATAAACCCTACTTTTTTTCTTTTTGGTATAGAGGAAGTAGGAGGAAGATGGCAGATTCTAACATTCAAACTCCAGAGAGACTAAGTTACCACAGTATATAAATAAATACTACTATATATAACATATATTCGGCCTCAATAACATGTTGAATGGGCCTGGACATATGACAGTAGAGAAGTTGGAGATTCTTCAACCTATTGAGCCACAAAAACATTCAAACCCCACTATATCATACATGTACAAAACAAATACAACTTAATAAACTTTACCTTACAATGCTGTCTATTCGTATGGCAAAAGGTTAAATATTTACTGTGAATCGAAGAACCTTCAAATCCTTCAGTCATCGCGTCCACTGAAAAATTCAATCAGCAAAGGAATGAACCTGTAAGGGGAACAAAGGGGGTTTCGTTCCGAGTCACATGCATACTTAAGCTTCAACGGCGGTAACAGCTTCTTCATCCGTGGTATCAGTTGATATTATTTCTTCTGATGCATCCCCATCAGAGATATCACCCTGTCGTTCCTTTTTGTTCTCGGGTTCAAGTAGCTTTTCTCTAAGTTTCATAGCGAGTTCTTCCCGTGCACTTTCGTTTTCAACCAAGAAGTTTTTGAAGGCTTCCTTGCCATGGATTTTCTGGTCATTGAAAGTGTAGAATGAGCCAGCCTTTGTAACAAATTTGTGTTTCGTCGCCAAATTTATGATCTCCCCTTCCCGGCAGATTCCCTTTCCAAACTCAAGCTCGAATTCAGCATTCTTAAATGGCGGAGCGTGCTTGTTCTTCACAACCTTCACGAGAACTTGACTTCCAATAGTCTAAAGATCATAGAAACATCAATAAACACTATGATACATGGAAAAACATAGCAAATTTGTTCGACTGTCAAAGAAAATTATCGAGATTTGGATCTTTTATAATTTCCTAATCTTCATGACAAGTCTTTTGCATTCAAAACTGGATATGCAAGGCAGTAAATAGTGAAGATTGATTAAAGAATTTAAGCCTTTCAAAATTAGATTGAGCAAAAACAATATAACTGCACGTTTAACTTTCTTGGGAATGTAAGAACATTGAAAGGAAATTTTAGTGAGTTGCTCAACAGAGATTCAACCGAGATAAAGGAAAATAATCGAATCACTGCACCTAAGAAAATTTTAGGTGAATTATATGATCAGAGACTTTCTTAAACTGCTACATCCAAAATCAATTCATGCAAGGAAAGAAAGGATACAGCTTGGTACCTCTTCTCCTTTCTTGACCAACCCGGTTCTCCGAATATTTAGACGAACTGAAGCATAGAACTTTAAGGCATTACCACCGCATGTAACTTCGGTTGGCCCGCCAAATCCAAAAGTTGATAGTTTTGACCTCACCTGATAAAAGTAAGAAGTTAATGTCTTATATAAAAGCATGAAATTTCCATGATTGATTTGGTATTGCAAACCTAAATCTTGCAAGAACTCCACGCCTGACCAGAATTGGGGGCAACAGTTCAGCTAGGAACATTCTATCAGTCTGACTAGAAGACTTAAAAAACGGAGCAAAAAGTCTGCCAATGGGCAAAACTCTCAATGTCAATGACATGGAGTATAATCTTAATCTTTGATTAAACCACCTCAAAGCAAAAAAGTTCCGCATTTTAACAAATTGAAGCTTTAGAGAACTATTGTGCTAATATTAAGTTTATCAACAAAACTTATCAAGGGCATACTCAGGATATAAATCTTATACCTGATTTATAAAAATCAATATGGTTTGTGACAATGATAGGGAATGACTCAATTTACGAAGAGCCTGGCTCATCAGTCTAGCTTGCATTGCCATATGAGCATCACCCATCTCACCATCAAGCTCACCTTTAGGCACTAAAGCAGCTACCTGGGATGAAAACAAAATTATTTTCAGGACTCAATTCCAAATAAATATGAGAAAATCGGAATATAATAGAAAAAAACTATAGAATTCAACCCTTCAATAATGACTATTCCTATTGATTTGGCACCAAAAAAAAAAAACAATTATTTCAAAAAATCCTCCTCACAGCATGTTCTACCAGCTAAAAGCAGTATTTATTAGACCAGACTCCCTAATGGAAAAAGAAATAAATCCAAAAACACCTTACACTGTCAACAACAACAACATCAACAGATCCACTCCGTATAAGGGTGTCTACAAGACTGAGAGCTTGTTCTCCACAATCTGGTTGCGAAAGAAGTAAATTCTCAGTGTTTACTCCAATTGTCTCAGCTAGAGCTGGATCAAGAGCATGCTCAGCATCGACAAAAACACAATAACCTGCATATTATAAGATTATAGAAACATGTAAGCATCCAGCACAAAGATAACGGCAACAACCTCAACAGAACAGTAGTCACAACAAAAACCCCTCCACCCTCAAAACGTAATCACCTTATAAATATAAGAATGTCAAATCGCTCCATACAAAACTCACATTATGATACTGGAACGTAACATGAGGTCTAGCCGTAGCTTCCTACTATCCGTTTTAATCATCAAAGCATAAGAGATTTGTTTATGAACAATGGATGTCATATGAATGAGAAGTTTGTCGTAACAAATCATAAATCAGACAGTACTAAGTTAAACTACATTAAATGACCTCCTTGTTTCTGTGCTTCAGCAATTACATGTAGCGCGAGCGTTGTTTTCCCAGAAGCCTCTGGTCCATATATCTCCACAACACGGCCCTGTAATATTCCAATAAAGTGGTGTTTAAGGAACTAATAAACATCATAGGCAGCTATCACTTAGTAGCAGGAAAAGGGGGAATAAACAAAACAAGAATTGCGGGGTACCTTCGGAAGGCCACCGATACCAAGTGCTACATCCAAAGCAAATGAACCGGTGGAAACTACTGGAACATTTCGAGGCAACTCAGAACGACCAAGCCACATAATAGATCCTTTTCCAAAAGAACTCGTAATCTGATCCAGGGCTTGCTTTAGAGCTAAATCTTTCTTCGACATATTCTCCTCACCAGAATCACTTCCATCCGACTTGGATTTCCTCCTACCTTCAAAGCATACATGCATTAAGTAAGTACCATATTTATTTTTTAACTCAAAATAAAGTCAACTCAAGCAAAATAACTAAAGAGCTCCATCATTTAGATCAAACTTTCTATTTTTTTACAGAAAGGACCCTGAATTAACCACCATATTCTATGGTAAACTTCACTTCTTTCAATTAAATATCATCACAGCATTCAAACATGAATTAAGTTAATAAAAAATGCCACGAAAAAAACTCTTCTACAGTCACATGCAACATTAATTTGGGTATCAACATTCTAATTAAAAGCTTGAAAAGGAAGTTTCAGTACCTTTAGAAGAAAAGTTACATAGCTGTGAATATGACCCTAATACCCCTCCTCTACATATCTGCAAAAAAGAACAGATTCAAAGTTCCATGAACACAGTGAAATACAATCAAATACTTTCAACATGAAAAAAAAAAACAAAAGGGGTGTGATCTTATCGAAGAAAATAAACAAAAGGGTAAGCATTAAAACCTGTGGAGCATGGAAAGAATGTTTCAAATGACAAATATTTCGAAGAAACCTCGCCATATCAAGCACGGGAAGAACAAATTAGCAAAAAAAAGAAAAAGAGAAGGGTTTTGAAGGAAGGGGATTGAAGAACAAATTAACTGATCTTAAATGTTATTCCATGGAATAAAAAATTTTTGGGGTCTTTTTGTTTTCATTTGGGGTTTAAAAGGAAGAAGAAATGAGAGCAGAGAAACAAAGAGAACACTCTGCTCTGTGAAATGTGAAGTGTGGAAGTTAGGGTTTTGAGGTTGGGTTTTGTTTCCCTCTCTTTTTTGTGCTGTTAAAAAGTTAGGGGAGCAAAATTCGACTAAAAAAATCGAAAAAAAAAATTTTGAGTTAAACGAATTGGGTTAGTTATTCGAGTTAATTTAATTTTTTTTGAATTTTAAGTTTGAACCGAGTTAATTTTTCTAATTCGAATAAATCGAATATCAAATTATAATATTTGATATTTTTACTCTAAACTCTTAAACCTTTTTTTATTTTCCCCTTAAAATTTTTACTCCTTTCCACTTTCTCTCAAAACTTTTACACCCCTCTCATCCCAACCCGTCATCTACCCAAAGTCTATTTCCACCAAAGTTTTACTTTCACATTTACTTTTCTTCAAAATTTTACTTCAAAAAACCTTCAAAATTTTTTATTTTCACTCAAAATTTTTTACTCTCCCTATTTACTTTTACTCCTAAAATTTTTTTATTTTTTCCCTAAACTTTTACTTCTCACCCTTTACTCTCAAATAAAAAATCAAAATTATCCAAAAAAAAATCTCTAAACATAAATAGTAATAATTTTTTTATATCTGCTATTTATATTATTAAATTAAATTTCACATTTTATATTATTTATATGATGGAATTGTTTAGTCATATTGAATATTTATATTAAAATTGAATTATTAATGATGACATAAAATATTCGTGTTAAATTTTTATATTTGTATCAATTTCACATTTTATCTTTAAAATAACTTTTATTAAAAAATCACATTTTTACATTTAATATATTTTTTAATTCCAAAATACATAGTGACAAGAATCTGAAAATAATTGATACAACTAAGCAAACAAAGAAGCTAACCCGTATATAAAATATTAATAAATAAATTATGAGGTGATGAAAGTTAATAAAAAAATTGGTTATGATAGACAAATTTTATTACGGTGAGTGATATTGGTTACAAGGACTCAAAATTATTTTAAAAATATAACTCGAACAAATATATTTGATTCGATTTGAATTCCATCTCACTTGACTCGATTCGAGAAAATTTCAAATCAAATTAGGATGATAAAATATGATTCGTCAACTCGATAAACTCAAAATTTTTTCATTCGATTCGACCGAACGCTCACCCCTAATTAAAATGGCCTCTATATAGCAAAAATAATCCAAATTTTATCTATCTAAATCTTATTTTATTTTATTGTAACTAGATTAATATCACATTTGATGTGGATAAAATTTATATAAGTAAATAAATATAAATATTAAATATTTTTTATATGATAAAGTTAAAATATTAAAGAATATGGTAGATTAAATTTAAAATTTACTTTCTGTATATATTTTTTTAAAAAATTTGTCTAAAAAATAAAAACACTCTCAAAATAATATTTATTACTATAAAAAATAATATATTTTTGATAATGTATGGATTAATTTACCACACTAAAATAATTAAAAGTGAATCATGATAGGAGGAATGAGTTGAGTTTTTCATTTTAATATTTGTAATACAAAATTAACGTTTTTTGTTTACAAAATTATCAAAGTAAATTTTAATTTTTATATTTTAATTATGGTTTAAAAAATATTTTTATGGGGAGGACCTAGGTTCAAACTTTGGAGACGACTTTGTCAGGAGAAGCAATCTCGAACCCCGAACATAGACCATTAAATGAACGTGAAGAATATAAAAATTTTATGATAATTGATAACATTTTTAATATGTTTTATATATTTAAATTAGATATTTTTATTTTTGTAAAAAATTATAATATATTTTATTTAATTTTGTAAATAATATGAATGTTATAGTCTACTATTAGCCTCTTATACTTTAATTTGATCAAAATTAGTCCATATACTTTTTGAATTTTAAAATTTAAGTTCTCGCCAAACTATAATTGTCAAATGGTTTATATGAAAAATTGGCCCCTAAATTATCACGTTTTTCCCTTTTAAAAACCTAAACTTTTTTTGTGTCAAAAGTGATACTAAACTTTGACTTAGTTACTACATTCTGTTAAAAAAAAATCCTCAACCAATAATATTAGGACAAGTGACAATTTTTTAATATTCCTTTTTTTCTTCCTTCTCTTTCCTCTTCCCATGTTTTTCTTTCATCTTTATCCTGCTCCTCCCCCCTCTGTCTCTCTCTCTAGCATTAAACTTATTCTTTAATGATATGTTTTTAGCATCAAATAAATCTATATCTAGACTAATGAACTAGAGTTTTCATTCAAAGTGAATCTTACTCTAAGCTAATTGTTGATATTGTAATACAATAAGTAAGAATATGTGGTAGTTGTCATAAAGGCCAGTTCACACAATTGGGGTGGAGAGCCGGAGGTAACAATGAGTAAAGAATAAGGAGTGTATAAAGATTATGTGTTGAAGGCAAGTTGGCAGGAGATAGGCTTGATATATCTGAAGAGTTGATCCTTTCTTTATCATTCCTGGAGGTAGGTATACGTTAGAAGTCATGTGTAATGCAACGTTAATGTGCTGAACTTGCCATTTAATCATCATTACAGAGCGCATGGGGTGGATGTATTTGATGGGATGAGGATGTTTGTGATAAGACAGATCCTGCCATTCATTCTGACTTGATGGTATAGAGCAGTTGAACCTACGTGAAGTTTGGTAACCAACAACATTATGTCCATAATAGAAGTTTGGGCTTGGAGTAACGAATGGTCATCATTTGTCCAAATGGTTTAGGCAAAAGGCGGGGCTCTAGGATAACCTTTCGGTTGGCCTCTATTAGGTTTATTGCTCAAAGGCCCTCATGCTTGCGACATGTCTTTATTCAAATGGGGGTATAATAATATTCCCTTCATCAAGTCAAGATAGGGTTATAAGGTGGCCTTTCTCGAGACACATTGTTATGTTGTTTTCCTTTTTTATAAATGTACTTTGATAACGATGTTTACGGGGAATCGTGATAATAATGAACAACAAATTTTCCAGACATGTGGTGACCAATCATTGGGCATTGTTTGTAATGACCCCAAAGTTAGGGTTGTTGATGGGCTCGAAACTAACTAATATTTCGACAAAGGCAAGCGCACCTATAGAACAGTAGTATAGTTGTGGTGAGTCCGGAATATCGTATCCTCAAGGACTAAAATTACTAGTAATTACTATCTTTCTATTATTTAGCCTAAGAATTGGGATGATTTCTTCTAAATTAAAACTTAATTAAAAATACGACAAAGAAAGAATTGAGAAAATACTTTAAGACAACTTTATGAGATAGGTAATACCTAAAGAAAAATCCACCTAGACTTCACTTATTACTTTTGATTCATACGATTTATTCACTTGACTTAATTCGTAGAAATCCCTGATTTATGTTGATATCTCTTTCAAGACTAAAAACAACTGACTCTAGGTTGATTAATTGAAATCTCTTTCTAATTAAAACCCCTATTGTCGCATTAACTCAATCTATGGATCCCCTTATTAGATTTGACTCTAATCTAGCAGATTTATGTCACCCTATTTTTAGGGTTGCAATCAACTTCGCTTAATTGTGTTGATCTCCTCTTAAACAGGGACTTTTGCTCCACTGAATAAGCACATTCGACTTGAATCAATAACCTGAATTATCAAAGCAAGAATAAGAACTCACAATTAAGAATAAGAACAAGTATTTGTCTTATAAATCAAATAATAATAAGATTCGTCTTAGGTTTCATCCCCTTAGCTATTTAAGGGATTTAGTTCATACTAATAGAGGGAAACATCGTAAAATAAGGAAAACAACAAAACATAAGAAAACCCAAGAAACTCCTAAAGAACTTGATGGGAGATCTTCAGTCTTGATGGAGATCCTTCTCCTAAGTTGTTCCCGACGGCTGTCTTGGAGTATTTTCTGCCTTCTACTCGGCCTCCACTCGACCTCCCCTTTTAGGTTGCCCCTTAAGGTGTTTATATAGGCTTTGGAACGTCTTTCTTGGCCCACAAGTTCCCTATTCCGAATAGAATTCGTCTTGGGGTCGGTAGGGACACACCCGTGTGTGATGGCCTTAGGCCGTGCCCGCTCCTGCTCGCCATACATGGTCGTGTGGTCTGCCCATGTGTGACGTTCCAGGCCGTGTTTCGATTCTGCTCGCAACACACAGCCATGTTTAATAGCCCAGGCCGTGTGGTTTTCCTAAGTAGGCCCATTTTGTCCTTTTTTAGCCCATTTCTCGTTCTTTTCAACTTCCTAAACCCTCCTGAGCATAAAACATGAAATCAAGGGATTAGGAGCATCGGATTCATCAAATCCAAAATTAAGCCAAGCATGGGGTAAAAATATGTATAAATTATGGTTTATCAGTTGTTGAAGAGTCTACTCCCGGGATTCCGCCTTGATGTGTCGAGTTTAAATATATTAATATTATAAATTTTGGAGATTACTTTAGGAGTCAATTGAATATGGAATTAATAATTTTAATTGATGGAGGCTAATTTATTTATGAGCAAGAAATAGTTACAAGGACTAATTGGGTAAATAGCCCATTTACATTTTAGTCAAATAGAGTTAATGGATGTGTATGAGACTAATATAGACATATATGTGATATAAATAATGATTATAGTAGGAGAGCTATTATATATATAGGTGTAATAAGAGGAAAAAAATTTTAAAAAAAAGTTGGTAAAGATAATAAATAAAAGAGAAAAGATAGAGGAATTAGTTAAAAGGAAAGAAAAAAAAAAAGACAAGCTTCATTTTGCTCTACCTGCCAAAATTGGGAGAAGAAATTGCAGCCATTTTGCTTGTGTTTTTAAGCTCAAATTGGTTAGTAAATCTTAGTTCTTATTTCATGAATTTTGTGTTTTGGATTTGTTAGAATTAAGTGACCCGGATCCTTATTTAAATAAAATACAGTGGTTCTTTTACTTTATTTTAGGATAAAGTTTTTTAAACCTTATTAATCTCCATCTATTTTATATTGATTAGAATAAGTTGTTTCAATCTTACTACACTCCTATTAGAATATGGCTTTACAAACCTATAAATAGACATAGTCTATTTCTCTTGTAATTATTTCGAATTTGACATAGTGAATTTTCTTCTTCTCTACTCGTGGTTTTTCCCGAAAGGGTTTCCATGTAAAATTTGTATGTTCTTTATTTTTATTTCTCTTTTCTTTGCGATATATTTGTCATTACCGGCGTTATATTTTTCACAAATTGGTATCCGAGCTTCTGGGTTTTTCATCTCGATCACAGTAATTACGTCTTTGAAGTATGAAATTCCGCTGTTGGATCACAACACCAGATTAGCGTTGTGACAGATAAAGATGCATGCAGTGCTCTTGCACAGATGGACTTAGAGGAAGCCCTACTAGGGGTAGATAAGATGCCTTCGACATTGATGGAGGAAGAGAAGAAGCGCAAAGATCGAAAGGCGTTAACACAGTTACATCTACATTTGTTTAACGAAATTTTATAGGATATGATGGAGAAGACCGCTGCAGCATTATGGAAGAGGCTGGAAGAAATATGTATGTCGAAAACTCTAACCAGCAAGTTGCATATGAAACAACGTCTTTATGCTCATCATTTGTAGGAAGGTGTGTCTGTGCCCTAACACTTAACAGTGTTTAAAGAAATTATCTCAAACTTAGAGGCTATGGAGGTTCAGTATGATAAAGAAAATCTAGAGTTGATTCTACTTTGTTCATTGCCCCCATCTTATTCAACCTTTAAAGACACGATTTTACCTCATATGATAAGGTGAAGCATCTTGTGGTTAAACCCGACTCTCAGGAAGAGGGTTTCATTATTCGTGAGAGACAAGATCAGAATGCTGATAATAATCGTGGAAGGACACAGGAACAAAATCCTTATGGTAAATCTAAGGGTAGATCGAAGTCTTCAAATAGAGGTAAAACTTGTAACTTCTGCAAGAAAAAAAGGGAACATTAAATCTGAGTGCTATAAGCTACAGAACAAGATTAAAAGAGAGGCTGCGAATCAAAAGGGAAAACAACCAAAAAATTTCGGTGAAGCTGATGTTGTAGAAGACTACAGCGATGGTGAACTTCTAGTCACTTCTGTCAACAATTCTAAAGTGAGCAATAAGTGGATCATTGATTCAGGTTGTACCTTCCACATGAGTCCCAATCGGGATTGGTTTACAACTTACGAAACAGTGTCTGAAGGTGTCGTTTTGATGGGAAATAATGCTTCATATAAAATCGCAGATGTTGGAACAAGTAAAGTTAAAATGCTTGATGAAGTTGTCAGAATACTTAGTGACGTATGACATGTTCCAGAATTGAAGAGAAATTTAATTTCGTTAAGTACTATTGATTCAAAAGGGTACAAATACACAGCTGAAAGTGAGATTTTGAAGATTTCCAAAGGTTCTCTCGTTATGATGAAAGGGCAGAGAAAGACTTTCAAGTTATATGTTTTACAGGGTTCTACTATTATTGGTGATGCTGCTGTTGCTTCCTCTTCATTATCAGATGATGATATTACTAAATTTTGGCATATGCGCCTAGGGCATATGAGTGAGAATGACATGGCAGAATTGAGCAAAAGAGGACTTCTTGATGGGCAAGGAATTTGTAAATTGAAGTTCTGTGAGCACTGCATTTTTGGGAAGAAAAAAAGAGTTCGATTCACCAGAGGAATCCATAACACGAAGGGAAGGTTCATTCTGATCTGTGGGGGCCATCAAGAGTGCCTTCGAGAGGTGGAGCTAATTATATGCTAACTTTTATTGATGATTTTTCTAGAAAAGTTTGGGCGTTCTTTCTAAAGCAAAAAAACGATGTGGTTTTCAACATTTAAGTCTTGGAAAACTATGATTGAAAAGCAGACAGAAAAACAAATAAAATACCTCCTCACAGGCAATGGCTTAGAGTTTTGTTGTGATGAGTTCGTCATACTCCACAGCAAAACGACATTGCAGAACGAATAAATAGAACGATCATGGAGAAGGTTCGATGTATGTTGTAAAATGCAAACTTACCAAAGTCGTTTTGGGTCGAAGCAGCCTCTACTGCATATTTTTTTATCAACCGTTCTTCATCCATTGCCATTGAGAAAAATACTCCACAAGAGGTATGTTCTGGTAATCCTTCTAATTATTCTGATTTAAAGATCTTTGGGTGTCCTGCATATGCTCATGTTGATAATGAAAAATTAGAACCGGATCCACTAAATGTGTTTTTCTTGGTTATAAAGCTGGTGTAAAAGGGTATAAGTTATGGTGTCCTAAAAATAGAAAAGTTGTAATTAGTAGAGATGTTGTTTTTGATGAAACTACTATGCTACCTAACTTATCTCTTAAAGACTCTTCCAATAAAGAAAATCAAAAGCATGTGGAGCATCAGATTAATATAGAGTCGACTCCTCAAGCCAATACAAAAATTGATAATAGAGTTACTTCTTCACCACAATACTCTATCGCTAAAAACAAAACTAAAAGAGAAACTAAACCTCCAAAGAAGTATGCCGATGCTGATCTAGTTGCTTATGCTTTAAATATGACTGAATATGTAGATGTAAACCAAGAGCCATCTAATTATTCTGAGGCAGTCAGCTGTGAAGACTCAGAAAATTGGATGTTTTCTATGCAAAAGGAGATGAAATCACTCCACAAAAACAGAACATGGGATCTTGTGAAACTTCCTAAAGGTAAAAAGGTTGTTCATTATAAATGGGTATTTAAAAAGAAAGAAGGGACTTCAGAAGTTGAAGAACCTAGATATAAAGTAAGACTTATTGCAACGGGTTACAGTCAAATTCCAAGAGTGGACTTCACAGATGTGTTCTCCCCAGTTGTGAAGCATAGTTCGATTCGAGTTTTGATTGGTATTGTGGCCATGCATGATTTGGAGCTTGAGCAGTTAGTTGTAAAAACTACATTTTTGCATGGAGAACTTGAGGAGGATATTTACATACAACAACCAGAGGGTTTTACAATCTCAGCAAAAGAGGAATATGTTTGCTTGCTGAAAAAATCCCTTTACAGTTTGAAACTGTCACCAAGACAGTGGTACAAGAGGTTTGATTCCTTTATGACTTCTCATGATTTCAAAAGAAGTAGTTTTGATAGTCGTGTTTACTTTAAGAAAAATAGTGATGGTTCTTTTGTGTATCTACTTCTTTATGATGATGACATATTGATATAGCAAAAGATAAATGAGAGATAAGAAAGGTCAAAGCCTAACTAAGTGAAAAATTTGAGATGAAAGATTTGGGACCAGTAAATAAGATACTTGGTATGGAGATTTTTAGAGATAGAAAAGCAAGTAAATTGTACCTAAGTTAGAAGGGGTACATTGAGAAAGTTCTTTGCAGGTTTAATATGCAAAGTACTTAGCCTGTTAGTACTCATTTAGTAGCCCATTTCAGACTTTCATCGGCTTTGTCTTCACAGTTAGATGATGAGATTGAGTACACATCACATGTTCTATACTCTAGTGCAGTGGGATCTCTCATGTATGTTATGATTTTTTTCACGTCTAGATTTATCATATGCAGTCAGTGCAGTTAGCAGATACATGGCGAATCCCGATTAAGAACATTGGAAAGCAATTCAGTAGATTTTAATATACTTATAAGGTACTGCTGATGTTTGTTTACAGTTTGGAAGAACTAGAGATGGAGTCATTGGGTATGTTGATGCTGATTTTACTGGAGACCTTGATAGAAGAAGATCTCTCATTGGTCATGTCTTTACAATCGAAGATTGTGCAATCAATTGGAAAGCTACTTTGCAAACTACAGTCACTTTGTCTACCACTGAATTTGAGTACATGTCGATTACTGAGGCTTGTAAAGAAGCTATTTGGTTGAAGGGACTCTTTAGTGAACTCAATGAAGACCTTCAAATTAGCACAGTATTTTGTGACAGTCAGAGTGCCATCTTCCTTACAAAAGATCAAATGTTTCATGAGAGAACAAAACACATTGATGTTCAGTATCATTTTGTTCATGATATTATTGCTCGTGGTGATATTATTGTGAGCAAAATTAGTACTAATGAAAATCCTGCAGATATGATGACTAAATCACTTCCTATAACCAAGATTGAGCATTAAACCCTTAAGGGGTTTTATGGAAGATGTGGAGATCTTGTTCGTTGAGAGTTATCGATGAAGAACTTGTTCATTGAGAATTCGTGTCAAGGTGGAGATTGTTAGGATTAAGTGACCTGGATCCTTATTTAAATAAAATACAGTGGTAAAATGAAATAAAATAAAGATCCCTATAGAACTACACTTCTTTTATTTTAATTTAGAATAAGGTTTTTTAAACCTTGTTAAACTCCATCTATTTTATATTTATTAGAATAAGGTGTTTCAATCTTACTACACTGCTATTAGAATATGGCTTTACAAGCCTATAAATAGACATAGTCTATTCCTCTTGTAATCATTCTTGTAATCATTTCGAATTTGACATAGTGAATTTTCTTCTCCTCTGCCTGTGGTTTTTTCCCGAAAGGCTTTCCACATAAAATTTGTGTGTTTTTTATTTTTATTTCTCTTTTCTTTGTGACATATTTGTCATTACCGACATTATATTTTTCACAGGAGTCCTAAGATCATGAACTAGCTTACCCAAGTTGAAATTTTGAGAATGAATGAAAACTAGGAAAGTTACCATGGATTAAAAAATTTAAAGTTTTCGGATTATTTTGTTGAATGCTAAATGTTTTTGAGATGATAATCTAAGTATAAGTTTTGTAGACTAAGTAGGTCATAGTGAGTAGTAATTTTATTTGTAATAATTCCTAAGGACTAAAATGTTATACATTCAAAATAACATAGCTTAAATTGTTAATTTGATGAAGCGTAGGGACTATTTTAGGGGACTATCCTTATGTTGGAAAAATTTGGGACTTATTGCTAAGTCCATTCTGTATTAAAGTATATTGTGATATGAAATTGACTAACAATAACTAGAAGTGAGTAAGGTGTTATAATATAAATTTGATTTATATTAGTAGAAACAAGAATGGTATTGATTAAGTTAAATTGTTAAAAAAAATAGATCAATAGAAGAATAGAGCAAGTATCAACTAGGGGAAGGAAAAGATCACTGAGTAAATATCCGTCGTATTTTGGTAAGTTCGTAGTCTCGAACTTGATTTTTACTTCTAATTACCATTTAAATTAAGTAATGTTAAATTTGCTTATGATATAAAATGTATCTATGTTATTGAATAATAGTAAAGAAAATAAGTGAGGAAAAACGTTGAAGTAAATAATTGTATAATCGTTAATATGTTCAACTAGCGCTGGGCGCAATCTTCGTCAGCTTGTCTGACTAGTGGTGGGCACAAAACCGTCTATTAATCCGACTAGCGCTGGGCTCAAAATCATTATTTTCGGTATATTCGACTAGCATTGGGTGCAAATATTGTTAGTTAATCCAACCAGAGCTGGGCTCACTTCCAGTATTGTCGGTTAATCCAGCTAGGCACTGGGTGCCACATTATTATTTGAATTATTGAGAGAATTGAAATCTTAAATGGTTGAGTTAGAATTTCATATTAAAAGAGGATGGGTTGTGTTTAGCTAATAATGAAACCTATTAATGATAAATTGATTTACATGTTACAGGTTAGATATATAGTAGAATTAGACTCGGTATCCAGTGAGAATCCCATCTTCAAAGTTGGTGACATTTCTTCTTTTTGTGTTTTGGCATGTACCTAGGATGCAAATTTAATGATAGTGTCCTTTTGTTTAATGAACACTAGAGTACTAGTTTTTGTAAGTGTATATGTTTGTAAATACTTGTTGACATTTTATAGTATGTTAAAAATAATGTTTGCTTAAATGAGTTGAATATGAATGACAAATGAAGAAAGTGAATTTAACAAATTCAATGTTGTATGTGATAATGATACACATTTTAAGTCTAATTCTGGGTTGATTTGAATGCCTATTATATTATGGTCGTATGCATATGGTTGAATTTAGGTTGATATTAATTTGAGTGAGAAATAAGGCTTGAAAAATAGCCTATTTTTTTCCACACGGGTGTGTGTCTCAGTCCATGCACACGGGCATGTGGTTTGGCCGTATGTCCCCTATATCTTAAAATATAGAAACAAAATGCTCAGGTTACTTTACACTGGCAGATACACGGGCGTGTGTCTTAGCTATGTGTGGCCTACGGCCTAGTACGCTGGTGTGTGACTTGGCCATGTAAATCCTGCATCTAATTTTTGAATTTTACATTGTTCACACAGCCTAGCACACAGGCGTGTGGTTGGCCGTGTTTCTCAAGTCAGAGAGTTACATAGGTATGGACACAATCTGGAACATGGTCGTGTGCCTTACATCGAATGTCCACACGGACTGGGACACGGGCGTGTGTTCCCTGCATCTTTGAAAATTTCTATGTTTTTTGAAAAATTTATCGAGTACCCGGTTTAGCTCCGAACTAATTTTAACGATTATTTATAAGTCTGGTAATGTTTCGTAACCCTGTTCTGGTGACGGATACGGGTTTAGGGCATTACATTGTTTGTCTTTCGAACCTGTGTGTTTTAATATATAAATTTATATATTCATTGGGTTTTCTTTCTTTGGAGTTATTTTGCATCTTCAATTTATGAACCCATATGTCTTAAAGTGGTGGGACCTTTTGATCGGTACTAAAGAGAACCTTACACAAAACGAGTGGAGACTGGGAAGCTCGTAGATATAGTTGAAGTAGTTGTCCCTGTTACTGTTGTACAAGGGGTAATTACTATTGTGCAAGTAGCTTTTGGACTGTTAAACCTTGTCGACATGAACTTCCAACCCTATTTTGGCATAGTTTAGAAGGGTCATCGTCATTGTTTTAAATATACTATGCTCACAATCCTAAATGGGAAAAATTTTACAAATGCTTCAGGAGGCTAGTATATTATGGGGGTGTTCTCATTGGAATACCTTTATCCATCTTGAGGATATTGCAGCTCAAGTAGGGCCTTTCGGGGATACGACTACAGATGATACTTCTAGTGAAGATGCTTCTAACTCTTCCGGTGACAATGTTGCAGATTCTAATGCCTCTCATGATAAGAGGAAGGGAACTGTCATAGAATAAGTCTTGTAAAAATTGTTTCTTTGTATTCTTGTTTGTAATTTCCCTTCTTTGAACCGTATTCGAATTTAATGAAATGTACAATTTTTTTCATACTTCTATGTATTTGTTGCCTTTTTTTCTGTTAAAATTTTAAAGAGACATGTCTTTTAGATGGTGCCATTTGTCTCCAAATGTTCTATAATGTTGTAAATTTTGACAATAGATGCTTCTATACTTAATGGTTTTGATTTTGTTGTTGGATCATATGGTTAAATGTGCGGGTGGTTGGTTGTCCTTATTACTTTTGGAAGGATTAACTTTTGGTAGATGGACCGACAAAAATTATGAATCATGTTGCATAAGTCTTTTGGAAGGATAAGAAGTAAATTATATTGTTATACCCCCTATCCGATTAAAGACACATGGTTAGCCGAAAGGCTTCCTAAGTAGCAAACCCACCAAAGGCTAATCGAAAGGTCATCCCCTAAAGCCTTCCTTTCGCCCAAAGCATTCGGACAAGTGAGGACCATCCGCTACTCTAAGCCCAAGCTTCTGTTAGGAATGTGATGTTGTTGGTCACCAAACCTCACGTGGCTCAACTGCTCTATGCCATCAAGTTAGAACGAATAACATGATTTATTCTATCACAAACATCCATGTCTCACTAAAGGCATCCACCCGATGCGCTTCGTAATTATAATTACATGGCAAGTTCAACACATTAATGTTGCATTACATAGGACCTCTTGCCTATAAATATCTCCAAGAACAATAAATAAAGGATTGAATCTCCAGAGATATCAAGCCTATACCCTGCCAACTTGTCTTCAGCACTCGATCTCTATACTCTTCTCTTATTTACTCTTTGTTACTTTCGACTCTTCGCCTGGACTAAGTGAACTGGCTTCCGTGACAACCACCACATCCTCCTCATTGTAGTATCACAGTATCAACCATGGTAGTAGTACCGTACCAGTACCAGTCATACCAATTGATACGTACCGTTCCGGTCCTAAACCGTTACCAAGTAGTTTATGTTTCGTTTCAGTCAAAATTTCGATGAGTTTCGACCATTTTTTATGTGTTTCGGTCAATACCGACTTATATTGGTTGGTACAAATTTAGATATTTTAAACTAAGTTTTAAAATTTTTAATCTTAACCACATTAATTTTTCTATAATTATATTTTTAAAAGCCATTAAATTAAATTATTGAATCTATTTAATAGTTCTTTTTAAGGATGAATTTAATTAATAATATTAAAACTTATATTTACATATAAATATATTTATATGGATGTAATTGAAAATGTATTTGCATGTATATATAATATATATTTTATTTTTATCGAAATAATATATAATTATTAAGAAACTAAAACATTAGACTATAAATATATATATAAATATTTAAACCTCTATATAATTTATCAAGAAATTAAAAACGAGACTATAAACATATATATGTGAAAAATATTTAAAAACATCGATAAACCAGAAACAATACACTCAAATGTGCCCATATCGATACATACCGATACTAAGACAAAAACGGTAAACCTATCGATATGATATTAACTACATTAATATCAACATAAACTTATAGTAATCTTCCTGTCAATCAAGTATCGGTCCATGAAGAGAACCTATTGCTACAATCCCTAATTTTTGCAGATTCAACTTCACAACTGTAACCAAAAACATCTTTGTAACTTTTCCAATGTTGCTCGGATTGGAGGTAGGTAAGGATAACAAAGAAAAGTTGAGTGACCCATGTCTTTTTAAGATGAGGTAAACCAAGCATAAAAGGGGACTTTCTTTGTGACTTTTTTTTTTTTTAAAGAAAAGTGTATTCTAATATTTAATTCACCAAGGTATTTCTATACCTATTTATGATTAGGTTATCCGTTTAGGGATGAAGGTTCATCTGAAATTTGAGAAGTTTTGGACAAAAATATTAGGCCCAAAAATGGGCATTGGCAAAAAAATTAGGGCTACTTTAAATATGAGTCGGACTTAAGTTTGAACATTTAATGCTTGAGCTTGGCCCGATCTATTTTTAAGTTTATAATACTTTGTATTATATTATTTTTATATATTATATAATTTATAACACACTAAAAAAAATTAATCTATATTAGATATATAATACTACTTTAATGTAAACATTAAAATAATGTTAACATAACTATATAAAAAATTCAATAAAAAAATATATTAAATTAATAAGTATTAAAATAAAATAATAATAAAAATATGGACGAGTCTAAAAAATAAAAAAAATAATTAAATTATTTTTTTACTTAATTAAGTAATTGAATTTTTTTTTTTTTTTTTTGAAGAGCAACTTGGACTTTATAATTACTAAAATCAAAGTACAAAAAGTTTTAAGCCTATTAGGCCTTAAGTCCAAAAAGAAACAGATCACTTTACCTAAATCATCCTAAGCCCAAAATTTGTCTTAACCCATAAGAATTAAAATTCAAAAATAAGATAAAATTAAAAAAAAAAAAAACCACCGTCCAGTTGAACGAATAGCTGGATAGCATTAATTCTCTGTCTTTTCACCTCCAGCGTCCAGCTATTGATGATAGCAGCATTTTCCAAGCAATCTTTTCTTTACTGCTATAGAGATTTACTCCAGTATCCTCACTCTTCTTCTACCGACTCCCATCAATTCATCTTTTTTCTCTCTCGTCTGTTCCTATCTATTCTCCTTCTTCTTTTCATCAACATTTCTTTCTCAAAATCAGATTAAGCTTGAGTTTCCTTAAGGCTGTGCTCTTGACCTCCATCGCTCCTTCTCCTCATGAATGTATCTTGGATGCGTCCTCAAAAGGTAATGCCCCTCTCCTCTTCTCATTGCTTCTTTCGCAACTAAATGAGCAATCTTGTTTTCTGTTCTAGGAATGAAGTAGAACCCAATATCTTGAAAGAAACCTTTTTTGGTATGGATATCCCTGATATTCGCCCCTATAATTGATTTATCTTGATTCATGGTTTGGCATTTCTTAATCACTGTTATTGAGTCTCCTTTTATGTCCAGTGTGTTTATCCCCAATATAATCCTTAACTGAATCGCTTGTAATCCTGCATGTGCTTCCGCTGCGAACGACGATGGAAAATCGGAGTGAATTACCGACTTGGATGCTATTATTTCTCCCTCCGTGTTGCAGACGACCAAACCCGAAGCAGATCTGGAACTTCTTTTATCAAACGTCGCGTCGAAATAAACTGTCATCCTTGTGTTCCTTTCCATCCGCTTATGACTTCTGTCAACGTTGGTAAGTGGTCTTTTTTCTTCCGCTCCATTCAACTCTGCTATAAAACTGGTGACTTGTTTAGCGATATCCCTGCCTGTTATATTCTTTTTTTCATAGATAAATTTATTTCTGTGATACCAGATTGACCATATCCTACAACAAAACAGACGACACTGATCTTAATCTCCCTGTTTAAAAGCCCAGATAAGCCAATCCCACAAGTTTTGTGAATTGTTATTGTTTACCCATGCCAGATTTAGCTCTGACCATACTTCTATTTTTGTAGGACAGTACTTGAAGACATGATTACTATCTTCATCAAAAGCGTGACATCGGGAACAAAGCATTTCCACTGCGACTTTTTGCTCTTCAGATTAGAAAGCGTAGGGATATAATTCCAAGAAATTCTCAAAATTGTTATTTTGATCTTAGGAGGGATTTGTAAATTCCATAGGTTTCTGTAGAAATTTCTATTTTCGGTCCGTATTAAACTATTACTAGGATCCGGATTAGTTTCTTGTAATAGTTTGTAGGCACTTTTGACTGAGAATTCTCCTGACGGCTCTCCTCTCTATGCTTGGAAGTCTTCATAAACTGTCTCTGATAAGGGGATCTGTAAAATTTTCTTGGCAGTATCTTCATTAAAGATTAACACTAAACCTGGCTTCCACTTTCTTTTATTAGCATCTATCAAGTCAGGTACTAACTTGATTTCTTCATTGGTTGCTTCATTCTGCATTCTATCATTTGCAGCTCCCGGGACCCATAAATCACCCCAAACGTCAATGTGCTCCCCTGGTCCTATTCTCCAACATAATCCTTTTTTCCAGAATTCCTTTTGCTGACCAGACACTCTTCCAGGTAAGCGAAGGTACATTCCCCAACTCTGCCTTGAGAAAATTTGAAGTCGGATAATACTTTGCTTTTAAAACACAGCTTAGTAAAGAATTAGGGTAATTGATAAGATGCTAACCTTGTTTCACTAATAAGGCTATATTAAACTTATCGAGACTTCTGAAACCTAAACCACCATCCTTTTTCAAAGTGCATAAATCTTTCCATGTGCACCAGTAAATGCCTTTCATGTCCTTTCATGTCTCGATTTTTCTGCCACCAATATCTGGCCATAATACTTTCTAATTCGGCACATAAAGACTTCAGAGTTAAAAACATGACATTGTATATGTTGGAATAGCTTGAAGGATAGCTTTTATAAACACTTCTTTTCCCCCTTGAGATAAATGCCGTACACTCTAGCTATCAATTTGTTGTTTCATTTTATCCTTCAATATTTGAAAGGACAGTTTTTTTTTTCTACCTACCATGTTAGGAAAACCAAGATACCTTTCTGGATTATTTGAACTTTGGTATTGAAAAATACTGTAGATTTGTTGTAGTTGACGCACTGTCCTGAACAGTTCTCGTACCCTCTCAGCATCTGTTTAAGTGAAAGAGCTCCTCTATCTGTTGCTTTTCCAAATAAAATACTGTTATTTGCAAATAATAAATGAGAAACCTGTGGACCACTTTTACTTGGCTTAACCCCTCTAAGTGTATTCCCTTGTATAACGATTCTCATAAGGCTGGAAAGACCTTCCCCACATATTAAGAATAGGAACGGGCTTAAAGGATTGCCTTGTCTTAGTCCCTTTGTAGGTTGAAAATTTTCCCCAATATGGCCGTTCAAAACTACCGAATACGAAACTGTGGAGACACATTTCATTAGAGATTCAACCCATCCTGATTCAAAGCCCATTCGCTTTATAATTGTTGCAATAAAGTTCCACTCAACTTTGTCATAAGCTTTACTCATATCTAACTTTACTGCCATAAATTCTTTTTTCTCGGTATTCTTTTGTTTTAAAGTGTGTAGAATTTCGAAGGCCAACAGCACATTAGCGGAAATCAACCTTCCCGGAAATCAACCTTCCCGGTACGAAGAAGGTTCGCTATGACCTTAGCTATCAGTTTATAAATCACATTATATAGGCTTATTGGGCGAAAATGGGAAATATTTGTGGGATTTTGAATTTTGGGGATCAGCACTATATTAGTTTTATTAATTGAACTAATATCCATACATTCGTTAAGATGCTTTAGGCAAAATAAAGATACCTCTTCCCCAACGATTGACCAGTATTTTTGATAAAACAAAGCCGGAAAGCCATCTCCTGGTGCTTTTGTTGGACCAATTCAACTAAGGTTGCCCCATTTTCCTCTTTTTTGAAACATGCTGTCAATTGAGAATTGTCTTCTTCAAAAATACATCGATCAATGCTTGTCAACAGATGTTCATAGTTTCCTTTCCTCCCTGTTGAAAATAAATTCTGGAAGTACGATCTAGCAATTGCCTCCATTTCACAAATCTCTTCTGTTTCTCTACCATCTTCAAATTGCAATTTCTGAATTAGATTTCTTCTTCTTCGTTGGGTCACTTGTTTATGAAAGAAAGAAGTATTCTTATCACCAGACTGTAGCCAATTAATACGAGTCCTTTGCTCCCAGTATCGTTCATCTTTTTCGATTTCAAAATTGAGTTGGATCTTCGTGTCAATAAGTTCAGCTTCCATCAACTCGACCAATCTAGCAGTTAGCCTCTCTTTTTTATCTTCCTTCTATGCCGAATTTGATTTGCCCATCTATCTAGCCCTTTTCTAACTCCTTCTAGTTTCTGTAGCAAGTCTCCATTCGAGTTCTCCCATATGTTTCTTACCTCTTCAACTAAAGATTCCTCTAACATACACCACGTTTCAAATTTGAATCTTCTTTTTGGCCGATCTTTCTCTTTTTTTCTTGTTGTGATCAGAAGTGGACAATGATCAGAAAAAGAATGTGGAAGGTGTTGAATTATTGCCTCTAGACATAAGGATAACCATTCCTCATTAGCTAATCCCCTATCAAGCCTTTCTTGAATATTTGTTTCCGGTAAATTCCCTCTTTCCTAAGTAAACCAATTCCCGGTATACCCAACATCCACTAAATGTCAATCGACTAGCGTCGATCTAAATGCATCCATACGCCTTTCCTCTCTAGGTAATTCACCCATCTTTTCATGTCCATACATAATTTCATTGAAATCTCCACAAACTAACCATGGGATCTCTTCAGTGTTTTTCAACCTTATTAACAAATCCCATGATTCATTTCTATCTTGCGTATATGGGGAGCCATAAAATTCAGTAAATCTCCATCTACTTCCTTTCTCAGAATCTTCAATAACCACATCAATATGCCTTTTTGAGAAGTTTCGAAGAATAATAGTTGCATCATTGTGCCACACCAGGCATAAACCACCTCTCGAACCATCTGAATCAACACCAATACCATTCTGAAATCCACAACTTCTTCTTATTCTTTCCATTTGATTCTTGATTACCTTTGTCTCCATGAAGAAGACAATTTGGGGATTATATAACCTCAGCGAATGCCGAAGTCTACGTACCGTCCGTAGATTCCCCAAACCACAGACGTTCCAGCTTAAGATTTTCATTGTTCTCGATCGGCTTGTCTTTTGGCAGCCGCCGATAATAAAAGGTTGTTGTTCACCATTTTCCCCTCATTTACCAATGAATTATTTGAATCTATGCTAACAATGTCAGCGTCATTGATCGTCGAAATCAGAGTCTTAAATTTATAACGAGAATGATCGAACCTAGAAACTAATTTTGACAACGATTTTAAGGCAAGCGCAACTATCGAACAGAAGTATAGTTTAGGCAAGACCGAAATATCGAATCCAAAAGGAACCAAAAGTACTAATACTAACTCTTTTTTTATTATTTAGCCTAAGAATTAAGTGAATGTTTATCTAATCTAAATTTAACTATCAACTAAATAAAAGATGCAAAGACAAAAAGAATGAATTTGGGAAAAATAACTTGGAAAAAAAAACCAATTGATTAGGGCGCCACCCAATGAAGAATCTACCTAAACTTCACTTGTTATCTAACTCTAAACTAGACAATTTATTCATTAGACTTGATCCGTAATATTCTCTAAGTTATATTAAACCCTCTCTCGAAGCGAATAACGTCTAACCCTAGTTGATTACTTGAAATCTCTTTCTAATTAAAACCCCTAGAATTACATTAACTCGATCTATGGACTCCCATATTAGGTTTCACCCTAATCCGGCAAAATTTCGTCACCTTATCTCTAGGCGTGCGATCAACTCCGCTTAATTTTGCTAGATATACTCTTAGACAGGGACTTTTGCTCCACCACCTAAGCACATTATACTTGAATTAATATCTCGAAAATATCAACATGAGAATCAAGAACACATAATTAAGAACAAGTTAAATATTTATCATATAGTTCAGAAAATAATAACAAAATTCATCTTAGGTTTCATTCCCGCAGGTATCTAAAGGTTTAGTTCATAATAATAAAAGAAGACATCTTAAAAGAAAAGATAAAACAAAACATAAGAAATCCCTAAAACCCCCTGAAGGAATTGAAAGAGAGATCCTCCGTCTTTAGTAAAATTTCGGCTTATTGAGATGGATCAACTGGCTATTTTCGAGTGATTTCCCTCAAATTTGACCTTTTCGGCTCGGCTCCTTGGCTTAGCTAACCGCCCTTTCTAAGGATACACTTAGGGGGTTTATATAGGCGTTTGAAATAGGTTTCTTTGCCCTTAAGTATCCTTTTTCGAATAGAATTGCTCTTCTCCACGACAGGGTCACGGCCATGGCACACGCCCGTGTGAATCGTGGTCAGGCCGTGTTCTAGTTGCTCAATGAGGCACAACCGTGTGGGCTTAAGTCCAAGCCGTGTTGATTTTGTCTTTGGCCCAATTTGGTCCGTTTTAGGCCCGTTTCTTGTTCTTTTCATCCTTGGGTGCTTTTCTAAGTATAAGACATGAAAAGAAAGGATTAAGAGCACCTTTTTATATAAATCAAGGGATAAATCATCCAAAAGTATGCTAAATGTGGGATTAAAATATGTTACTTTTACGGTTTATCAGTAATTATCTCCTCTTTGTCGCTTTTTTCCTTCCACACCTATAAGAAACCCTTCTTCAGCATCATGATCCATTAAATACTTGTCTTCTTCTAATGGTAGTTTTCCATCTTTTTTGGATGACGTAGGAATGCTTCCTTCCAAACAAAACCCCAAAATAGGATCAGCTCGCACCTTCTTTCCCCAATCGCTCATCACACCCAATGTTTTCCCTTCAACTGTCCAATTTTCGTCCAAAATTCCACCCCTTGTTCCCCCTTCCTCCTCTCGTAACCAGATACTAATTTGTAACATTGCTTTTCTAGATTGAGCTCTTAAAGAGAGATCCCAACCCATTGTAGTAACCTCCACTCTTAGATCTATTTTTGCCTTACAGAAAGAATCGCTATGTCCCAAACGTCCACAATAAAAGGAAAATAGTGTTAATCTTTCATATTTGAATCTGACATAGGATTTATTCCCATAAAACATAATCTGCTTTTTCCTTTTTAAGGGATACCTTACATCCAATTGGATTCTGACTCGTAAAAAATTTTGGTACCCCTTTCCATATTAGCACCTTCATATTCAAGGAATATGCCAATGAAATCCCCAAGTTGCCTTGCCAAAGCCTCAGAATAAAATCCTGCAGGAATCTCATGGATCTGAACCCAGAAAGGTGAAAAAATTAAAGAAACAAGTAACGGATCTTCCCCCCCTCTTTAACAAATGTAGCAATAATAAATGATTGTTAAAAGTCCATGGAGAACCCTTGAGAACTCTTTCCATATCCATATTATGAAAAAACTGAAACATAAATCTTTTTTCCCCTAGATCCAAAATACGAACACCTTTGACCGGATTCCACAAATTAGCCATTGTACTCTTCATAGCCGCAAAATTAATGATGCTTGCCGTTAAAAAATAGCCCACCAGTCGATAATCCCCTTCTTTCTCTAGGCTTGGAGAAGATGTAATTTGTAGAATTTCGTCCTCCTCTTCATTAATAGATAAACCAGCCAACTCAGTTTTCGTGGATGCTGCTACAGATCGACCCAATGTTGAACAGTGATTGCATACTTTCAATTTAACGAAAGCCAAACGCCGCTACAAAAAAAACCTAGACTCTATCAGAGAAGACATACAGAAACGTGCTAGGGTAGCAAACTTTAAGTACTTGAAATTTTTAAATACATCAAAAAAGCCTTTAATTTTAAAAAAAGTAATTAAACCCCCTTTTTTTTTAAATACATGTGGTGAAAAATGATAAAAAATAAAAAACAATAAAAGTTATAGAAAAGTAATAAAAATTTCTTTTAATAATATGATTTTTATGATTTTTTTACGAATTTTATATTTCTTTACTTTTTTTTATAATTTTCTTACGAGTTTATATAATTTTATAATTTTTTTCTAAATTTTATTAATATTTAATATTTTTTTATTTTTTATCACATGTCACACCGTGGTTATAACAAGTGGTGACTTTAACTAAAAAAAAAAGGGAAGTTAACTTTAAAAGTCAACTATTAAAGTTAACGGTCAAAGAGTTTTTTTAATATATTTTGGCAGTTCAAGTACCTAATTGAGAAAAAAAAAAAAAGACAAGAGCTTAATTGTTTTTTTCTGAAAAAGCTTGAAGACTTTTTACATCTTAAGCCTATTTTTTTTAGTGTAATGGTAAGGGAAGTTGTACTCTTAAACGGAGCTCTCATATTCAAACTCTGAAAATAATAATATTTTGTGATGCAACTACGAACCATAAAAGAATTAATTTTTATTGATTGTAAAATGGACATAAATAATATTTTGATTAAAAAATCCTTTGAAATTTAATTTTTTTTTATTGAAAGGGAAAGCAACAAAGTATTACAGCAGGGATCCTTGAAAAGCAGCACACTCAGCATCATATACATCGGTAACAGAAAGAGGAGCAAGGTCAAAGAACTGTCTTTCCGGTCGAAGCTTCACTGCTAATCTTTCCATGCCATCCACTACTAAATTCCGACTCCTCGCAACATGCGATACCTTAACCTCCCATTGCCTTTGGATTTTACTTTTCATACCAATCAAATTGGTCTTGGAACCTCCTGATTTAACGAAGCAGTGATTCAAATATTTAATGTTAGATAACTTTAATGGTGAAATCGAAAAACTTTTAAAGTTAATGACTAAAATAAAAATAAGTTAATACTTGGGTGACCAATGATATAATTTACCCTAAAGTAATAAATATTTTTACCAAAAATAGATGACTTAATTGAGGAAATTGATGTTTGACCAATTTTTTTTGTTGGAAAAGTAGAATATAAAAAACTAATTACATAAACTAGACTAGTCCCTCCAACGAGAATGTCTCAAACAAGAAGAAATCTTTAGATCCATGCTAGACCAGTTTGACCAAATGATCAGCTTCTTGATTTTTCTTTATAGAAATGTGTTTAATGCTCCACTGTTTGAAATGCGACAACATCGGAGGAATTCTTCCAACCAAAGCAGAATTGGACCTTTATGGAGACCTATCCTGAATAGTTGTAACTGCCTTAAGGCAACCCGATTGAATTAACACATTATCATATCCCTTATCAGATAAAATAATCAACCCATCCAAAACACCTTACGACTCAGTATCAAAAACAGATCAATCTCCCAAATGTCTATTAAAACCAATAATCCATGCTCTGTCTCGATCGCGCACTATTCCCCTTGCCGCCACAAAACCAACTTCTTTTTGGACAGACCCATCTGTACTCAAAATGACTGAATCGTTAGATAAACAAGAAGATGAAAACTTATCTCGTATCTCGGTCATTTTGCCCCTGGTAGAAGAGATGAATTGCTTTGCCCAACTGTAAGATACCTTAATAGATTCATTAACACTCCAATAAGCACCTTGGAAAATGAGAAGATAACGATTCTTCCAAATACGTCATGCGGTGATCCCAAATATACATCTCCAGTCTACATCTCTTAAACACCAGTCATGCTAATTTTGCAAGTTTAACATAAGCCAATCATACAAATTTCCTGCATAGAACCTAGTATGCCATTCAGTTGGAACTAAATGATCCCAGACATTCCTTATTGCAGAATAATCCCTAATTGCATGAAGCGCATCCTTAACACCATGGCTACAAACCCCACATGTTGAATCATGACCTAGTCCTCGCCTTGCTAGTTCCACCTTGGTAAGCAGATGTTAATTGAAAGCCAGCCAAATAAAATACCTAGCCTGTTGTGGTATTTGGAATTTCCAGGGAATACGCCAAATCTGTTCTTTCAGATTCCACGACCCTTCCCGAAGCTTCTCATAGGCATTTTTAAGGGAAAAGGAACCTGTCAAGGTACCTTCCCAAATGATCCTGTCAGCCTCGACAAATAATTTTATAGGTTTTTTTTTAGGGTAAACTATCTAGTTGCTCACTCAACTTTTTCAATGCTTTCATTTTGGTCACTTCTGTTAGAGATTTGTTTTTCATTTTAGCCACCCAATTTTGACTCTTTTTTTACAGTGATGGAGGGTAAAAAATAATAAAAAAAGATGACATGACATGCACAGCAAACCACCATCGGGGATTTATCGTTTGGGTGACTAAAATGAAAATTTTCTAGAATAACAATAACCAAATTACAAGTAATTTTATTTGGGTGACAGACATAAAAACATCTAAAAAATTGGGTCAACAACTAAAAATTGAAGTTTCCAAGTTTGACTCGTTACAAATTATTTACAAATTACAAATTCAAGTTTCCAATATTTCAAGCTTTGAATTCATCAAACCACTCGTGGTCTTCAACCACGAGGCTCGAAAACCGTTGAATTAGACCCATATTTTTAATCCCATTTTTATCAGTCAAAGCCCTATGTGGTGTTAGGTACACGATTTCAATGACTTTCCATTGCCTGTTTCTGGTAGGTTTGGTGTATCCATATTTTAAGGCTTAGTGGACTCCATAGCTTTCTTTTTTGCTTGTATTATATAAGAGAGAGCGAGTTGTCAGATTCTGAAACAACGTTTTGATCGATTCGAAGAGGATTTTCATAGAAAATATATTCAGTATATATATATACAGGTAGATATATGTATAGTAGTTAATATTCTTTGCCAAAACTTGGTTTGATTTTGCATGTAGCGTGCTAGATGAAAAGGGTTTAATCCTTTACATGGAGTCTGTCTGTTTGTATTGAATTCATAACTTGATCCTTCTTATATGAACATTATGATATGGGACAATCTGTAAAGTATCTTATATAATCTTCAGTATATATACAAGTAGATATGCCAAAAAGTTGTTTTGCGTTTGCATATAAGGTGCTTGATGAATGGGTTTAATCCTTTACATGGAATATGTGTGTTGATATTGAATTCATGTTGCTCTGATTAGAATTCAGTGACTGAAATGATTTGATTTGATTCTTCTTATATATGAACTTTATGATATGGAATAATCTGTATCCTGTAATATATCATATTTATCTTATGCATTCAGTATATATACAGGTAGATATGCCAATTAAATTCAGTATATATGAACTTGAAGAAAAGGGTTTAATCTTTTACATAGAGTGAGTGTGTTGGTATATTGAATTCACATTGTTCTGGTTTTTCGATTCGGCTCTTTGTTCGAAAGACAGAAGTAATATCGAGGGTAAACAGTTTGAAGGGAACATATTCAGAATCCATGGCTAACTCGGTTGGATCAGATGAATTTCAAAGAAAAGATTCAAGAACATTTAGAGATGGCACACATGATCATGAAGTGGTACTCGAGAAAACGTTTTCTTTCAAGGATCTAGTTATAGATAAGGGGACGTTTGGTTTGACTGTATCGAATTCAAATGGACTCTTGCATGAGCCGATTCCCACGCTTTCTCTACCAGAACCGACGATTTTGTTTTCACCAAGTCCAGGTAGTGAGCTCGATGCGGCTGCTGTTAAGCTTCAGAAGGTGTACAAGGGCTACCGGACTCGAAGAAACCTTGCCGATTGTGCGGTGGTAGCTGAGGAGCTATGGTGGAAAGTATTAGACCTTGCAGAGCTCAAGCAAAGTTCTGTGTCGTTCTTCGATGTCGAAAAACCAGAATCCATGGTTTCGCAAGGGGCAAGAGCCAAAACAAGAGCAGCAAAGGTATGAATCCTTACAGTTAGCACATTCAAATACTTCTCCATTTAACCATATTAATGGTGTTTTTTCCTTATTAAATTGCAGGTAGGAAAGGGATTGTCCAAAGATGAAAAAGCTAAAAAACTAGCCCTTCAACACTGGCTTGAAGCCGTAAGTTACTTTGAAACATTAACAATTAGCTGCAACTCCATGTCCCAAATCATCGGAGGCTAGTACTCAAGACGGGGACTTTTCCCTCTTTGTAGATTATATACACACACAGATATATACATATATACATAATCTTAACTGTATGGCTTTGCCATTACATTATCTTCATTGCAGATTGATCCACGACATAGATATGGACATAACTTAAACCTGTACTATGATTTTTGGTTCTCAAGTGAAAGCACTCAGCCATTCTTCTACTGGTACAAAACAGTAACAAATCAGCCCTTCATCACATCCCTATAAACTCAAAATAAATCATCTCATAACATAGTAAAGACATTGTGTTGTCTTTTGATGTTTTGAAACAGGTTGGATATTGGAGATGGGAAAGAAGTAAATCTCGGCAAATGTCCAAGGAAAAAACTACTGCAGCAATGCATCACATATCTTGGACCAGTATGTTCTAAAACAAGATTAGCTTGAAAATGTATATGATTCAACAATGGCTGCCTCAATTTAATAAATCATTTTTCAATGACTATATTTGCAGAAAGAAAGGGAAGAATATGAGGTAATAATTGAGAATGGGAAACTTATTTTTAAGCAAAGTGGGTTACTAGTGGATACAACAGGGGGATTCAAATGGATATTTGTTCTTAGCACAACTAGAGCCTTTTATGTCGGTCAAAAAGAAAAGGGTAAATTTCAACATTCTAGTTTTCTAGCTGGTGGTGCCACCACCGCTGCCGGAAGATTAGTTGCTCGTGATGGGGTTCTTGAGGTACATTTCACTTTCGTCCAGCCTTCACCGCTCGACTTAACCGTATTGGTGTAATTTATGTGCTTAACTCTTTGTCACTTTTTGACATTGCTTTTTAGGCTATATGGCCATACAGTTGTTACTATCATCACACAGAAGAGCATTTCATGGAATTCATCAACTTCCTTGGGGAAAACCATGTAAATCTCACTAATGTTAAGGTAAAAAAACAATCTCTATTCAGCTCGATATCATATATAATGATTTCGGAGATCGAATTCTAACATCTATGACCCTTTTTTGTTTACATAGATGTGCCACTGATGATGACTATTACGGAAAAGTCCCGGCTAATGAACCCAAACCAGAAGAATTGATGGAGGGTGCCTAGTTGGAACCACCAATGTTCAATCCGAGCAACAGATTGTCTTGTTAGTAAAAATATAAGCCCGAAATATAGGCTTAGTTAAAAAAAAAAAAAAAAAGCTCGTCTCAAAAAACATGTGGGTCTTAGTAAAAAAAAATAAGGCTCGTCTCAAAACACATGTGGGTCTTGTGTAAAACCTTTTTAGCCTGAGCTCGGCCCGATGAATTTGCAAAAAATTTTTTTTTTTGTTGTTTTCTCATTGTTATGCTACAATTTCACTATTATGTTCCAATTATTTTGTTATTATTGCTTGAATATTGTATAACTCTTATTTTGTTGTCAATTTTGCAACCACTTTAGAGATATTTGCTTGTTAAGTTGTATATATTTTAGTATTATTTAAGTATAAAGAGTTTTTTTTTTAATTTTTTAATTTATTTTTAATTTATTGAGAAACATTTATTTTAATATTTTTAGTGTTTTTATTGCATTATATTTATTTTAAAAAATAATAATATGAAATTTTTAATACAAGTAGGGCTCAGATTTTAGCAATTTTATTCAAGTTGAGCTTAGACAAAATTTTAGATCCATTTTTCGAGTCGATTCGGGCTTGAACTTATCAAATGGGCTTAAAATTTTATCAAGATCCAGCCCGAAACCGGCCTGGCACATGGATAAATCTAGCATAGCCTCAATAAAAAATAAAAATAAAAAAGCTTTTCAGATCAATTGTAGAGAAAATACAAAGCCGCAAACTTGAGAACTCGAGCCTCTAGTGTTGGAGAAAAAACGACCTGCCAGGCTCGAGTAATGAGAGGCTTAGCACAAGCCCCTCAATGGGGAAGCCCACGAAAGATGTAAGTCGAAGCCATTATTTTGCTTAAAAATAGGAGATGAATGGGGCAGACGGTGAAGGAAATGTGGAGGTTAAGAGACAAAGGGAATGAGGTTATGCCGACAACGAAAGAAGGCAAGAGCGGTGGCAAAGGAGGGAAAAGGAATGAAAAGACAAGAGAGATGAGGTAAAGAGAGAAGGGAGGGGAAAAGGGTAGTAGCTAGCGATTGGCCATTAGCTTGAAACCTAATAACACTTCTGAGGGCTAAAAAAGGGAAGTACCATTCTCATTAAAGAAACCATGTATGAAATTGTCTTTGCATATTACATGATTAATGTAATTCATCAACCATTGAATTCCATTATTTACGTTAACGCCTAAAAATAATTCCATTTAACTCGATCAAACGTTGTATTCATACTAAATTTGAGGGTAAACTTTCCATTATTATCATTCTCGCTTTCAACGTATAAATCAATTCATATATCACCATAATATTATTTGTATTTTGTCTCGGAATAAATGCGCTTTGATTTTTCGCTAGTGTAGTATAGGAGAATCAACTTTAATTTGTTCATGGAGAGTCGAAAGTTTCCACTTTTTGGCTTATATTCATGATTTTTCAATCTAGTTCAAGAGGTCGAGAGTTAAAATACTAACAGTATGTGAAATATTCGAATAAATGAAGGCTAAAATCGAGTTCAAGAGGTCAAGAGCTACGATTTAAAGCCAAACAGAAGCCAGGAAATTTGTTATTAGGTGGTCATTTAAAGTAAATTATGTAGAAAATATATGGCAATTAGGTGCTAGCCCACGTTATATTTTCGTAAAAGAAGTAACAATAATTAACGAGTGGGTGATCAAAATATTACAACTTGATAATATGGGTGACTAATAGTAACTTTTAATCGTTTGATAGAAAAAGAATTAATTACATTAGACATCCCTTAACTATGATCCCCATTCTAAGTGGTCTCTAAACTTTAATACATTCTAATTGTATCCCTAAACTATCGTTGTTTTGTCAATTAAGTCTTTTTATTGCTAAAATTATTAATTTAGCTATTAAACGAGATGCCAAATAAGATTTGGCATGATTTAGAATGAAAATTTTAAACATTACGTGACAACATTTACTTTTCTTTTTGCGGTTTTACCTTATTTTTAGTTTTTACTTTTAAAAGTTATTTGAAAACATTTCATTTTAATGAAGCCACATAAGATATTACGGCTAATTTAACGGTTAAATTAATGATTTTAACAAAAAGACCTTATTGATATAACCTCAATAATTTTAAAATGTAATTAGAATGTTTTTAAGTTTAGGCACTAATTTAGAATAATATAATAATTTGGGGATACATGGGTAATTAAATAAAAACATAGTTTATTCACCTCAAGTGGAATTTTCTATTAATTTTGGGTAAACTACCTAGTTGGTCACCCAAAATGAAATCCTTTCAAATTGATCACTCGACGTTATATTTTTCACAACTTGATATCCGAGTTTTCGGGTTTTTCATCTTGATCACGGTAATGGCGTCTTTGAAGTATGAAATTCCACTGTTCGATCGCAACACCAGATTCGCGTTGTGGCAGATAAAGATGTATGTATTTCTTGCACAGATGGACTTAGAAGAAGCCCTGCTAGGGGTAGATAAGATGTCTTCGACATTGACGGAGGAAGAGAAAAAGCGCAAGGATCGAAAGGCATTAACACAGTTACATCTGCATTTGTCTAACGAAATTTTGCAGGATGTGATAAAGGAGAAGACCGCCACTGCATTATGGAAGAGGCTGGAACAAATATGTATGTCGAAAACTCTAACCAGCAAGTTACATAGGAAGCAACGTCTTTATGCTTATCGTTTGGAGGAAGGTGTGTCTGTGCACGAAAACTTAACAGTGTTTAAAGAAATTATCTCAAACTTGGAGGCCATGGAGGTTCAGTATGATAAGGAAGATCTAGAGTTGATTCTACTTTGTTCGTTGTCCCCGTCTTATTCAACCTTTAGAGATACGATTTTATATAGCTGCGAGTCTCTCACGATTTTATATAGACACGATTTTACCTCGTATGATAAGATGAAACATCTTGTGATTAAACCCGACTCTCAGGGAAAGGGTCTTATTGTTCGTGGGAGACAATTTCGAAATGCTGATGATGATCATGGAAGGATACAGGAACGGAATCCTCGTGGTAAATCTAAAGGTAGATCGAAGTCTTCAAACGGAGGTAAAACTTGTAACTTCTGCAAGAAGAAATGACACATTAAATTTGAGTGCTATAAGCTACAAAATAAGATTAAAAAGGAGGCTGCGAATCAAAAGGGAAAATAACCAGAAAATTCTAGTAAAGCTGATGTTGTAGAAGACTACAGCGATGATGAACTTCTAGTCGCTTCTGTCAACAATTCTAAAGTAAGCGATAAGCGGATCTTTGATTCGGGTTGCATCTTTCACATGAGTTCCAATTGGGATTGGTTTACAACTTACGAAACAGTGTCTGAATGTGTTGTTTTGACGAAAAATAATGCTTCGTGTAAAATCACAGGTGTTGAAACAATTAGAGTTAAGATGTTTGATGGAGTTGTCAGAATACTTAGTGACGTACAACATGTTCGAGAATTGAAGAGAAATTTAATTTCGTTAAGTACCCTTGATTCAAAAGGGTACAAATACACAGCTGAAAGTGGATTTTGAAGATTTCAAAAGGTTCCCTCGTTGTGATGAAAGGGCAGAGAAAGAATGCCAAGTTATATATTTTGCAGGGTTCTACTGTTATTGGTGATGTAGCTGTCGCTTCCTCTTTCTTGTTAGATGATGATATTACTAAACTTTAGCATATACGCCTAAGGTATATTAGTGAGAATGGCATGGCAGAATTGAGCAAAAAAAGACTTCTTGATGGGCAAGGAATTTGCAAACTGAAGTTCTGTGAGCACTGCATTTTTGGAAGAAAAAGAGAGTTCGATTCACCAGAGGAATCCATAACACGAAGGGAACGTTGGAGTATATTCATTCTGATCTTTGGGGGCCATCAAGAGTGCCTTCGAGAGGCGGAGCTAGTTATATGCTAACTTTTATTGATGATTTTTCTAGAAAAGTTTAGGTGTTCTTCCTGAAGCAGAAAGGCGATGTGTTTTTCGCATTTAAGTCTTGGTAAACTATGATTGAAAAATAGATGGGAAAACAAATAAAATACCTCCGCACGGACAATGGCTTAGAATTTTGTTCTGATGAGTTTAATAAATTGTGCAAGTCATAAGGGATTGTGAGACACTTGACAGTTCGTCAAACTCCACAGCAAAACAGCGTTGCGGAACAAATGAACAGAATGATCATGGAGAAGGTTCGATTTATGTTGTCAAATGTCAACTTACCAAAGTCGTTTTGGGTCGAAGCAGCCTCTACTGCATGTTTTTTTATCAATCGATCTCCATTCATTGCCATTGAGAAAAAGACTCCACAAGAGGTATAGTCTGGTAATCCTGTGTCCTGCTTATGCTCATGCTGATAATGGAAAATTAGAACCGAGATCCATTAAATGTGTTTTTCTTGGTTATAAAGCTAGTGTAAAAGGGTATAAGTTATGTTGTCTTGAAAATAGAAAAGTTGTTATTAGCAGAGATGTTGTTTTTGATGAAATTGCTATGCTACCTAACTTATCTCTTAAAGACTCTTCCAATAAAGAAAATCAAAAGTAGGTGGAGCATCAGATTAATACATAGTCGACTCCTCAAGCCAGTACAAAAATTGAGAATAGAGTTGTTTTTTCACCACAATACTCTATCGCCAAAAATAGAACTAAAAGAGAAATTAAACCTCCAAAGAAGTATGCCGAGGCTGATCTAGTTGCTTACACTTTAAATGTGGCTGAAGATATAGATGCAAACCAAGAGCCATCTAATTATTCTAAGGCGGTTAGCTGTAAAGACTCAGAAAAGTGGATGTTTGTTATGCAAGAAGAGATGGAATCACTCCACAAAAACAGAACGTGGGATCTTGTGAAACTTCCTAAAGGTAAAAAGGCAGTTCATTGTAAATGGGTGTTTAAAAAGAAAGAAGGGACTCCAGGAGTTGAAGAATCTAGATATAAAGCAAGGCTTGTTGCAAAGGGTTACGGTCAAATTCTAGGAGCGGACTTCACAGATGTGTTCTCCCTAGTTGTGAAGCATAGTTCAATTCGAGCTTTGCTTGGTATTGTGGCCATGCATGATTTGGAGCTTAAGTAGTTAGATGTAAAAACTGCATTTTTGCATGGAGAACTTGATTAGGATATTTACATGCAACAACCAGAGGGTTTTATAGTCTCAGAAAAAGAGGACTATGTTTGCTTGCTGAAAAAATCCCTTTACGATTTGAAACTGTCACCAAGAAAGTGGTACAAGATGTTTGATTCCTTTATGACTTCTCATGATTTCAAAAGAAGTAGTTTTGACAGTTGTGTTTACTTTAAGAAAAACAGTGATAGTTCTTTTGTGTATCTACTTCTTTATGTTGATGACATGTTGATACCAGCAAAAGATAAATGATAGATAAGAAGAGTTAAAGCCCAACTAAGTGAAGAATTTGAGATGAAAGATTTGGGACCAGCAAAGAGGATACTTGGTATGGAGATTCTTAGAGATAGAAAAGCAAGTAAATTGTACCTAAGTCAGAAAGGGTACATTGAAAAAGTTCTTTGTAGGTTCAATATGCAGAGTACTAAGACTGTTAATACTCCTTTAGCAGCCCATTTCAGACTTTCATCGACTTTATCTCCACAATCAGATGATGAGATTGAGTACATGTCACATGTTCTATACTCTAGTGCAGTGAGATCTCTCATGTATGCTCTGGTTTGTTCACGTCTAGATTTATCATATGCAGCCAGTGCAGTTAGTAGATACATGGCGAATCTCGGTAAAGGATATTGGAAAGCAGTTCAGTAAATTTTAAGATACTTACAAGGTACTACTGATGTTTGCTTACAGTTTGGAAGAACTAGAGATGGTGTCATTTGGTATGTTGATGTTGATTTTACTAAAGACCTTGATAGAAGAAGATCTCTCACTGGTTATATCTTTACAATCAGAGGTTGTGCAATCAATTGGAAAGCTACTTTGTAAACTACAGTCGCTTTGTCTACCAATGAAGCTGAGTACATGGGATTACTGAAGCTTGTAAAGAAGCTATTTGGTTGAAGGGACTCTTTAGTGAACTCAATGAAAACCTTCAAATTAGCACAGTATTTTGTGACAGTCAAAGTGCCATCTTCCTTACAAAAGATCAAATGTTTCATGAGAGAACAAAACACATTGATATTCGGTATCATTTTGTTCGTGATATTATTGCTCGTGGTGATATTGTTGTGAGCAAAATAAGTACTCATGAAAATCCTGCAGATATGATGACTAAGTTACTTCCTATAACCAAGTTTGAGCATTGCCTAGACTTGGTTGGTGTTCATTGTTGAAATTAAACCCTTAAAGAGTTTTATGGAAGAGGTGGAGAACTTGTTCGTTAAGAGTTCGCGAAAAAGAACTTGTTCATTGATAATTCGTGTCAAGGTGGAGATTGTTAGAACTAAGTGACCCGAATCTTTATTTAAATAAAATACAGTGGTAAAATAAAATAAAAGAAAAAGCCCTATAAAACTACACTTATTTTATTTTATTTTAGAATAAGGTTTAAAAAACCTTATTAAACTCCAACTATTTTATATTGATTAGAATAAAGTGTTTCAATCTTACTACACTCCTATTAGAATATGGCTTTACAAGCTTATAAATAGACATAGTCTATTCCTCTTGTAATTATTTCGAATTCGACATAGTGAATTTTCTTCTCCTCTGCCCGTGGTTTTTTTCCGAAAGGTTTCCACGTAAAAATTGTGTGTTCTTTATTTTTATTTCTCTTTTCTTTGCAATATATTTGTCATTACCGACGTTATATTTTTCACAGGAGTCCTAAGATCATGAACTAGCTTACCCAAGTTGAAATGTTGAGAATGAATGAAAACTAGGAAAGTTACCATGGATGAGAAAATTTAAAGTTTTGGGATATGTTTTTGAGATGATAATCTAAGTATAAGTTTTGTAGACTAAGTAGGTCATAGTCAATAGTAATTTTATTTGTAATAATTCCTAAGGACTAAAATGTTATACATTCAAAATAACATAGCTTAAATTGTTAATTTGATGAAGCGTAGGGACTATTTTAGTGGACTATCCTTATGTTGGAAAAATTTGGGACTTATTGCTAAGTCCATTCTGTATTAAAGTATATTGTGATATGAAATTGACTAACAATAACTAAAAGTGAGTAAGGTGTTATAATATAAATTTGATTTATATTAGTAGAAACAAGAATGGTAATGATTGAGTAAAATTGTTAAAAAAATAGATCAGTAGAGGAATAGAGCAAGTATCAACTGGGGGAAGGAAAAGACCATTTAGTAGATATCCGTCGTATTTTGGTAAGTTCATAGTCTTGAACTTTATTTTTACTTCTAATTACCATTGAAATTAAGTAATGTTAAATTTGCTCATGATATAAAATGTATCTATGTTATTGAATAATAGTAAAGAAAATAAGTGAGGAAAAACATTGAAGTAAATAATTGTATAATCGTTGATATGTTCGACTAGCGTTGGGCGCAATCTTCATCAGCTTGTTTGACTAGTGCTGGGTACAAAACCGTCAGTTAATCCGACTAACGCTGGGCTCAAAATCATTATTGTCAGTATATCCGACTAGCACTGGGTGCAAATATTGTTGGTTAATCCAACCAGAGCTGGGCTCACTTCCATTATTGTCGGTTAATTCGGCTAGGCACTGGGTGCCACGTTATTACTCGAATTATTGAGAGAATTGAAATATTAAATGGTTGAGTTAAGAATTTCATATTAAAATAGGTTGGGTTGTGTTTAGCTAATAAATGAAACCTATTAATGATAAATTGATTTACATGTTACAGGTTAGATATATAGTCGAATTGGACTCGACATCCAGTGAGAATCCCGTCCTCAAAATTGGTGACATTTCTTCTTTTTGTGTTTTGGCATGCACCTAGGATGCAAATTTAATGATAGTGTCCTTTTGTTTAATGAACACTAGAGTACTACTTTTTGTAAGTGTATATGATTGTAAATGCTTGTTGACATTTTATACTATGTTAAAAATGATGTTTGCTTAAATGAGTTGAATATGAATGACAGATGAAGAATGTGCATTTAACAAATTAAATGTTGTATGTGACAATGATACACGTTTTAAGTCTAATTCTGGGTTGATTTGAATGCCTATTATATTATGGTCGTATGCATATGGTTAAATTTAGGTTGATATTAATTTGGGTGAGAAATAAGGCTTGGTGTCCACACGAGCAGAGACACGGGCGTGTGTCTCAGCCGTGTGTGACACTGTAACAGCCCGATTACGACTCTAATCAGAACAGTGGTTTCGGGACCACGAATCTGAGTTAGAAAAATATTTTAATATTTTATTTGATGTTTATGTTATGTGTTTGAGCATGTGTTAAAATATCGTAGGCTAATTTGTCTGTTTGGATGTTTAATTTTAGAAAAAGGATTAAATTGCATAAGTGGTAAAAATAGCCAATTATTAAATTGAGTGGCTAAATTGTTTTGTCTTCTTTTGTATGAGTATTAAAGTTGCAAATTTACCTTTTTGAATGATAGTGGACAGCAAAGTATAATTATAATGCCTTATTATATTGTTTTTATATATTAAGTTGTATATATATATTAATTATAAACTATTATAATAAAAAGATAAAAGAAACCAAAGTTTGCGTGTTGTTTTTATTTTTCTTTCTTTGACCGAAACTAAAAGAAGGAAGAAAGAACTAAAGTCTTCAAATATTCGGTCATTGCAAGCTTAGATTGAGGTATGTAACTAGCTCAGTTTTTGTTAATTTTTACGTTTTGAGATCATTGCTTCGAATACTATCCGACCCATGTTAAAATTTTTGAGATTAATGTATATATGATGTTCGGCCATGGATGGAAGCTTATGCTTTGTGATGTTTGATGAATATATATTAAAGTTATATTATAGATTAACATGTTTTGTATTGGAAATTTTGATGATTTTGAGTAATTAGGGTTAAATCGTGAAAATTATAAATTGAAGGGTCAAAATGAAAAATAAATGGTTTGTATGGACTTGTATAAGCCTAGTGAACATTCGGCCTTAGAGGAGTTAATTCAAATTATGTGTATTTTGTGTTTTGTGCATTAGGGACTAAATTGTAAAAATTGTTAAATGTCAGGGGTAAAATGGTAATTTGTATAAATATTTGTTTTTGGATTAAATTGAATGAAAAATATATTTGAATGAGTTTAATTTGGAATTATTTAGATCACGAACATAAAGACACGGGATTGGATCGGGGAAAGGCGAAGTTGAACGAATAGCCGGGAAACCCTAATCCGACGATTTCCGATGTAAGTTTTAAGCAATTGGATTAAATTGAATTTTATTCTATAATATACGCATATGTTAAATAATTTTAAGTATGTTAATTTTCATAGTGCCGAATGTGTTAATGGATTTAGCATGAATTGGCCGAATGTAAGACTTGGTATTTGTATAAGTAAACTTTGATTATTTGAGTTGTTTGATTATGTATGTATGGAATATGAGATGGTTGTACGTAAGGATGAATTGAGAGATGGTTGTCTAAAATTGGTGGATATAAGTTTATATGTATAATATGTGTGCCGAATGTGATAGTATGTATCAGAATAAATGAGTTAATTGTAAATCTTTAATTATATGTGTATATATATGAATAAATATTAGATCATATGTATATTTAAGAATGAGGAGAAACTGGATTGATGGCACTATGTGTGTGAGTTTATATACCGAGCACTGTGCGAGATCGGTTGTCTGGGCACTATGTGTGCGAGTTTATATACCGAGCACTGTGTGTGCGAGATCGGTTGTTTGGGCACTATGTGTGCGAGTTTATATACCGAGCACTGTGTGTGCGAGATCGGTTGTCTGGGAACTATGTGTGCGAGTTTATATACTGAGCACTGTGTGTGCGAGATTGGTTGTTTGGGCACTATGTGTGCGAGCTGATATACCGAGCACTGTGTGTGCAAAATTGGTCGTATAGCACTATGTGTGCAGGAAATAAATAATGGAACTAAGTGTGCGATACATTACTGGCAAACGGCCCTTTGTGCACTCATTATCAACGTAGTTGCACTAAATGTACGATATGTTACATATCATGCTCTATGTGTGCGGATTTGCAGACTCTCCAGAGATATAAACTTAATAATAGAGGTGACCGAAGAGTGATACTTTGGTAAGTGATGCTTGTCAATTGAATGACTTAGAATTTACGAGGTAAGTTTCTTGTATATGAAATGTTAGAAACGGTATATGGTTATGAAACTTTGAAATTGTTGTAAGTAGATAAGTGGTTCATGGGTATTCGGTTTTGTGACATATTGAATTTGGTGATTTTTAAATAGGGATATGTTATATGTGTTTGCGGTTGTGAGTGAGTAATAATCAAATGGGATTGATTTGATTTGTAAAATGAATAGATGTATATTTTTCATTGCTTAAAACTTACTAAGCTATATAAGCTTACTTTGTATTTGGTTGTTTCCGTATTGTAGATCTCTTTTAGGTGTTCAACTCGTGCTCGAGGATCATCTTTGAAGTTCATCACACTATCAACGAAATTTTGGTATCTCTTTTGTGTATAAACTTTAAGTTTATGGCATGTATAGGCTAAACCGTTTTGAGTTGACTTAAACGATGATTATATGAATGTAATATTGCCATGCGAAAATGGCTTTATTTTTAGGTTTGAGTTAATCGACCATGCTTGAGATGTTGCATATGTGTGTGCATATTCAATTACATTATAACATCATTTTGGCAGGTGTGTTTTCATGAGATTTTGAATGGCATATTATTAAGTAATGGGATGATTTAAAATTCTCAATGCTTGTTTAAAATACTTAGGTATGTACGGTTTTGGGAAAAACAATGTTTGGGAATTTTATACCTTACTGATATGTTTATATATATACGTGAGGTATGTACGAATGCTTGATTAAGTTTTTGAGTAATGCATGTAATATATTAATGTAACTAGATGAACATATGTGCAATTATATGTAAGTACCGTATGTCAAGTTTATGAAAATTGAAATATTCGAACATTACTTGATCTGATTTGGAGTCCAAAATTTTCTATTGGGTCATATGGTATATTCGGTTATGAGAAAAGAATGCTAAGGTGTGCTTAGGATGGTATCTATATATATATATATATATGTAGGTGTAATGGTCATTGCCGAATGTGATGAACAAGTATGAGAAAATGAGTTGGTTTGATATTTATTTTCTTTATGGTATACTCGAATATGGAATGAGTATATTGGTTGATAGTATATTTGTATGTGGTAATGAAATGAGAAAGTGTATAATTGATAGTGATACATAAGTTCTAAAATGGTGTATGATTAAATGTCTTGTTAATATTAGATATGTAATAGATGATTAATTATCATATGCTTATTTGAACTTTGATTTTGAATCACCAAATGAATAGTGATTTGCCAGTTGATGTTAATAGTATTATTCATGATATGTATGTTAAAGTTTTGATTTTAGACGGGATATACCTGTTGAATTATAAAGGTACACATTTATCAAAGTATATGTTTTTATAAAAGTGCATTGGTTCATATTTGGTCGAGTAATGCCTCGTAACCCTAATCCGGCGACGGATACGGGTTAAGAGTGTTACAGACACACGGCCATGCGCATGGGCATATGGTTTGGCCGTGTGTCCCATATATCTTAAAATATAGAAACAAAATGCTCAGGTAATTTCACACGGGTAGAGACACAGGCGTGTGTCTCAGTTGTGTGTGACCCACGGCCTAGCACACGGGCGTGTGACTTGGCCATGTAAACCTTGCACCTAATTTTTGAATTTTACATTGTTCACACGGCCTAGCACACGGGCGTATGGTTGCCGTGTGTCTCAAGTTAGAGAGTTACAAGGGTATGGACATGGGCTGGAACACGGTCGTGTGCCTTACATCGAATGTCCACACGGACTGGGAGACGGGCGTGTTGCTTAGCCATGTAAGCCACACGGCCTGGCCACACGGGCGTGTGTCCCCTGCATCCTTGAAAAATTTCTATGTTTTTCGAAAAATTTCTCAAGTACCCAGTTTAGCTCCGAACTAATTTTAACGATTATTTTGGGCATCGAGGGCTTATATTAGAGACCATATGAATGTTTTTGAATGGTTTGCGATTTGAATGAAATATGTGCATGATATGTTTGATTGATTGAGTTATAAGTCCGGTAATGTTCTATAACCCTCTTTCAGCGACGAATACGGGTTTAGGGCGTTACATTGTTTATTTTTCGAACTAGTGTGTTTTAAGATATAAATTTATATATTCATTGGGTATTCTTTCTTTAGAGTTATTTTGCATCTTCTATTTATGAACCAATGTGTCTTGAAGTGGTGGGACCTTTTGATTGGTATTAAAGGGAACCCTACACAAAACGAGTGGAGAATGGGAAGCTCGTCGATATAGTTGAAGCAGTTGTCCTTATTACTATTGTACAAGGGGTAATTACTATCATGCAAGTAGCTTTTGGACTGTTAAACCTTGTCGACATGAACTTCCAACCCTATTTTGGCATAGTTTGGAAGGGTCATCGTCATGGTTTTAAATATACTATCCTCACAATCCTAAATGGGAGAAATTTTATGAATGCTTCAGGAGGCTAGTATATTATAGGGGTCTTCTCATTAGAATACTTTTATCCATCTTGAGGATGTTTCAGCTCAAGTAGGGCCTTTCGGGGATACGACTACAGATGATACTTCTAGTGAGGATGTTTCTAACTCTTCCGGTGACAATGTTGCGGATTCTAATGCCTCTCATGATAAGAGGAAGGGAACTGTCATAGAATAAGTCTTGTAAAAATTGTTTCTTTGTATTCTTGTTTGTAATTTTCCTTCTTTGAACTGTATTCAAATTTAATGAGATGTACAATTTGCTTTCATACTTCTATGTATTTTTTGCCTTTTCTTTTTTCTGGTAAAATTTTAAGGAGACATGTCCTTTAGAAGGTGCTATTTGTCTCCAAATGTTCTATAATGTTGTAAATTTTGACAGTAGATTCTTCTATACTTAATGGTTTTGATTTTGTTGCTAGATCATATGGTTAAATGTGCGGGTGGTTGGTTGTCCTTATTACTTTTGGAAGGATTAACTCTTTGTAGATGGACCGACAAAAAATTTGAATCATGTTGCATAAGTCTTTTGGAAGGATAAGAAGTAAATTATATTGTTACACCCCTATCCGATTAAAGACAAGTGGTTAGCCGAAAGGCTTCCTGAGTGGCAAACCCACCAAAGGCTAATCGAAAGGTCATCCCCTAAGGCCTGCCTTCCGCCTAAAGCATTCGGACAAGTGAGGACCATCCGCTACTCTAAGCCCAAGCTTCTGTTAGGAACTTGATGTTGTTGGTCACAAAACCTCAAGTGGCTCAACTACTCTATAATATCTTGGTGAATTAAATATTAGAATACACTTTTCTTTAAAAAAAAATGTCACAAATAAAGTCCCTTTTATGCTTGGTTTACTCTCATCTTAAAAAGACATGGGTCACTCAACTTTTCTTTGTTAGCCTTGCCTACCTCCAATCCGAGCAACATTGGGAAAGTTACAAAGATGTTTTTGGTTACAGTTGTGAAGTTGAATATGCAAAAATTAGGGATTGTAGCAATAGGTTCTCTTCATGGACCGATACTTATTGACAAGAAGATTACTATAAGTTTATGTTGATATTAATGTAGCTAATATCATATCGATAGGTTTACCGTTTTTGTCTTAGTATCGGTATGTATCGACATGGATATGTTTGAGTGTATTGTTTTGGATTTATCGATGTTTTTAAATATTTTTCACATATATATGTTTATAGTCTCGTTTTTAATTTCTTGATAAATTATATCGAGGTTTAAATATTTTTATATATATATTTATGGTCTAATGTTTTAGTTTCTTAATAATTATATATTATTTTGATAAAAATAAAATATATATTATATATACATGCAAATATATTCTCAATTACATCCATATAAATATATTTATATGTAAATATCTAAATTTGTACCAACCGATACAAGTCTGTATTGACCGAAACACATCAAAAATGGCCAAAACTCATCAAAATTTTGACTGAAACGAAACATAAACTACTTGGTAACAGTTTAGGACTGGAAGGTACGTATTGATTGGTATGATTGAGACTAGTACAGTACTACTACCATGGTTTATACTGTGATACTACAATGAGGAGGATGTGGTGGTTGTCACGGAAATTCGAAAGTAACAAAGAGTAAAGAAGAGAAGAGTATAGAGATTAAGTGCTGAAGGCAAGTTGGCAGGGTATAGGCTTGATATCTCTGGAGATTCGATCCTTTATTCATTGTTCTTGGAGATATTTATAAGCAAGAGGTCCCATGTAATGCAACATTAACGTGTTGAACTTGCCATTTAATTATCATTACGAAGCGCATGGGGTGGATGCCTTTAATGAGATGGGGATGTTTGTGATACCTATTCATGATCAGGTTATTCGTCTAAGTATGAAGATCCATTCGAAATTTGGGAAGTTTTGAACAAAAATATTAGGCCCCAAAAATGGGCATTGGCAAAAAAATTAGGGCTACTTTAAATATGAGTCAGACTTAAGTTTGAACATTTAATGCTTGAGCCTGGCGCGATCTATTTTTAAGTTTATAATATTTTATATTATATTATTTTTATATATTACATAATTTATAACACACTAAAAAAATTAATCTATACTAGATATATAATACTACTTTAATGTAAACATTAAAATAATGTTAAAATAATTATATAAAAAATTCAATAAAAAATATTAAATTATTAAGTATTAAATTAAAATAATATAAAAAATAAAAATAATATGGATGGGTCTAAAACGGGCTTGAATTAATCTTTTGTAAAAATGAGAGTTAGGCAAAATTTTAGATCTATATTTCGGGTCATGTCGAGCTTGTGCAAATCTAAAATATATTAATATTATATTTAGACTTAACCCGAATCTAACTCGACTTGACTCAAGAACTTCTTGATATTTGAATTAATAATATATAAAAGCAAGTAAAGAATAAATTTCCAAATGAAATGGCAGACCTTCAAGTTGAAAACATCCGCCATTATATTCCAATTGTTGAATGTCATTTAAATGGTATGTAAAATAGAAGGATGAAAGATGCATTCAAAGCAGACCTTACAGTGTTTCCAGCAAAATGCTGAGATCTTTTAAAGAGCGAGAGAAGGGAGGAGGAGGAAGAAGAGATTAAAGAAAAAAGATGAGAGATAAGGAAGAAAAAGGAAAATAATTGAATTTTATTAAATTATTACCACGTGTCACAATATAATTGATTAACTGTTGGACCAAAAATAGCAACGGAATTAAAGTTTAGATACCATCATAAAAAAGTTTAAGCATCTAAATGAGAAAAATGATATAGTTTAAGGGCTAATTTTTCATTTAAGCGTTGTTTAATTCATTAAGTTAGATTCTGTTGTTTCTAAATGTGATGCTTCGTACATAGAAAATTATAAGGTAAACTACACTCAATGTCACTAAACTATTAATAAGTTTATATTTTGGTCACTTAACTTCAAAAAGTTACAAAATAGTCATTGAATTATTCGAAAGTTTTTATTTAAGTCCCTAAGCTATTAAAATCAATGCTATATGGCCTTATTTATTGATATCACTTGCACCAATTGTAAACTCTCATTCTCCTTCTCTTTTACTATTCAATTTTTTTTATGAAACAACTTTGAACGTCATGAATATGCAAATCAAAATTCAAACATCTTTCTTCTCCAATCTCCAAGCAACCTATCGGGTCGATTTGGATCTAATATTTGTTCTTCTACTCATAAATGGATACTGTTTTATTGTATCAATCTTTGAATCGTTGCTTAGAGCTCACTAGCTGAACTTTTGAAAAGAAAAAACTTAACAACCTAATGACATAAATAAAAACTTTCATATAGTTTAGTAACCATTTGTAACTTTTTAAACTTGAGTGTGTAAAATGTAAATTTACTAATAGTTTAGTGATTTTGGATATTTTATCATTTTCTATATTGAATAATAATAATAATAATAATAATAATAATAATAATAATAATAGCATTTTTCTTATATTTTTTCTAAAAAAAATGTGATTAATTTTGTATTCCCTCGTGATTTAAATGTAGAAGAGGCAGCCAAATATGGTTGGAAAAAAATGAGAAATGTCGTCATTCAATGTTGTATCATCAAATTGTCATAATTTATCCCTAAAAAGAGTTCTAGATTTTTGACGCAGTTTGTTACAATTATATTTGTTTATAGGTTTGGTTATTCATTCAAATTTAAAAATTATTCAAAATCTGAGAGGATTGGAGTAAAAATATTAAACCCAAAAAATAGACTTGTGCAAAAAAAAAAAAAAAAAAGACTTGTTTAAAATTTAGGTCGGGCTTGGACTTAAACATTTAAGACTTGAGCTTAGCCCAACTGACCTGTTTTTAAGTTTATAGTATTTTATATTATGTAATTTATAACATATTACAAAAATACTTACACTAAATATATAATACTACTCTAATATAAATATTAAAATAATGTTAAGATGATTATATAGATATTTTTAATAAATGCAAAAGTATTAAATTAAAATAATATAAAAAATTTAAAAAATAATATGAGTGGAATCTAAAATGAGCTTGAGTTAATATTTTACAAATATAGACAGATTTAAAAGAAATTTAGATCCATATTTTAAGCTGAATCGAACTTGAGTAAATAGAAAATCTATATCATACTTAGACTCGACCTGATCTTAACAAGGCCATATCCATCAACACCTCTGGTTAAAGCTTATCAACTAAAAATTTCGTTGTATATGTTATTTAATTATAATATATCTGTATGTATGTAAACATCTCTCAAATATTTTAATATTAACTTTGGAAGGAAGAGATTGAATGGAGGAGGCGATTCTAAAAGTTGCCGGTTTAAAGTGCAGATTTTGGAACTTATTGGGACCAGACGCCAACATTGAATGTTGCCGGATCAAGATGGTGTCTTACTTTCAGATCATTCGGTCGAAAAATGTTGGATTTTTTTAATAATAAAAATGTTCGTTTTTTAAATCCAATGTAAACAATATAATTTTTTTGGGCCTAATGCAATATTTTTTTGGTTTTAGTGTAAAATGTCTTTAATTTTTTTTTAAAAAAAGTAATTAAATTATTTTTTTAATTAAGTACTTGAAATTTTTAAATACATCAAAAAAGCCTTTAATTTAAAAATAATAATTAAACCCCTATTTTTTCAAAATACATGTGATAAAAAATAAAAATCAACAAAAATTATAGAAAAATTATAGAAAATTTCTTTTAATAATATGATTTTTATAACCTTTTTACGAATTATATTTCTTTACATTTTTTATAATTTTCTTAGGACTTTATAAATTTTATAATTTTTTTTTCTAAATTTTATTAATATTTAATATTTTTTATTTTTATCACATGCCACACCATGATTATAACAGGTGGTGACTTTAACTAAAAAAATTAAAGGCAGTTAACTTCAAAAGTCAACTGTTAAAGTTAACGGTCAAAGAGTCTTTTTAATATATTTTGAAAGTTCAAGTAGCTAATTGAGAAAAAAAAAAAGACAAGAGCTTAATTGTTTTTTTTTAAAAAGTTTGAAGACTTTTTACATCTTAAGCCTATTTTTTTAGTGTAATGGTAAGGGAAGTTGTACTCTTAAAAGGAGATCTCATATTCAAACTCTAAAAATAATGATATTTTGTGATGCAACTACGAACCATAAAAGAATTAATTTTTATTGATTGTAAAACGGACATAAATAATATTTTGACAAAAAAATCCTTTGAAATTTATTTATTTTTATTGAAAGGGAAAGCAACAAAGTATTACAGCAGGGATCTTTGAAAAGCAGCACACTCGGCTGCATATACATCGGTAACAGAAAGAGGAGCAAGATCAAAGAATTGTCTCTCCGGTGGAAGCTTCACTGCTAATCTTTCCATGCCATCCGCTACTAAATTTCGACTCCTCGCAACATGCGATACCTTAACCTCCCATTGCCTTTGGATTTTACTTTTCATACCAATCAAATTGGTCTTGGAACCTCCTGATTTAATGAAGCAGTGATTCAAATATTTAATGTTAGATAACTTTAATGGTGAAATCGAAAAACTTTTAAAGTTAATGACTAAAATAAAAATAAGGTGACCAATGATATAATTTACCCTAAAGTAATAAATATTTTTACCAAAAATAGATGACTTAATTGAGGAAATTGATGTTTGACCAAATTTTTTTTTTGTTGGAAAAGTAGAATATAAAAAACTAATACTAGACTAGTCCCTCCAACGAGAATGTCTCAAACAAGCAGAAACCTTTAGATCCATGCTGGACCAGTTTGACCAAATGATCAGCTTCTTGATTTTTCTTTATAGAAATGTGTTTAATGCTTCACTGTTTGAAATGCGACAACAACTGAGGAATACTTCCAACTAAAGCAGAATTGGACCTTTATGGAGACCTCTCCTAAATAGCTGTAACCGCATTAAGGTAACCCGATTGAATTAACACACTATCATAGCCCTTATTAGATAAAATAATCAATCCATCCAAAATACCCTCCGACTCAGCATCAAAAACAGATCAATCTCCCAAATGTCTATTAAAACCAATAATCCATGCTCTGTCTCGACCGCGCACTATTCCCCTTGCCGCCACAAAACGAACTTCTTTCTGGATAGGCCAATCTGTACTCAAAATGACTGAATCGTTAGATAAACATGAAGATGAAAACTTATCTCGTATCTCGGTCATTTTGCCACTGGTAGAAGAGACGAATTGCTTTGCCCAATTGTAAAATACCTTAATAGATTCATTAACACTCCAATAAGCACCTTGGAAAATGAGAAGATTACGATTCTTCCAAATACGTTATGTGGTGATCCAAAATATACATCGCCAGTCTACATCTCCTAAACACCAGTCATGCTAATTTTGCAAGTTTAACATAAGCCAGTCATACAAATTTCCTGCATAGAACCTAGTCTGCCATTCAGTTAGAATTAAATGATCCCAAACATTCCTTATTGCAGAATAATCCCTAATTGCATGAAGCGCATCCTCAGCACCATGACCACAAACCCCACATGTTGAATCATGACCTAGTCCTCGCCTTGCTAGTTCCACCTTGGTAAGCATACGCTGATTGAAAGCCAGCCAAATAAAATACCTAGCTCGTTAGGGTATTTGGAATTTCCAGGGGATACACCAAATCTGTTCTTTCAGATTCCACGACCTTTCCCCAAGCTTCTCATAGGCATTTTTAAGGGCAAAGGAACCTGTCAAGGTACCTTCCCAAATGATCCTGTCAGCCCCGACGGATAATTTTATAGGTTTTTTTTTTTAGGGTAAACTATCTAGTTGCTCACTCAACTTTTTCAACGCTTTCATTTTGGTCACTTCTGTTAGAAAATTTTTTTTCATTTTAGCCACCCAATTTTGACTCTTTTTTACTGTGATGAAGGGTAAAAAATAGTAAAAAATGATGACATGACATGCACAACAAACCACCATCAAGAATTTAACATTTGGGTGACTAAAATGAAAATTTTCTTAAATAACAATGACCAAATTACAAATAATTTTATTTGGGTGATCGCAATAAAAACATCTAAAAAATTGAGTCAACAACTTGTTACTTTGTTCAAAGAAAATTTCAAGTTTCCAAAATTGACTCATTACAAATTATTTACAAATTACAAATTCAAGTTCCCAATTCGGTTTTAAATTACAAATTATATACAGTATACTTTTCAAGGAAATTAGAAACTAATTTTGGGTGACGTGGGATGTAAAGAAAACTGGGCTTTTTTATAAAACTGACCTTAAAATTTTGATTAATTACGAAAATAATTTACTTTTCGAATTATATACGTAAATGACTTAAAATGAACGGTAAAAGTTGGTGGAGCCAAAGAGAATAATATCACCAACATGTCACATCAGCCACCTGAATAAAAAAATATTTTTTATGATGCGCCACCTATATAAATATTAAGAAAATATTATTATTTTTCAATAATTAGAGACTTTAAAAAAATCCATTTTTTGTAAAGCTATTAAGAATAGAGACACCACCTTTTTTTATGGGTCAAAGAGTATTTTCTTTTTCTTTTTTTTTTGTTTTTAAAATAAAAAATATATTATTTTATTAAATTTTTTATTCAGATGCTGTTGGTGGCGCTATTCGCTTTACCACCACCAATTTTTACAGTTAAGTCCAGATATTTATATATATAATCAGAGAATTAAATCATTTTCATAATTAATCAAAATTATAAGTTATTTTATAAATAAAAAAAAGAGTCAGAAAAGTGGTAGGAAAAAGATTTGAATGCAGGATGATAGCGGCAACAATGGACAACAAGAACAAAACAAAAATCTTAACAGTAATTTTCAAGAAAAAAGGTTTTATAAAAATGGCATTTGCATGATCAATCCCATGACCGAACACTCGTCGACTGTTAAAAATAATTACACGACAACAAAATCCCAGTGTCTGAAAGATTTTTAAAGCATTTTCTTGCGTTTATTTCCATGGAAGCTCTGTTTAAAAAGCTTACTTTCTTTGAAAAATTTCAAGGTTCCAATAAAGGAAGGGGTTGACCTAAAAATGTAAGCCCTTCAAAGTTTTCCATTAAGAAATCCCAACATTTCAAGCTTTGAATTCATCAAACCGCTCGTGGTCTTCAACCACGAGGCTTGAAAACCGTTGAATTAGACCCATATTTTTAATCCCATTTTTATCAGTCAAAGCCCTATGTGGTGTTAGGTACACGATTTCAATAACTTTCCATTGCCTGTTTCTGGTAGGGTTGGTGTATCCATATTTTAAGGCTTAGTGGACTCCATAGCTTTCTTTTTTGCTTGTATTATATAAGAGAGAGCGAGTTATCAGATTCTGAAACAACGTTTTGATCGATTCGAGGAGGATTTTCATAGAAAATATATTCAGTATATATATATATATACAGGTAGATATATGTATAGTAGTTAATATTCTTTGCCAAAACTTGGTTTGATTTTGCATGTAGCGTGCTAGATGAAAAGGGTTTAATCCTTTACATGGAGTCTGTCTGTTTGTATTGAATTCATAACTTGATTCTTCTTATATGAACATTATGATATGGGACAATCTGTAAAGTATCTTATATAATCTTCAGTATATATACAAGTAGATATGCCAAAAAGTTGTTTTGCGTTTGCATATAAGGTGCTTGATGAATGGGTTTAATCCTTTACATGGAATATGTGTGTTGATATTGAATTCATGTTGCTCTGATTAGAATTTAGTGACTGAAATGATTTGATTTGATTCTTCTTATATATGAACTTTATGATATGGAATAATTTGTATACTGTAATATATCATATTTATCTTATGCATTCAGTATATATGCAGGTAGATATGCCAATTAAATTCAGTATATATGAACTTGAAGAAAAGGGTTTAATCTTTTACATAGTGAGTGTGTTGGTATATTGATTTCATATTGTTCTGGTTTTTCGATTCGGCTTACAACGTCAGTCTTTGTTCGAAAGACAGAAGTAATATCGAGGGTAAACAGTTTGAAGGGAACAGATTCAGAATCCATGACTAACTCGGTTGAATCAGATGAATTTCAAAGAAAAGATTCAAGAACATTGAGAGATGGCACACATGATCATGAAGTGGTACTCGAGAAAACGTTTTCTTTCAAGGATCTAGTTATAGATAAAGGGAAGTTTGGTTTGACTGTATCGAATTCAAATGGACTCTTGCACGAGCCGATTTCCACGCTTTCTCTACCAGAACCGACGATTTTGTTTTCTCCAAGTCCAGGTAGTGAGCTCGATGCGGCTGCTGTTAAGCTTCAGAAGGTGTACAAGGGCTACCGGACTCGAAGAAACCTTGCCGATTGTGCAGTGGTAGTTGAGGAGCTATGGTGGAAAGTATTAGACCTTGCAGAGCTCAAGCAAAGTTCTGTGTCGTTCTTCGATGTCGAAAAACCAGAATCCATGGTTTCACGATGGGCAAGAGCCAAAACAAGAGCTGCAAAGGTATGAATCCTTACAGTTAGCACATTCAAATACTTCTCCATTTAACCATATTAATGGTGTTTTTTCCTTATTAAATTGCAGGTAGGAAAGGGATTGTCCAAAGATGAAAAAGCTCAAAAACTAGCCCTTCAACACTGGCTTGAAGCCGTAAGTTACTTTGAAACATTAACAATTAGCTGCAACTCCATGTCCCAAATCATCGGAGGCTAGTACTCAAGACGGGGACTTTTCCCTCTTTGTAGATTATATACACACACAGATATATACATATATACATAATCTTAACTGTATGGCTTTGCCATTACATTATCTTCATTGCAGATTGATCCACGACATAGATATGGACATAACTTAAACCTGTACTATGATGTTTGGTTCTCAAGTGAAAGCACTCAGCCATTCTTCTACTGGTACAAAACAGTAACAAATCAGCCCTTCATCACATCCCTATAGACTCAAAATAAATCATCTCATAACATGGTAAAGACATTGCCTTGTCTTTTGATGTTTTGAAACAGGTTGGATATTGGAGATGGGAAAGAAGTAAATCTCGGCAAATGTCCAAGGAAAACACTACTGCAGCAATGCATCACATATCTTGGACCAGTATGTTCTAAAACAAGATTAGCTTGAAAATGTATATGATTCAACAATGGCTGCCTCAATTTAATAAATCATTTTTCAATGACTATATTTGCAGAAAGAAAGGGAAGAATATGAGGTAGTAATTGAGAATGGGAAACTTGTTTTTAAGCAAAGTGGGTTACTAGTGGATACAACAGGGGGATTCAAATGGATATTTGTTCTTAGCACAACTAGAGCCTTGTATGTCGGTCAAAAAGAGAAGGGTAAATTTCAACATTCTAGTTTTCTAGCTGGTGGTGCCACCACCGCTGCCGGAAGATTAGTTGCTCGTGATGGGGTTCTTGCGGTACATTTCACTTTCGTCCAGACTTCACCGCTCGACTTAACCGTATTGATGTAATTTATGTGCTTAACTCTGTCACTTTTTGACATTGCTTTTTAGGCTATATGGCCATACAGTGGTCACTATCATCCCACAGAAGAGCATTTCATGGAATTCATCAACTTCCTTGGGGAAAACCATGTAAATCTCACTAATGTTAAGGTAAAAAAATCTCTATTCAGCTCGACATCGTATATAATGATCTCGGAGATCGAATTCTAACATCTATGACCCTTTTTTGTTTACAGAGATGTGCCACTGATGATGACTATTACGGACAAGCCCCAGCTAATGAACCCAAACCAGAAGAACTGATGGAGGGTGCCGAGTTGGAACCACCAATGTTCAATCCGGGCAACAGATTGTCTTGTAAGTGGACCACAGGGGTCGGACCACGTATCAGTTGTGTCCGGGACTACCCAACTGAGCTCCAGTTCAAAGCACTGGAACAAGTTAACCTGTCACCAAGGGTGGCTCCTGGTGTGGTGAACCATGGACCAATCCCCTCACCAAGGCCTAGTCCAAAGATCCATCTTTCCCCACGGATTGCAACCATGGGTCTGCCAAGTCCAAGATCCATATCAACATCTAACTAAAAGCCAGTTCAATAGCCGAACATGCTAATTCATTAGTATTTTTTGTATTCATTGCTCATTTTGTTTTGTATGTAATCAATCATTATTAAATCAATCAAATTTTCTATAGCATTACAACGAAAGAATGGTTCCACTGTGGCCTAAATCCTAAAAGGGAGAAGAATACATACTACACTAGAGACCTTAAGCTTAACCCCAGCTCGTAATGCCTAAAACCCATACAATGAACCTTAAGAGATCTAAGCTGGACTGGAAGTGAAGTTGTCGCATACCATCGTCGAAGAGAATAACATGCAGCACCTGACCGAAGATCACGCCATATCGGAAACAACACTTGATCTTAAAAAACGAGAAAAAGAAGAAGAAAGAACACTAGTAAATTACAAACAAGTTGAAAGCAAACCCATCATTGGGCTTCAACCCCTGTAAGCACTATGAACTAGGGCATTGTTTTCGATGCTGATGTCTATAATGTTTTTAGTGGATCTCAGTGTAGCGTATAGCTCAGCTCGGAGGTTTGTCTAAAAAATTAGAATAATTTAGGTAAAAATATAAGCTTAAACTATAAGCTTAGTTAAAAAAAAAAAAAAAAAGACTGTCTCAAAAAACATGTGGGTGTTGTGTATACCTTTTTTTACCTGAGCCCGGCTTGATGAATTTGTAAAAAAATATTTTTTTTTGTTGTTTTCTCATTGTTATGCTACAATTTTACTATTATATTATTACTATTTTGTTATTATTACTTGAATATTGTATAACTCTTATTTTATTGTTAATTTTGCTACCACTTTAGAAGTATTTGCTTGTTAAGTTATATATATTTTAGTATTATTTAAGTATAAAAAGTTTTTTTAAATTTTATTTTTAATTTGTTGAAAAATATTTATTTTAATATTTTTAGTGTTTTTATTGTATTATATTTATTTAAAAAATAATGATATGAAAATTTTAATACAGGTAGTACTCAGATTTTAGCAATTTTATTCAAGTTGAGTTTAGACAAAATTTTATATTCATTTTTCGAGTCGAGTCAGACTTGAACCTATCAAATGGGCTTAAAAATTTGTCAAGATCGAGCCTGAAACCGGCCTGGCACATGGATAAATCTAGCATAGTCTCAATAAAAATAAAAAAAAAACTTTTCAGATCAATCGTAGAGAAAACACAAAGCCACAAACTCGAGAACGTGAGCCGCTAGTGGTTGGAGAAAAAACGACCTGCCAGGCTCGAGTCATAATAGGCTTAGCACAAGCCCCTCAATGGGGAAGCCCACGAAAGATGTAAGTCGAAGCCATTATTTTGCTTAAAAATAGGAGATGAATGGGGCAGACAGTGAAGGAAATGCGGAGGTCAAGAGACAAGGAGAATGAGGTTATGCCGACAACGAAAGAAGGCAAGCGCGGTGGCAAAGGAGGGAAAAGGAATGAAAAGACGAGAGAGATGAGGTAAGGAGAGAAGGGAGGGGAAAAGGGTAGTAGCCAGCGATTGGCCATTAGCTTGAAACCTAATACCACTTCTGAGGATAAAAAAGGGAAGTACCATTCTCATTAAAGAAATCATGTATGAAATTGTCTTTGCACATTACATGATTAATGTAATTCATCAACCATTGAATTCCATTATTTACATTAAAGCCTAAAAATAATTTCATTTAACTCCATCAAACGTTGTAATCATACTAAATTTGAGGGTAAACTTTCCATTATTATCATTCTCGCTTTCAACGTATAAATCAATTCGTATATCACCATAATATTATTTGTATTTTGTCTAGGAATAAATGCGCTTTGATTTTTCACTAGTGTAGTATAGGAGAATCGACTTTAATTTATTCATGACAACGTAAGAAACAAATTTATGTATATTACACAAGCTCATGAAGAGTTGAAAGTTTCCACCTTTTGGCTTATATTCATGATTTTTGAATCTAGTTCAAGAGGTCGAGAGTTACAATACTAACAGTATGTGAAATATTCGAAGAAATGAAGGCTAGAATCGAGTTCAAGAGATCAAGAGCTACGATTTAAAACTAAACAGAGGCCAGGCAATTTGTTATTAGGTGGTCATTTAAAATAAATTATGTAGAAAATAGGTGGCAATTAGGTGCTGGCCCATGTTATATTTTCGTAAAAGAAGTAACAATAATTAACGGGTGGGTGGTCAAAATGTTACAACTTGATAATATGGGTGACTAATAGTAACTTTTTATCGTTTGATAGAAAAAGAATTAATTACATTAGACATTCCTAAACTATGATCCTCATTCTAAGTGGTCTCTAAACTTTAATACATTCTAATTGTATCTCTAAACTATCGTTGTTTTATCAATTAAGCCCTTTCATTACTAAATTTGTTAATTTAACTAATAAACGAGATGACAAATAAGATTTGGCATGATTTAGAATGAAATATTTAAATGTTACGTGACAACATTTACTTTTCTTTTTTCGGTTTTACCTTATTTTTAGTTTTTACTTTTAAAAGTTATCTGACAACATTTCATTTTAATGAAGCCACATAAGATATTACGGCTAATTTAACGGTTAAATTAATGATTTTAACAAAAAGACCTTATTGATATAACCTCGATAGTTTTAGAATATAATTAGAATGTTTTCAAGTTTAGGGACTAATTTAGAATGATATAATAATTTGGGGATGCATGGGTAATTAAATAAAAACATAGTTTATTCACCTCAAGTGGAATTTGTTATTAAATTTGGGTAAACTACCTAGTTGGTCACCCAAAATGAAATCCTTTCAAATTGATCACTCAACTTTTAGGGCGCTATGCTAGTTAATTGTACATGCTACCATAATGTTTACACTTTTATTTTGGTTATCCAACTTTTAGGTTGCTTTCATTATAGTCACCTAAATTTTTTTAACCATGATTGGGGTAAAAAAAAAATCAAGGATTAAAGTGAAGAAACGATAAAAACTAAAATAATACACAAATTTGTCAAATTGTATTTGTTTACCCCATTTTCGAAATCCTAATTTTTCTAATATTAAATTTTTAAATTTCAAAACATCAAAATAAATGGAATAAATTGTTGAAGATTTTTTATTCTTTGATAATTTCAACTGATTTCTTACTATGAGATTAAAATTAATTAATTGTTTATTCTTTATTTGGGGTAAAAAAGTGATGAAAAATTATGAGTTTTTGTTGGGAATGGAAGATAAAATTAATTAATTGTAAGGATTTTTCTTTGCCTTTAGTTTAGCACGAAAGATTCAAGATCATATAATCAAAAGAAATTTGGGTTTCATAGGCAAACTATTAAAGACAATTGTTTTCATTGATAAATTTTTAAAATAATTTTAAAACATTAAAATAAATTAAATAAATTGTTGAAAAATTTTTATGGATTGATAATGTCAATCGATTTGCTACTATAATTTATAATCTTAATATTTAAAATTTTATATTTCAAAACCTAAATTTAGAAACGGTAGGATAAACAAGTATAATTTAAATTTTTTTGTGTATTATTTTAATTTCTACCTCTTTTTCACTTTAATCCTTAATTTTTTTACCCCAATCTATACTTAAAAAATAATTTTTTTGGTGACTAAAATGCAAGCAGCCTAAAAATTGGGTGACCAAAACAAAAGCGAAAACATGACGTGGCGCGTACAATTAACCGTGAGATCTAACATTTGGGTGACTAAAATGAAAGCATCCTAAACATCGAGGGATCAAAATGAAAGTTTTCTAAAAGTTATGTGACCAACTAGGTAGTTTACCCTTAATATTTTTACAGCTTAAAAAAACATTGAAAATATTTAAACAATGGGGTCAATTGATTAATATATAAGAAGGGGGGTTAAAAAAAACCCCAAAATTAGTGAAGAGAAAATAATGTGAATCAGACATTTCCATTGTCGCATTGATCACTAAAATCCAATCCATGGAGCCCATCGAATTTCCCTATCAATTATCAAGCCACCCTTTTTGGAGATAGAAAATAATACCAATCATCTGTTTTTAGCGTTTCATAGAAACAGAATTATGATTTCTTAGCTACTCTTCTTTTTCTTTTTTTTTCCCCTTACGGTTAAGCTAGCTTAACCCTAGCTTTTCTGTTAATTTTAATTTGTTTTTTTTGGCTTAAAACCAAGATGGGATTCTAGATCTTTTTATTTTTATTTCCTTTTGATTTGTTTTAATTCTATTACGTGATCGAAAATTATGATGTATATGAATTGCTGGAGCGGTTGATTTGGTGTTCAGTGTCTCAAAATGATTTCCTCGTTTTTTTATTTGTTTTAAATTTGTGGGAGTTTTCTGAATTAGGGTTTCCGGTTATAGTTAGGGCTTCAATTATTTTTCTTCCTTTCTTTACTTCTTTTAAGTTGAATTGATGGAGCCTCGTGTCGGTAATAAGTTTCGACTTGGTCGTAAGATCGGTAGCGGCTCTTTTGGAGAGATTTATTTGGGTTTGTTGCATATTTTTATTTTTTCCATTTTTTTGGTATGATTTTGAATATAGGTTGGTAATTTCTTTTCCTTTTGCAGGTACGAACATTCAGACAAACGAAGAGGTTGCCATTAAGCTTGTAAGTAGCCTTGCAAATAAGCTTGGCATTAAACGAAGAGGTTTAATTTTGTATGATTTTCTTGTTTGTAACATTAGTTTATTGCGTACTTATCTATAAAATGGCAATGTTGTTGATATTCTGGTTAGGTTTTTATTAGAGCTAATGTTCATTCGATTTCTTGCTTTAACAAGATCGTTTATAACTTAGTGCTGCGCTTTAGTCGTAGGATATGTAGAAGCAATTAACTGTAGAAATATATAATTCTTTAGGTAATCAGATTCTAGCAAACGGGCATGGGAAGGAAAAGAATTTGATTCTAATTTGTCAAGGTGGTTAAGATGCACCATGCTTGATTGAATTGTAATGACCTGGGAAAGCTTGACAATGATCAGATGTTTGGAGCCCTTGACACATTGGTTTATGTTTATGATACGGTTGGAATTTGAAGAAAGAAAGTAACCAGAAAGGAGAAGGAAGAAGAGAGAAGGGAGCACGAGAGAAATGAGGAAGAGAGAGTGAGAAAACTGATTTCCAATTATATAACTGCCTCCCTTGCCTGATTGGTGGCTAAATAGAGAAATAACAGCTCGAATAGAGCTGGTAACTAAACAGCTTAATACGCACTGTTTAATTAAATGGCTCCTTAGTCCAAAACGCCCTGTTTTGGACAATACTCATTCCGCCCTTCCTCCCACCAAAACGCACCGGATCATTAAAATTAACCAATAGGCAAAGTTTACAATTAAACAAAAGATTAACTGAAATAAACAGAAATTCAAATGAAGTGACCGTTGTTTGACTTTCCCGTTTGTTCCATAGCAGTTACAGTTTTTACTTGGTGTTATTTTTGTTAGAGTTTTAGGGTTGCATTAAATTAATGATAATCATAGTTCGTGGACTCCCTTGGCGATAAAGAGAGAGAAACAGAGAAGAAAACTATTAATCATGATTTAACTTGGTAGGAACATCACAATTATCAAAAGGAGGATTGAATTTGTTCATAAGTAAAAATTTCTTATTTTCTGATTGCTGGCTGGCATAGTAGACAAGAAGAAGATACTTTGGGTGGTTATCACCTGAAATAAATAAGGTTAAGGGATGACTTACTTTGTATGTTGATTACCAATTTACTGTTGTATATGCATTATTCTCTTTATATTCTTGAGATTTGATTTGAAGTCTTTTAATTAATCAATGATACTTGATAAGCTTTTTAAGGGCGCACTTTCAATTTGACTGACATTATTATTAAACTAATTTTCTGCTTGAATTATTAATTTGATTTGATCAGTTAAAGTTTTGACATTCTGTAAAACAATAGCTTGCTTATGTTAAATTTGATAATAATTTTCTCTTTTGTTGTAGTTGTTTTAACCATATTTAATTCTTTATGGTACATAAGGGAATTAATGACCTTTCTTTAATGAACAGGAAAATGTGAAGACAAAGCATCCTCAGTTGTTATATGAATCAAAGTTATACAGGATCCTGCAGGGAGGAAGTAATGATACTTCTAGTTTCATTTTTTTTAAGAACATAAAGCTCGTGTTTCAACCTTTGGTTGTTTTTTCAAATTTCATACTTACTTATCCTTTTGTTTCTTATGCCTGCAAATATTGACTTTCCCTATCTTATCTTTTTCTTGTCAGCTGGGATTCCAAATGTTAGATGGTTTGGAGTTGAGGGAGACTATAATGTTATGGTTATGGATTTACTTGGACCTAGTCTTGAAGATCTATTTAATTTCTGCAGTAGGAAACTCTCATTGAAGTCAGTTCTCATGCTTGCTGATCAAATGGTAGATTTTTAGAATTCCACAGATTGGTTACTTCAGTTCCTCTTCCTTTACTTTCTTGTCACTTAATTCTATTTTTTTTTCTCAGATCAATCGTGTCGAATTTGTTCATTCAAAATCATTTCTACATCGGGATATCAAGCCAGACAATTTTATTATGGGCTTGGGAAGGCGTGCAAATCAGGTTTCTGCTTTCTGCTCAAAATATTATTATGTTATATGTGTTCTTTTTCTTCCTTCTTTTATATGTTGCAGGAAAATCTTATGTGCCATTGCTTTTCATTTTCACATAGGTCTATATGATTGACTTTGGTCTTGCTAAGAAATATAGAGATAGTTCACATCAACACATTCCTTACAGGTGAGAGAACTTCGCATAATGTGATGAATTGTATTATACATGCATGTTAAAAATCCTGGTTTGTTTCCAATCCCCCCCCCCCCCCACCTTTTTAAAAATGAAAAGAAAAAACTAATACTGTTAGTGTAATCTGAGCTGATTCTACTTTGAGATTCCCATGATTTTTCATCATTGACTGGTTATTATAGTGAAGGTGCATCCTCTTTTAGAAGATGTGATTTTGATGGATTCCATATTTCTTTTGTGATTTTGATAAATGGCATGTGCAACTTACTATAATGTTTTGACATGAAAATATTGATAGAGAAATGATATTAAACTCAATTAAGGGAGAGTTTTTGCTGATAAATTTAAATTTATCAAGCTTTTATCTGAGGCATTTACCTGATTTACTTTTCAATTTTGGTCCATATTCTGTATCAAAATTAGTTGATACATGTCCGGTTCTCTGGTCTGTTTTGTCTTCTGAGTTATGAAATTTCCCCAGCTTGGTTAAAACATTTTAACTTATGGCTATTATCTTTTAGTATGGCTTGTATTGGAGTTTCCAAAATAAAGAATTTTGATGAATTGTCATGAGGGTAATTGTTATTACCTGTGGTGGCAATGTTGATGCATCATACATGCATATATATATTTTACTTGGTCATGTCTATTTCAGGGAGAATAGGAGTCTATCTTTCAATTTTCATTTTACTGATTTATTTCTTCATAGTTTGTGGTGCAAACCATATATATATATATATATTACTTGGTCATGTCCATTTCAGGGAGAATAAGAATCTGACTGGAACTGCAAGATATGCAAGCATGAACACACACTTGGGCATCGGTATGTGTGGTCAATTTTACTTGGTCAATTTTCTTTAATATCTGGATCTTTCAAGCCTTCTCAGTTTTGATTATCTGTCCTATTCCATGTAGAGCAAAGCCGTAGGGATGATTTGGAGTCTCTTGGATACGTGCTTATGTACTTCCTCAGAGGAAGGTGAATTCTTGTTACCTATATTACTTTCCTTTTTGTCTTGTGTGTATTTCATAATAGTTATCATTTTTGGTGTCTCCTCTTTTAACAGTCTTCCTTGGCAAGGTCTGAAAGCTGGAACAAAGAAACAGAAGTATGAGAAAATTAGTGAGAAGAAGGTTTCTACTTCAATTGAGGTAAGGATGTCTGTAAATCTTGCAGTTGCATTAGGTTTCTGTAAAGGGAATGAGATATTTGAAAGATGTTCATCTGTCTTGGAGCTTCTGATTTTGTGTTAAAAAAAATTATGACTAAAGATAGATATGCTTTTCAGGCCTTATGTCGAGGTTATCCAACAGAATTTGCATCATACTTCCATTATTGCCGTTCACTAAGATTTGATGATAAGCCAGACTATTCTTATCTCAAAAGAATCTTTCGTGATCTCTTTATTCGTGAAGGTTTGAATTTGCGTTTTTAACAATCCACTGTCAACTTATATTATTTCCATAGATCACAGTAGTGTCACATCTCCTCTGTGTTCTTGTTGATCCTTACTAAACAGGCTTCCAGTTCGATTATGTCTTCGATTGGACCATTTTAAAGTATCAGCAATCACAGCTGACCACTCCTCCAGCTCGAGCCCTTGTGAGTACTTAGTAGGATGTTTTGCTCCTGTTATTAAACTGTATGGAATGTATCTTTTCTAATGCTTGTCTCTGGTAGGGCCCCGGTGCTGGAACAAGTGCTGCCATGCCCCCTGCTTTTGCCAATGCTGACCGACAAGCAGGTAACTGTTGTTCCTTTCATACAATTGAGTATTTTAATTAGCAGTGCTTACGATGTTTTGAATTTTATAACCTTAGTGTTTGTTTCTGACACCCTTCCGTATTCCAATTTTTAAAAACTTTATTTGATATTTAATACAAAAATGCATTTGATGTGTAAGTATAAGAATTGTCTTGAACCATTTCTTTAAGTTGAAATATCATGTTTTGAGTTATACCATTTGTATCTCTTGGCTGCAGCCGGTGATAACCTGCGAGCAGCTGGTTTGTCATCTATGAATTCATCTCGGCGGAAAACATCAGGACCCTTGAATTCCGGAAGTCACGCAAAGCAGAAAGGTCCAGTTGCAAATGATCCTGCAATTACTAAAGACGCTATGGTATTTTTATTTTATGATTTTATGCACTTGTATTAGTAGTGTAGATTCAAGTTACTGTCTTGCTTCCTTTTCATTTAGGATATATCTGCAGATACATGGGATGATCAATATTAATCTAAAAGCTTATATATATGTAGGCATTTATATATGTGTATTATATTTCATTCTTATCTTTAGCTGCTAATTTGAATTTTACTGGCAACAAGTATATGGGGCAATCCGGTGGATCCTCTTCAAGGCACATTGCTGGTAGCCGTGAAGCTTTTGCTGGTAGCGAGGCCGACCCCCAACGTTCTCGTACAACCGATGCTAGCCATGGAGGTTTGAACAGAAACTCAAGCCGACAAAGCCCCGTTGAATCTTCTGACCCTAAGCGGGCCTCGTCCATGAGAAACACCTCTCATGCCAAGAACTATGAAGCTGCCCTCAAAGGTATGGAGGGCCTGCAGTTCGAAAGCGATGAGAGAATCCATTATTAAACTGTTTTTGAACCCTGAAACGGAGTAGGTATACTTGGGGGAGTTGAGTTTTCAAGAAACTTGCGACTTGGATCTCCTGATTTGGTTGGACATGGTGGCACCCAAAGCATTAAAATTTCTGCATTGATGAAAAAAAAAAAAAAAAGGCCTGTGAAGAAGGGTAGAAGAGTGGTATGGATTATTTTCTAAACTCGCTGTTTTCCTTTTCATCTTTTCTAAGATTATGGTTTTCTCGGTCATCTGGTACACTTTTCTTGACGTTTTGAAACTTTTTATGGCATTGTAAATTGCTTTACTTACTGTATTCGTGTCACTTTGTTCATACTTTCCTTTTTTTCTTTTTCATTTTTAGGAAATTTATATTCTTTTGTTTCACTTTCCCTTAAACAGTGTGAGCTATGTGATCTATTTTTAATTAATAAATTGTTGAGCTTAAGCTCCAACTCCTAGGATTCTAGCCCCTTTTGTTTTTTAATTTTATATTATTTTATGTGAATTAAATATCTTAATGCGTGTCAATTTTTAAATGTTTAAAATTTAATTAAAAATATAAAATTACTAAATATTAAAAAAGCATTTTTAAGAAAATTTAAAAAATCTAGATGAATTTAAATACTTGGGTTAATTATTTATAAAAAAGAGTGAGTTTAAGAAAAAAAATTGAGATTTATTTTTAGTTAAAAATTGTACCTGTAAACTATTAAAATAATTAATTTTGTTTCCCACTTTACTTTTAAGGTCTGTTACCTTTCAAACAATAGTTCAACGTGATAGTAAAATGGATTTTAAATATCAATGTGGATGTCCATTCGAGATGAAAAAAATTAATTTTTTTCTTTATGAAAATAAAGTATAAAATTTTGTCAAGTTGAGTTTTTTTTTTATCCATCAGAGAGGAGAAGAAAAGAACAAAACGGTAAAGAGAAAAAAAGAATCCAAATCATTCTCATTTTTTTTTTATTCTCACAACAATTGAAAATAAATACACTCATAATCTGTTAATTATGACTCCTATTTTCAGCCAAATTTGAGAAGTAATCTTCTAGTTAAACTTTGTTTATTTGTTTCAATCAAACACTAATTAGTTTAGATTATTTTATTATTATTTGACCTATGAATTTAGCCTATAAATAGGCTCTTTTACAACCTTAGAAAATACACCCATTAGATATTAAAACTCATAACACATTCAGAGAATTTTGTGTTTACGTTTTGAGGGTTCTTTGTTTTCGGGTTTTCGGGGTTTAGTTTTTTTTTATCTCCACCTTTTGTAATCTTCATTCTGTTGCCATTATAGTAAAGTTATCTTTGCCCGTGATTTTTTATCCTCTTTGGAGGAGTTTTTCCACATTAAATTTGTGTGTTCAATTTCTCAATTTCTTCTGCTATTTTTATTGTTCGTTGTATAAACGAGTCGATTCCTAACATAATCCCTAAAACAACAATTTATCCCTAAATGTAACCTTAATTCAACATCTAAACTCTACATACTCAATGCAATACAAGAAACACAACTATTACAACAGTCCAAATCATTCTCTCATTTCTTTTCGCCCTCTCCAAGTTTCTCACTTTCCTTAACAGTCCAACAAGTGTCACCTTTGCATGAGGTGTCATGGGTGGACGAAATCAGTAGAAAAAACGGCAACAATGCCTTCGTTCATTCTCAAAAAAATCTCCTACTTGGATTTTCATTCGATCATAAAGTTCTAAACATAGCTAGGCAACCACAATAGCAAGCAGTTATATAGGCTGGTGTGTCTATTTCTTCTTCTTCTTTTATCTGATGGTAACAAAAAAAAAAAAAACTCAACTGGGCAAAATTTTATATTCTATTTTAATAAAAAAGTAATTAACTTTTCTTATTCTAGCTGGACATCCACGTTTGCATTTAAAACCTATTTTAACTGCCACGTTGGACTACCGTTTGAGAGTTATCAGATCCTAACAGCAAAGTAATCATTTCGTAACAAAACAATAACGTAAGTAACTAAAACGTAACATTTCAAAAATAAATGACTAAAATGTAACATGATGCAAATAAAAGTTACTATTTTAGTAATTTACATAAGTCTTATTTCAACGAGAAAATATTTTTCACCGAGATGAGATGAGGCAAAAATAATGATTTTAATTTATTGCTTAACCACACCAGGAGCCCAAGATTCCCTTGGGCCGATTTGGGCTCACACCGGAGCTTTAAAAGAAAAAAGAGAAAGCCGTCATTTTGTTTGTTTAACAAGAAAACAAATATACTGTTTTATTTCACTGTCACCATTTCACTAAAGACCAAAGTGAGTTTCGCTGTTTCGGCATCTTCAATGCCGCTCTCTTGAATAAAACCCTAGAAATCGTCTCCCTTTTACCTTAAATAAAACAACTCAACACAAATAAAGAGTCTATCGCTTCGGCTTCGAAGATCATCCCACAAAATCTGTCTTAATAAATTAGTCAACATTCAGCAGATTCCTGAATCTGCTAATCTCAGTAAGTTGCTCTATTTCTACTAATATTTTCAGCTCAATCATGCAGATCCATTATCTCATTAATCATCTAGTGGAAAAGAAAATGATGTCGTTTTGATTTATTTGATAGGAGTTAAAATTTAGAGATTGTTATATTCTTGTTTTGATGTTTGAAGTGGATATAATATAATATGATTTCGATTGATTCAGGTTTATTTTGAGAAAATAGCTGAAATTAATTGATTGCTTGAAATGACTGATAGCAATCCACCACCCGGATCACCGAAAGAAAACCCGGATCCGAATCCTGAGGCTAACCCGTTTTCCAATGATGATAGCTCATTAGAATCCATAGTTCGAAGGTTTCAGGATTCAATGTCCTCAGTAAAGAGGCATAAGTTTTGGGAAACTCAGCCTGTTGGTCAATTTAAGGATGTTGGGGACACTAGTTTACCCGACGGATCTATCGAGCTGCCAACCCCTTTGTCCGAAGTCAAACAGGAACCTTATAACCTCCCGAGTCCGTATGAATGGACCACATGCGATATGGACTCGGAAGAGACTTGTACCGAGGTTTACATTCTTTTGAAGAACAACTATGTTGAGGATGATGAGAACTTGTTTAGGTTCAATTATTCCAAGGAGTTTCTTAGGTGGGCTTTACGTCCTCCTGGTTATTACAAGAGCTGGCACATTGGTGTCCGAGCTAAGGCTTCGAAGAAGCTTGTTGCTTTCATTACTGGTGTCCCTGCTAGGATAAGGGTGCGTAATGAGATTGTGAAGATGGCTGAGATCAATTTCTTATGTGTTCATAAGAAGCTGAGATCGAAGAGACTTGCACCGGTGATGATTAAGGAGGTTACTAGGAGAGTTCATTTGGAGAATATTTGGCAGGCAGCTTATACTGCTGGAGTTGTTCTTCCGACACCGATTACTACTTGCCAGTACTGGCATAGGTCATTGAACCCCAAGAAGCTTATTGAAGTTGGCTTTTCGAGGCTTGGGGCTCGGATGACTATGAGTAGAACTATTAAACTTTATAAGTTGCCTGATTCTCCTGTCACCCCTGGATTCAGAAAAATGGAGCTTCGTGATGTCTCGGCTGTTACTAGGTTGCTTAGAAACTACTTGAGTCAGTTCGTTGTTTCTCCAGATTTTGATGAGAATGATGTGCAACACTGGCTTCTTCCTACGGAAGATGTCGTGGACAGTTACTTAGTAGAGAGCCCAGAGACACATGACATAACTGACTTCTGCAGTTTCTACACACTTCCATCATCAATACTCGGCAACCAAAACTATTCGATTTTGAAAGCTGCCTACTCTTACTATAATGTCTCCACAAAGACTCCGCTGCTTCAGTTGATGAATGATGCACTTATCGTTGCTAAGCAAAAGGATTTTGACGTTTTCAACGCGCTGGATATCATGCACAATGAATCTTTCCTCAAAGAACTAAAATTCGGACCAGGTGATGGGCAACTTCACTACTACTTGTATAATTATCGGATACGAAATGCTTTGAGACCATCGGAGCTTGGTCTTGTACTCCTATAGGTACGAATGTTTCAGCTTTTGATGCTGAGATTTTAATTGCTTAGTCAAGATACAATGTTACTGTTGACAATGCATATTGTTCTATGGACTCCATTAATGTTTAAGATATTGCTTGTGGTTTACTTCGGTATGGATGTAGCTCTCTCGGTTTTTCATTGTTTAGAACACGACACATGATAATAACACAAACATGATACGGTTACATGAGCGTATCAAAAGTTGTATGAATTTCTCTGGAAATCTAGGCTTTGATTGCTAGAGGATCGTAGGCCTTGTGTGAAATTCTAGTGCATCTGCATCGGGCTCTCGTGTAAGGATCGCTGGTCTCCCCGATCGACTGTGTAGGGAATACCTGCAATATGGAACAGTGTTGCAATAAGATAACATGCAAATAAACATACATTGAGAAAGATGCCCATGGAAATAGGGAGAAAAAGAAGGAATTTGCCAGCTCTTTCAAAAATTGCTTGCAGCTTAGATGGTTCCGGATTGCGATATGAGCATGATGGTCTCGGCCTCCTTGTTGCGGCCTCGGCCTCAGCCTCCATCGATTTGGAAGTTCTATCAAATGAATGATCTCAGAACCCACACACAACCAAACATGAGTGGCTTTTGAACCGATTAGATGCAGAATCGTATGGACCGGTTGAATTAAAGTTTTAAATTAAAAAAAAAATTCAATAACTTTTTAATTGGACCAACCGAATCGATGACTTAATTGGTTCAATTTAAAAAATATTAAACCTTATTTCATTTATTTCAAGCGAATGAATAGCATGCATAAAAATTAACTATAATAGTTTAAAAATATTTTTAATTATTTCGTTTAATTTTAATTATAGAAGTATCAAAATATTTTAAATGTTAAAATAGGCTATTGACTCACTTGATACAAACCCTAAATCAAACTAAATTTAGGGTGGGTTTGGATGGGTGGCGTGTTTTCTTGTTGTAATTAGTGTAAAAATAGCGGTAGCGATGAAATTAAATATCGTAACGAGAGTCACAACATGATGTTATAAGCTAAAAGTATTATGGAGGTTTGCATTTTGTCCCTTCTATTAAAAAAATAAATTAATATATATACATTAGACTAAAGAGCAAATTGGTTTTTTCTATTAAAAATTTCATCTGTTTGTATTGTTAAAAATTGTTATGGTTGACGAAATAACTATATAGTGACATGTGACATGCAACGTGCACCTTTTACTGATATATAACTATAGGGATCAATTTTAACAACAGAAATGGATTAAAACTTTCAAGATGGTAACTGATAGATCAATTTCGAATATTTATTGATATTTAATTTTATTTTCTTAAATTTGGATACGAGAGATTCAAATAATATTAAAACTATTATGTGCAACATATTTGGAAAGAATGCAAATATAAACTCTCGTATAATTACTATTTGAATTTGCTTTCTATTTTATGTCTATTATTTAAATTTGTTTTACTTTTTATTAATAATGGATAATGAATTTAATGAATTATGTCTGAATTTATTATCCATTTTATTTTAATAATTTTTAGAATTTACAATTATGAAAAGAATTTGAATGTTGGATGAATATGTTTATCAATTGTAATTTGGAATTATAATATTAAATTTTGATAAATTTCACAAAAATTGTAAATATTTAACTTATTGCAAAATAATAATAATAATAATAATAAATTGTACTGATTTATATTTTAGTTACTTAACTTTAAAAAATTATAAAATAATCACTGAATTATTTAAAAGTTTTCATTTAAATTACTGGGTTGTTAAAAGTGTTGTTGTATAAATTTTTCTGTTTGCATTATTTGTAACAATTGAAAGGTCTCATTCACTTTCTTTCATACAATTTTAATTTTTTCTTTCATAAAACATATTTAAACGTTAGAAATTTAAAAACCAAAATCTAAACAATTTTATTTTTCAATATTTGACATTGACCATAAGATAAATTTGGATTTAAGACGTGTTTTTCTACTCGTCGATGGGTACTAAGTCATTCGTGCTAATTATCGAATCGTCGCTTGAAACTCGCTAGTTAGACTTTTAAAAAAAAACTTAGCATTTCAGTGACTTGAATAAAAATTTTCAAATAATTCAATGACCATTTTTATAGCAATTTGAAATTAAGTGACCAAAATATAAATATACTAATAATTTAGTGATAATAGGCCTAGATTATCCAATTAAAAAAATAAAACAAATACTAAAAGGGAGGAGGAAGGAATTAAAAAAAAAAGAAGAAAGAAAGTAAACTCGAAGTAGTCTTTTTACAAGAAATTTCTTTTTAACAATTTCAATATAATTTCTGATCATATATAATCTTTTTGGCATATAATTTCTCTCCAATTTATAAATAAAAAGAAAATAATATTTCATATACTCCTTTATTCACAACCATATCAGTAAAACTCGAGTTTAAACTCAAATAACTGAAAACCGTTAACAAAAAAGGGAAATCCACGTAAAGAAGAAAAGTCAAAGTCACAATCAATGTGCCACTCTCCCGCGTTTCACACCATCGTTCCCCACGCGCTTCCTTAGCGCCACCCTTATCCCTAACCGCGTAAAGCCATTGATACGTATATAAACAAAAGCGGAACCTCCCACCGTTCCCACCTTCATATTTATATATTTTCGGCTCATCTTTGCTTTCACATTTCGTCAATCAAGCCATTTATTATAATATTTTTCTTTGAATGGAAATGGGTTCTTTCACATTCCTTTCTCAACAAGAATTTTCTTATAATAATAGCTGCTTCGATTTCTTTGAGGAAATGGAAAATGGGTTCAATGGGAACAACAAAAAAATGAGTAGAAAAGTTAGTAATGACTCTTTGGTCAATGAAGAAAACAATGGGTTTAAAGACTTATTGAGTTTGTTATTAGACGAGGGAGCAAAGCAAGAGCAAGAACAGCATCAATGGCTGACTGGGTTTGAAACTTTCTTTGAAGCTGAAGCAAAGATTGAAGAAATTAATGGTTTTGAAATGGAAGAAGAGTTGGGTAATTCCAGAAAGAAGCGAGCTCGTAAATCTGGTTCGATCGCCGGTACTTCTTCGACGGTTTCAGCTAGTTCCGATAACGCCAGCGGTGGTTCGGGACATCAACGGAGGTTATGGGTGAAATCACGATCTAAAGATTGGTGGGAGAAGTGTAATCATCCGGATTTTCCCGATGAGGAATTCAAACGTGAGTTCCGAATGAGTAAACACACGTTCGATATGGTTTGCGAGGAGCTTGAACCGGCGGTGATGAAAAAAAACACCATGCTCCGTGACGCTATCCCTGTTCGTCAACGCGTTGCGGTTTGTATTTGGCGGTTGGCCACCGGTGAACCGCTTCGAATGGTGTCGAAACAGTTCGGATTAGGGATCTCAACCTGCCATAAGCTTGTTCTGGAGGTTTGTACCGCCATTAAATCGGTTCTAATGCCGAAATACATTCAATGGCCCGATGAAAACAAAATAAAACAACTCAAACACGAATTCGAGTCCATCGCCGGAATCCCAAACGTATGCGGTTCAATGTACACAACCCATATTCCGATCGTCTCTCCGAAGACCAACGTCGCCGCCTATTTCAACAAGAAACACACCGAAAGATACCAAAAAACATCGTATTCAATCACTCTCCAAGGCATCATCGATTCAACCGGCGTTTTCACCGACGTTTGCATCGGTTGGCCAGGTTCAATGTCGGATGAACAAGTCCTTTCCAATTCAGCGTTTCATCAAAGAGCCACGATGGGACAATTGAAAGATCTTTGGGTAGTAGGTGGCAAAATGTATCCATTAATGGATTGGGTTTTAGTTCCTTACACACATCAAAATCTAACTTGGGCTCAACACGCTTTCAATGAAAAGATTTATGAGATTGAAAAGCTGGGAAAAGAAGCGTTTGGAAGATTGAAAGGGAGATGGGCGATTTTGCAGAAGAGAATGGAGATTAAACTTCAAGACTTACCGGCGGTGCTCGGAGCTTGTTGCGTTTTGCATAATATTTGTGAGGTGAAGCAGGAAGAAATGGAGGGGGAGTTGAAATTTGAGGTATTTGATGATGAAGTAGTAGCTGAGAATAATCTGAGATCCATGGCTACTGCACAAGTTAGGGATAGTATTGCTCATAATTTGTTGCACCATGGTATTGGTGGTGCTCCTGGTTTTTTATTATAGTATTATTACTGTTTTTTTTTTTTTTTAAGAAAATAGGGTATTATTGATTTAGATATTTTTTTTGATCAATTCTTTTTTGCTATTGCAATAAAAGATCATTTTTAGATTTATTTATTTATTATAATTAGTTTCACATCAGTTCATTAATATTTTAAATAAAAAAATATATATTAAAAATTTATAAACATATTCAAACTGTTTAATCACTTTTTTTTTATCTCTGCTATTTCGAATGATTCAATAAAAATTTGATTCAATCTTATTAGACATATTGATCAATTTTTAGTTAAATCGATTTAATTAATTAATTCAATTTGAACCCAATAATATATGTGGTATCCAAGTGGGAGGGACTTCAATGGTAGAACAAATGGGCTTTGAGTGCACTAAGGTTAAATTCTGTTATTAGTAATTGTACTAAGTGTAAGTTACATATTTAAGTTATGTATTTTAATTTGTATTTTTCAAGTTTTGAAAGTTTAGTCTTAACGAAATAATATTCGTTAAATTAAATTATGTTATTTTTAAAATTTTAATGGTAAACATTGTTATATTAACTTGTTAGTTTTACGTAATACTCACAAAAAATTATACTATTTTAGTTAATAGATTTAATGACTACCGTTTTGAGTTAGGACTGAAACTTCAAATTTGAAAAAGTATAGGGATTAAAAATAATCAAATTACAACTTATGCATATTGCAATACTAATAGCAAAGTTTGATATAACAAAATTAATTCACTAGATAACATTGAACTTGAATATTTGGAGAAAGAAGGGGTTAAAGGTGTAAAAGGTAGAAAACAAATTAAATGTTAAAATACGTTTCAAGTCCCTATACTCTTTATATATTTGAAATTTAGTTCTCTAATTTATTTTTAGTAGATTAGTCTCTCTACTTTTGGGATTTAAAAATATAAGTTTAATTGTTAATATCATTAAAATCATCCTATTAAATTTAAGTTTATTACAATTTTTTTTTTTGTGTTATATGATTACTAAGTGAACTTTATTTTTTTTATTTCAAAATGTCACACGGGTGAATTTAACAGAATAATTTTAACGATGTTAAAAATTAAATTTGAATTTTTAAATTCGAAAAGAAAGAGACTAAATTTAAAATATACAAATAATATGAACAAATAATATAGTATTATAGATAAGTTGGTCATGAACTCAACAGACCTATTGTTGGAAATATATGATTTTTGGAATCTTTGAGTCATATTTTTTATTGGCAAATGAGGAGTTTTGAATCATAAAATTATGATTTTATATTTTACCCCATAAGACCTTTATAACGGGATATCATATGCTCAAAATGGTTGAGTGATGAATGAGAAATTGATGCTTAAAGTAAGCTACTTGTGAATTATGTTGAGAAAAATAAAAAGCATTAGTCCCACATTGATTTTAATTGAGAATGAAGTGTGGAGCTTGTATATATATGTAAACCAACTTAATGATTATTGAATAATTAAATTAGAGATCTCCTTCATGCATAAGAGGTGCAAATCCAAATTTCATTGGGGGTTGGGGCGACATAAAATGTTAGACTTTTTGAATATTTTATCCCAATATGCATTTTATTTTTTTCTCAACAGATGTTATATAGAATCTGTTTTAAAAGGACAAATATCTCGATTTGATTTTATTCCAATCAAATTGATTTAAAGGCTCCTTTAATGTAGATTTGTATCTTTATTCATGAAAATTTTCAAAATTTCTCCATATCGAATGCTTATAAAAGCCTAAAGAATACTGTAGAATTCTTTAGAGACAAACAACGAATTTATTTCACCCTAAAAAATTATTCTCTTTTTTCTCTCTAAATTTTCAAACATTTTGGTGATAGAAGAAGGCAAAGTTTGTTTGTTGATCACTGCAGAGGTACTACTACCGCAATCATTTTGTTGTTGTATTTTGGGAGACAGATGACTAACGTTTCTCCAAGTACCATAGGAGCAGTTGAACCTGTCTTATGGAAAATGTGAAAACAGGCCTTAACATCTAGTAAAACTCGATTCTCTTATTCAATTTTTGGTTTTTCAAGATCTTGTTTAATTTAATTATTTTTTCCAATATGATGTTTTTAAATAAGTATAAATATTTATTTAATTTGTTTTGTTTAGATCTGGTATTTTTTTTTTACATAAATATAAATATTTTTTTATATTATTTGTTCAGATCTTGTATTTAATATAAATATTTATATTTATATTTGTTTGCTAATGTATTTTGTTTTACACCTATAAATCTCTTGGTCTCGTAAGTATCGATTATCATATCAGGTCAGCGAATAAATGTGATGTACAAGTGATAGATATTTTATTCATGCGGTCCTCATTATGTATGTTCTCAAGATTGATGGCTCGTTATGTCTTGACATCTTTAGTTCGCAAGCTGATTCGTTGTTTGCAATATTATCTTACAAGATAAAGTAAACTTGCGAAATGCAAAGATAACAAACATAAACTTTCATACAACTCACAATATTTTAATTTAAGTAAATTATATAATTGACATTTAACATCATATGCAATGGGAAAGTCAGAGGAGCTGGGAAGGTGCCCCAACCCCTAAAATGGAAATTTTTTTTATTTAGGCTCATTTATAATTTATAAAATTTTAATTAGGAATGATAAAATTACACTTTGACCTCCTAAAAACGATAAAAGTTATAAAGATATAAGCTATTAAAATAGTGAAATTGTATTTTTACTATTGTAAAAATATACAATTTAATTTTGCCCCCAAAGTTTTGGGTTCGCCATTGATTGTATGAGTAAATATATTAGTATAGGAACGTATATATGTAGTAGAGGTGCTCATGGGTCAGGCCAGATCGGATTCTAGTCGGTCTTAAACATGAGATTAATATACTTTATGTTTGCCCAAGCTCGACCCAACTCAAAATATGAGCCTAAAATTTTGCTAAAACCTACCCATATTTGTAAAAGATTGACCCAAGCCTATTTTAGACCCGCCCATATTATTTTTAATTTTTTAAAGTATATATTTATACTATTTTAATTTAATATTTAATAATTCTATTTTTTATTTATTGAAATATTTATATAGTCATCTTAACATTATTTTAATATTTACATTAGAGTAATGTTATATATTTAGTTTATGTTCATTTTTTTTAGTGTAATTACCGATACTTTTATTAAAATAAAAAGAAACCCACCCCATCAATACCGGAGTAGCGTTTGCACGAGGACCACCTAACTAGGTTTTTTTTTTTTAATGTGTTATAAATTACATAATTTATAAAGATAACATAATATAAAATATTATAAACTTAAAAATGAATCAGGTCGGGCCGAGCCGAGCTCAGGCCTTGAATGTTCAAATTTGAGTTTGATCCATATTTTTAAACGAGCTTAAATTTTTTTGCTCAAGCCCATTTTCCTGGTCTAATACTTTTACCCAAATCTTTTCAAATTTCGAGCGGGTCTTTAAATTTGAACAGATAACCCGATCCATAAATAGATCTAATATATAGTCGGTATTCATATAATAAAAACATACGAAGGGCTTTAAACTTAAAACATGCACCAACAATAAGTAGCCAAATTTCTCTTTAATAACATAATAATAACATTCAACACATATTATTATAATTGATAAATAACATCATCATGTTCATTGCTACACAGACGTATATATATAATATAGTATTTGCAAAGTACATGCAAAAATTACATCACCATCATAAGCCCTGAAACCTTTATTCTATAATAATGTCTTTTGGGACGAAACTTATATATATATAAAAAACATATTAGATGATTAAAAGTGAAAAAGAAAAAGAAAAAGAAATTAAGCTTATAAATTAGCTAATCAAATTGAATACCCGTAACCCTTATTGTAAGCATAGTCGATAAGGGTGTTACGCTCGTTCTCCTTGTGGATGTTTATGTAATAGCTTTTGCCGACGACACGGAGGGCTTCTTCGGCTTGCCGGGACGGCAAGGCAGCATCCAGATGTTGAAAAGCTTCTTTCAGCCTTTCCTTGTCTAGGTCCCCATCAGAATCAGCATAGCTCTCGAACACTTCGCGCAATTTCTTTTTAGGGTCACTTTGTTCCTTTTTGTAGTTGTTCCTCCTGAACCTTGAAGAAAATGCAGGCATTCTTCAATTTGAATTTCCCTTTTTTTTTTTTTTTTTGTAAACAAATGCCGGAGGAGAAAGGGTTTGGCTTGGAGTTTTTTTTTTTTTTTTGCTCTTTGTTGTGGTTTTTTGTTTTTGCAATTTAGTCTGTTTATATAAGACCAAAAAAACTCGAATAAGAATCTATTTTAAAAAAGTGTGTTCTGAGGGGGTAAACTTTTTTTTTGTGGGAAAGTATTGATTATGGTCGGACTGGAATCGAATAATACTTAAATTTGAGTTTGATCCCTCTAGTTTTTGAAATTAAGGATTTAATCCTTTAGTTATTCCCTCTACTTTTATAATGGGAGTAATTGGTTGAATGATATCATTTTTACATGGATGTTTTTGAATAACTTGATCGTAGGTTTAAATCTCGGAGATAATATTATTAAGAGAGATAATCATAAATTTTGAACATAAATCGTAAAACAAACATAGAAAATATAAAGAAAAAAAAAACCGTTTCAACATTTACCCATCGTTAACACTAAAAAGATAAACAAAAAATTTGACACTATTTAAACCAATTAAGCACATTAACAAAATAGAAGGGCCACAAATTATAATAGAAGGATTAAATCACAAATTGGTGTCAAGTAAAGGGACTAAATCTAGATTTTGACCATTTTGATTGGCATTTTTATTCATCGCACGTCGTAGAATCTGTTCGATGAGAAATGCAAAGCGTGTAACGCGGTAACACTCAAATTGATGAAAACGCTTCCTTGCTTGCTTGGCTATGATTATTCCAAGAGGATTACTAAGAATAAGAATATCAATGTCCATTTCTCATTTTTCTTTCTTTTACTTTCGGTTATAAACCACGTAGAACTGAATAAAAATTATGCTTTAATGATATTAACTTCCTCTATCTCTTGCCTACTTGTTCATCCCCTCCACAATATTCATATCTACAATAATATTCTTTTTCGGTCCCTAATTTTAATCTGGTTGCTTTCTGCAATTATTTTAAAAATAACAGTCTTCAAATTTGAGCAAGGGTGAATATAAAAAGGTGGGTAGGGCCCCCAAAAATGAAGAATTGTAATTTTGCCCCTTAAAAATTATTAAATTATTAAATTTATATGATAAAATTGCATTTTAGTTTAGATTTGTTCATGGACCGGGCCCTGACAAAATTCTAGGCTTGTTTGATAGGCCCAAGCTTGACCTGAAAAAATGAGTCTAAATTTTTGCTCAAGCCCAGCCCGGATTATAGATGCTAAACTTGAGCTCAGCCCATATAAAAAATTATTTTATTTTTATATAAAAAATTAAAAATATATATAAAATATAAAAAACATTAAAAACATCAAAATAAATGTTTCCGAATAAATTGAAGATAAATTTTAAAAAGTTTTTTATATTTAAATAACTAGGTGCAACTTAACAAGCAAATGCCTCTAAAATAGTAGCAAAATTAACAATAAAATAAGAGTTATACAATATCTAAACAATAACAACAAAAATACTAGCAACTTAATAGTAATATTGCAGCAAAATAGTGGGATGGTTGGGCTAGGCCTAGTCTAAAAAACTCTTACTCAAGGCCTAACCCATTTTCTAAACAAGCCTTATTTTTCTACTCAAGCCCTTTGCTGATATAGTCTATTTTAGGCCTACCCATATTATTTTTTATTTAATAAATATTTATATTATATTATTTTAATATTTAATAATTTTATACGTTTTCTATTTATTGAAATTTCTTATATAGTCCTCTTAACATTATTTTAATATTTACATTAAAGTAATATTATATATTTAATATAGGTTTATTTTTTAATGTGTTGTAAATTACATTGTAAGACCCATAACTTGCCCGGGCCAATAAAATAGTTCACAAGCAGTCCATTTACAAAGAAACTCCATTACAAATTAGCCCGACCCATTTAATTACAATTAAACCACAACCCAACTAGCCCAAAGCCTGGACCCAAATCCCAATAACAGCAACCCAAAAACATTAAACTCAATATCAAGCCCAATACCCCAATAACCCAAAACTAAAACCCCATTGAACCTCAACTCAAGCCCAACTGCCCGAGTAGCCCATTAACCAAACCCAAAACCCTAGCTAATGCTGCCGCCTCTGCCATTGGATTAATGTTCTGACACCGCCGAACTGCACCGCCCTTGTCACCTCTGCACCGCCCATTTGCCTGCAAGGAAAGAACAAAGAAATCATGAGGCAAACAACTTGTAAAACTGGCTATAAAAGTCTATCTAAACAATTTTAAAAGGATTCGAAAAAAATCAATACAAAAGAGAAATTTCAGATACAAACACTTGCAAGCACAGATTAAACACAAAAGAGCAGATATTAAACACTAAAAAAAACTACTAAAAATCAAAACAGAGGCCAAGAGAGGTGATCTTTTTTTTTATTATTTTCGAAGCTTTCTTTTTCTTTTTTTTTCTTTTCGGCATATATTTATACATATATTATTATTAAAAAAATTAAAAATTTTACCTTTCGGGGACGCCGATCGCTGCGTACGGCGTAGCCGACGATGGAGCCCGCAGCGGAGCCTACGGCGGCGAACTGGCCGGAATCCCACCGACCCTTGGGGCTGCAGAGAGAAAGAAAGAGGGTTTGGGGACCTTTTTTTTTTTTTTGAAGCAGCTTAAAATGAATTTTTTTTAATTTTTTAACTTATATAAGCAATTCAAAACGACGCCGTTTTGGTCGGCGTCCCTAAGCCCCAAAACGACGTCGTTTTGCCCTGACTCGCGCACGGACCTAACCCGTTTTGAGATCCGAGTGTTTTTCATCGGAGGGGCTAATTGCACTTTTAGCCCCTCCCCCCTTTCATGATTTTGCAATCAGGTTTTTAGTCTTTTTAATTTTGCCCCGAAAGTTTATTTGGTTTTCAAACGAGTCCTTGCTGATGCTGCGCATTTTGGAAGGAAAGGGTTATTGCCCATTTTAGTCCCCTATGTTATTCGCGCGCTTCGAATAGATCCTTTCCCTTTTATTTTTATTTCAGATTTACCCCAATAGTCCGCTTTTAATTCGACTTTAGTCCTTTTTGATGATTATTTTGACTACTTTATTATTAAATTAATTACTTTTAATATTATTATTGTTATTATATGTACCATTATTAATGTTATTACTATTATATTTATTATTATTGGTATTAATCTTAAATTATACCATTATTATTTTAATGTTATTATATTATATTTAATAATTGTTTTAAATATTATTCGTAACATTATTTTTACTATTTTATTATCTATCATATTTATTTTTTTCATTGTTATTATTATACTCACTATTATTATTTACTTTATTTCTAACATCATTATTACATTGTATTTGCCTTTTGTATACGCTATTTTTATTATATTTATTATTTATTATTGTTATTACTACTATTATTTTCATTATTATAATTTTTATTATTCTCTTTTATCACTAGTATTATATATATTGTTCATATTAATATACTATTGTTACTTTTTTAATATTATTATTACATTTCTTTATTTATTTACTCGAAATTTATGTTATATATTTTATCTTGCTCATTTTATTTTCGAATTTCATATCATTATTTTTTTTCCACACATGTAGCATCGTATTTTCACATTACTACTTGTCACATAAACCTTTACCCGATACATCAAGTTTTAAAATAATTGATATTTCGTATTTAGGGATTCGAGAACCGTGCCCAAACTTACTGGGCTTCGGTTTTTCTCATTTAATCTAAATAACAGAATATCTTTTTAAATTGCAATACGAGTTTCGAATAAAATAATTGTTCTCGGAGATTCGAAGTGTTGTGCCCTAACTTACTGGCCGACATCTTGTTACCCCGAGATAATTTTTTTTAAATAAAGGTAATATTCGGTATTTAGAAGTTTGAGAAAATCGTGCCCTAACTTACTGGGTTTCGATTTTTCTCGTTTGACCTAAATAATCGAATATCCTTTTGAAGTTAAAATGCATGAGTTTTAAATAAATGCAAGCTTATTCTCAAAGGTTCAAGATGTCGTGTCCTAACTTACTGGACGTGACACTTTATTACTTGAGACGGGAGGGTCTTTAACATCCATTTTAATTTATTCAAGTTTTCTTTTAAATAAAGAGGATTGTATTTTAAAATCTTTTCAAATTTTCGACATAAAGACATCAAATAGTCAATTAGGTGCCAATTTTGGGCGTATCGAGAGTGCTAACCCTTCCTCGTGTGTAATCGACTCCCGAACCTGTTTTCTAGATTTCGCAGACTAAAAATCGTCGTTTTAGTAAATAACAAATTTTATTAAAATGATCAAATTACAAGGTGACCCGATCACACCTCATCAAAAAGGATTGGTGGCGACTCCCGTTTTTCATTTTCATTTTCAAAACCCTAGTCGATCCCTATTTTCAAAAAAATGGTTACGACAGCTTGGCGATTCCGCTGGGGATACATGAAAGAGAGCCAAGCCGTAAAATTGATTAATTTCTGTCCTTTTGTCGAAAATTGAAATTTTGATTTGAAAAATTACGATCCTTTTATTGTATTCGCTTGCGTCACCTCATTTAATTGCTGTGGTTCGAGTCTTGTAGAATAGTTTTGCATCATATTGCATGACCATCGGGTCACATCTTTTTAAGTGGGAGTGAGAAGCTACTCCTTCGTGAAGTTTTCACCTCCGTGCAGGATAGTGAATCACTTTCGGGATACATCCGTACCTATTTCTTCGTGAGATTTTCATCTCCGTGCAGCCATATGGAAATGGATCCCCCTGAACCAAACTCGATCCGTATGAGCCTATAATGGGTGATGATCGAGGAATCTGCTGGTTCAGGTACCTCAACTTTGGCCTTTTTATTAAAATAACCCAAATAAATTAATTAATTATCAAAATAACCCAACTTTTTAATTAAATACCAAAATAACCCAAAAGCTACAATAAATTTAGGTGGAGCCAAATTAAATGGCTCCACCAAGTTGCCACGTTAGCATAGGGGATTAAAAAATAATTTTTTGGTGGAGCCATTTTGAATGGCTCCACCTGTATAAAATACAAGGGAAATACTGCAAAATCTGAAAAATTGAGGGCCTTTAAAACAATTTCCCAATTTTTGGTGGAGCCATTTGAAATGGCGCCACCACCCCTACAGACTTTTTTTCTTTTTAATTTTGTCTTTTTTTTTTACTTTTTCGGGTATTTAAAAAGTTGAGGGCCTAAAAAGTAATTTCCCCTTTTTTTGGTGGAGCCATTTGAAATGGCGCCACCACCCTCCTGAAACATTTTTTTTTCTTTTTTTTTTACTTTTATATTATTTTCTTATTTTATTTTTTAATTAATTTATATTATTAATTTTAAAAAATTTGTAATGTATATTTAAAATGTTTATAATATATTTTTAAAAATTTTAAATATTATTTTTAAATAATTTTTTAACCTTAGATATATATATTTTTTAATTATTTTAAATATTATATTTTTTACTTTTTTATTATTTTATTTTATTATTTTATTTATTTAATTTATATTATTAAATTTAAAAATTTGTAATGTGTATTTAAAACGTTTTATAATATTTTTTAAAATTTTTAAATATTATTTTAAATAAATTTTATAACTTTAGATATATATTTTTAATTATTTTAAATATTATATGGGGGACTTAAAAGCAATTTTCCCTTTTATCGAGTTATAAAATAATATTTAAAAAATATAATATAATATTTAAAATAATTACAAAAATATATCTAAAGTTAAAAAACTTATTTAAAATAATATTTAAAATTTTTAAAAATATATTATAAAACGTTTTAGATACACATTACAATTTTTTTAAATTTAATAATATAAATTAAATAAATAATAAAAAAGTAAAAAAAAGAAAAGAAAAAGCCAAAATAAAAAAAAAAGGGTGTAAGAGGGTGGTGAAATGGCGCCACCAAAAAAGGAGAAATTACTTTTAAGGCCCTTAAACTTTTCAAAAACTTAAAAAAAGTAAAAATATAATATTTAAAATAATTAAAAAATATATATCTAAGGTTAAAAAATATTTAAAGATAATATTTAAAATTTTTAAAAATATATTATAAACATTTTAAATATACATTACAAATTTTTAAAATTAATAATATAAATTAATTAAACAAAATAATATAAGAAAATAATATAAAAGTAAAAAAAAAAAAGAAAAAAAATGTTTCAGGAGGGTGGTGGCGCCATTTCAAATGGCTCCACCAAAAAAAAAGGAAAATTGTTTTTTAGGCCCTCAACTTTTTAAATACCTGAAAAAGTAAAAAAAAAAAGATAAAATTTTAAAAAAAAAGTCTGTAGGGGTGGTGGCGCCATTTCAAATGGCTCCACCAAAAATTGGGAAATTGTTTTAAAGGCCCCCAATTTTTTAAATTTTGCAGTATTTTTCTTGTAATTTATACAGGTGGAGCCATTCAAAATGGCTCCACCAAAAAATTATTTTTTAATCTCCTATGCTGACGTGGCAACTTGGTGGAGCCATTTAATTTGGCTCCACCTAAATTTACTGTAGCTTTTGGGTCATTTTGGTATTTAATTAAAAAGGTGGGTTATTTTGATAATTAATTAATTTATTTGGGTTATTTTAATTAAAAGGCCCTTCAACTGTAGAACCAAATCGCATATAAAAAACCCTAAAAGCCCACCCTAGGTAGAGCCGTGATAAACTCTAGTGGTCACCTAGATAGGCGCTTGATTGTTTTTCCTTTTTTTTTTTTTACATGCTTTGAATTTTGTTTCTGAATATTGTACTGACTTTTTGTGTTTTATTTTTGTTATTTCACACGCATTTTCATGTTTAAAAGGTGTCGATTCGGGTTCGATTGCTAAATTAAAGAGCTGGTCATGGAAAACGAATTTCTTAATAAAGTGGAAGATAATGCGACTGTCCGAACTTGGTCAGAAACAACTCAATTTGAGAATTGGGATAGTCTAGCTGCGGGGCATGTGTCAGAGTTATGGGATTATACTCGTATTAGCGTTACGCAAAATAACCTTGAAGAGTTAAAAGTGATATGGGATCAGTGGGACGATGAGACCAAGAGGTTGTTCTATCATAGTTATGGGGATTTGCCGTACTTACTTGACATCAAGGTGGACGAGCAGTTATTCTGAGCCCTCACTCAGTACTGGAACCCCACATATAGTTGCTTTACCTTTGGGAAAGTGGATTTGGTACCCACCGTAGAAGAGTACACCGCTCTACTGCATTGTCCGAAGGTTCAAGTTGATAAAGTCTATTCGAGAGCTGCTTATGTCCCAGCCTTTTAGAAGAAGTTAATGAGCATTATGGGAATGAGTGAGCAGTGGATTACAGCTAGGATTAAGCAAAAAGGCGAGTGTAAGTGCATCTCGTGGAGGAATTTGAGGGATTTGATTCTAGCTCATCCTAATATGAAAAAGAGAGTTGATGTCTTTGCATTAAGCATCTACGGATTAATACTATTCCCTAGGGCTTTAGGGTATGTAGATGAAGCGGCCACAGATCTCTTCGACCGACTCAGTAAAGGGATCACGCCAGTTTCTGCAATCTTGGTCGAGACTTTTAGGTCATTTAATGCATGTAAAAGATCTGGATAAGGTAGGTTCGTAGGATGCGCTCAGTTGTTGTTGGTTTGGTTTCACAGCCATTTCTGGAAGGTGGATAAGATTTCTTATTGGGTCTTCACTGATAATTATTCCCCATTGAAAGAGATAGCAGCAACACCAAAAAGAGACAACGTGTCAGAAGAGAATTGGATGACACTTCTCCAAAATCTTCAGGAAGAGGATATTGAATGGAGAGCTCCTTGGTTGGTGCCTAGTGAGATCCTGTTCTGATGTGGGAGTTTTGATTGGGTCTCTTTGCTCAGAATTTGTGGAGCCATCGGTTATGCTCCTTTACTTGTACTAAGACAATATGGATCAAGGCATTTTTTACAGCAACGCATGGTTTAGCGCAATGTGAATTCTCGTATAAAGGAGATAATTACAAGAAGAGAGTCAAGTAGATTTCCACTACTTGGAACCAAACTCGCCGGATGAAGAGATTACCTGTTGGTTCCATGACAATGCCTGAATATAGCGAATGGTTTAGCAAAAGGACTAATGATAATATTCCTGGGCCGAGTTTAGAGGGTGTTCAATCAATGGAAGAATACTTATAAGTTGTCTCATCAGAGCTAGAAATTATAAGACAGGACTTTGAAAAGAAAATTTTTGAATTCAGGAAAAGGATTGAGTAGCTGGAGGAAGAAAAAATGCACTTGAGATTAGATGTGGAAGTGCAAAAGGCGGAGGCAGAAATGTTAAGAAAAGGGAAAAACAAGGTTGAAGAGGATCTGGATAGTTTAAAGATAGACTATAAGAATATACATCTATCGATGAGGACTGCTGGACTAGGGAAAACTTCAGAGCAGTGGCGGCAGGAAATTCAAGCGGAAAGGACCAAAGTTGATCAGTGGAAGAGAAATTTCCAAGAGGCTCAAGCTCAGAGAAAGGCTTTAGAGAGGAGTATATCAGAAGCCTAAAATGACAAAGGGGAATTAAATGCTAGAGTGGCAAAGCTTGAAAAAGCACTTTACCAGTATAAGAATCGTAATTCTGTGGCTAAGCTAAGAACCAGTTTGAACAAAATTGAAGAAATGAAAGGAAGAATAGAAGAGCTAGAGTCCGCTTTACAAAGTTGTGAGCTTCGGATAGAGCTTCTTGAAGTAAATGAGAAGAGTTGGAAGGAACAGCTTCATTACTCTCAGAGTCAAGTTAGGGACCCGAGATTATATTATGGGCGAAGCCGTGGCTCAGATCCGGGAGGTAGCTGACCATCTGCAAGCCTTGGCAGTTCAGGCCGACACGCTAAGTGTGAAGTACGAGCTGGAATTAGTCAGGGGTCAAGAGCTAGCTTTGTTGCTTAGGAAGATTAAAAGTTTGAGCATTAGGGCAAAGCCGTATTTGTAATCTGTTTTATGTAAAGAGTTTTATTTTCTAATAAAGTTTTCTAAATGGAATTGAGTCAGAATCGACGTCTTTTGCATTTCATGCATTTTCATTGCATTGCATCACATGCATTAAAATTCACTAAAAGTTTCTGATTAAAAATTATTTCAATAACCTGGAAACCTAAAAAACTTTACCAAACACGCATCCTTACGACACAAGGAAAAAGACTAAAGCAATGATAAAAGACTAGAAAGGTTGGGACAAGTGCAGAAAGAGATGCAATAATAGATGCAAGCACAAATGCAAGAGCAGCTGGTTAAGATCCAGTAGGACATGACGGACAAAATGATTGAATCTCAGAGAAATATGATGTCTCAAATGACTCAGATGACACAGCTGTTGAATGGGCTTATGGATAAAGGAAAGAGCCCCATGGTTAATGCTGAGGAGAATACTGAGTATACTCAATATCCCCCTGGTTTTACTCCACCGCGTGTACAAGCACAACCCAAGATAAATCCACAAAGACCATCTGTCACTATCAGGCCACAACAGTTTCAGGCCGGAGCCTCGATACCAATAAATTTTCAGGCTGGCTTAGGCTCGAACCTTGGCAATAATTCAGATAATCAAATTTTCCCTGATTTGGATGATGTGGTAGAGGAGGAAAGAGCAAAGACAGAATTGCAAAAGCAACTAGAAGAATGGTGTAAGTGGCTGGAGGAGAAGTTTAAAGCAATGGAAACCACTGATTACTGTTGCGGGATTGATTGAAGGATTTAAACTTGGTCCCAAATCTGGTGCTCCCACTAAAGTTTAAAATGCCAGAGTTCGAAAAGTACAATGGGACTAGCTGCCTTGAAGCCCACATAACGATGTTCTGTCGGAGAAAGACAGGATATGTCAACAACGACCAGTTATTAATCCACTGTTTTCAAGACAGTCTGACCGGGTTTGCGTCTAAATGGTACAATCAATTAACCCACTCCCAAATTGGTTCATGAGAAGACTTGGCTCAAGCTTTCATAAAACAATACAACCACGTGACAAACATAGTACCCGACAGGATTACACTCTAGAATATGGAGAAGAAGACAAACGAGAGCTTCAGGCAGTATGCCTAGCGGTGGAGGGAGGTAGGGACGCAAGTCCAACCACCACTCTTAGAGAAATAGACAACTATGCTCTTCATCAGTACTTTGAAGGCTCCATTCATCAACCACATATTGAGAAGTGCTACTAAAAGCTTTTCTGATATCGTAATGTTTGGGGAGATAATAGAAAATGTGATAAGATGTAGAATGATTGAAGCAGGGGAAGGCACCAAGAGATCAGCCCCGATAAGGAGGGAGAATGAGGTGAATAACATGAGTACGTATAACAAGTGTCATTCGAGAGCGATCACTGTAAGCCAGCCAAAAACAACAACCACTAGTCATCAAGGTCCCCTGAGAGAAAAATCCATCGCAAGGGTGAACACTGAAAGGATACAGTTCACGCCTATACCCATGACGTATAGAGAGCTGTACCAGAATCTCTTTGATGCACATGTGGTGTCCCTTCTCTACTTAACACCGCTGCAACCCTCATTTCCCAAGTGGTATGACGCAAACGCCCAATGCGAATATCATGTTGGAATCGTGGGGCATTCAATTGAAAATTGTACCGCATTCAAGAAAGTAGTCGAAAAGCTAATAAAAATGGGGATCGTAAAGTTTGACGACCCACCCGTACCAAATATAGCGGGAAACCCCTTACCTAATCATATTGATCAAGGAGTAAATGGAATAAATGAAGGTGGCGGCAAGAAATTCAAATATGAGGTTGTAGAAGTCAAAACCCCATTGAGACGGGTTTGGAAGGAGATGGTGGAGAGAGGACTAATCATATTGGATTCGAAAGAGAGGTCTGAAGGAAAGAGGAACCATTGCGAGTTCCATAATAGAGAAGGGCATAAAATCCAGGAATGCACTGAGTTCAAAGCCATAATGCAAAATTTGATGGATAATAAAGAGATGGAATTTTACAAGAAGACTGATGGATCAAAAAGACGGGAGGTTTATGCTTCAGATAAAGGATCAATGGAAAGGGTCCAAAAGGGCAGTCGCCCAGTAGTGATCAACAAGTAGCACCGCGTGTCATAATTCAAAAACTTGTAGCGTTTCCTTACAAGGATAGTAAAAAGGTTCCTCGGAACTATGACTGTAACGTGACGATCCCAGGAAAGGAGAATCTGATCAACACTTCAGAAGAGGGACAAGAAATGTGCTTTTACACGCGCAGTGGGAAGCGCTACGATACACCAGCTGCAAAAACTGAGTCTATCAAAGGAAAATCCATGATGGAGAACATAGCTGAGTCTGAATCATCTGTCAATAAGCCGGTGACTGAGAAAGAGGCTAAAGAGTTCTTGAAGTTTCTAAAGCATAGTGAGTATAGCGTCGTGGAGCAACTGCACAAACAACCAGCTCGCATATCAGTACTGGCCTTGCTTTTAAGCTCAGAAACTCACCGCAATGCATTAATGAAAGTATTAAACAAAACTTATGTCACGAAGGACATCACCGTCAACAAGCTCGATCGTTTGGTCAATAATATCACTGCTAATAATTTAATCTTCTTTAATGATGATGAAATACCTCCTGGAGGAAGGGGTTCTACAAAAGCCCTGCATGTCACCACTCGATGCAAGGGATACATATTACTTGGAGTCTTGATTGACAATGGTTCGGTATTAAATGTTTTGCCCCTATCCATATTAAATAGGCTGCCACTGGATAGTTCTCATATGAAGCCATGCCAGAATATAGTGAGGGCATTTGATGGCATAGAGAGAAGGGTAATGGGCAGAATTGAAATACCACTTTCGATCGGCCCTAACACATATGAGGTGGATTTTCTGGTAATGGATATCAAGCCTTCTTATAACTGTCTCTTGGGGAAGCCATGGATTCACTCAGCGGGGGATGTTCCATCTATGTTGCACCAAAAGCTGAAATTGGTGACAGAAGGCCGACTAGTGACCATAAACGCAGAAGAAGACATCATTGCAGCCGTGACCGGTAATGCGCCATATTTAGAGGTAAATAACGAAATAATCGAATGTTCTTTTCTATCATTAAAAATTGTAAATGCCACATTCGTCGTCAAAGGAAACAAGATCCCGATCCCTAAAATATCCAAGACTACAAAAATGGGTCTACAGTTAACTGTTGGAAAAGGAGCCTTACTGGGAAAGGGACCCGGAAGATACCTCAAAGGAAAGGTTGATGTATCGTTACTAAAGGACAAACGAGACTGCTTCGGCTTAAGGTTTAAGCCAAACGTGAGACAAAGAAAGAAGGAACTCGAAAAGAGGTAAGAGAGGAGAAGAGCACGGTTGAGCGGGGAGGAAATCAAGTGGGAGCTAATGATTTTTCCCCACATATTCAAGACCTTTGTATCAGGAGGAATCATTCACCCTGAGCGAAGGACCCCAAGAAAAGGAACCATGGGGGTACGTTGGAAAACTCGTACATTAATGCCATATCCCAGGAGGGGACAGGAAGAAGAAACTTGTCGGGTATCCACCATTTTGAGCCGGGGAGCGTTCTGGACAATTGGACTGCGAAAGAGATTCCTGTAGTGTTTAGAACTATTTCAGAGTAATGTCCTAGAACACTTATTGCTCTAGGCCTAGGGGTAATAAGCATCCTTTGTGAAATAGGCTTATGGCCCAAAAGTCTTTAATTCAATGAAAATACATCTTTTGAGCAAATATTCTTTATTCTTTCCAATTCATCCATAATCATATTATACAGACAATTATTCTTTATTCCAAATATTCTTTTATTCTTCACACATGATCATACTATTCAAGAATTTATTTTTAAATTTATTCGTTTTTTTGTATATTCCTTTGTACCTACAACAGGCCCCCAGATATCAACGACATGAGTAACGCTGCAAGGGATTTAGAACTTCCTTTTGAGCGAGATATGTGTTTAGAAAGATCCCAGGACTTTGAAGATGCTGTAGAGCGTGGCTTATCTTCAGACTTGTTAAGAATGATAGAATAAGAGGAAAAATAAATTCTACCTCATGAAGAAACAGTAGAGGTCGTGGCCTTGGAAGAAGGAAAGGCAGTGAAAATTGAAACGTGCATAATTGAAGAAACGCGTAAATTTACTTCAAGAATTCAAAGATGTCTTTGCGTAGTCATACCAAGATATGCCGGAGTTAAGCACTGACATTGTTGTGCACCGCCTCTCCATAAAAGAGGATTACAAACCGGTTCAACAGAAGCTCCAGAGAATGAGGCTTGACACTGTACTAAAAATAAAAGAAGAAGTTAAAAAGCAATTTGACGCTGGATTTTTGCAGGAAGTCAAATACCCAGAATGGGTAGCCAACATTGTGCCTGCCCCTAAGAAAGATGGAAAGTTACGAATGTGTGTAGATTATAGGGATTTGAATAAAGCCAGCCAGAAAGACAATTTCCCTTTGCCTCACATTGATACTTTAGTAGACAATACGACGGGATATTCGTTGTGTTCCTTCATGGATGGCTTCTCAGGATACAACCAGATAAAAATACACTCTGAAGACATGGAAAAGACTACCTTCATAATCTTGTGGGGAACATTCTGTTATAAGGTGATGCCATTTGGGCTGAAAAATGCAGGAGCAACATACCAAAGGGCTACGATGACTTTGTTCCATGATATGATGCATAAAGAAATTGAAGTTTATGTTGATGATATGATTGCAAAGTCTAGAATAAAAAAGGAACACATTCGAGTTTTGAGGAAACTGTTCCTGAGGTTGAGAAAGCTCAATCCAACGAAATGTACTTTTGGAGCTAAATTTGGAAAATTACTGGGCTTTGTAGTCAACTAAAGAGGAATTGAAATTGACTTAGACAAAGTCCGAGCCATACAAGAATTACCTCCACCGCACACTCAAAAAGAAGTTCGAGGTTTTCTGGGAAGGTTAAATTACATTACTCACTTCATTTCACAGTTAATCGAGAAATGTGATCCCATATTTCGTCCTCTGAAAAAACACAGTCCAGGCGTGTGGGATGATGAATGCCAGAAAGCTTTCGATAGGGTCAAGCAATACTTGTCAAATCCTCTAATATTGTCACCCCCATGCCCGTATAGACCATTAATCCTGTATGTGACAGTGTTTGATCACTCTATGGGATGCATGCTGGGTCAACACGATGATTCAGGAAGAAAAGAAAAGGCGATATACTACCTTAGTAAGAAATTCACTGAATGTAAGATGAGATATTCGCCAATTGAAAAATTGTGTTGTGCCTTGATTTGGACGACTCGGAGGCTAAGGCAATACAAGTTGTACCACACGACCTGGTTAATCTCGAAGTTAGACCCTCTAAAGTATATGATGGAGTCAACCGCTTTGAATGGAAGGATGGTTAGATGGTAAATTCTCTTCTCTGAATTCGACATAGTTTATATGAGCCAAAAAGTTATAAAAGAAAGTACAATAGCAGATTTTCTGGCCAGCAGAGCTCTAGAGGAGTACGAGCTTCTAAACTTTAACTTTCCCAATGAAGAACTAATGTATGTGGCAACTACTGAAGAAAACGTTACGAAGGATTACCTCTGGAAATTGAACTTTGACGGAGCATCAAATGCTATAGGCAATGGAATTGGGATAATCTTGGTATCCCTAAATGGAGATCATTATCCATTCTCATGTAAATTGGATTTTGATTGGACGAATAATATGGCAAAGTATGAATCATGTATCATGGGACTCCGTGCAGCCATAGAATGTAAAATTAGAGTGCTAGAAGTATATGGAGATTCTGCATTGGTGATCTACCAACTGAAAAGTGAATGGGAGACAAAAGACCCCAAATTGATCAATTATCGAAGGATAATTCTGGGGTTGATTGAAGAGTTTGATGACATTACTTTCAATTATCTCCCGCGAGACGAAAATCAAATGGCTGATGCTTTGGCTACTTTTGCTTCCATGATTAAAGTGAATAAGCAAGAGGATGTAAAACCCATTCAAATAAGTATTTACGAGGCCCCAACTCATTATCACAACGTGGAGAAAGAAGAAAGAGATGATCACCCCTAGTACTAAGATATATTGCGATATGTGAGAAATCGTGAATATCCTGAACAAGCGACCGAGAATGATAAGAGGACGTTGAGAAGATTAGCCTGTGACTATGTCTTAGACGGGGAGATCCTGTATAAAAGAAGAAAGGATCAGATACTGTTGAGGTGTGTTGACGATGTTGAAGCTAAGAAAATTCTGGAAGAAGTCCACGAGGGTGTTTGTAGAACACATGTCAATGGTTTCACAATGGCTAGACAAATTATGAGATTCGAATACTATTGGTCAACTATGGAAGGAGACTGCATCAATTATGCTAAAACATGTCACAAATGTCAGATTTATGGAGACAAAATTAATGTACCTCCTTCGCCTTTGCATGTTATGACTTCCCAATGGCCTTTCTCTATGTGGGGCATGGATGTCATCGGACCGATCTCTCCAAAAGCTTCAAATGGGCATCAGTTCATCTTTATAGTCATCGACTATTTCACCAAGTGGGTAGAAGCTGCTTCATATGCTAGTGTTACTAAGTCGGCTGTCAGTAAATTTCTAAAAAAAGAAATCATATGTCGATATGGAATGCCTGAGAGGATCATATCTGACAATGCGTTAAACTTGAACAACAGCATGATCGCAGATGTCTACAGTCAATTGTAGACACCACAACTCATCACCATATCGTCCAAAAATGAACGGTGCAGTGGAAGAAGCGAATAAAAACATTAAGAAAATTGTAGGGAAAATGGTTGAAACCTATAAAGATTGGCACGAGAAGTCACCATTTACTCTCTATGCTTATCGAACATCAGTCAGGACCTCCACAGGGGCAACTCCTTTCTCATTGGTTTTTGGAATGGAGACAGTGTTACCCATCGAAGTGGAAATTTCTTCCCTTCGAGTCTTGTCAGAATTAAAGTTAGATGATGCAGAATAGATCCAGGCCCGATACGATCAGTTGAACTTGATTGAGGAAAAAAGGCTAGAAGCTATCCGTCATGGTCAGATGTACCAAAAGTGAATGATGCGAGCGTATGACAAAAAGGTGCGCCCAAGAGAATTTCACGAGGGGGACTTAGTTTTGAAAAAGATCCTCCCCCATACAAAAGGATTTCAGAGGGAAATTGATGCCAAATTGGGAAGGACCTTATGTGGTGAAAAAAGCTTTCTCTGGAGGAGCACTGATCTTGGCCGAGATGGATGGGAAAAACTTATGCAATCCTATAAATTCGGATTCAGTCAAGAAGTATTATACTTAAAGAGGAAAAGAGGCCAAGGTGAAAACTCGAAAGGGGCGCTTTGAGACCTTCTCAAAAAAAAAAGGAGAGGCCAGGGTGAAAACCCGCAAAGGGCGCCTTGAGACCAAAGGGGTTGAGTCGAAAACCCGAAAAGGGCGATTCAAATTGCAATCAAAGAAGGGGCATGTGTTTGATCTTGCTATACCTGAATTAAGAAGGAGGAAAGATGTTACATCTTGGGGCATCAACAGAGTACTCTTGTTCTCCTAAACACATATTGAGCTCAAAATGGTCTTCAGAAAGTCTGTACAAAGAAGCTTAGGCTGCGATATCCGGAGCAACTATGTTTTCCCCTCATCATTTTATATTCTAGCAATATTTGCTTTCTTTAATTAACCTATTCTTGTTAGATTCTTTCTGATAAATTCTATTATTATGGTTACTTTCAAGCATTTTGTATTGAAATAATAATTAATGGACTAATAACACTTTCACAAAAGGGGTTTTTGCATATTACTCTGAAAACTTCTAAATAATACGAGAACCTAAAACAAGACTTTTATTTAGAACTCACCAATCCTAAGGGTTGGAAATATTTGAGAAGGAAACTCTAAACAGTGACCATTTCTTTAGACTTTCTGTAAAAAAATATTTGTTGAACAAGAAGACAGAATATTACGTCAGTGATACAACCTGGAAGAACAATGAGCAAGGACAATCCTAAGCGTTTAAAAAGGGACCATTCTCATTAAATTCTGCATTCGTGCAAAACACATTTAGCTAGGAGCATTTGATTCATTTCGATCATGGCATCCTAAACATTAAGCATGCTAAGAGCATTTGATTCATTCCGATCATGGCATCCTAATCATTATGCATAAGCATAAATCCATAAATTGATTCTACAGATCATGTTCCCCAGAGGACGGTGTAACAAGATCGACGAATCCACAGGTCCTATACCTCTAAAGTTGCAGTAGGTCGGACCAAATCCACCATGGCAAACAAACCTTATCTCCCTGAAGTTGCAGTGGAGCAGGTTGAAGTCACAAGTCTTATCTCCCTGAAGTTGCAGTGGAGCGGATTAAAACAACGAATCCTATACCTCTGAAGTTGCAGTAGGTCGGATTGAATTTACCATACAAGTATTATCTCACTGAAGTTGCGGTGGAGCAGACTGAAGATACAATCCTATCTCCCTGGAGTTACAGGGAGCAGATTGAAGCTACTAATCCTATCTCTCTGAAGTTGCAGTGGAGCGGATTAAAGCGACAAATCCTATACCTCTGAAGTTGTAGTAGGTCAGATTGAATTTACCATACAAGTCTTATCTCCCTGAAGTTACAGCCTATCTCCCTGAAGTTGCAGTGGAGCGGATTAAAACGACGAATCGTGTACCTCTGAAGTTGCAGTAGGTTGGATTGAATTTACCATACAAGTCTTATCTCCCTGAAGTTGCAATGGAGTAGACTGAAGATACAATTTTATCTCCTTGGAGTCCCAGGGAGTAGATTGAAGCTACTAATCCTATCTCCCTAACGTTGCAGTGGAGCGGATTAAAGCGACAAATCCTATACCCCTAAAGTTGCAGTAGGTGGGATTAAATCTATTACAACTACAAATCTCATCTCTCAAGGTAGCAGTGGAGTGGATCGAAGCAACGAGATGCAGTGGGATGGAATGAAGCTACTCGAATAAGAAAAACACAGAAAGAAGCCAGAATTCGGCGAGACCGGGAAAACTTGGCCCTTTTAAGTCTTTGCTCTGTTCCCGTTACACGACAACGAGTAAAGAGGGGCAGCTGTAAGACCCATAATTTGCCTGGGCTAATAAAATAGTTCACAAGTAGTCCATTTACAAACAAACTCCATTACAAATTACCCTGGCCCATTTAACTACAATTAAACCACAACCCAACTAGCCCAAAGCCTAGACCCAAATCCCAATAACAGCAACCCAAAAACATTAAACTCAATCTCAAGCCTAATACTCCAATAACCCAAAACTAAAACCCCATTGAACTTAAACTCAAGCCCAACTGCCCGACTAGCCCATTAACCAAACCTAAAACCCTAGCTAATGCTGTCGCTTCTGCCATTGGATTAATGTTCTGACACCGCCGAACTCCACCTCCCTTATCACCTCAGCACCGCCCATTTGCCTGCAAGGAAAGAACAGAGAAATCATGAGGCAAACAACTTGTAAAAATGGCTATAAAAGTCGATCTAAACAATTGTAAAAGGATTCGAAAAAAATCAATACAAAAGAGAAATTTCAGATACAAACACTTGCAAGCACAGATTAAACACAAAAGAGTAAAGATTAAACATTAAAAAAAAAACTACTAAAAATCAAAACAGAGGCCAAGAGAGGTGATCTTTTTTTTCTTCTTATTTTTGAAGCTTTCTTTTTCTTTTTTTTTTCCTTTTCGACATATATATACATATATTATTATTAAAAAAAATTAAAAATTTTACCTTTCGGGGACGCCGACCGCCTCCGGCGACGGCGAACTGGCCTGAATCCCACCGACCCTTGGGGCTGCAGAGAGAAAGAAAGAGGGTTTGGGGACTTTTTTTTTGAAGCAGCTTAAAATGAATTTTTTTTATTTTTTAACTTATATAAGCAATTCAAAACGACGCCGTTTTGGTCGGCTTCCCTAAGGCCCAAAACGACGTCGTTTTGCCCTGACCTGCGCACGAACCCGACCCACTCCTGAGATCCGCGTGTTTTTCATCGGAGGGGCTAATTGTACTTTTAGCCCCTCCGCCCTTTCATGATTTTGCAATCAGATTTTCAGTCTTTTTAATTTTGCCCCGAAAGTTTATTTGGTTTTCAAACGAGTCCTCGCTGATGCTACGCGTTTTGGAGGGAAAAGGTTATTGCCCATTTTAGTCCCCCATGTTATCCGCGCGCTTCGAATAGATCCTTTCCCTTTTATTTTTATTTCAGATTTACCCAATAGTCCGCTTTTAATTCGATTTTAGTCCTTTTTTATGATTATTTTGACTACTTTATTATTAAATAATTACTTTTAATATTATTATTGTTATTATATGTACCATTATTAATGTTATTACTATTATATTTATTATTCTTGGTATTAATCTTAATTTGTACCATTATTATTTTAATGTTATTATATTATATTATATTTAATAATTGTTTTAAATATTATTCGTAACATTATTTTTACTATTTTATTATCTATCATATTTATTTTTGTCATTGTTATTATTATACTCACTATTATTATTTACTTTATTTCTAACATCATTATTACATTGTATTTGCCTTTTGTATATGTTATTATTATATTTATTATTTATTATTGTTATTACTACTATTATTTTCATTATTATAATTTTTATTATTCTCTTTTATCACTAGTATTATATATATTGTTCATATTAATATAGTATTGTTACTTTTTAATATTAGTATTACATTTCTTTATTTATTTACTCGAAATTTATGTTATATATTTTATCTTGCTCATTTTATTTTTGAATTTTATATCATTATTTTTTTTCCACGCATGTAGCATCGTATTTTCGCATTACTACTTGTCACATTAACCTTTACCCAATACATCAAGTTTTAAAATAATCGATATTTTTTATTTAGGGATTCGAGAACCGTGCCCTAACTTACTGGGCTCGGTTTTTTTCATTTAATCTAAATAACGGAATATCCTTTTAAATTGCAATACGAGTTTCGAATAAAATACTTGTTCTCGGAGATTCCAAGTGTTGTGCCCTAACTTACTGGCCATGACATCTTGTTACCCCGAGATAAGTTTTTTTTAAATAAAGGCAATATTCGGTATTTAGAAGTTTGAGAAAACCATGCCCTAACTTACTGGGTTTCTATTTTTCTCGTTTGACCTAAATAATCAAATATCCTTTTGAAGTTAAAATGCATGAGTTTTAATTAAAGGCAAGCTTATTCTCGAAGGTTCAAGATGTCGTGTCCTAACTTACTGGACGTGACACTTTATTACTTCGAGACGAGAGGGTCTTTAACATCCATTTTAATTTATTCAAGTTTTCTTTTAAATAAAGAGAATCGTATTTTAAAATCTCTTCAAATTTTCGACATAAAGACATCAAATAGTCAATTAGGTGCCAATTTTGGGCGTATCGAGGGTGCTAACCCTTTCTCTGCGTAACCGACTCCCGAACCCTTTTTTTGGATTTCGCAGACTAAAAATCGTCGTTTTAGTAAATCACAAATTTTATTAAAATGACCAAATTACAAGGTGACCCGATCACAACTCATCAAAAAGGATTGGTGGCGACTCCCGTTTTTCGTTTTCATTTTCAAAACCCTAGTTGATCCCCGTTTTCAAAAAAATAGTTACGACATACATAATATATAAAAAATAACATAATTAAAGTATTACAAATTTAAAAACGGGCCACGCTTAGGCCTTAAACTTCGAGCCTGACCCGTATTTTAAACAAGCCTAATTTTTTTGTTCATGCCCATTTTTTAGGCTTAATATTTTTATCCAAACCTTTCTAAATTTCAGGCAGGCCTTTAGACCTGGGCGAATAGTCAAGACCCATAAGTAGATCTAATACGAACTTTTAAAAAAAAATCCACATTGCCTAGCCTCAATGACAACACTTGTGTATAAGAGATGCTGTTTACAAATTATGAGAAGTGTCATGATAGTTACTCACATTATTCTTTAATTATGTAATCGGAATTTAATTCCTACATATAAAATTAAATCACATTTTATAATTAATCGTTTATTTTTTCGAAACATAGGTGAATACCTTTATTTCGGAAAAAAAAGGTAGATAGCATTTTGTTCGTGGAATTTAACCACGATGTTCTGACTCACGTAGAATCAATAACCATAGTTGCGTGTAAGATATGCTATATAAAGTTTAAATTGATGGAATCTTCTTTTTTGCTTTCCAATTTTGATTTTGCCCTTCATTTTTGGCTGCTGTGTTTTGATATTCTTTTTATATGACTTTTTCTTTTAATGTTTATATACTCATAATTATTTTCAATCATTAAATAAGAGAATAATACATTTTAATACATATAAACTTAAATCTTATCAATATACCAACCGAACGAAAAGACTCAATTGACAATCCTTTCCTATTTCAACCATTGACTTTTTATAATTTATTACAAAATAGACCTTATTCATCATTACAAAATGATTTGTGGGTCCCTTATTAAATTTTTGTTTCATAACATACATACATGATACGGTATTATCATACAACATTTACTCATGGATAGAAAAATTATGTAATAAATATATTTATTAAAATTTTATTAAATGAAAGTTTATATAAAAATTAATCGAAATGGTAAATTTAAATATTTATAATTTACTTTATTATGGTTTAAATTTTATAATAGTTGAGACCATACTGATTTTATAAAAGAATATTTTAATAAGTCTTTCCGTAAAAGATTTTACAAGCAAAGAAATGGAACCTAAATATAGATTCTTTTATAACAAATGTATAGAGGCCATTATACATGTCTTCTTCTTCTTCTTTTTAATTATAAAAGAATATTAAAATGTATTAAAAATGCTTTTGATGTAATGCTTATTTCTAACAATTATATCTGATTTTTAAATTAAAAAAAAAACACTTATATAAGCATACTTAAACAGTTGTTGCGATAATAATAGTACCAAATGAATTAATTGTTGATCAATGCTTTTAATGCATTTCTTAATAACATGTTTTGTTAAAATATATTTATTCCGTGTCAATAAATATATTTTATTTGAATTTTTCTTCAATATATTTGTATTGGATAAGATCTCATTAGAAGGGTTCATGGGCTGAGCCGAGTTTGGGTTAGGCTCATATAAGATATCTGGATCAATTTTTCAAGTCCGGGCTCAGCTTAGTCCGAAAAATGGATTTATTATTTGCCCAAGCCTAACCCAATTGGAGAAAGTAAACACAGATCCAACATGCCTATATTTGTTTTTTAAATTTGTTTTTATTTAAAAATAATTTTATTATATATAATACACTACATCCACTAAAAAATGCTAAAATAAAACTTTTTTTTAAAACTTTTCTAACACATTAAAAAGTATTTATATTAAAAAACATTGCCTTAAATATAATAAATATTTTATTATATTTAATATAAACTTTAAAATTTTATATTTTGGATTGGGTTATTTAGTTAGTTAAGTTTTTTTTTTTAGAATTTTGGTGATAAGTTTAATTATTATTGGATTAGTGATTTAATATAAATATAAATATATAATTATTATTTAACATGTAATGGCCCAATTTCACCCGGGCCCAAATTTTCAAATAAATTAAAAAAAAATTACAAACCCAAATAAAAACATTACAAGCCCAAATGCAAAAGGAGGCCCAATGTTCCACAACCTAAACTAAGATTTCAGAAAAAAAAAAACCCTAGTCCTGGCATTGCACCGTAGGCACGTCACTGAGGCCTCTCGTCCCGAGGTCTGCCCTTGCTGCCATTGCACCAAAATAGCAAAGGCGCTTTCCATCATCGCCGTTGACCGTCCACGAACACCTGCAAAAAGAATGGAAAGAATAGTAACAGAAACAACACGAAACAGTAAAGAAAATACAAAAAAATAGTAATGAATAGTGTAACATATGGCTATAAAAGCCATAACCACAGATTATAGTTTTTTATGGAGAGAAATACAAAAAAAAGTATCAAGTTTCAAAAGGTAGCAGTTTTGTATTCTAATTTTTACTTTCGAAGCAAAAAAAGAAAGAAAGTCTTACCTGAAAGCTACCGTTGTCGTCGTTGCCACCGTCGTAGGTCCCTTTCCTCCAACTCGAGAAGCCTAGGAACCCTTTAGGGTTCCGTCGAAGGCCTTGTCAGAAAAGGGTGAAACCTTTCGGTTTCTTTTTCCTTCGGTTGAGCGACGTTTGGTTTTTTGGGGATTTAAACCTTAGATTTTTGTTCTATGCGAAAAAGGGTCTAGAGTTTTTTTTGGATTTTTTGACCACCGGAGACAGTGGTCGCCGTCACCGACGACTGGTGGTCGCGGCGGAGAGTCATCAGACCTCTTGGTCGACCTAAAGGCCACTCTGAGAGAAAATAGAGAGAAAAAAGATTTTTTTTTTAAAAGAGCGAAATGATTTTCTTTTTTAAAAAATTTAACTTAAACAGGCCATTAATACAACATCGTTTTGGCCTGACTTTAGAATCCCCAAAACGGTATCGTTTCAAAACACGACCCGATTACCCGGCCCGGATCCCTTGGGATCCGCTTTTTTTGTAAAATGGTCTATTTCAGACTTTGGTCCTTCCGCTTTCGTGGCTTGTTTCAATTTAGTTTTGTTTTATTTTTCTATTTTGCCATTAATTTCATTTTATTTTTATTTTGATCCATGGACCATTTTAAGAGATGGGTACTCGAAACGGTGTCGTTTTAGTCAACTTGATAACACGACCCAAACCATCCCTAGGATCTGCGTGTTTTTTAGGGGGAATATTTTCAGCTTTAGACCTTCAGTGTTTTAAATGCTTTTTAAAGTGGCCCTATCTCCAGCTTTTTTTCCTTTTTATAAAAAAATTTATCCACTTAATTTTATCTTTTTTTTTATTTTAGTCATTATTTATTTATTCATTTATTTTATTACAATTTAGGCTCTTAATTTCATTTTAATTCCAATTTAATCCTTTATTTATTTAATTTCAACTTTTCATTTTTTATTATCTATTTATCTATTTATTTATTTATTATTTCTTTACCTTTGTTTTAATTTCATGTTATTCATATTTCCATCTTATTGCGCATTATTCGTCTTTTATTATTATTATTATTATTATTATTATTATTATGATGGTAACTAGTATAATTATTGCTATTATTATTATTATTATTAAATTGTTATTTTTTTACTATCATTATAGTTGTATTAACATCATTCACCAGCATAGTATTTTCATTTTTATTTTATTGATTGATTTACTTACTTACCATTTTAATATCATCTGTTCCTTTTTTACTCGTTACTATATTACTTTATTGTGCTAATATTCGTATCAAGTATCATGTTTAAACATATTTGTCTGTTTTTATACTATACCCGAATAACTAAATATACATCATTTTAAAAGGTATATTAATTTTTACTCGATACATAAGAAGGGGAATTTCAAAACCAAGGCAATGTTCTTATTTAGAAATTCGAGAAATTAAATTTAACTTACGGGGTTTGATTTTCTCTTTGAATCTAAATAATTGAACATCCTTTTAAAACTAAAAACACATGAGACTTAATTAATAATCGAATAATGAGCAAGCTTGTTTTCGAATATTCGAGATGTCGTGTCCTAACTTACGGGATGAGACCTTTTTGTTTACCTTGAGATAAGAAGGCCTTTTGCATATGTTTTAATTTGTTTAAGTGATTTTAACTAAAAACATTATTATGCAATGTGGGATCGTGTTTTAAATTCTCTTCAAATTTTCAATACTCGATACTAAGACATCAAGTAATCTACTAGATACCAATTTTGGGCGTCACGAGGGTGCTAATTCTTCCTCGTGCGCAACCGACTCCCGAACCTATTTCTTGGATTTTGTAGACCAAAAAATATCGTTTTAATAAGTCTAACATTTTATTAAATTGAGTTTTGAGATGATTCAATCACACCTAAATGAATGGATAGGTGGTGATTCCCATTTTCTTTCATTTTCAAATAAAAGTTGATTCCCAAAAAGGTCTGGACATAACATATATAATTAATATAATATTTTTTATGACGTAATATATTTGAGTCGGGCCAGGCTCGGGCAAGAACTTACCCAAGGCCCAATCCATATAGAAAACATGCATTAAATTTTACTCAAGTCAAATTTTCTAGTATCGTATTTTTATCCAAATTTTCTCATCTTTCGAGCGAAACAGATCTATTTTTCACTTGAAAAATCAAATAAAAAAACAATATATATATATATATTCTTAATTGTATTAAATATATAAACATAAATCCCAGCGTAGAGCACGAGTATCACACTCGTATATATAAAATGAGTATAACCATATTTAAATTGAGGAATTGTTTGAACCGTGGATTAAAATGCTATTATTCAAAGCAAATCCTTTTATTTTTCAATGACGGAAAGTTGTTTTTCTTATCAAAACTGCTCGCGCTTTAAATAAATCATAGCAATGGACTTATCTTCTTTTTTTCCCTTTAAATATAGGGAAAAGAAATGGTCTGTCAGGTTTCCTTCAAAGTTTTCGCCCACGATCCGATTTAAATCAAGACTAATTATTTTATTTTGTTTTTGAATAACATTAGTGTTATATATATATATATATATAAATTAACTAAATCAATATTCAATATTTCGATTTCGGATACAAATTAAAATAAACAAAGTATATCAACAAAAGTGTATAAATAAAATGAATTTGGATAACAAATAATATAAGAACCAAAATAAAATATATTTAAATATTAAATATAAATATAATTCGAGAAATTATTTTATGGATACTTCCCACTATATCATCTATGGTCTCTTTTCGATTATTTAATGACATTTAAGCAATTTTTTTCGTGCCACTGACACAGATATTTGGTAATTTGCACTGAATCCCGAAGCCAAGACCTTGAATCCTGACCATAAATCTTAAATCTTAAATCCCAAACCCAAATCTCAAATTCTAGACTTGAACTTTTGTTAGAAGTCATGGAACCCAAATTCCCGTTAAAAATAAAATAAAGTGACAAGATAAAGGGATCTATGAAAGCGAAAGTCGATTAGAATAAGGTGTTTTAACCTTACTGCATTACTTTTATTTGACTTTGATTAGAATATAGTTTTATACACCTATAAATAGACGTAGTCTATACTCCTTTTGTATCATTCGAATTCGACATGGTGAATTTTATTCTCTTTTGCCCGTGGTTTTTTCCCAAAAGGGTTTTCATGTAAAATTTTGTGTTTCTATTTTCTCCCCTTCTTTGCGATTCCTTGTCATTATCGACGTCTAATTTTTACAACTTTGAACCCCGAACCCTGAACTTGAACCCTAAACCTAGGGTTCAGGGTTCAAGGTTAAAAAATTACTAAAATTATTTGTTAATGACATGAAAAAGTTGTTGAAATGTCATTAAATAATTGGAAATGGACCATGGATGATGTGATGGGAAGAATCCATAAAATAATTCTCTTAGGGTCACAGACACATAATTTTGGTAATTTACCCTGAACTCCGAAACTAAAACCTTAAATTCTAAACTCTAAACCCAAACCCGAATCCCAAATTCTAAACTTGAACCCTAAACCTTAAACCTAGAGTTTGGGGTTCAAGTGGAATTCGAGGTTAAAAAAGTACCAACATTATTTGTTAATGATATGAAAAAATTATTGAAACAGTCATTAAATAATTGAAAATGGATCATGGATAATATGGTGTGAATGGTCCATGAAACAATTTCTCATATAGTTGAGTCAATTAATTTTTTCACTCAATGTTTCATTATTATTATTATTATTATTATTATTTTCGAAACTGTTTTAACTTAAAATATATATTTTAAAATTTTTCTCCATAGTTTCAATAAAATGAATCATCACAAATATTAAATTAACAAAATAATTTAATTAAGATGAATAAATATGGTGGACTCTAGAATGTGGTTTGAATTGATAAAATATAGGTCTAATAAGTAAAGTTTATTTTTAGTAGATTTTCATATTTTTTGATAATAATGTTGACCTTGAATTCAACTTCTACGTTAAACATTAGGGTTCTCATTTTTTAAAAGACAGCGCCTCCATTTTGGTTGGCAGCCGCCCAGTCTAGATATCCATAGTCCATACCGTTTGGGCGGTTACTTTTGCCTACCAATACTTAAACAATAGCTTCTCTTTCTTTTCTTTTTTTGCCTTGCGTTATTTAGCTTTGTTTAAAAATAAATAACGTGGAATCAAAGAAAAAAATATATTCCTATTTTAATATAAGCATGGCTTGTGGCACAGCTTAATCAAAATATTAATTTAATTAGTGAAATTATTTTAAACCTAAATTGATTTCAAAATAATAAAATAAATTTTAAAAAGTGTTTAATATTTTTAATTTTATTAAGTAGCTAACCACTAAAAATAGTTTGCACAAATTCATACTTTTTTAATGGAAAACTTTAAGACATAATTTGATAATTATAAATGTAGCTAATAATTTTTATCACTTTTTGTCATCTTAATTTTTTTTGGATTATATTATTTTTTAATACTTAAAATTTAGTCAAACTAATTCTTTTTAGATGAGATGTTGTTTGTACTGTTAAAATTTTAACGACACTAATGTAATAGTCCAAATGTACTTCATAGAAATTTTTAAAAAATATAAAAAATTCAACAAAATAAAAAAAAAAACCATAAAAGCATTCAAAAAAAATTATCCATGTCAGTAACGAGCTACATATAGACTGTCGCGTGAGTCGCTACGTTAGTGTCGTTAGAATTTTAACGGTCCAAACAACTTTTTCTTCTAAAAAATAATTTGACTAAATTATAAAATAAATTTAAAAAATCAAGACCAAAGTGAAAAAATAAATGTTAAATGTTAAACTTGTTACTATGCCAAAATTTAATTTCAAAAACGAGATTAAAAGGTGACATATACCTCATTAATGTATCGTAAAAAAAATTAAAAATAAAACATAAATCTCATTTTCACTAGCACTATTTCGAAAATAATTTTTTGAACAATTTTATTATAGGTTCTGATGATATTTGTATTATTTATGACATAATATTTAAAACTACCCATAACCCCTCCTCCACTCATAAATAAGAGAATAATGCGTTTAAACGCACTCAAAACCATCTCTTCCTGCATTGACAATAATATATATATAAATCGAGTTAAAACTTAATCGATATCATATTAAAAAATTTTAAAATTCTCACATTTTTAAAATATCCGCAGTCATAACTTAAACTTGTGATCAAAATAATTTCTGTCGTGTGTGAATGTAGATTGTAGAAGGATGATTTGGTCATTTTCTAATGTACTTTGTCGGGTTCTTACAAGTTTTGGTTCATAGCATTACCTTTTCCCAACATGTGCGGAACCTCTCTAATATTCTCTGTCGCCTGGGGCTCTTCTTTAACAAAATCCCATAAGACTTATTCAATCAGATGCGACTCAATACAAGCCGCTCTGAGCAAGTGTCATCCTCTTGTTGGCTTTCTCCCACCCTGAAGTTGGGACCCACGAAAGCATCAACCGTTCAACGGTATATAATTAGATCGGGCGGCTGATGGTAAGCTATTCGTACCGTAAAATAATCTCAGTGTTTCACGCAGCAAATCTCCTCCTAAAACCCAAAAATCAAAATAATAGCTAAAATATGTAGGCGCCAGCGAATGGTGAACGGATATCTTAGTGTAATGTTTTCCAATCCCGAAGCAGTTTTTATTTTTATTGGTGGTAAAGTGTTTTTAACTTTTGCATCTATGTTTTACCAAAAATTACAAAATACCCTTTCCTTTTTAGAACATATTATATATGTGTGTGAAGGCATTAAAACCATATCAAAATGTTTTATTTTATAAATACATTTAATGATAGCATATAAATATTAAATGGGAAAAAATATCATGTTATATTTTAATTAGCAAAACAAATTACCTAAATAATTTATAAGATGAATTTATTATTTAATGCATGAGATATTTTTTATTGTTTAATTTAAATTGTATTTATATTGATAAATATTTTGTATTTAATTTTTTTAATTTTATATATAATTTTTAAATATCAATAAATTTAAAATAATATACTAAAACATAATTGTATTCATGCATACAATACCAATAGAAAAACAATAATATACTATTGTATTCATGCTTTCAGATATAAAATCAATAGAAGAGAAATTCATGCGTAAAAATGAAATTGTTGAATTTCTCAAATTCACTTATGCTAAGATTGGGTTAATTTAAATAATTTAGTTTAATATTTTAAAGGGTGAGTATTCGATAATTTGATAATATTTTTTTTATTCCACAAATAATTTAAAATTTTGTCATTCTTAACTCTATTTGTAAAATTTAAATATTTCATTGGCAATGTACTAAATATGTTCTATATTTTAAAATAATAAAATAACATAAAATTATTTTATATTAATATTTTATATTTGTATAATTAAATTTAAACAAATTATTATTTCTAATATTAAAATAATAACTCAGCCAAAATTAAATATGAACAAGCCAATTTAAACAGGCTGGGTTATTAGACCGAAGCTTTGACTAAGTTTTAATTAATAGCATTGACAATTTTAATTTTTCGTTAATTATTATTTTTATTGATTAATATTGCTATTATTATTATTATGAAAATGACTAGCCACCTTTGATTGCTTAGTTGGACTTAACTTTATGGCAAATCCCGTAAATAAAAACAAATTGATGCCTTAAAACACCGACCAAATCGAGAAAAACGCACGGTTTTAGTCTAAAAACTTCCACAAAACGCCGTCGGTTTTAGTTTTAGAGCACGAAAATTCCACTGTTTGTTGCCACCACCAAATGTCCAACTAGACCTTCTTCGTCACCCTCCCCTGCTTTTGGACCCCAGCTGACCAGTAACAAAAAAAAAAAATAACACACACACACACAAAAAAAAAAAAAAAAAAAAACTTTTAAACTTTTTCGCTTTTGTATATAAATCGCATTGCCATTTCCATCTTGCTTCCATTTTTCTTTTTCATTTGATGAGTTAAATAAAAAAGGGAAAAATCGTGAGAAGAAAGCTTTGTTTTCTTATTGTTTATCGTGAATTCATAATATTGTGTTTTTAGTTTCTTCAATTCAAAAGTTTTCTCGTTACAGCTATTGAGTTTCCAGTTCAGTTGTTTTTTGTTCCGATCTGACTCGTCGAGTCAGACTTTCATCGCCTCCGTTGTGACTCGGATGAGTTAGTAGAGAGAAGATCATTTGCATATACTCGTCATGGTAATCCATTGCTTTAGCGGTTTTTAATTGCTGTTGAGTTGAATCGGTTGAACATGGCATCTTGTTTTTTTGATTCTTTACTTTAATTTTCTTTGTTAGACATTTTATAGCTTTGGCAAGCTTAAATTATACAGGAAATTCTTTGATGGATTCGATGTGATCTGTTTTTTGTTTCATTTTGTATTGAAATATGATGAACTTTTTTTTTTTTTTTTGAAATTTTTTATATGAAAAGCATTCAAGTATATCAGCTTTTAAGATTAGAAAATTTGACTGCTTATATTACTTGACTAAGAAATCGGAATGCAAATCCAGATGTAGAGCAACATTTGATCGGTGTTATAAACAATTTGTTTGTATCTTTACAAGCGGATTTCATGTAAATGAAGTACAGAGTTAGGATAATAAGATTGTTTTTCTTCCTGTAAAATTGTTAGCTCTTGCTGAATGTCTAACTATTAATAAAATAATAGAGAAATTAGTTCAATTTAAAAGTGGATTAGTTATTTTGTTCTTTCATGCCATATATATTTCATCTGAAAATGAGTAACTCTCTAGTCCTGGGTTTTGGATGGTAAAGAATTGTTGGTAGTTATTAATACTATAATTAGACTTACTTGAAAGTTGAAATGGGGGTTAAGGATGCCATAGTGAGGTGACACTACTATGCTGGTGAGTAAGATGAGATCCACTGGCTGACAATTTCTTATTTCCTTTGGATGCTCAACACATGTGACATGCTGCAAAATTGTTTTCTGCCAATGATTTATTTTATGTTCTTATGAACAAAGTTCGGCTCTGATCTTCGATGTAGTTCTATGTCATTATTATGAAATTTAGGCAGAACCTAAGAACTATTTCTTTGTTTATGAGGCTACTTTGTTAGTGGCATATTGGCAATGATCTTTTCTGGATGTGTATTATTCAACCATTTATTTATACACTTTCTGTACTTTATTTACAAAAATATCAGTATTTTACTCCTCGGTAAACATTTCAGTTCCATTCTTGTTCATCTTAAAACAGTATGCAATGTTAATGATGTGGACGGTCCACTAATTTGGCATATTGCTTGGTTCCAAGAGACCAGTTACTTAAATGATTGGAATTGAAAAATTCATCCTAACAATCTTCTTTCCATGAAATATTCTTTTTTGCGTTCTTCTTCAGACAGTCCCGACTTTTTTCTGTTTACAAACTTTGTTTCTTTCTTTGGATGGCTAATAATTTTATATATTTGTAGGCTGCTCCTGTTAATATTATTGTAGGTTCTCATGTATGGGTTGATGATCCCACACTTGCATGGATTGATGGTGAAGTTTTTAAAATCAATGGTGAAGACGTTCATGTTCAAACAACAAATGGAAAAACTGTGAGTTTGTTTTAGCCTTTTGTTGGTTTGTCTGTCTGTAACAAGCGCTACTTGTTAATGTGAATAAAATTTTGTATTAGATGCCAACATGTTTGTGATTGACTAGTACAACTATTGCAATTCTACTTCATAATTTACAAGTTCTAAGGCAGACAAGACCTTATCAAACAATTTCTAGCTTAGCAGTTAGTACAATCTATCAGTATATAGCGTGAAGTGTGCATCCAAAGTTCATTTATCTATTTCAAATGGAAACTTGGATGTTTACTTTGACTAGATTCTCTGCTACTTATTTTCTAGGTTTTCGTGGAATAGATTTTATTCTAATATTCTTACTGACCAAAGAACTAATTGCAGGCTGTGGCAAATATCTCAAAGGTATTTCCAAAAGATACTGAAGCACCTCCTGGAGGTGTTGATGACATGACAAAACTCTCGTATTTGCATGAACCTGGAGTTCTACATAACTTGGCTATGAGATATGAACTTAACGAAATCTATGTAAGATATTTTCTCTTCTCTCTTTCCCTGTTCCCATGCTGAAGTAGATGTTGATCAAAGGAATTGTAGGATTAATTACAAAGACATCTTAATCTTGCAAGCTGAGGTGCTGTTCTTTGCTCCTTTCCTCAGACATACACTGGAAACATACTGATTGCTATAAATCCATTCCAAAGGTTACCACACTTGTATGATACTCACATGATGGAGCAATATAAGGGGGCAGGATTTGGAGAGCTGAGTCCTCATGTTTTTGCCGTTGCAGATGTTGCCTATAGGTAAATAACCTCTGTTCTATTGGACATCAGATGTTTTCTAGAGATGCCGTTGCTGATTTATCATGTAAACAGGGCAATGATAAATGAGGGAAAAAGCAACTCCATTCTAGTTAGTGGAGAAAGTGGTGCTGGTAAAACGGAGACTACAAAGATGCTCATGCGATACCTTGCATACCTTGGTGGTCGATCTGGAGTTGAAGGGCGTACAGTTGAACAACAAGTTCTAGAAGTAAGATGAATCATATATAATCATATATAGCTTCTGCATGGTTATCTTTGATCCGATAAATTGAAAAGAATCAGAGCATTTTCCTGATTTTGTACTTCTTAATGTTTGACTTCTTCCAGTCAAATCCAGTTCTTGAAGCCTTTGGTAATGCAAAAACTGTTAGGAACAACAATTCAAGGTGAGCATATTTTTGCTATTAGGATTTGAAAAATTACAACTTTCTTCATACATGATAGCTTATTCCACTCCTGATTTGTACTATCAAATGTTGGATTTAAAGAAGTTTTGAAAAGATAGATCAAGGGTCAGTTCATATTTCAGTCATTGCTGCTGGTCGGTCTAATTTAATGTAGAAACAATGGTTTCTCTAATCAATTGTTTGAATTTGTTATTTCCTAGAATTCGTTTATGTGTTTATCTGAGTTTTCTTGCTTCTTGGTACTATATAGTCGTTTTGGTAAATTTGTTGAGCTCCAATTTGACAAGAATGGGAGGATATCTGGAGCGGCTGTTCGTACATATTTGCTGGAACGGTCTCGTGTTTGCCAAATTTCAAATCCTGAAAGAAATTACCACTGTTTTTACCTTCTTTGTGCAGCACCGCCTGAGGTATTAATGCTTTGATTTTATAATGGGATATTTCCTTTTTGAATCAATTTTTCACGTGCATGTAGACTTGCCTATGCTGCTAATAATAGGCAATGATTGATAATGTTCTCTGGAAATTTTCAGGTTAGGGAAAAGTTTAAGTTGGGAGATCCTAAATCTTTCCATTACCTCAATCAATCAAGCTGCTATGCATTGGATGGGGTAGATGATGCTCAGGAGTACCTTGCAACTATAAGGGCCATGGATGTAGTTGGAATCAGTGAGGAAGAGCAGGTCAGTCTTCTCTTCCATTAGTTTTAGAAAATAGTGTACTTATGATTTTATCCCTAACTTCCGTTATGATTGATTCAGGAGGCAATTTTTAGTGTTGTGGCTGCCATTTTACATCTTGGAAATATTGACTTTTCAAAGGGAGCTGAGGTTGACTCCTCCGTTATCAAGGATGAGAAATCTAGGTTCCATCTTAATACGACAGCTGAACTGCTCCAGTATGACTTATTCATCCTTTCTTGAATATATGTTTGAGTTCTTGTCTTGCATATATGCTTTCTTTAATCAATGTGTGATAAACCGATAGGTGTGATGTTAAGAGCTTGGAAAACGCATTAATAAAGCGTGTAATGGTTACTCCAGAAGAAATTATTACAAGAGCTCTAGATCCTGTTGCTGCAGTTGGTAGCAGGGATGCATTAGCTAAAACCATCTATTCTCGCTTGTTCGATTGGTAAAAAGCTTTATCTCTATTTTGTATTCAACCACAGTGGATGAATTTCTAAAACATATTTCTTTGTTCCTATAAGGCTTGTGGATAAGATCAACATTTCAATTGGACAAGATCCAAACTCAAAGCAATTGATTGGAGTCCTTGATATTTATGGTTTTGAGAGCTTTAAGCTTAATAGGTAAGACATTTTCCTTTAAATACAATAAATGGAATTTTTACTATTTTAGCTAACAAGATTTTGTCCATTCTCTTGTTTCTATAGTTTTGAGCAGTTTTGCATCAATTTTACAAATGAAAAACTGCAGCAACATTTCAATCAGGTTTGTAACTTTTACATAGTTCTTTTCTTCTGCTTTAGATGCTATCTTGGCCATGCTTATTCTGAATATATGGCAATTTTGTCTTTGCAGCATGTTTTTAAAATGGAACAGGAGGAATACACAAAAGAAGAAATTAATTGGAGCTACATAGAATTTGTTGATAACCAGGATGTGTTGGATTTGATAGAGAAGGTTGAACATTGTTGCTTAACTTGTTTCTTGTTATTTCATATGAGCTAATCTTTCCAAGAATATAATATGTTTATTTATTTATTTATTAGTTTAAATATTCTTCGGTGTTCTCATGCATCCTGTTTCATAATTACAATTACTGACTCATTCTTTCTGCAGAAACCAGGAGGAATTATTGCACTTCTCGATGAAGCTTGGTATGTAGATTGTATCTTGCTGCATTGGATAGATTATTTTTTGAAGTTTTAGGGAACCCAAGTCACTATAGTTGCCTCTACTAGTGCTTCCATGCACGTGCATATGGTGCTTAACATATTTAATGAAGAAGAAACTATATGCTGTGTCTGTCATTTCCTATTCTACATTGTTGCTTTTGGTTGATTTCATCTTTACTGCTTCACGCAGTATGTTTCCTAGGTCCACACACGAGACATTTGCTCAGAAGTTGTTTCAGACATTCAAAAACAACAAGCGCTTTATAAAGCCGAAGCTATCTCGTACTAGTTTTACTATTTCTCACTATGCTGGAGAGGTATCTTGTTTTGCCTTGCATACATACAAACAAAGTTTCTCTAACTACGATGATTACACAACGGCATCTTTTGTTGTCTTCTCCCCAGGTGACTTATCTGGCTGATTTGTTCCTTGACAAGAACAAAGATTATGTAGTGGCTGAACATCAGGATCTGTTGACAGCCTCAAAGTGCTCCTTTGTAGCTTCTTTGTTTCCTCCTCCTGCTGAGGAATCTTCAAAATCATCCAAATTTTCATCCATCGGATCACGCTTTAAGGTATTAGTGATCCATTAATCAACCTGTTTATCAGATGACTGTACTTCTCATCGGTGTTAGATATGGAACCCATTGATTGAGCATTGATCCCATTGCCAAGTGTTACAAAGTGCACACTAACGGTCATTGGGAAAGTGAAGCATTCAAGATGTTCTTAAATAAAGGGGGTAAAAGCTATTTGACCTCTAATTCCAAACATGACCCTATAACTCAGGTCTTGGGCATCATCATAGTGTATCTGTTCCTGGTCACAAAACAATTCAGAAATTACAGAGAAAAGGAAATCGAACCTTGTGAAATAAAATGCTAAGTTCACCAGTACAATTTATATAGAAGTTTTTTGACCTAGTGCTTCTTTTCTTTTCCCGCTTACGTCAAAACAGTAATTAATGGTTGCAATTTCTAACAAGATGGTAGTTTGTCTCTTATATTATCAAAAAAAGTTCATGATATATTCCATGTCATCAAAACCATGAAGTCTTTGTTTTCTATGAACTTAATTATAGCACGTGGAAGAAGGAAAATGCAATAATCCAGAATTAAGTACTCTGCTGTAGTTTAGCATACCCAAAATAAAATTAAGGAAGCTCAGAAATATTACTGTGCTTATACAAACCATAAATCCTGTCATTCTGAAACCATAAATAATTGTGCACTAATTTCAGTACTGTGCATGAATGATTTTAGAGACTGGTAACATGGTTGATAGATCCTTTTCTTTCATTTGGAATTTTTATATAATTTCTCTCTGATAAGCAAAAAATGTTTTTAAAATTGCAGCTGCAACTTCAATCTTTAATGGAGACATTGAATTCAACAGAACCTCACTATATCAGATGTGTGAAGCCAAACAATGTCCTCAAACCTGCAATTTTTGAGAATGCCAATATAATTCAGCAATTAAGATGTGGTGTGAGTATGATTTTGAAAAAAATGATAATCTCTATTTGTTTTGCTCCAATCTATTGAAAATGGTCCTTTTGATGGGTATGATGAAATTATGTAATTTTCTCTCTTATAGGGTGTTCTTGAGGCAATCAGGATCAGCTGTGCTGGATATCCGACTAGAAGAACTTTTTATGAGTTTATTCACCGTTTTGGTGTCCTTGCTCCAGAAATTTTGGAGGGGAAGTAAGTTGTGAATCCTATCATTTTGTAGTTGTAATAATTTTAGGTATAGAAATGGACATATTCATTCAATGGATGCTTACCTTGATAATGTATAAGTTCAAAAAGAAAAAAAAAAGCATCACGGTCTCTTGCTAATCTAAGGTTATGGTTAAGTAGTGTTATCCTATCTGCCTAGTCTTGAGTTTCACTCCGCTTACTAGTTACTAGTAATTTTGTTTTAGGTTGTATGCTTAACATGGTATCAGAGTCAAAGTGTGTTTTGTTCTTCCTACTTGCTACCCCTTGTGTTTGTCCACATGTAGACACTTGTGGAGCTACATGTGAGGGGAGTATTAAGTGAAGTTATCCTATATTTGTTAAATCTTGAGTTTATTGCAGACAAGTTGGGCCTCTCCGCTTACTACCAATTGATTTTTTGGTTGGATATTTAACATTATGAGATAGGTGATCCAAATAAGATCATTATTTTCAATATTTTATCATACGTTGCCTGGTACAGAACTTTAATGTTTCTGAAATTTTTTTAGCAAAGACTTGAACTATTGCACTATGTAACTGCTTCTCACAGTATATTGGTTGATGTTGCAATTTATATAATCATCTTTTGTCACTTCCCTAGTTTTTTATTTTCGTTACTATTGCATATGACTTTGCTTAAGGATTTTATCATTTTCCGTTTTGTGTTTTTGTACGTGCAGTCATGATGACAAGGTTGCATGTCAAATGATCCTGGATAAGATGGGATTGAAAGGTTACCAGGTAATTGAAACACGACCTTAAAGATTTTAATTTTGGTAATGGTATTTAGGAAGTACGATAGGATTAAAGGATTCAGGGGAGGTCCTCTGTATCATGGAAATATAATTTCACTTTCCTCTCCTAGCTCCATTCACAATGGCAAGGTGTACTGAGATCTTAGCAAAACTGGTGAATAGCTGAAGGATTGCTTGATTTTTGAATATTTTATAACTCCTTGAGTGTATCACCAATTGATAAGCTAGACACTTTATGCCAGTAAGCATGGGCTATTAGCACTATTGGATTTATGGCAGTACTGGTAAGGAAGTGATTTATAATGAAAATTTCTGCTTATAGCTTTAAATCTTTAAAAAAAGAAAAAAATGACAAGGGTTCGGTAATGACTGGTTTATTCCTTAACATGTTCAATGTAGAGCATGGTTAGGAAATGTGAAAACCATGACTAATAGCATTGTTATCCAAGGAGGATGACCACAAGAACAAACTCCATGTTAGACCTGATTCTTTTGGGGTTAAAGACCACCCGTACCAGTTGTTAGCCTGTCATATCTGTCACAGAAGTACCCAATTTGGTTGGACAGATAACTGTTTCCTTTGGGGTTAAAGACCACCTTTACCAGTTGTTAGCCTGTCATAGCTATGTCAAAGGTGATACTGGAAATAGCAATCTGTTTCTAATATCCACCATGATTACAAATATTGTGTGATCATCTATATGCAGTAATCAACTTGTGTATTCCACTCTATTTAACATGACTGGCATTGCAGATAGGTAAGACCAAAGTTTTCCTTAGAGCTGGTCAGATGGCTGAGTTAGATGCCAGAAGGGCAGAAGTGCTTGGAAATGCAGCCAGGACCATTCAAAGACTAATCCGGACATATATTGCAAGGAAGGAGTTCATGGCACTACGTAAATCTGCAATCATGTTGCAATCTCATTGGCGAGGTATCTTTTTATTTTCATTAAAAGTTCAAAAGCAATTGTTTGAAGCTGATGATCTTCAGAAGTATTTTCTTGAACTGCAGTTGTAGTTCTCTGATGCTTTTCGTTTTGGCTTTGAGCACACTAAAATTTATCTTGTTTATGACTGTTCTTCCTTTTTCACTTGAATTAGGTTTATTAGCCTGCAAACTGTATGAGCAGTTGAGAAGGGAAGCAGCTGCATTGAAGATTCAAAAGAACTTTAGGTGGCACATTGCCAGGGAATCTTATTTAACAGTGAGGTTGGCCGCAATTACATTGCAGACTGGCCTAAGGGCAATGACTGCTCGGAATGAATTCAGATTCAAAAAGCAAACCAAGGCTGCAATCATCGTTCAGGTCCTACTACAACTACTTGATCATCTTCTCTTAATCTTTACAAAATTAATGTGATTTTGGATGAAAGACGCACATCATTACTGAAGCAATGAAGTTAATGAAATTCAGTACAGAGAACTGAATATTGAGTGAATACTTTTCTGAACATTCAGGCTGCTTTGCGTTGCCATCTTGCTTACTCTTATTATAAGAGTCTCCAGAAAGCAGCACTAACTACTCAATGTGGTTGGAGGGGAAGGGTTGCTAGGAGAGAGCTCAGAAAGCTGAAGATGGTTTGATCTTATTCTTTAGTGCAACTTTGCTTTCAAGAGCTTTAATGCACTTTACATTTTAAACTCACGTTATAACCATTATTCTAAATCTTTTTAGGCTGCCCGAGAAACAGGGGCTCTGAAAGAAGCAAAAGACAAACTGGAAAAGCGCGTAGAAGAACTCACATGGCGTTTGCAGCTTGAGAAACGTTTGAGGGTAGCTTATGCCATTTTTTATTCTAACATATATTAATGTTTACCATTGCTGCAATCTTCTGTAAAACGTCATCATTATCTGTTTTGACCTGTAAAACCTTTACCCTTTAAATCAATACAACAGACTGATTTAGAAGAGGAAAAGGCGCAAGAACTTGCCAAGTTACAGGATGCTTTGCATGCTATGCAAGTACAAGTTGAGGAAGCAAATGCTAGGGTCATAAAAGAGCAAGAGGCTGCTCGAAAAGCTATTGAGGAAGCTCCTCCAGTTATTAAGGAGACTCCTGTTATAGTTCAGGACACAGAAAAGGTTAACTCCTTAGCTGCTGAGGTAGAGAGTTTGAAGGTAATCATGTCTATTTCCCTCCTATGATTTTCTATCAAGTAATTTGATTTGGATACATTTTCCGTGTGTGTCATCATCGGATGAATGATGTGGATCGACTTCCAATTGCAAGATATTGCAATTAGATTGACGTTGTTGCCTTTTTATTATTTATCTTGGAGTCGGAAACTTTGATGATAACAAAAGGGACTAACTGTTCATTTGTAACCGCAGGCATCATTGCTATCAGAAAGAAAAGCAGCTGGGGAGGCCCGTAATGCTTGTACAGATGCGGAGGCCAGAAGTGCAGACCTGCAAAAGAAACTCGAAGATTCAGAGAGAAAAGTGGATCAACTTCAGGAATCTATACAGAGGTCTGTATGGAAAAGAAAGTTGTTTGAATACAAACTAGCAGTACTTCATAACAAAATATTGAAAGAGAGAGAAAAAAAAAGGGATTCATTCATCTCAAAGTTGATAAGTGACAAGATTAGTTCTCCCTTTTCCTATCCATTTTGGTTGTCAGTTGTCACTAAACTCAAACATATCCAACACACGAATGCTTCACTTGATGCTTCTGTTTGCAAGCACCCTTTCCTTGCTTTACTTTTTCTTTATGCGGCTCTTTGTGCCCCATGTTTGATTTAAACTTTTTTATTTAATATCATTTTACGCTTCAGGTTGGAAGAGAAGCTTGCCAATTCAGAATCTGAGATTCAAGTACTTCGTCAGCAGGCACTAGCAATATCACCAACTGGAAAATCTTTGACTACAAGACAAAGAACTATGATTATTCCGGTATAAATTAGATATTATTAGTTCATTACACATCCTCATATTGTATAGCACAAGCTTAGAGAAATATAGACTGAGCATTTGTTAATTAATTTTCAGAGGACACCAGAGAATGGAAATGTTACAAACGGAGAAACAAAGGTTTCACCGGTAGGAACATCCTTGATTGTGATAATGGAAACTAGAAGTTCATAAGATATGAGATTTTTTTTAGTTGTATTATATTGCTCACTGCTCATTATCTTCTCAGGACACTAGTCTTGCCATATCAAATGTACGTGAGCCCGAATCAGAGGAAAAACCTCAGAAATCCCTCAATGAAAAGCAGCAGGTTAGTGACCAATGGAATGCATTATACTTTTATGGAACTCGTTCTAATATTCTATCTTATACTTTGAGTAGTAGATTCCTACTCATATGGATGTACAGTCCCGATTAATTGCTTCTAATCCATGTTTTGTGTTTCAGGAGAACCAGGACATATTGATTAAGTGTATTTCAGAAAATTTGGGATTCTCTGGGAGCAAACCAATTGCTGCTTGTGTCATATACAAATGTCTTCTTCAATGGAGGTCATTTGAAGTTGAACGAACAACTATCTTTGACCGCATCATTCAAACAATAGCTTCTTCCATTGAGGTAAGCGATAGTTTGGCTTTTTAATCATTATCTGCATCATTAGCCAATAAAAACCATCATCTCCCAAAAGCCTTTGCACATAGAGGCTAATAGAAGTAGATCAAGACTTTTCTGGATTAAAAAAAAATATCATTAATGTAAGCAATCTCTACCTTACTGAAGATCCAGGATAATAATGATGTCTTAGCCTATTGGTTATCGAATTCATCAACATTATTACTGCTGCTCCAACGCACACTTAAAGCAAATGGAGCTGGAAGTTTGACACCACAAAGGCGAAGAGCAACATCAGCTTCTCTCTTTGGGAGGATGTCCCAAGTAAGAAGCTACTATTTATCTTAAGAAAAATTTTGTCCTGTCCTATCTATATATTTAAATTTCTTTTCCTGCCCTTATTTTATTCTGATTTGATTTTTAGGGACTACGGGCCTCTCCACAAAGCGGTGGACTTTCGTTTCTTAATGGTCGTGGACTTAGTAGACTAGATGACTTACGGCAAGTTGAGGCCAAATATCCTGCATTACTGTTTAAGCAACAGCTTACTGCCTTCCTTGAGAAGATATATGGAACGATCAGAGACAATCTAAAGAAAGAGATCTCTCCACTGCTTGGATTGTGCATTCAGGTTATTGCTAAGTTATTTCTTTTTCCAGGCTATCTATTTTGTTCCTTTTTCAGTTCTGAAATATTTTCAATATAATGCAGGCTCCAAGGACATCACGGCCAAGTTTGGTGAAGGGACGTTCTCAAGCGAATGCTGCTGCTCAGCAAGCTTTAATTGCTCATTGGCAAAGCATTGTGAAAAGCTTGAACCGTTATTTGGATATAATGAAAGCAAATCATGTAAATTCTTAAACTTCGCTTGAAAACAAAAACATGTAACCTTTCTTTGAGGGATTTTATGGATCTCATTTTTCTTGTTATGCAGGTACCCCCATTCTTAGTCCGTAAAGTGTTCACTCAAATATTCTCATTCATTAACGTTCAGCTATTCAACAGGTATCAATTTGTGTGTCTGTATGTGAACTTTTATGCGCATTTATTACTTGATTCTATTACAAAAGTAGAAGGTTATGGTAGGTTTCGTGATAACTGTGCGGCATTTGTCTAACTCATATATGTAGTCTTCTTTTGCGACGAGAGTGTTGCTCATTCAGTAACGGGGAGTACGTGAAAGCTGGTCTTGCTGAATTAGAACAGTGGTGCTACGGCGCAACTGAGGAAGTAAGCTCTCTAAGCAATCATTTGCAACTGTTATATCCTGCCTTCCTTTTTTCTGGTTGCTTTACCCAAATGCTTCGTGTCAACAGTACGCAGGCCCAGCATGGGAAGAACTGAAGCACATAAGACAGGCTGTAGGATTCCTGGTTAGATTCAACTTATAGCACTTCATGTTCAATAACGGTTTCTAATCAATGATCTCATGTGACTCACTGATCGGTACGTTCCTCTGTAACTCAGGTTATTCATCAGAAACCAAAAAAGACCTTGAATGAGATAACTAAAGAACTTTGCCCGGTAAATACCTTTCACTTTCAAGCTTCATCACCTCATAAAATTTTACCTCTTTTTTTTTTTTTTTTTTTTTTTTTTTTTTTTTAAGTCTTCATCTTGTTTCTTTTTATTGCTTGCTTCTTCAGGTTCTCAGCATACAACAGTTATACAGAATTAGCACTATGTACTGGGATGACAAATACGGCACACATAGTGTGTCATCAGATGTAAGTTCGAAATCCAAATTACTTACCGTGAGAAAGCTATACCTGTTAGTTCCGGCACTCTGGAATTTTGAGATACCTGTTTTTCTAAGCTTGCAAATTTCTACAGGTCATTGCAAACATGAGAGTTATGATGACTGAGGATTCCAACAATGCTGTTAGTAGTTCTTTCCTGTTAGACGACGACTCAAGGTTAGTTTGTTCTGTCTTTTAGCTTCATTTTGAAAAGTACTTCACTCCATATTCCCAACATCTACAATTGATGTCGATGCAGTATTCCGTTCACGGTGGAGGACATCTCCAAGTCCCTGCAAAAAGTAGACATATCTGACGTCGATCCTCCATCAATAATTCGTGAAAATTCTGGTTTCGGGTTCTTACTTCCACGTTCGGACTAATTAAATCACGGTTGCAATCATCCAACACACGTAAAAGAGTTCGATATTTCATGACTCATATGCCAATGCAGCATTTCATTTGTGGTGTACACAGCTCCAAGTCTCTGCAACAAGTAGAGACATATCTGATGTTGCTCCTCTATCCATGGTTTCAGGTTCTTACATCCACACTCGAACTGATAATAGTGGTTGCAGTCTCCGAGTACATATATCGGTACTCTTGAAGCACTGCACTAGGCATGTGCATATAGTTTTATAATCTCCAAACGTCTCATGTGCATAATCTTTCTTTTCTTCATAATTTTCACTTCCTCCCAGGCTGTTGGTTTTTAATGTCCGGGGTGGTCATATATGATTCTTTTCCCCATGTTCCAAGGAAAAGAAACATGGGAATGTTTCTCAAAAAGCCTACAACGGGCGTTTTATTCATTCTTTTTTGTAATTTTTCTAAATTTCGTTTGGGAGCAAAGGGGCTCCTTTTGCAGGCTTTCCTCGGTGATTTTTGGGTGTAAATTTAACTAAAAACAGATTGCATTTTATAGGGGTCTTGATTTGTTGTTGTCCGACTTCATTGTGTAAATCCCAATTTTTCCTTTGGTATTGAATGAGGAACAATAGTGTTATAGTATTCCTTATTTTATTTTCATATCAGGTTAAATTGCGCGTTGAATTCGACAGGCACTTAAATTGGGTTTTTGTCAAAATTTAAACTTTTGTAAATTCTACAAGTAAACATCCCTGATCACATGTCATTAACAGAAATTCTTCAATTTAAACTTAAAAATTATTGATGTTAATCACTATTTATTATGTGCAATACGAAAATACTTTTTATGTTTTGTGAACCAATAATTAGTCATAACATAATTAGTAAAAATTTGAATAATTTATTGTAACATAAAAATAATTAGTAAAAATTTAAACATAAAAAAATTTCTTTAAAACAAGTAAGGTATTGTGTTAATAAAATTATATGAATGAAATTAATTTATCACCAAATCATGTATTAAGATGGTAAAAAAAAGAAGCATAAAAACCATCATCATTAGTAGGTAAAGTCCAAAGCTAAAAATGTCAAAAGTAAATAGCAAATAATAGTTCTGCCCTTACTTCAAAAATATAATTACCCTTATTATTTAATGACAAATCGTATATATTTATAATATATAATATATTTATGTGATTTTTTTAATAATATATCAGACCCTTTCATAAGCCCCGAGTTTGACAAAACGGTTCTTACTATATTTACACTAGTTTTTTATTTAAATCTACAAGTTTTGAGGGTAAAAAGTTGATAAAATTACTACAGATTCACAATTAAAACTACATGTTAGGACTCTCATAAAAAAAGCCAACCTGCAACACATAACACACCCTATCAGTGTTTTGCCCAAGGTTTTTACAACTATTCAGACTGGTGGGTCACGGAAGATCCATTCTCCTGCATTGCGTTTTCGGTTAAATCCGAGTGCTGATCTTGTTGTTGGCACGGCACCTGATTCCCGGATTTCTTTTTCTCCTTCACAATCACTTGTCTCGGCATCACTTCCAACAGAAAGCTTCCTCCATTCCATACAGATGCAGAAACCTTGAGTATTTGGAAAATCGCATGGAATTCGTATGATAGGAAGATAGGGACCGTGAGTGCCATGGTCGCGACCGTAAAAACAGCTTGAAGTAAAATGTACATCAACAAACGGTTTTGATCCCCAAGCAACCCACTTAGACGCCACCATATGTTGTTTGCTTTCTGAGCTTTTTTAGAAAGTTCCCTATTAAAAAAAGAAATCATCTGAATGAAAATATTCATGGTGAACTGACATAGAGATAATATAGAAAGAGAGAGCAAACCTGTAAGAAGTCATGACTTCAGGATCTCTTAGCAGCCTCTGGCGACGTAGCACGTTGACAATGAGGAAATAAAGAACTTGCCAAAGAGTATAAGCAGCTAAGGGAACCCCGAACAGCCAAGTCCATAGGTAAGATTTGTCTTCTACATAAGGCCATGAAAATCTGTGAGGAGTACCTTCGGGATGCATGGCTTCAAAGGTTGCGGGATTCCACCATCGAATTGTGAAAAAAACGATCCCTGAAAGCAATCGAGAAACATTTGGACATATTAGAAACAAATTTAAGCTTGGCCTCTCCTTCAAAAGAGCCTTGACCACTAACTTCTATCGGTGTTCCTCTGCAACACCTACCTGCCATATACCAAATTCCGGGAATTTATACTACTCGCATAGGCATCTAAGGTACAAAGCTTCAACAATTTTCACAGGCCAGGAATAATAAGACAGTTAGTCGGGTTTGTAGTTTCACAATCTAACATGAAACTAAACTCATGGAATGTCTTTCAAGCAGCTTCATTCTGTATGAGATTTTGTTTCAAAATGTCTTATATTTACATTTGTAGAGGACAGTAGTCTTAGCAAATTACCAAACGAGGCATAAGCAAAATACAACATTACAAAAAGCTGCTACATCCTTCACTCCTTGTTAAACAAAACATTACCAAAAATTTACCCACAGGGCATTTCTTACGAACGGGAAAATTCGGGTACTTGACATCTTGTCTTTCTTAAACCTTCTTTGAAGGCCGGCATATTGATGCCACAGAGGCAGTTCCCTCTATTTAGAATCAGAAGATCAAATTTATACATAAAAATAGGAACTTTTCATTGAGATCATACATGAACCCTATCAGATGGAAAGTTTAAGCAGCTTTTTATGAGCATGGTAAGTTTATATAACATGTCTGCAATAAACCATAGCTAATGATATCTTCCACATACAATGTCGAAGGCACAAGTTCAGAAATCAGAACATTTAACAGCCTTGAAATTCAGTTCACCCCTCCCCCTTCCCTTTTGAAAATATCAAAAATTGCTTTATAAAGACTGCAAGTGCAAGTAAGGATCAAACATACCCGGTAAAAGATGTATAAGGACGCTTATAATTTTGTCCATGGAACTAAAAACCAAGCTACAACGCCAAACAATGAGTGCCCATGCTAGCGGTCCCTAAAGTAGCATCCGGAAAGAACAAACAAGTTAAAACAATTCATTCACCAATCGAGATATATATAAGAAACCGAGTACCCTGAATCTTTACCTCAGCAAATGAGAAACAAATCATGAAAAGCTTTTCATTCTTCGGATACAGAAGAAGGTCAACCAAGAAGATTGTGTTGGCATAATAGCAGAAATCCTAACATACACAGAAATGAATCTTTTTTCGATCAGTTTTCCATGCTATCTTCCTATAAATTACTAGAAAAAGGAAGATCAAACCGAACCAGCATAGAACTTACCAGAAGATAATAATGCCATTTCTTAAAACGGTAGTATATCCATCTAAGAGGAACAAAGGTGACATAGAACACACAATATACATAAGGAATATCTTGTGGTCCTGAATCAAAAAATCAAAATCAAAGACAGAACAAAGAACAAAAAGTAATTAATGGATTCAAGAGCCAACACTTTCAGTAATCAATTTTCAAGAATTCAAGGCCGAGTTAACTCACTTGCTCCCAATAGAAAGCAAAACCCTCCAAACCCAAGAACCCCCAAGAGATGAGTCACCTAAGAATCAAAAACCCATGAACAAAACAAGAAAAAACCCGAAAATTTATAACTTCAGATCCATGTTCTTAAATTATAAACATGAAACCCACAGTTTAAATACCTACAATAAATATGAATGTAAAGTAAAAAACAAAAAAAAAGTTGAAAAGATTACCTTATTGATAAAGCGCTCATGTTCTTCAGCTTGTTTAGCGATCTTAACAGCTTGTTTCGACAACATTTCCTTCGTTTGAACCGCTTGTTTGGACAATATCTCCTTCGTTTTCGCCACTTGCTGCATCAAAAAACAAAAACCCAAATCGATCAAATTAAAAGTAAAACAAATAAAAGCAAATGATAAAACACAAATTTTAATTAAAAAATGAATGATTTTGGGTTTGGAACAATCATACCTCGGCTCGATCTTTGAACCTCCGGTTCACCGTCCCATATAAATCCCCATTCCCATTCATGTCATCCATGAATTCATCGCTGCTCGACATTTTTCTTCCCGTTTGTTTACTGTAAACCCAAGTCAAATTAAAGAACAAAAGAACTTAAAAGAAGGAAAGAGCGAAAGACAGAGACAAAAGGTGGTAGCTTACCGCCTGATTATATATACATGTAATTATAAATAAATAAATAAATTGCTAAAGTGGACTCTACTTTTTAATATTACTCATTTGTTAATTGAGATTATACTACAATTACTATATTGAAATAGTAAAATAATTATGTAATAAATTTAAAAAATAACTAGTTATGTAATATTAATGTATTTTTTTAGGTTTTATATGAAAAATAAAAATACTTTTAAAATAAATATTTTTTATTTAGTAAAAATTTAATTTATATTAATTTCTCAATTGAGTAAAAATCGATTATAAGTGATATCAACTTGAATAAATTAATTAATACAAATGAGTTATTTGAGCCTATTTATGTATTAATGACTTAATTAAATTATAATTATTTAAAATTTATTATTTATAATTATATTTTTACTTGTAATTTTTTTAAAGATATGATTTAATAATTTATTTTAAATTTTATAAACTTAAAATGATATGTGAATTACATGTGACTTGTCAATAAGTTCAAGGTATACAATCATCTCCTAAGGTTGGCTCTTGTAAGCCGTGGAGGAGCCTGAAATTTTTTTTGTTTGAGGGGAGGTTAGAATTAAATCTTATATTTTTACGATAATAAAAATATAAATTTATTATTTTAATAATATATATTTTTATAATTTTTAAAAATTTAAATTAAATTTTTATTATTTTTAGAGAGTTAAAGTGTAATTTTATTTTTATTAATTTAAAATTTTATAAATTATAAAATGATAATCCCTTGGGTTTCACTAAGCTCAGCCAATGCTTATAAGAAATTTATAAATTTTTGGTTGATTCGGTTTATTATTTAGTAGTAATTATTTTATTATTTTTAATTTTTTACTATCTTCATCTTAGATTTCGGTGTTAAATAATTTAATTTAATTTAATTTAACTTAAAACCCATAGATACCTTACCTACTCTAGTAAATGATTAATTAATTTTTCATTTTTTTTCTAATTTCTAGGAGAAGACTCCTAATTACGTGTGTAATGTAATTGTTTCAATGGTGACGTGGAATTTTTGTTGGTTATTGAACGAATGGGTGACAAGTGTCATGAAACCATTGGGTAAATGGTACATAACACCCACCTGTCTATTGTAGAAAGTTCTAGGGAAGATAAATCTTGCCAGCTGTCGCACTCTGGCTTAGCCTTGTCTTTGCAAATAGTAAATGGCCACGTGGACTAAATAATTTTCCCCTTTTTTTTTTCCTCAATTTGATCTTTCCTGCGTGGCTTATGGAGATTAGTCCTCGATGTAGAGGAATATTCCCCTTCCCGCGCTTCAATGAGTATGGGCCCGGCCGACTGCATTTAAGAACTTCACGGTTAAGACTAAGATTTGATGTTATCTTCTTTTCTTTTTTTCTAAATTCGAAGGTCACAGTTTCCAATCTTGCTATTGAAAAGGCCTTTTCATGAATATCAATAAAAGGTATATATTAAATTTTTTGCGCTAACGAGATAAATGTCATTTTTAAAAATTAATTAGAGATTTAGACTTTTTTTTTTTCAAATTTAAGGAAATAAGTCGATTTTGGAGAGATAAACAAAAAAACATGTTTTGCAGGAAGCATTTTCTCACTTTCAAAAATTGTTTTTTTTTTTGTTCGGTGTTGGAAATATGGAGAGCAAAATATATTTGTGTTTGTAATTGACGGAGACATTGTGATAGTTTTAAGGCATATCTAAGTTTACGATGATGTGATGGCACTCGAAGACCCACGTATTTCATCTATCGTGTGGGGATGGAACTATTACCTTAGAAAATGTCGCATTGCAACTCGGGCACCCAATTCACGTTGGTTATACGATCACGAGTTGAAGTATAACTAAGGCCCCCAGTTGATAGAGGCTATGCAGTCACAAGTTCAAATATAACTCAAGCTCCAATTGACGATTATTATGCGGCCACAGGTTCAAATTTCATGCCACTAGAAGATGATGCTTTATAAACCTCATACATAAGTCATAATTATAGAAGGGAAAAAGGGTTTTCCAGTATAATTAACTTATTCTTTTTCTCTATTTCCATTTCCATCAAAGTAGTATCATTAATCTCATTGTTCGAAACTTGTAATAGAGTTATGAACAATAAGACTTTTATGGGGAGTAATTGTAATGCTCTGAATATTATATTTTCATTTTTGTGAAAATGTGACACAACAGTGTATCTGCTTTAATGGTTAAGTGTTCTGGGTGTGTGTGTGTGAGGTTTCAAGTTCAAGCTCTAATTTTAGCCAATTTTGTTATTTTTGGGAATTAAGCCTATCTTTGTTCGGTGGGCTTATATTAATTTATCTGTGAATCCATATTAGAATGAGTCTGCTAGTTCAAGTGGTAAGGAAGCTAGTGTGTTGAAGGTCCTATATTTGAATCCCTGCGCGAGCTTAGGTATTTATTTTTACTAGGTTGCGCGTAAGGGTTTCGGTAGTGATAGGTTTCTAAGAGGTTGGTTGCTAGTGGGCTAGTGGGTTAGTGGAGAGTAATTTGAGGGATTTGGAGATAACTGTTATTATTTTTATTTTAAATTATTTTGTTTCAATTTCTCGAAAATTCTTCTAAAATTTGACGTCAATTATTGTTCTCCACGGTTCTGTCAACTTTTTTTCTCGTTTTCCTATTTCTTTTATTTTTTCCATTAATCTTGGTACTTTCGGCTCTTGAATTTGGTATATTGTGGAAAGTTTTATTCATCGAGTTAATAGTAGGTTCCGTTTAGTGCCGTTCTAAAGTTAATGTTTTGTTTTCGTTAGCCTAATTGCTGAGTTTTGGCAGCAACTAATCGGGAAGAAATGGGCTATTCTCTTGCGAAATTATAGTCAAAACTGTTCGGAGTTTGGGGTAAATGACGAACATTGATTTAAATCATTTTTGGTTTGTGGTTTCAATTTAATCATATATTAAGTATGATTCTGAGTGTTGGTATGTCGATTTTTAGGTTCTGGAGGGTTCGTGTTTGTAGTATATCAAAACCGTGTCAGGTGTGTACCCAAAACGCAGAAAAATAAGACTCGGCAAAAGCCCAAAAACTGCACTGTCAGTGCTACACGGGCGTGTGGTCACCCGTGTGTACACGGCCGTGTGTTCGATGAAGGCATGGCCGTGCGCAATACATGGCCGTGTGGTAGCTCGATTGTAGCCGTGTGGGCCACAAGGGCTAGACCAAGTTGGGCATGTGGGCCCATACGCACACGAGTATATGAATTCTAGGCCAGACCGTATGGGCCACACGGGCAAAGCCAATCTTGGCGTGTGGGCCCACATGGGTATATAGGCCCATTTTACTGAAATTTTTTGTAGGGTCGCACGGGTCGTCCTAATCGACTGTGGGCCTACCATGGGGTCGGTAAATGCTAACTAAACCCTAAAACTATATGATCTGTTAGACTGAATTACTGTTCTGAGCATGTTTATGTTATGTATATTTGTTATCTATTTATATAAGCATGTTACACATGGTTTACCTGTTAATTTTGTATGTATGCTCTTATCTGTTTTGGGGTGAGATTTGTAAATACAGAGGAAGTATTCTGAATGGCGTTAAACGCTTATATTCTGGCAGCTTGGCTGTATATTCTATCTGATATGTGTCTTAATGACACGCCGTGGTATGTAGAGATGGGTGGTGTTCTTAGCCTCACATGATGTGATGGGATAGTCAGAAATGGTCTGTAGAGGATAGGGGTAGGATTTTGCATCTCTGTATCTAATTCTGTTACTGTATCTGAAAAGGACATGAGTCCATATTTGTATTTGTTTCTGGTTATTTATATGATTTTGTATGATTGCATGCTTAATTCTACTAGGTTACACACTGAGCTTATGTAAACTCACACCTGCTTGTTTGTTTTGTTAGGTAATCCACAGACTTAGGCGGACTGGTGCGCCAGGAGACTCAGCGGTGATCATACGACAATAAACGATTTTTAGCTATTAATTTATAGTTTTTATATTAAATTTTAGGTTTATTGAGAGTTTGTAATTTTGGGGACTCTTTGGATTGTTTTGGATCTTCAAAATCGTTGGATTTGATTTTGTTTGTTAATGGTATGCATGCTTTGATGAAATGTTTTATTGAAAACGATGATTTTTACGCAAACAAAGGTTTTCCTAAAACGCGACTGCATTTCTAATAATATAACAGACTTCTGTTGTAAAACATTTTAGCAAGTGAACTAATTAAACGATGTTTTAATTAAAAAATGAGAATGTATATGAAGTATAAAATGTGACTGATTTGATGAGACAACTCCGCTTTCAAAACCATTCTTTGTGACATCTGCGGATTCGGTCATAACGTCTAGGCCGGGTTTGGAGTGTTACAGTAACTGTAAATGTGGAGAAAAAGCTGAAACTCAAGTACAGACGATAATGGTTAGGGTGTTACATTTAGTGGTATCAGAGCCAGGTTACAAAACTCGACTGTGGATTTTGGGTTCCAAATTTGTGTTTTAAAATAATTGGTTTTCAAATTTCTTGAATAATCTGAAAGAGTGCGTGGTACACCGAGTTTCCGGTGCCTATCCTGTAAGTATTTCTATACTTAGACTGGACTGTTCTGAAACACTGTAGTTAGCACTTTCTAAAACTATATTGAAATAGTTAGAAACTGAAACTTCTGAAAACACTTCTGAACATGTGATAATTTATGCATAAAATATCTGTTAATAAATACTAAAATCGATGTATAAAATTTTTAATATAGATAAAACTAGAATTAAAAAAAATGAGCACACGTAGAAGAGGCCGTAGGGAGGCTCAAGCTGAGTATTCCTCATTGGGTAGTATGCCATATCTGGATACGAGTGAGACATTAGTTTCGTCTACTATTGAGACTGGATCTTAAAGCTGTTCGGGTGGGGACGACGCACTGTCCTAGGCCATGCTGAAGATATTGGAGAGGGTCGTTGGACCCTATTCTAGAGCAGGAGGCCGAGGGTCGGTAATTGAACGACTCCGGTCTAATGGTGCTGAGTTATTTAGGAGTGTCATTGGGGTCGCCCCAAATGTGACCGAGTATTGGTTGGAGGCCACAGAGAGGATTATGAATGATCTAGACTGCACTCCTAAGCAAAAACTGAAGGGTGCAATCTCTCTGCTTCGCGATGAGGCTTATCAGTGGTGGTTGACGGTTGAGGAGGGCACTCAGCCTGATCGATTGAGTTGGGATTTCCTTAAGACCATTTTCTAGAGCAAGTATGTGAGTGCTAGTTATGTGGATGCTCGTAGACGTGAGTGTATGAATCTCACATAGGGTGATAAATCTGTGGCCGATTATGAGGCTGAGTTTTTGATATTGAGCCGCTACGCTTGAGGCATGGTGGTGTTTGAGTATGAAAGGTGTGTTCGATTTGAGGATGGGTTAAAAGATAGGCTGATGGTACTGATTGTTCCACAGAGGGAGCAAGAGTTTGCTGTTCTGATAGACAAGGCGAAGATCGCCGAGGATGTTAAGCGCGTTGAGGGCCAGAATAGGGACAGAGAGAGATGCAAGGATAAGAGAGATTCAGAGCCTTCTAGTTTTGTGCAGAGGCCTAAGAAAAAGGTCAGATCTGATGGGCCGGTTAGAGTGGGGGTTCCTGTTACTCCTACTGGGACCCAGTGGTGCAGTAACTATGCAGGCGCCATCCAGATGAGTGTTGGAGGAAGATTAGGGCTTGTCTGAGGTGTGGGTCATTAGAGCACCGTATTAGAGACTATCCTCACTAAGATGATCAGATGCAAGCTTTAGCACTGGGTTCAGCGTAGCTTCAGAGTGTAGTTCAGCAGCCACCTATGGGTCATGGACAGGCTAGAGGTGGTAATGGTATAGATCGAGGGCAGAGAGCATTGGGCAGAAGTGTTGATCAGACTGAGGCGTGGTAGCCTACACTTGTTTATACTGCTCAACACCGAGAGGACAGAGATATTCCAGATGTTATCATCAGTACGTTCTTAATTTCTGATGTACTATATACTGCTCTTATAGACATAGGTTTTACGCATTCCTACGTAGCTAGTGTGATATATGAAAACTTAGGGGTTTCTGTGGAAAGCACTTCGAGTGAGGTTACGGTACTGAGTCTATTGGGGCAATCTGTTCGGGTTAATAAACTCTATAGGGATGTTTCGTTAGAGGTACAAGAGACTGTATTTCTGGAAAATTTGATAGAGCTTCCATTTGGAGAGTTCGACTTGATTCTGGGTATGGACTGGTTGGTCAAGCACCGGGTTAGTTTAAACTGCGCGACTAAGAGGGTCATTTTGATGACTAAGAATGATAATGAGGTGGTTGTAATCAGCGAGCATCGAGATGATCTGTCCAATATGATCTCTACTCTTGTGGCTGAGAAATTGGTTCGAAAAGAGTATGAGGCGTACTTGGCTTACGTCAGTGTTTCTGATTATGGGGACTCTTCTGTTGGGAATATCAGAATTATAAGAAATTTTTTGGATGTCTTTCCTAAGGAGTTACCGGGTTTACCTTCTAGTCGAGAGGTTGAGTTTGGGATTGAGCTTCTTTCGGGTAACAGCTCCGGTGTCCATCGCTCCCTACTGAATGGTACCAAAGAAGTTTACAGAACTTAAGGCTCAACTGCAAGAACTTCTGGATCGTGGTTTCATCCACCCTAGTGTGTCTCCGTGAGGGGCACCAATTCTGTTTGTTAAGAAGAATGATGTGACTATGAGGATGTGCATCGATTATCAGCAGTTCAACAAGTTGACTATGAAGAATAAGTATCCACTCCCGAGGATCGATGGCTTGTTTGATCAATTCTGAGGGGCTTTTGTATTTTTAAAGATTGATCTTCGTTCTGGGTATCATCAGTTGTAGGTTAAAAAGCTGATGTTCATAAGACTACATTTAGAACTCGGTATGGACATTACGAGTTCCTAGTTATGCCTTTTGGGTTGAATAATGCTCCGATGGCATTTATGGATTTGATGAACCGAGTGTTTGACCCTTATCTAGATCAATTCATCGTGGTCTTTATCGATGATATTCTAGTATACTCTAAGACAGATGATGAACATGATGAACATCTTAGAGTAGTGCTTCAGATACTCTGAGAAAAATAGTTATACGCTAAGTTGAGTAAGTGTGAGTTTTTGTTACGTGAAGTGACTTTTCTGGGGCACGTGGTTTCTGCTGAGAGGATTCGTGTTAAACCTTGAAAGATAGAGGTTGTGCTGGATTAGAAACAGCCTAAAAACATATCTGAGATCCGTAGCTTTCTGGGTTTGGCGGGATATTATCGGCGGTTTGTAGATGGGTTCTCATTGATTGCAGCTCCTCTTACTAAGCTTCTGCATAAGGGTGTTCTTTTTGTCTGGACTTATACATAGCAAGAGAGCTTTAAGAAGCTCAAGTCTGTTCTGACTCAGGCTCCTGTTCTGATACAGCCTGAATCAGGTAAGGAGTTTGTGGTATATAGTGATGCATCGCACATCGATTTGGGGTGCATTCTGATGCAGGGTGGTAAGGTTGTGGCTTATGCTTCCCGGTAGCTTAAGACTCACGAAGGGAACTATCCGACGCACAATCTCGAGTTGGCTACAATACTTTTTGTATTGAAAATCTGGAGGTACTATATATTTAGTGAGAGGTGTATTATCTACACTAATCGTAAAAGCCTTAAGTATCTACTTACTCAGAACAAGTTGAATCTTAGGCAGTGTCGATGGATTAAGCTGCTCAAAGATTATGACTACACGATAGAGTATCATCCTGATAAGGCTAATGTGGTGGCCGATACTCTAAGCTGTAGAGCGATGTCTGATTTGAGGGTGATGTTTGCTCGCTTTAGTCTGTTTGATGATAGGAATTTGTTAACCGAGTTGCAAGTTAAGCCAACTTGTCGAGATAAACAGTTAGTGGATGAAACTCTGCGTGTAGGGTTTCTTCAGGTTGAAAGTGGTACTACTTCTGATTTTGGGTTGAATAATAACGGGGTTTTGTATTTTCGAGAGCGGATCTGTGTGCCAAATGATTCTGATCGAAGACAGTCGATTCTGAGGGAGGAGCATAGTAGTCTTTATGCTATGCATCCCAGTGGTGATAAGATGTATCATGATCTTCGTGTATTTTACTAGTGGCCGAGATTGAAGGTGAGGTTACGGATTTTATGGCTCAATGTCTGACGTGCTAGCAGGTTAAAGTTGAACATCAGTTGCTTTCGGGTTTGTTACAGCCAGTTAAGATCCCTTTATAGAAGTGGGAACGTACGATGATGGACTCCGTTAGTGGGTTGCCCTTGACACCAACTAAGAAGGATTCTATTAGGGTCATCATGGATTGATTGACCAAGTCTGCTCACTTCATTCCAGTTCGGACGGGCTATTCTTTGCAGAAACTAGCGAAGCTTTACATCTCCGAGATAGTTAAACTGCATGGGGTTCTTGTGTCGATCATTTCTAATAGAGATCCTCGCTTCACATCTCAAATTTAAAAAAAGTTACATGACACTCTAGGTTCGAGATTAGACTTTAATACTACGTTCCATCCTCAGTCTAATAGTCAATCTGAGAGGGTGATTCAGATTTGGAGGATATGCTTCGGAGTTGTGTGATTGATTTTCGAGGTAGTTGAAAGGATTATCTACCGTTAACTGAGTTTACCTACAATAACAGTTTCCAGGATAATATTCAGATGGCACCTTACGAGGATTTGTATGGTCGTAAGTGTCGCACTCCGCTATGTTGGACTAAGTTGGGTGAGCGTCGGATTTTGGGTCCTGAATTGGTTTCTAAGGCCAAGGATAAGGTTAGACTAATTCGGGATCGTCTAAAAGCGGCATCTGATAGACATAAATCTTATGCGGATCTGAAGAGGCGTGATATTGAGTATGCTATGGGGGAATTCGTCTTTTTTAAGGTTTTATCGTGGAAGATGATTATGAGATTTGGCCATAATGACAAGTTGAGCCCTAGGTTCATTAGGCCGTATCAGATTCTAAAGCGAGTGGGACCAGTCGCTTATCAGTTTGGAGTTACCTCAAAAGTTAGATCGTATCCACAATGTATTCCATGTCTCGATGTTGAGGCGGTATCGCTCCAATCCGTCTCACGTTGTCTCAGTTGAGGAGATCGAGATTAGACCAAACTTGACCTTTGAAGAAAAGTCGGTTTAGATTCTGGATCGAGACATTAAGGTTCTGAGGAGGAAGTCCATTTCGTTGGTAAATGTTCTGTGGCAGAATCATGGCATTGAGGAGGCCACATGGGAACTTGAGGACTCGATGCGTCATCAATATCATTATCTGTTCGGACCAGGTAAATTTCGAGGTCGAAATTTATTTTAGGGGGTAGAGTTGTAACGCCTTGAATATTATATTTCTGTTATTGTGAAAATGTGACACAACGATGTATCTGTTTCAGTGGTTAAGTGTTCTGGGTGTGTGTGTGAGGTCCCAAGTTCAAGCCCTAGCTTTAGCAAAGTTTTTTTTTTAGGGGGGAATTAAGCCTATCTTTGCTCGGTGGGCTTATATTAATTTATCTGTGAATCCATATCAGAATGAGCCTGCTGGTTCAAGTGGTAAGGGAGCTAGTGTGTTGAAAATCCTGTGTTCAAATCCCTGCGTGAGCGTGGGTATTTATTTTTACTCGGTTGGGCGTAAGAGTTTCGGTAGTGATGGGTTTCTAAGAGGTTGGTTGCTAGTGGGTTAGTGGGGAATAATTTGAGGGATTTGGAGATAACTGTTATTATTTTTAATTTATTTTCTTTTGTTTCAATTTCCCAAAAATTCTTCCAAATTTTGACGTCAATTGTTATTCTCCACCATTCTGTTAACTTTTTTTTTGTTCTCCTATTTATTTTATTTTCCCACTAATTTTGGTACTTTCGGCTCTTGGATATATTAAGTTTTATTCATCGAGTTAATAGTAGGTTTCGTTTAGTGCCGTTCTAGAGTTAATGTTTTGTTTTCGTTAGCTTAATTACTAGGTTTTGACAGCAACTAATTGGGAAGAAGGGGGCTCTTCTCTTGCGAAATTATAGTTGAAATCGTTTGGAGTTTAGGGTAAGTGACGAACATTTATTTAGATCATTGTCGGTTTATAGTTTCAATTTAATCGTATATTAAGTATGATTCTGAGCATTGGTATGTCGATTTTTAGGTTCTGGAGGGTTCGTGTTTGCAGTAGCATCAAAATCGTGTCAGGTATGTACCCGAAACGCAGAAAAATAAGACTCGATAAAAGTTGAAAAATTGCATTGTCGACGCCATACAGGCATGTGGTCTCTCGTGTGGTAGGTCGTGTGCGAGTACACGGCTGTGTGATTGACAAATGCATGGTCGTGCGTAGCACACGGCCATGTGGTGGCTCGAGTGTGACTGTGTAGGCCACACGGGCTAGACTAAGTTGGGAGTGTGGGCCCACACAGGTAGGTCACACGGGCATGTGAACTCTGGGTCAGGCCATGAGGGCCACAAGAGCATATGGGCCCATTTTACTAAAATTTTCTGTAGGATCGCACGGGTCATCCTAATCAACTGTGGGCCTACCATAGGGTCAGTAAATGCTAACTAAACCTTAAAACTATATGATCTGTTAGACTAAATTACTGTTCTAAGCATGTTTATGTTATGTATATCTATTATCTGTTTATATAAGCATGTTACGCATGGTTTACCTGTTAATTCTGTGCGTATGCTCTTATCTGTTTTAGGGTGGGACTTGTAAATGTGGAAGAAGTATTCTGAACGGTATTAAACGCCTATATTCTGGCAGTTTGGCTGCATATTCTGTCTGATATGTGTCTTAATGACACGCTGTGGTGTGTAGGGATGGGTGGGTGTTCTTAACCCCATATAGTGTGATGGGATAGTCGGAGATGATGTATAGAGGATGGGGGTAGGATTTTGGCATGTCTGTATCTGATTCTGTTACTGTATCTGAAAAGGACACGAGTTTGTATCTGTATATGTTTCTGGTTATGTATATGATTTTGTATGATTGCATGTTTAATTCTGCTAGGTTACACGCTGAGTTTATGTAAACTCACACTTGCTTACCTGTTCTGTCAGGTAATCCATAGAGTTAGGCAGATCGGTGCGGCAGAAGACTCAGCGGTGATCACACGACAACAAACGATTTTCAACTTTTAATTTATGGTTTTTATATTAAATTTTGGGTTTATTGAGAGTTTGTAATTTTTGGGACTCTCTGGATTGTTTTGGATTTTCAAAACCATTGGCTTTGATTTTGTTTGTTAATGGTATGCATGCTTTGACGAAATGTTTTATTAAAAACGATGATTTTTACGCAAACAAAGGTTTTCCTAAAACGCGACTGCATTTCTAATAACATAACAGACTTCTGCTGTAAAACGTTTTAGAAAGTGAACTAATTAAACGATGTTTTAATTAAAAAATGAGAATGTATGTGAAGAATAAAATGTGACTGATTTGAGGAGATAACTCTGCTTTTAAAACCATTCTTTGTGACATCTGCAGATTCAGTCATAACGTCTAGGCCGGGTTTGGGGTGTTACAGTAACTGTGAAGGTGGAGAAAAAGCTGAAACTCAAGTATGGCCGACAATGGTTTGTTGTTATTAATGAGTTTTTTAATCACAACAATCGTTGTTGCCTCGAGTCGCGTTTTAGTTTTTCTCCACTGTCACTATCACTCATTCCCCTAAAGGTCATGTTACCCCTGACTGTTTCATAGGTTATGGACAATGAGGTTAATAATACTACTTTGATGGAGATGAAGAAAGAGAATAAGTTGATTATACTAGAAAGTCTCTTTGTTTTCACTATGATTATGATCTCAAACTTATGTATGGGGTTTATAAAGCATCATTTTTTGGTGACATAGAACTTGAACTCATGACTGCATGACCACTATCAACTGCAGGCCTAAGTTATGCTTGAACCTGTGGTCCCATAACCACCGTCAACTAGAGCCTTAGTTATACTTCAACCTATGATTGTATAACCACCGTGAATTAGGAGCCCTAGTTGCAATGTGACATCTTCTAATGTGATGGTTTAATCCCCACACAAGAAATGAAATGTGTGAGTCTTCAAGCGTCACCACATCATCATGAACATACCTTAAAACTATCACAATGTCTCTCTCAAACACAAACACAAAATAAATCTCTCTCCCAAAATTTTTCAACATCCAACAAAAAAAAAAACAATTTCGAGCTTGAAATTTTTTTTTGAGGGACGTAAGGTGAAAGAGCTGATGGAGTAGGAAAGCAAAACCCCTTTTTATATAGGCAATCGAGGGGGAAATTTTTAAAAAAAATAATAAATTATGTGGGAGCCCATGACTGTCTAGGATTCTAGGGATGGGATGTTTGAAAATCATCTCGAGATTCCAGAATTCTAAATTTCTTTATGAGATTCTCTGTTAGGGATAGGGTTGAAAATGTATAGGAAGAAAACGCTTCCTGCAGAAGGCATTTTCAGTTGAGGTGGTAGCAAGGACGCTGAAAGTGTGCATTGTAGGAGGCGTTTTCTTCCCTCACATTTTTACCCCCTAAACCCTAACCCTAAACTTGATATTCTCGAGCTCGAGAATTCTGAATAAAATTAAAAAATCACATCCCAAATTTTTTTGAAAAACTCTTCTAACAAAAAGCATTTTTTTAAAAACTATTTAGACTTTTCAAGAAAATGCTTCTTGTTAGAAACATTTTTTAAACTTGTCATGTCCAATCTTTTTCAACATTTTGAAGTTATGTTTGATATCAATGGTAGTATTTCCTATAAAATGAATACATTTTGTTAACGGTTCCATCTTGAAATTTTGAGCAGATTATTTTTATAATGAAATTTGCATAAGAAGAAGATTATTTATGTTAAAATTTTGAATTTCAAATTAGATCTAACAAAGTAAATTAGTTCAAGTAAGTGTCATTTAAATTTAGATAAAGTTTACTCATTTTTCTATATAATCTTTTGGTTTTAAACATGTGAAACTAGCTCTTTTGTTGAAGATGAGTCATTGAATATGAGTACACGAATTAGAGTCGTTATTTATTATGACGGTCAAATTTTTGACACTGAAATTGGTGTCATTTTTGTATTAGCCTAATCTACAGAATTGACTTTTAACCGGAGCATAAAATTGCACGAGCTTTGGTCAATAATTAGAAGGAAAGTGGCAACTTCAAGCCGAAGAATAATTTCGAGCTTGAAATATAAATAACTAACGTCACTAGACCCCGTTAGATATGATATATTTGAGCTAATAGGCGGCATGAAGGTTTAGGCGATGCTTGATTCCATTGCTCTAGTGGAAATGTTATACTAGAGTTATATGCCCACTTTGTCGATATTAATGAAGGTGCTCTGAGTTTGACAACAGTTATAGTTAATGCCTATCGAAAACAATAAGCAAAAAGTCCAACCACACGGTTGTGCGATAGGTTGACAACATTGTTACAAAGCTCCTATTAGGAAATGTTGGAATCATCAATGGGAAGACATTCATTTGTTTCAGCCTTTGATTTCAACTTTGACGTTTAGTTCGTCCAATAGTTGAGGTTAGTTGGTAACCCGAACTTTGACATATTGGCACGACATTCTGTAAGTGCTTTTGATTTCAACTTCTGAACACCGATGTTCTATGCTGGAAACACTTATACGGATATGCCATGAAGTTACACTGATGGACAATCCGCAAGTGGTTTTGGTTATAACGTAAGGTTTACAAGAACAAGTGATGTACTCCCTACAACCTACACCGGTGAAAAGACATCCATCCCTAGACAATGTAACTAGGATTGATAACGAAGAGAGATCTGAAATTGATAATGATCCAATTCGAGAGTCCGGACCGGATGATTAAAAAATTACATTATTTTTTAACTATAAGAGAGTGATTCTGACGATGAAGGTCTAGACAATGTTGAAGGAACTCATCTGGATTTCACAACAAATGTACATCCACCCCACATGCTTAATGTCAACCTTGACACTAAAACTGGGTTAAAATTTATAAAACTTCCTCATAAAAGATCAGTTCATGCAAATTCTTCACAAACAAAAACATTGGATTCCACTTACTAACAAAAACATTGTCAAACTTCTTTAGAACCTTCCATCCCTTTCCAAACAAATTAGACTACAATTTACTTAAATATATTTGCCAAAATTCCACCGAAGTGAAATAGTTTATTTTTAAAACATTGTAGCCTTAAAATTATAATATTATTACTTTTTGGTGCACAAACTACAATTACTAAAATAATTACTGAATTTGACATAAATAAATAACATTTTTTTTAAACATTTAGAAAATTAATTAGTATGGGATTTGTAGTAATAATATGACATTGAATATATAATTTGATAATTTGATAAATTAATTTAATATATTAAATGAATATATAATTATAAATAATATTTTTTAACAATTTTATTATAAATTTTGATTATATCTATTTTTTTATTCAATGCCTACAACTATTCATAGGCGATTCTCAATTTATAAACAAGATGATAATATTTTTTAACGCGTTCGAATCCACATCATCCTACATTGATAATAATACCTACACTAATCGAATTAAGACTCAATCCACCTATAAATAATATTTCTAGAAAAGTGATATAGAAACAAAATCTTAAAAAAAAAAAATTCAAAATTTGCTTTTGCTTCTCTTGGAGGGTTTTCTAAACTTTCTCAATTCTCATGTGCATTGGAAAGGAAAGTAAATATTCCCAAATTAGGTAACGCGGGAATAAAAGCTACCAAAATTATAATAAATAAAATATACTGTATATTTAAAATTAATTAATTATGTAAAATATAAGTTTTAAAGTAATGCTTTTCTTTTCTTTAAGGTATCTGTTTTTTTAAAGTTAATAATAATATTTAAAGAAAGATAACTATTTTTAAAATAATATAAAATTTAAGATATATAAATATTCATTATTTTTAATAAAAAAATACCAATTGAATATGCTCTCTCAACATGTAAAAAAAAAAGAATACGCTCTCTCTATATTTCACTCCTTTTGTAAAGTTAGCTGCTCAATAATAACGTCACGTTATTTCCATGCAACGCAAGTAAAGTAAAGTATTTTGATAATTCAATAAGTAAATTAGATAAAAAAATAAACTAGGTTTAATTTTTTAAATTTTATTTTTATTATTAAAAATTAATTTTTATGCGTCAACATGATGCATACATGGCATGTCATATGTCACTGTCTAGTTATTTCGTCAATCATACAAATTTTTATAATATAAATGGATGAAATTTTTAACAGAAAAGATCAATTTGTTCTTTGATATAACGCAAGGGCGAAGCTAGAAATTTTTTTTAGGGGGACCAAAATTAAATTGTAATTTTTACGATAGTAAAAATACAATTTCACCATTTTAATAACCTATATTTTTATAATTTTTAAAAGATTAAATCGAATTTTTATCATTTTAAGTAATTAAAGTGTAATTTTATCTTTACTAATTTAAAATTTTAAAAAATCTAAACTAAAAATTTTTATTTTAGGGAGACTGAGACCCTAACAATCTCCCTTAGCTACGCTCCCTATATAATGTATAAAAATTAATTTATTCATTTTTAGTAGAAAAATAAAATGTAATCTAATTTTTACATGATTAAATCCAATATTAAATGGATTAAATCGTAAAAATAAAATAAAACTCTTTCAATTATTCTATTCGATTTAATAAACGAAATAATATGTGATTTTAAAGAAACCAATAATTTTTTTAATTAAAATTTACGTAATACAATTAATTAATATGTTTTTAAGAGAATTGTTTTAAAAAATATTTAAAATTGGACCAAAAAAGTAGAACATAATATAAACCGCATAATATAACGCCTTTTCATAGCTTGGTTTCAAAATGTTGGTTGGAGTATAAGGCAGCGGCAATTCAAGGCCCAAAGTGGGGCAGCGAACCGCCGAGACAAACCCGGTTCATTAGTCTCAGCCGCCATTAATTTGCTTACTGTAAGTTTTCGATATCTCCGTCCGATTCTCTTCAGCTCCTATGCTTATTGCGGTTTTTTGGGGTATTTTTGCTAGATGTTTATATATGATTTTTTTTTTGAATCGGAACTTTTTTTTCCCTGAATTTTTTGATAGCCAAACGCCGAAGGGAGACTATATATTGAACTAGTTGGGAAATTCCAGTCTCTGGGAAGCTCAATTTGGTAATTTAATTTACGTAATTTTGAATCTTTTGTTAGATTTCGTTTTGTTCAATGAATTTTCAGTAAGGGTTTTTATTTTAACTTCTATAGATTAATCTGATTATTATTTTTTATTTTATGTATGAAAAAGATGATGTTGTCGAAAGCTGAAGCTAGGAAGAAGAATGGTGGGAATTCGAGTAATGGGAAGTTATTGAATGAAATTGAAACTATGAGCAAAGCTTTGTATTTGGACAAGAACCGTTCAAGCAATTCATTTTCTGCTTTTAATTCTCGGTCTAAACAGACCCGGAAAACCAATTTTCCGGAACCGAAATCTACGGTGAAAAATGGTAATGAGGACCCTCTGCTTAAAGAGAAGAAATCTGTTTGGAATTGGAAGCCTTTGAAAGTGTTTTCAAATGTTCGGAACCGGAGGTTTAATTGTTGTTTCTCACTTGAAGTACACTCCATTGAGTGTTTACCAGTAAGTTTTAATGATCTTAGTCTTTTTGTGCATTGGAAGAGGCGGGATGGGGATCTAACAACTCGTCCTTCTAAAGTTTTTAATGGAACTGCGGAATTTGGAGAGAAGTTGACGTATACGTGTTCCATATATGGTGTTCGAAGTGGCCTTTCGGCCAAGTATGAGGCTAAGCATTGCATGCTTTTTGCATCTGTGTTGGGAACACCCGACTTTGATTTGGGGAAGCATCGAGTTGACCTTACACGGTTACTTCCACTTACATTGGAAGAATTAGAGGAAGAGAAGAGTACGGGGAAGTGGACGACAAGTTTTAAGTTATCAGGGAAGGCCAAAGGTGCTACCATGAATGTTAGTTTTGGTTATATGGTTGTCGGGGATAATTCTGTGCTGCTCAAAAATAATCAGCATCGTGCTGAGTTATCACAAATAAAGCAGAATAATCAGAGTACAGGAAAAGCCGTTGCTGGATTTGATCACGTTGACCTGGACACAACGAGTTGTGTTGAGAGTCTTCCCAGTTTAGTTAACACCAGGCCTTTTGGCTCATCTCCCGTTGTTGAAGAGATAAAAGATCTTCATGAAGTTTTGTCTGTGCCAAAGTCAGAGCTCGATGTTAAAAATACAGTAGACCAGAAGCTTGATGAAGAAAAGCCTGATGCTTCTGCTTCTTCCAAGGCTGAACCTGATGTGTTAAATGAACATTTGGAGCCCATCAGACCTCCGGCTTCCCTTGCATCTGAATCAATTAACGAATATATTGAGAAAGAAAATGAAGATAATGACTTCTCTGTTGACGAAAAAGGGATGGAGCTGTCTTCAGAAGAACAAGCTAGGTCGGAGGAAGTTACCTTCGTGGCTACTTTAGAAAACCCTCAAGTTGTTGAAATTAATCCTGGCATGGGAGTAAATTTTGAAGAATGTTCTCAGCTTCATCCCTCTAATCAAGGAGAGGCTAGGTTGGAGGAAGGTACCCTCGTGGCTACTTTATCAACCGTAGAAAACCCTCAAGTTGTTGAAATTAATCCTGGTGTGGGAGAAAATTTTGAAGAATGTTCTCAGCTTCATCCCTCTAATCAAGGAGAGGCTAGGTTGGAGGAAGTTTCCCTTGCGGCTACTTTATCAACCGTAGAAACCCCACAAGTTGATGAAATTAATCCTGGCGTGGGAGAAAATTCTGAAAAATGTTCTCAGCTTCATCCCTCTAATCAAGGAGATATGCTCGTGGTGCAAGATCGCAGTTCCGAAGAGGATGAACAGTGCTCAAATGAATCGCTGATGAGAGAATTGGATTTAGCTTTAGATGGTATTACAAATTTGGGGGAAGCATTAGCTTCTTCTCCTGGCCTTGAAGATCCAGAGGACTACATGGATAATAAAGGTGATTATAAGGCGAAATCACTTGGCTTGGATGAAGCTACTGAATCTGTCGCAACTGATTTCTTGAATATGCTCGGTATTGATGATAGTCTACTTGGCTTGAGTTCTGAGAGTGAACCTGAGTCACCAAGGGAGCGTTTATTAAGGCAATTTGAGAAGGATACCCTAGCCAGTGGTTGCTCATTATTTGATTTTGACATGGCTGATGAGGAGGAACTAGAATCTGGTTTTGATACCTCAACTGCATCTGGTTGGGGGAGCTTGACCGAGAGTTTTGATTTATCATCTTTTATCCAAGATGCTGAGCAAGAATATCAGAAGGAAACTGGTGGGAGGAATAAAACGAGAGCTAAAGTATTGGAAGACTTGGAGTCTGAAGCGTTAATGCGTGAGTGGGGATTGAATGAGAAGGCTTTTCAGCAATCTCCATCTGGGTCTTCTGGTGGGTCTGGGAGTCCAGTAGATTTGCCTCCTGAAGATCCACTTGAACTGCCTCCTCTCGGAGATGGTTTAGGTCCATTTCTTCAGACAAAGAACGGAGGATTTTTGCGATCTATGAATCCCTCACTTTTCCGGGGTGCTAAAAGTGGTGGGAACCTGATCATGCAGGTGTCTAATCCGGTTGTAGTACCTGCAGAAATGGGTTCTGGTATAATGGATATACTTCAGCAACTGGCCTCAGTTGGGATTGAGAAGCTCTCTATGCAGGCAAATAAGTTGATGCCTTTGGAGGATATTACCGGTAAAACTATGGAACAAGTTGCATGGGAAGCTGCTCCTGCTCTGGAGGGACTGGAGAGGTTCATGATTCATTTTTCTTTGGTTTCCCAACATATACTTCTTTCATAAACACTGTTTGTGAAATCGTACTGATATTATATGTCATTGCTTCTTCTATGCAGGCAATGTTCGTTGCAGCATGACTTTGAAGTTGGGGAAGATATGTCTAGCAGGCAAAAGAAAGTTAAAAGAAGATCACCTCGACCCAGCTCTAGCGATCTTAATTCAACCTCTGTCAATGAGATGGGGTCAGATTATGTAGCCCTTGAAGATCTTGCTCCATTGGCAATGGATAAGATTGAAGCTCTCTCAATGGAAGGGTTGAGAATTCAGTCAGGCATGTCAGATGAGGATGCACCTTCAAACATCAGTGCACGGTCTATTGGGGAAATCTCAGCCCTTCAAGGCAAGGGGTTTGGTATTAGTGGGTCCCTTGGTCTGGATGGAACTGCCGGGTTGCAATTGTTGGATATAATAGACAGCGGTGATAATGTCGATGGATTAATGGGTCTGTCACTAACTCTTGATGAATGGATGAGACTTGATTCCGGGGATATTGACGATGAAGATCAAATAAGCGAGCGAACTTCTAAAGTCCTTGCTGCTCATCATGCTACATCATTGGACTCTATTCGCAGAGGGTCAAAGGGAGAGAAAAAACGGGGTAAAAAGTGTGGTTTGTTAGGGAATAACTTCACAGTGGCATTGATGGTGCAACTTCGCGATCCCATGAGAAACTACGAGCCAGTTGGTGCACCAATGCTTGCTCTTATTCAAGTGGAGAGAGTGTTTGTCCCACCAAAACCAAAGATATATGCTACTGTTTCGGCTTTGAGCAACGACAATCAAGATGATGATGACTCCGAGGCCGCTACAAAAGAAAAGGTGAAATATGAGGAGATGAAAGAAGAAAAAGCTTCCCAAGAGGAAGGTATTCCTCAATACAGAATCACCGATGTTCATGTTGCAGGTTTGAAGACCGAGCCCGGCAAGAAAAAACTTTGGGGTAGCACGACCCAACAACAATCCGGTTCTCGATGGTTGCTTGCCAATGGAATGGGAAAGAGCAATAAGCATCCATTATTGAAATCCAAGCCTGGTTTTAAATCTTCAACCCCCTCAACAACAAAGGTTCAACCAGGTGACACTTTGTGGAGCATCTCGTCTCGTATTCACGGTACCGGGGCTAAATGGAAAGAATTGGCAGCCCTTAATCCTCATATTCGAAACCCTAACGTTATATTACCCAATGAAACTATCAGATATCGATAAGTAGTATATGCATTGGAATCTGCTTTGAGATTATTAGACAGTGTTGATGAGTTCTGCTTGCAGAGATTTTTCGTGCATTTTGTTTGAATGTATCCATTCATGCAACTCAGAAAGTCAAAAACAAAGCAAAGATGAGCTTTACATTTTCCTTTCTCTCTTCTCTAAATATAGTCTAATTTGAAAATCCTACATGAGAATGGACTACAAACTTTAGCCACCGTTAGGGTAGTGCCTTGGAATTTATATTTAATAACAATAATATTATTAAGTACTAATATCTAGAGGTGTTCACGGCCAGGTCAGGTCGGTTCTAAGCATGATATTAACATATTTTGTGTTTATTTAAACCCGGTCTGCCTCAAAATATGGACTTAAAATTTTGCCTAAATCCACACATATTTGTAAAAGATTAACTTAAGTTCATTTTAGGTTTTATTTTTTAAAAAAGAATATTTATTTTATTTTAATATTTAATAATTTTATAGATTTTTCATTTATTGAAATTTTTTATATAATCATCTTTAACATTATTTTAATGTTTATATTAAAGTAGTATTATATATTTAGTATAGATTTATTTTTTTAATGTATTTTAAATTATATAATATATAAAAATAACATAATATAAAGTATTATAAACTTAAAAATAGGCTAAATCAAGCCATGCTCGAGCCTTAAAAGATTCAAGTCCGAACTTGACCCATATTTTAAACAAGTCAAAAAATTTTCAAGTCTATTTTCTGGTCTTAATATTTTTGTCCAAATCCTATCAAATTTCGATCGCCTGATAAGGTAGTCTAACCTATGAACAGGTCTACTAATATCTTTCATTTTAGCTTTGAGATTAAATGCAACTTAGGCATTATATAACACTTTCTTGTCCTTTTGGAACAACCATCTAAAAGCAAACACAGGACTCAAGACACGAATTTTCCTTCATTCAGTTCTCCTATGTTACTAGACTCGGGTGACATTGTCAAATATGAATGTATGCCAGATAAGGGTTTATCAAAAACATCTAAACCAGATCCTCTCAAAAAGAGAAAATTCTATGCAACACATAGCCTAACAAAAAGAAAACGATTAACCCATCGAGATGCAAATGAACTAGCAGTCTTTACTTTATCTGGCAAAGCGTTTTCCTGCGAGTGAAATGTTATATATCCGAAATCTGGAATCAAGAGTACATGTTCAGCACCGGGAAACTACTAATACTTTACATCCAACCGAAAGTCCCTGAGAAAGATTACAACCTGATTGAACTGGCATTTTCCTTAGGGTCAAGGTCGTGCTCTCTTGTTGCTGCAAGAGGGACACTTGTACTGCTTGATATGCTCGGCCCTGGCGGGGGTGATCTTTACGCATTTGCCATGGAACCACTTTTCACATATGTCGCAGCAAATCCAGAACTCATCCGAAGCATAGTTCTCTCCGCATGCGCCACACAAGGTGTCCCCGTGCTCCTCTTCCACTTCCTCGTCCGATCCCTCTTCCTCATCCTTCAGCTGCACGCTCTTTGAGTATTTAGCAGATTCAGACCCTCTCTGTGAAAAGGGAAATAGCCGAGTATAACGTGGTGCAGAAATGAAAATGAACGTAATAATCACTGAATCAATTGAAAGAGTTCCACATAAAATTGATACTAAATAGATAGAAGTACGCTTGGCTTAGTTCATTACATGTATTTAACTGAAAATGTCAGTAACTTGTCAAAATGTGCTTAGCATATCAAAAAGAAAACCCGAAACAACACTAGCATAAAACCATAGCTGGTGGTTGGAATCCAGCTTCAGGAATCATAATGTGATAAAACAGCCTTGACAGACCGGATAAGTCCGCATTATGGATAATTTGCAGGATAATATAACATAATTAGCTTTGAAATTAAATGTTTTGGTTTTCAAGAATGTTCAACTAAGTTTGGCCCAAATAAGGAACAAAAGGTTTGGCTACCAATATGACAGAACTATGAAGTTTAAGATATCCCACACATTGCCATTATTCTTTTCCATTACTATTAACTGATAATCATATTTTTACTTAAGCCATCAGAAAACTTTAATAAAAAATGTCCCACTTACAGCTTTTCCACTGGACTTGGATTTATTGCTGCTATGATTTGAAACTGATGACTTCTCCTTTGTCTGTTTCTTGGCACTTCCAGAGACGATTTCAAATATTGTAGGGAGATCATTTATCATAGTGAAGAGACGTTTCCTGCATCAAATTAACTCACAAATTAATACCTACAACAAAAATGACAGCATTCTTCCTTAATTAAAAATTCCAGTCAATCTTTTCAAACTTCTATATGAAAAAATATTGTATGCAATAAATTTCACTTAATTTATGGATATCTGTTTCCAAGCTTCATGTGCATGTCCAGCATTACCTCACATGTCCTTAACCATTCATCTAAAGGATATGACCTAACAGAACCCGAGGTGAAAAATGATGTGCACAACATGCTTAAATGCACTTATATCCAGTGAAACATTTAAATACTTGATCCCCTACATGACATGATGACTCAACAAGAAGGATGAGACATAATGGCTACATGAAACTTTTGTTGTGCATCCATTTCCTATTATCACTATTCAATACCTTTTCCACCATGAAAAGCTTACGTTAAAATAAAGTTGATTAAGCATACAGTCCACCAAGCATTATTAATTTCTCCCTGGAGTTATGCAGCAGAGAAGGGGGGAAATTGTACCTGTCAGCTTTATCAAAACCAAACCTAGCACCAAAATAGTGAGCCACTGCTAGTAACCACGCATCACTATGAACAGCAACAAGTGCCAACCAGTCCTTTTCTTGCATCCCGTCTCTAGCAAAGTTGATACCCAATGCGGGCTCCGGAAGCTCGGGAGGCACTTCCTCAGCAGGTAAAGTAACTTCCCACTGTTCAGTAGGAAGTCCATACAAGCAAAGATTCTCCTTCTCTGAAAAACACAATGTCGGTCAAACGAAATCCCAAGTAGACATAATAGAGAAACAGGGTAATCACATCCATTCTTAAGTAAATTTGGCAAATCACTAACAACGTAATACTAAACAAAAACAAAACCATCAAGAACGGACGAAATCAACCATTAACGTACTCATATATAATCAAATTACTGAAAGTCATATTACCAAGAGAAACAAATAAGACTATTGGTTTGGAGATTGAGAGGTTATACATTTCAAATCCTTATTTGAAAACAAACGATAGAGCATAAAGGAAGTTGTATAAAATGCTGGACAAGGAAATGAAATAAGTTGTTTCAATCAAATCTAAGTTCCGATCACAGGATTTAAATTTAAACAATCACAAATAAGTGATCTATTAGCTTCATTAACTACACAAAGTACATCTAAATTTAGTAAAATTCAGGGATACTACAACACCTCATTAGGAAAATAAATAAATTGATTTGAGCTACATGATAATTTAATCATTACATTCAACAATCATAACGTAACAAACATAAATTTTGAATATGCAACTTTCAAGCAAGTAAAAAAAAAAAAAAAAAAAAAACTAACCAGGATCGCACTGTTCAAAAAATTCTCCAACATCTGCGACCGAAAACAAAACAAAAAAAAAAAAAAAAAAACAAGATTAGAATGCGTTAACAAAAAACAAGCTATAAATAAAATAAACATAGGAAAAAAAGTAACCCTAAAAAGAACTCAGAGGAGGAGAAGACGAAGAGACCGGCGGTTAAGGCTTTGATGATTCCTGCACGGCGGCCTTTGAAATCCCTAAAGACTTCCTCTACTGTTCTGAGGCTATGCAGTGTTCCTCCGTCCATTGTCCGTACACTTTTTTGAGTGAAAAAAAGAGAAGGAAACACAGGAGTGAGTTTTAACGGAGAAAAAGAACAAAAGGAGAGAGACGAAATATAAAAAAAATGGAAAATCTCTACACAGTTTTGTTGTGATTCAAAATTTGAAAACAACAAAAAAACATATCAGAAGACAGGAAGGTAACACTGAAAATAATTAGTATTTAGCAGAGAGCAGTTGGATAAAAAAACAAAAAACTTAGTTTATTTAGTATAATTTTTCTTTTTAATTAATAATTGTTTATTATAATTAAAGGTCAGATAGATTTTGTGGGTTTCAATTTGTTTTGCTTTTTTGAGATAAGGGGGAATGCCTAGAACTCTGACATGGATGAAAAGGACCTTTTTTTAGTACACGTGGCTTAAGTTGTTTGGTTGAACGCTTGTCGCGTTTAAGGATCTAGTGGGTATGCATGTTTATACAATAATATTTGCCGAGTTGTTTGTTCTGCAGTGCAGTAATAATAATTCTTAGGTCAGTTGAATTAAGATTTTAAATTTTAAAATAAATTAAAATTTAGACTTAGATTAAATTGAATTTAATTCATTTAAATTTTTTTTTGATTATCGTATTTTTGTTTTCATTCAATTATTTATACTTTACTCAAATTTTAAATAATTAAAAATTAAAATACCCAAATTTGATTCTCAATAAGTCAAATTTAAACTTTGTCAACAATAATTAAATTAAATTTGATTTTTTAATGGAATAGTTTAATATAATTTGCTTACAAGATGAGACCCTAAACCATTTATACTTTTCTTTTTGTTGTTTCAATCTAAGGTCTCATAGTAAAAAAAAGTCGATTCTGTACCAATACAGCTGATATGACCAAAATGTCTTTTTCCGATAATAAATCGAAACATCAAATTTTTATTTTTATTTCAGTGTAAATTTCTATAAGCTGCAATCATTTCATTGCGTTTTAATTCGCTTTGACCTAGACCAATGCATACCGACTTGTACTGATTGGTATAACTGTGCTTCATTTTCACTGTTGGAAGCATCTTGTTGATTGTTTTGCAAAAAGTGAAGAGATTTGGAGTTGCCACAACAGTTTCATATAAACTAACAGTTCAAAATTACCATTGAAACAAATAGAAAAAGAGAAAAAAGTTCAGAAACAACCTAAATTGTCAAAACAAATGCTGAAACACCTAAAAGACCAAACTGCCCCATACAAAAAAAAAAAAAAAAAAAAACCAGAGATGCAAATAGTTCAAACATATCAGCACCAACCATACATCTGCAACATATTTTTTTTCTTTTTTTTCCTTATAATAGTTTTCTTATTTCATACAAATGGAACCTGCAGAATCGGGATGGTATTACACGATTGTTCGTCAAAGTCAGTCATACCGTATACTAAACGGGAATTCGCGTCCTTTCTCTTTATCGCTTTTAATCAGCTTATGTTTCGTATGCCAGTAAAAGAAGAAAAAAAATCGTGGAGACAATGATCGACGACAACAGCGGGGTGTATGTTTATAGAGTGCTTCTACCAGCTGCAGCTTCAAAAGAAAAGGGACAAAAGTTTGAGATCCAGGGTGTGTGAGCCAAATAATAAAATCTCAAAAGATTGCACGCCTGCTAGTCACCTCTCCTCTGGGAATCTGAAAGCAACATCAGGCACCAATCAAAAAGAGAAAAAAAGACGGGCAAGGGGGAAGGGGTCGCATAGAAAGGAAAGTAACGAGTAGTTAACATTCTATTGGCAGTTCCGGCTACTCCATATATAAAAAAAAAAAAAAAAAAAAAAAAAAAAAAGGATAAGCAAAAGAGGGAGAGAACAGTGAAAATGAAGCACAGTTATATAGGTGTGTTGTTTTGCTTCTAATTTCTATATTCAGATTTGCCCTCCACATTTACCAGAAAGAAGGCATGTAAAGATTCCGTTGAATATAATATTAAACAATGTAGCCTTAGTGTCATGACATTAAGAAATGCTTCCAACAGTAGTATATTTTTGCAAGACAATCAACAAGATGCAGAAACTAGGTTGTTCACAAGGTGCAGCTAGGCTCGGAGGCAAATTCGAGCTTAAGCAGACAAATTTATAATGGAAGAGATAGAGGAGGAAAAGTAAATATCATCTAGAGGCAAAAAGGCTAATCCTGTCAAATATCATCCAGCGATAGTTACATTGGGAAAAAGGTTAATTACCAATACCATATCCAGTTTTCGGCACATGTTTTTCGAAAAACTGCTGAATTGTTCTCCAGTAGTGATCACCGCCAGATAACCAAGTGTCCATGTGCATGCCAGTAGGGAATTCTACAAAAATGCATTGCCTGTTACGAGCAGCTGCTTTAGCATAAAGCATTTGCATATGGGATGGTGGAACCATTTCGTCTTGCAATCCAGAAAGAAAAAGGATAGGCTGCTTGACCTGCAGATGTAATGTTCAAAATAACAAAAGATGTATCAACTAGTGAGGTGATCGAGTGCCATACACAAACAAGGTAGAACAAGCATCATCTCCCTGTTTCCCTAGTTACAGATACATTTGGAAAATTCAAATATGTCAAAAATTGCAACTGTAGGTGCAAAATTATCTTGAACCTAAACTTATTTTACTCCCTAGCATCTAATAGACAGATAAGCATAAGGATAAATGTCTAAACAGTTTCTTTCAAACTAAGAAACTATTTCCTTCACAGTTGACTGAGATAGGCTACATATATGTAATAGGAGATTTTTCGTCATATATATGCCACTAATAGTCTTAAAGATTCAGGAAGTGAAGTCAAATTTCCAATCAACGAGTACCTGCCCAATGATGTCAATGGTACTCCACGGCGAACGGACAAGAAAATTAAGAATTTTGGGACCTTTGGTACCGGGGCCTCCAATAAACCACTTCAGGAAAGGCAATAAAACTCCAGCCATGTCCAGAATAGATGTGAAAGTGTTTTCTAATATCAATGCAGCAACCTGGAATGTAAAGGCAAACCAAGAAATGACATACTTAATATAACCTAAAACAGATAATATATATTAGGAGCAGAAACAATAAAATATTTTTAGCTGAGTCTAGCAAACAAATGCACAAATTGATTGTAGAAATGCCTTCTACCATGAAAGATGAACAGTAGAAATTAGAGCAACATGACCACATGAGTGGAAGAAATCCACGCCACGCAGCATGAAACAAATAAACAATAGTAATCAACTTGGGAATATAACAGTCCAACTAGATGAAAATTAAATGCTAATTTAGTTGAATTATGATGACACCTTAAAGTGAACTAAAATATCTGTAACGCATCTGCACAGCCCAGAAAAACTGTAGTCTCATTCAATGCGTTACGCTCAACTGCATGTTTCCAGTTCTCTCATCATCCTTTGAAACTAACTCTACACTACATCTTTCTCCGGTTCATGAACATTGACACAAATCTATGTGTAAGCCGCAAATGATCCAACATCTCCAGTCAGACCACAAGTTTTACAAGTATATGTGCCAAATGTAATAAAATTTTGCCATTCTATTGATACAGTCATGTCATGCGAAAGCAGACAAATCTGAAGTTTAACCAGGCAATTGTCCAACAAGCAAAACAGATGAAACCAGTATGTTGATCATCTTTCCGGCATGAGTTTGAACTACTGTATCACAATAGTGTAGCTTCTGATTCTAATCTCTTTACTCTCAGGAAGAAAGAAAACTAAATGAAGTAATCACAAGAGAAATACCTTATCAGGATTATTTTTGGTGAGTACTGATCCAACAGCACCCCCAAGTGATCTTCCAAAGACCACTATTCTATCTGTGTCAATATCAGTCCGCTGGGAGAGATGATCCAGAGCAGCCTAAATGAAAAAAAGAAAAAAACAGTTAAGATTGCTAGTTTGGTAAGGTAGTGGCTTTATGAATCTAGTATAGAAGAACTGACAGAGTCACAACCTGAGCGTCATTAATAATTCCATGCTGAGAAGGATAACCATCACTTGCTCCATAACTGTTTGATCAATTGGGTGTTAAACTTCATTAAGTAGATAAGTCGTATAGTAGGAGTAATCAAGGTCGTGGTGCCAAAAACACAAGAAAGCATAAACAGAGAAGCATCAATTTAGATGTTTAGAACACGCACCCTCGATATGATAGCATGAAGACATTGCACTGTAACCTCTGCAGCATTATACGTACCATTTCCAGACGGTGAGCAATGTCTGCAGATCAGTGGTTAAGGTTGCCCAAGGACCTTGGATTTCAGAAGAGAAAAATATTTTTCCAATTTGAATACACTAAAATGTGAAATGAAAATTATAATGCAAAGACATTAAAGCTGATGAAAAGGATACTTCCAGCATTCTCTTGAAAAAACAGGATGGTTGGGCCTGCAAAACCAAACGAACTACTTTCTAAGAAATGAGATGGTATTGCGGTCTGAATCACAGAACACCAACATACCACAATATATTACAAGACAACATCTTAGCATATGATTGTGAATGCTCGGTTACGTTTTCATTTTCATTTTCTCACAAGATCTCACAAACTTTTACCAAAACTTTCAAATACATGTAATAGCCAAATCAAGTGCCTAGCCCAAAACAAATAGAAACACATCAGTTATGCCATTCATATCTGACTCTTACCAATTGGACTAAAAACAGATACACTATTCATAATCACAATCATCACACTACATCATTCAAACAAATCGCATGTCTCCCACAAATTTTCACCTACTTTTAAAAAAAAAAAAAAAATTCATAATCTTAATCTCAAGAATTACTTCAGCTGTTACTTAATTCAAATAAACCCTATTTGTTTCAATCATCCTATTTTCATTATACAAAGTTCAAAATAGAGCAGAAACAAGGATAAAAGCGCAAACTAGACAGTCTAATAGTCAAGAGAACATAACCTTTAAAAAAAAAAAAAAAAAAAACAAATCAAACAATAAAATTCTTATCCAAAAAATGAAAAATCTTAACCAGAAATCAGCATTCAACTAAACAGTCTTAAACCAGCAAAAAAACACTAGCTCCAAAAATTCAAACCGAAAACCAAATCCTAATCCCTAATCTCCTAAAAGACAACTAAAACCAGAAGAATTACTATAATTCAATTTAAAAAAACGTAACAAAAAAATAGAAACGCTAAAAAGAAGGCGGATCGGGAGTAAGACAGTGAGAGTGACCTCGACACTCAGGGAAGAGCTTGATGAACCAAGCATGGAGTCGGATTCCGTCCGAGGATCTGAGCCAAACGTCCTCGTAGACGAGCCGGAGTCGGGCCGGCGTTATCGGGTAAGACTTAGTTAGACCCGGCAAAACCGGAACGTAAACGAGCTTCTCTTGAAACGCTACCAGCAACGCCATCCCGGCCACCACTATCCCTCCCACTCCGTACAACAACACGCTTACGTAAGACACCATTTTTTTCCCCTTTCTTCTTTTTTCCTTCTTTCTCTTCGTCGTCGCCTAGGATTTGGTTTTTTGGATTTCTGTTTCTTCAGAGGAGTGTTCTTTATGTGGTATTTTCTGATTGGTTGTTTTTCTTCTTTTTTTTTTAATTTTCATTTAAAATTTAGTTTTTTTTCTTAAGAAAAAAAATCGATTGAATTTCCAGATAATTTTGTTTTGATTCAAAGGGCGGTAGGTCCCATTTCGGCATTACCCTCCCTTCACAAGGACATTCGGCATTTGGGTTTAGGTCAGTTACCCTAAAGACCTTCGAATAATAACGGTAGACCTCATATTAGGTAATAATAAAAAAAATTAAAATATATACAATTATCGTTAAAATGCCATAAGTCCCTGTACTTTATAAAAATTAAGAATTTAGTCTATACTTTTCAGATTTTAAAATTTAGGTCTAACTATTAAAACTATTAAATTTGTTTGTATAATATTTTGAAATTAAAAAAAAATACTCTCTCAGTAGCCTTTTAATTAAAAAATAACATTGTAATTAATCTGAATTTAACAAAATAAAATTTAATAATATTAACAGTTGGATTTGAATTTTTAAATAAGAAAAGCAAAAATATTAAATTCCTAAAAATAAAAATGTAAGGACTAAATTTCAATTTTTCGAAGAATAGAACGACTTATGGAATATTTTATCCTATATTTTTATAAAATAAAATAAAATATAATATGATATGATGTACGAACAATTCGAATACTAAAAAATATATTTATTGAGAGGATTTTACCTTTTAACTCTTTCGAATTTAATATTGAAAAGGGTAATAGGCATGTGTCCAAAAAACGAACCTAAAACTTCATTTTAATGAAATTCTTTTATTATTATCACAAACTCGATTGAATATTTAAATCTAAAACGTTTTAAACATAATAATATTTCGATAAAATATACAAATACAAATAGTTACACGGATTGTAATATTTAATAATAATATTTTTTATTTAAATTGAATTTATCACTTAATTATTAACATTTTATTTTGTCATTCAACTTCCAATTTCTTCACCAATTTTATGAAAAATGTTTTTTAAATTCAAATTTCAGTAATCGCATTGCAATATGTAAATCTTTAATCCTAATATATATGTCTACCATTAATGATTTTCGTTCGACTTTTTCTTGGTTCTTCTTGTATTATGCTTTTAACTGATTTAATTATAGTTATCATAAAAAGTATTATGGAAATCTTTGTATTAGAAGTTGGATCGCATTTTGTTCCATATGTTACTGTTTGATTATTCCGTCATCCAAATATGTTTTTAGCAATATAAATAAATGAAAATTTTAACAAAGATGATTAAATTGTTATTTAATTTAACATATATGAAACTATTTTACTATTTTTTAGTAGAGAGAAAAATATAATTTAATTTAATTTTGTATAAAGTTAGTTGGGCAAATATATAATAAATACCGATAGATATTTAATTGTCTGTCGCTTTAGAGAAGAGTTTTGTTAAGTTTGCCTTTTGACCTGTCCAATTAGTTGTTCATTTATGATTAATAATTGGTAGCATTTAATTTTTTTTAAAATACGATTAATGTTATATATATATTGGTAAACTAAAAAAATAATCATTTTATTTGCCTCAGATTATATGTTTTAGTCATTTATATTTGAAATGTTACGTTTTAGTCACGTTATCGTTTTGTTACGAAGTGGTTACTCTATTGTTAAACTTCGTTACCTCCCTAACGAAAACCCTACGTGACAGTCCAAATAGGTTTTAAATGCCAACTTGGATGTCCAGTTGGGATGAAAATAAACTTTTAATTAAATAAATTTAATTTGGACTGCTGCATAGGATATTAAAGTTAGCATTTAAAATCTATTTGGACTGCCACGTAGGATTGTCATTAGAGAGATAACGAAGCTTAACAGTAGAGTGACTATTTTGTAACAAAACGATAACGTCAGTGATTAAAACATAACATATCAAATATAAGTAACTATTTATATATATATATATATTACTTTTTAAAATTTTAATAAAGAATATATTAAATATTTGAATTAATTTTTTATCAATGCTCATAAATATCCATTAACCAACAGAAAGCGTATATTAACAAAACCTCAATTGAATGATTCAAAAATTAAATTATAGCCCCACTTATAATAATAATAATATGGAATAAGATTATTAATAACATTACTCGTCTTGGAATTTTTTTTAAGTCTTTTTATAGTTTATAAAATTTTAAATTAGTAATAGTAAAATTATACTTTAATCTCGTAAAAATCATAAAATTTTGATTTAATTGTTTAAAAATTATAAAAATATAAACTATTGAAATGATAAAATTATATTTTTACTATCCTAAAAATATACAATTTAATTTCGACCCTCTCAAAAAAATTTCGACTTCTACCTGTAATATAATATAGTATAATATAATATAAAGTGCTTAGGGAATATTAACCTTTCATCAACAGGAGGAAAAAAAAGGTTTTATTAATCTTTATTCATAAGGAGACAACACGAAGTTTTAGCTGAAAAGCTACATTAATCAATAAATTGTTTATTTATTTTATGGAAAAAAAGTTTTTTGGGTTAATATAATATTTAGTACCTAAGTTTTTTGTTGTCCAAATTTGGTATTTGAGTTTTTTCAATTTGATATTTGAGTGTGTGTTTTTTTTGTCTCACTTCAATATTTAAGTTTGGCTTTAATGTTCAAGTTGGTACTTAATTTTTTTTATTCCAATTAAGTACTTATATTTTTTTTTTTACTAAAGCACGCATGTCAAATATTTATTGGACCATATAGCACCATTTGGTTTGGGTACCCAATTGAACAATTAAACAAAACTTAGATACTAAATTAAATATAATACCATATATTTTTTAAATTTTTTTATGGAAAAAAGTTGAAACTCGTAATTATTTGTAATTTCCATAGAAGAATAATTAACTTGAAACTCTCAAAACAAGTGCGTGCTTCCACGGGGGTCCAAAATGCAACGAATATATAATATTTATTTGTAACCAAAATTAAACCTGTATTCATTTTTTGATCATATTAATGTATAAAACAAATATTATTTAATTAGTGGCCAAACCTGCTGAATTCGAAAAATCTATTTCATTATTCAAGTTTAATCTTATATTTATATCAGTAAATTAAATCTAACCGATTGCTCAAGTCAGTTGCGGAGCTAAAATTTTTTTTACTATTTTTGAGGGGCAAAAGTGTAATTTTATTATTTTTAATTTAAAATTTTATAAATTATAAAAGATCTAAATAGAAAATTTTTTATTTTAGAGGAAGTCGGGGCCTGTCAGCCCCCCTTGGCTCCGCCACTGGCCCAGGTTTAAGGATGTTAAATTTTTTTACTTAATCGAATTGGATTGGAATCGGATAATTTCTATATTGGCCCGGTTGATTCTAAATTTGATTTAAATAATAAAAAAATATTTTTAAATTTAATTATAAAAATATTTAATATTAAATATAAAATACTTTCATTAATTGATCCCGGTTCTACGCATTCATATATATGTATAAAGCTTGCATGTGTTAAATATTTATCTATTGAACCTATTGAATTTATGGTTAAAGTCTCGAACCCCCTGGGCCAATCTGTTTTGATGGATAAAATTTGTAAAAATTGTCCACTGATGGTAAGAGGTTATTGTTTCTTGGCTGATTTGATGTTACTGCCATTTGATGAGTTTGATGTGATATTGGGCATGGATTGGTTAACTCAAAGATGATGCGATGAGTAAATCGTAAATGTAAATATATTATGTTGAAGTGTCAGAATGGCGAATTACTCCGGGTTAAATCTGATCAGACAGAGGGATTATCTGATGTGATTTCGGTTATTACTACTTAGAGGTATGTTAAAAAGGGGTATGATGCTTTTCTTGCTTATGTACTCGACACCAAGGTATCTGAGTCAAAGATATAGGCAGTGCCAGTGGTATGCGAATTTTCTGATGTGCTTCTAGAGGAATTACCAGGGTTGCCATCAGAAAGGGAAGTGAAATTCTCTATAGATTTGATTCCAGGAACTACTCCGATTTCCATAGCTCCGTACCGGATGGCTCCTACAGAATTAAAGGAATTAAAGATACAGTTACAGGATCTTGTTGATAGAGGTTTTGTCCGACCGAGTCATTCACCTTGGGGTGCTCCGGTTCTATTTGTGAAAAAGAAAGACGGACCTTGGGGTGCTCCGGTTCTGTTTGTGAAAAAGAAAGACGGGTCTTTGAGATTGTGTATTGACTATCGGCAGCTCAATAAGGTAACTATAAAGAATAAGTACCGTTGCCCGGATTGATGATTTATTTGACCGGTTGAAAGGTGCCACAATATTCTCGAAGATTGATCTCCGATCGAGTTATTATTACACTACTGGGTAAAAGAGTCGGATGTGCCAAAAGCAAACTTTCGAGAACCGGTATGGGCATTATGAGTTTCTGGTTATGCCGTTTGGGTGACTAATGCGCTGCAGATTTATGGATCGATGAATCGAATATTCGACCGCATTTAGACAGATTTGTGGTAGTATTCATTGATGATATTTTGGTTTATTCTCGAGATGAAGAAGAACATGAGAACATTTGAGAATTGTGTTACAAATTGCGCTAGAGAAGCAATTATATGCTAAATTCGGTAAATGTGAATTTTGGCTTCGAGAAGTGGGTTTTCTTGGACATATTGTATCGCTTGAAGGCATCGTGGTAGATCCAAGTAAAATCTCACTATTGTCAATTGGAGTCCAGAAGAATATATCGAAGTTAGAAGTTTCTTGGGTTTATTTGGTTATTATCGGAGATTTGTGCAGGATTCTCTATAATAGCTTCTCCATGACTCGATTATTGCGAGAAAGATGTAAAGTTCGAGTGGGTGATGAATGTCGTGAGTTTCAACCGATTGAAAGATCTATTAACGAAAGCACCGGTATTAGTCTGACTGAACGGGTAAGGAATTTGTTATTTGAAGTGATGCCTCATTAAATGGTTTAGGTTGTGTCTTAATGCAAGAAGGTAAAGTAATAGCCTATGCTTCAAGACAACTTAAACCACATGAAAGAAATTATCAGGTACATAATCTTGAATTATTTGCTATGGTATTTTACCTTTGAACATATGGCGGCATTATCTCAGACGGTGAGAAATGTCATATTTATCCGATCATAAAAGCTTGAAATATTTGATGACACGAGAAAGATTTGAATTTGAGATGCAGCGCGGTGGCTTGAGGCGATAAAGGACTATGATTTGATTATTGATTATCATCCGGGTAAGGCTAATGTTGTGGCTGATGTTTTGAGTCGAAAATCTCTGTTTGCTTTACGAGTTATAATACCCGGTTGTCACTGACTGATGATGGTTTAATCATAGCTGAATTGAGAGCTAAACCGACATTTCTACAGGAAATATGTGAAGCTCAAAAGAATGATGAGAAGTTACAGGTTAAACAGGCACAATGTGAGTCAGGTACTGATTCTGAATTTCAAGTTGGGGTTGATGATTGTTTATTATTCAGAGGTAGGGTATGTGTACCCAAGAATTGAGCTCTCATCTGAGAAGATTTTACATGAGGCTCACAGTGGTACTATGTCTGTACATCCGGGAAGTAATAAAATGTAAAATGATTTGAAGAAGATGTACTGGTGGCCAGGTATGAAACGTGATATTTCTGAGTTTGTATCAAGATGTTTGATATGTCAACAGGTCAAAGCAGAACATCAGGTACCTTCGGGGTTACTTCAGCCAATTACTTTACCGGAATGGAAATGGGAAAGAATCACTATGGATTTTGTATCGGGGTTATCGTTGTCTCCAAGGAAAAAAGATGTTATTTGGGTGATTGTTGACCGGTTGACAAAGTCAGCGCACTTTATTTCGGTACGTATGGATTATTCTTTAGATAAGCTGGCTGAATTGTACATATCTGAGATTGTCAGGCTACATGGAGTGCCTGTCTCCATTATATCAGATAGAGATCCCCGATTTACATCTCGTTTTTGGGACAAATTGCAAGAAGCCTTGGGTACTCAGTTGTATTTCAGCACTGCATTTCATCCTCAGACAGATGGCCAATCTGAGCGTGTAATTCAAGTATTGGAAGATATGCTCCGATGTTGTATACTAGAGTTTGAAGGTAATTGGGAGAGGTATCTACCTTTGATTGAATTTGCTTACAATAACAGTTATCAGTCCAGTATTAAAATGGCTCTGTATGAAACTTTGTATGGTAGAAAATGTAGAACACCGTTATATTGGACAGAGCTCAGTGAAAAGAAGATACATGGGGTTGATTTAATCCGGGAAACAGAAGAAAGAGTGAAGGTTATTCGGGATAGTTTAAAAGCAGCTTCCGATCGCCAAAAATCATATGTTGATCTTAAACGAAAAGAGATTGAATTTGTGTCGGTGACAAGGTATTCCCGAAAGTGTCTCCTTAGAAGAAAGTTCTCGGTTCGGTCGAAAGGGTAAATTGAGTCCAAGATTTATCGGGTCATATGAGATTATAGAAAGAATTGGACCTGGCCGCTTATCGATTGGCATTACCACGGAACTTGATAGAATCCATAATGTTTTTCATGTATCTATGCTACGACGATATCGGTCGAGATCCTTCACATGTTATTTCTCCGACGAAGTGGAGATTCAACAGGATATGACTTATAAAGTGAAGAACCAGGTCAAGATATTGCACGGGGAAACAAATGAGCTTAGAAATAAAAAGATAAATTTAGTGAAAGTATTATGGCAAAAGCATGGGATTGAGGAAGCGACATGGGAACCGGAGGAGACAATGAGGAAACAATATCCAAACCTCTTTACTGGTAAGATTTTCGAGGACGAAAATCCTTAAAAGGGGGGGAGAGTTGTAATGGCCTAAATTCAAGGTTATCGGAACAATGGTTTCGCAACCATAAATCCGATTTAAAGAGAAATTTATTTCAATATATTTGCATGAATATTTATATGATAGGAAAAATCGTATTACAATATCGATAGAAAAATTTTACCGATTTAGTGGTTAGTTAGAAAAGGAAATTATTGAAGGAATTGGGTAAAAACAAGGTATCAAGGCCTTGATCTCATAAAATTGAGTAGGAAATATTTTTATAAATATTTATAAAATGTTAGTAATGTGGTATTAAAATTTCGTTAGAAAATTTTAACGTTTGAGTATGTAATTAAATGAAAAGGACTAAATTGTAACAAATACAAAATTATGAAAAATGATTAAATAGTTTAAATGATAAAAGAAAGAGGGCTTAAAAGGAAAATAGACCCAATGTCTATTTGGGCTGGGACAACAAGGGCATGAAATCAAGAAGAAAATAAGGAGAATTAAGGGCAAAATTGGAATATTGCAAAATTTACTTAATAAAGCTAGGACTAAAGTGGAATTATCTAGATTTCTCTTTATTTTTCTGCATTCTCATCAGCAAAAACACCATAGAAGGGTTTCCTTAAGCTGGTTTTTCATATTTTTACTGCAAATCCGGAAAACTCAAATACGAAGCTAGATCGAGGAAAGGAAAAAGTCCCAGATTAGTAGATTTTATATACGAACTAGTATCGAGTGTTAAGAGCTCGGAGGTCGGATTCGGTAGGAGATACATCACACTATCAGCCTCAAGATTTCGGTATATAAATAAACTTTATTTTGGAAATCAATGGCATGTATAAGCTAATAAAGTAATGTTAATATAAAATGAATGTAAGGTCAGCCATTGGTATGGCTAGCAAACCTTGGCTTGGTATGTGTTGATGTTATCTTATAAATATGCATGAATCTATTTTGAAAATATGTTGAATTGGATTGGTTGATGTGGATTGGTCTCGATTTAAAATTTGCAGGGAAGGTTAGATATTTATAAAGGGGCTATATTAAAAAAAAAAATCGTAAACTCTGGTAATGCCTTGTACCCTATTTTGACAACGAATACGGGTAGAGGGTGTTACAGTTAATGCAATAGAACGTTGGCCGAGTTAGGGGTGTTAAAATTTCGATTAAAACTGAATTAACTGACCGAACCGATCTAATTCGGTCGGAGGTCAGTTAATGGTTTTTTGGAAGTTTGATTATCGGTTAATTCAGTTTGAAATCTGGTAATTAACCGAACTTAATAATTAATAATACAAATTATATGTAGTTTTAATTCGGTTAATTAGAATAATTAGGCCAAATAAACATTATCAATTTTTTTTGAAAAGTTCTATACTTATTTTAACAAAAAAGCAAAAACATATAAATTTCGGTTAATTCAGTTAATTGACCAAATTGACCGAAATATTTCGGTTCCGTTAATTTTTTTTGAAAAAATTAGTTTGGTTAACAGTTAAAGGATTAAAAAGTTCCGTTAATTCGATTAATACTAGTTTGGTTCAATTAACCTTTTGAACACACATAGGTCGAGCGCACTAAAACGCATGTTCTTTCTATTTAGGGGTTGAAAAGAGATTATAAATTATTTCAAAATATTATTTTGTATTTTAAACAGTAGAACGAATATGAATCGAGCCGAGCCAGAGGCGGAAACCCCAAAGCAGGCTTCGGCCTGGATTTCATTTTTAGAAACTGAGTCGCGACTGTGGCTTGACCATGAACTACGCAAGGTTTGAGTGTTGAAGTTGTAATAAAATTAAAGTCGAAATCAAATACGGTAAGAAGACCGTAATCCTATAATGGGACATGTCTAATCAAATTATATATTTGCTTTAAATTTATTAAAATTACAAAAATATCTTACATAATTGATGAAATAACACCTCATAATAATAAAGAACCACAAATGAAGGACCATTGTAATAAAATTCCAAGCCAAGCTCTTTTCAATAACACCCTTATTCCTGGATCAGTTGTGTAAAAAAAGAAAATACAGTAAACATGAAAAAAGATTACATTTTTACAAGACATGCATGAAACATAATTGAAGTGTTATTGGTAAAGCCAAGGATGAGTTGCCGGTCTCCGCCGCCCCTTCTCACTGGACAACCGAAGCACCATGCCGTATTCCATCGCCTGTACTGCCTGCACGAGATATATCGGCGAATCCATGTTCAAGCTGCTGGAAATTGCCGTCATTGTTGGAAACGCTCGAGATGTTCATGCATCTTGTATTCGGACCGCCATATCCAGCCATGCGAGAACAATGACTCTCGAGTTCTGATATACTATTTGCTCGATTATTGCAGTTGTCATTGGGCTGTTGGAGTGTCTTTTTGCTAAGAAAACGTCCGCCCGATCCCCTAACCCTATTCAGTGCATGACGATGTCGAGATTCATGAAGGTATGGCTGCATTTAATTCAAACTAAAGCAGATCAGCGGCCAATGATTTTTATCATCATTGATCAAATACGAGAAACATGGTAACGTTACCTACACAGTTGGATAGCAAATAACTTACTATATTCGATACATAATTCAACTGCTGATGCCACACCTAACCTTTTAGACATTGCAACATCTAGGTCATTGTTCAAACAAATGTGAACAGAAATCAATGTACCTTTCGAGATTTGACGAGTTTGTTTTGTGCCTCAAGCTTTGCACGGTATTGCCTCCTCCGGAGAATACCATGATATTGTTTCGGGTTGACATAAATGGGCTCATCTTCTGCAAGATCAAGAGGCAGTGGAATCCGAGTTGGAGCATTTCCTCCCAACTGGGCCTGAATCTGGTCAAATTTCAACCATGGTTACATAATAAGAAGAGAAGTGATCACAACAAAGATAAAATAAGGTTAAACAAGATGAAACCTATACCAAACCTACACTGATGCTAGGGGGCTCGGTCTAAGTACATACCTATCCACCACCCAAATTGAAGGCTCTGATCATAGAACTGAACCGTGGGATTGACTTTTGACCGATTTTAAGATGAACAATGTATATTTATATATAAACATAATATATACCTTGCAAAATTAGAACTCTTAAATTTCGAAAGTTATTTCAATATTAATGAAATTTAGTTATGTGATTGTAGTCTAGGGTCGTTTCTAAACCGCATTAGTTGATCATTGAGTCAATCCACGGTCCAAAACCTTTAGAATCGACTCTGGGTGGTTCATGGTTATGGTTTCAGGACCCCTAACCTATTAACTCGGACCATGCTCAGCCCTATCTTTGTTGAATAAAAAGTGCCTACTTACAATAGCCTGTGGCCCATATGGAGTAAACAGCCCATTGAAGTAAGCATTGGCATATGGATATTGAGTGCAAGCCTGAAAACGAAGACAGCAAAACAAGATTACTCCTAATTGTTAAACACATACCATTGAATGGTTAAATTCTGATGAGGAGGGGCTGAATAAAGTGTTTGGATTGTTAACCAAGAAAACTGGCTTCACTTGACCCTCGGTATCCTTCTCACAACTTTCATCTGGACCTGATGCACACAAACACGATCATGGTATCAGATGAACATCGTTAACCTGTTAAGCTTGACAACAACCTTCGGTCTTCAATAAACTGTGTTAGCAATCCATTTCAGTTCGTTCAAAAACTAAAGCAAAGCCAATTAAAGCATCAAGAATAATGGGAGAAATAAATTTCTCAAATTAATAAACAGAACATGTTATGAGACTCCTAATAAATCACACTTCCAGAAGAATCAATACCGGATTCTGATGGATCACGTCGAGAGCTGGTTGCTCCAATGGCACCAACTTCACAATGAGTTTGATCAATTGCTTGAACCGTTGTCAATTCCTGGTCAGGTAGTTGAGGATCTAAATGCTTCGCGTGATGATAGAGTTGAGACGGAGTTTCCACTTTCAAGCTTATGTTGTGGGGTAAAGGCTCTTCAATTTGCTGCTCGTTCAAACTCCACCACGGTGTGCAACTGACAGATAAATGGGATAGGGAACGAACAGAGCTTTCGTCAAATGTTTTCTTCAGAAAATTTTGGACCCGAACAGCCATCTAATTCATCAACTGTCCTGATGCAAAAACACAGAGATCCTTATAAGCAAACAATATTTGTAATCATAAAACAGAACAAAGACATTGCACAAGCAACAACAGAATGCAACACTTCGAACTCAAGATCAGGACATCCAAGCTGAGCTAACGCGAAAGCCAAAAGAACTACTAAAATTAAATCTTGCTAGTAAAAGCAAACCGAGCCTCCGAATAGCACGAGCCATCGGAAAGATGAAAGGTCCCCAAAATCGAACATACAATGCATAACCAAGACTTCAATTAAACAAACTCTATAACCTTACCATATACCATACAACATAAACCAAAATCACAAGCGAGATTTTCAATATTCGATCACTTGAATTAACATTCAATCGAAACACGTACAAGAACAACAATAACAATGCAATAGATGGTTGATGGAAATGTTCCTTACAAAATTTGGAGGTGAAAATGAATGAACTTATACATATTGTAGATCTAATGGCAATTCAAACATGTCTAAACAGCAAATGCAGATCAAAAGTTTTACAGTCTAAAAACTTGATGCTTATACTGCAAACCCACCAAAGAACCCATAAAGTGTTGATGATAGTTTTCCATGAATCTTATGATATTAGAAGTAAACCCTAGTTCTAGACATTAATGGACAAAGGGGCCAATGCTACATTTCATATATATAGATACACACGCACGCATACACACATACATACATACAGTAACCATAAACAGATTACAGATGAAAATAAGAAGAGGCGGGGGTATATAAAAACTAAATCTGTACGGACAAGTCAACAACTGTACAGGCTGGTTAAAGGACATGAAATCCCCCCACCACAGTATATAATATATAGTAAAAACATAATCCACCCCAAAAATAAGCCAAAACAGGAAGAACATAAACAACAGTGGCGAACCACTTTACCAAGAACAACAAGTACATGATAATCAATCATCAACATCAGCATCACCGACATGCATTTCAAGGAAAGCAAAACGAAACCCAATTATGAGACAAATAATTAAAGGGGATTTAGAAAAAGAAAGAAAGTAAAAAAGGAAAAGAATCAAAAGAAAAAGAAGATGGATTGAGGTAAAGCAAACAAAAGAATAAAAAAGTAGTAATACGGGTTATAAAAAGATTGGATAAGTTTGAATCAAACTAAACAACCAAAAAAAAAATAGATAGTGGAAGAAAGAAGAAAATTAAAAACCTATGGGATCTGATGAAAGCATGAAGAAGAAGCAAAGAGTTGTTCTTTTGCTGGGAAGAACTTAGGCATGTCCCCTCACTTGCAGCTCTCCAATCCAAATGTTTTCCTATCTCTTTAATTAAGAGTGAGAATTACATAGGTCGGTCAATTTTTTAAAATTTTCTTTCCAATGTTTATTATAATTTAGTTTTGGACTTATTTTAATTAAATATATTTTGTTTTATAGTTTTTTCAATCTAAAAATTTTTAGAAATATTTTTAAAATAATTTAAATAATAAAAAAACAACCAATAACGTATTTTTAAAAAATATTTTTATATAAAATTTTAAATTATTATAAGTATTTTATATGATAAAACATAAAATAAACAACAAATTTTAACTTATTCAAAAAAAATATTTGTTTTCTTTGAACTCATTTTTTCCTCATCGAAGGTGACTCAATTATTAATAAATTTACATTTTGATTATTCGATATCAAAACCTTACAAGTTGAACTATTCGAAAAGTTATAAGTTGGTTACTACCTTTTAGCTTGGTAATGACTGTCGGATGTGGCCGTTAACTCACTATTCATCATAGAGTACATTACATCTAATGCTACTCTACTATTTGTAAGCCTACACTTTAGTCAATTGGTGTTTTTTAATGTTAAAAGTTGGTTATTGAACTATTCGATAGTTTTAGGACTTTAAGGATCTCATTCGCAATTCAATTCCAGTGATCTTTCCATCACCCGGCCTCTTCCTCAAAGAGACACATTGAACCAAAGTTTTTCCCCTTCTCTTTCAACTATATGGTTTAACTTTACTTGAAATGACCTGAAATTATGCTAATTTAAACTCGAAATCATAACAAAGAAGCTATTTGTATCATCGCATGGCTGCTTGACTCTGATATGTTCCTCTTTGTAGCAAGACTTTCTTCTTGACCTTTTGAATTCAACTTCTATCATCTGTAATTGTCCGACTAACTCTTAACTGAATTTGGTATGTTTGAGTCTCCTTTTTATATTTTTATTCTCTTTTCTCTGATTCTATTTTGCCTCTTTATTTCCGCATGTCTTGCTTGGGGCTTGCTGAAAAAGGAGACTTTCTTCTCTCTCTCTCTCTTTATGTACTTTTGTTTGCTTTGATTATGGTTGTGGTGATATTTAGTGGTTGGTTCTAAGCAAAGATAGTAAATAGCTTGATTGTGGGTTTTCTTAGGTTATGATTTTGGCCAAATGGGAAACAATGGATGAGTTACAAATAAAAGATTGTTCAGATGGTTGAAATAGAGGTGAGGCTTGAGGTTGACAGTAACTTTATTAGGGTTTGGGGTTTGAGTTGTTATTGATACTATTTGAATTATTGAGTTACGAAGTAGCAATGCAAAGATTGAATAACCAAAGTGTAAACTTATTAATAATTTGGTGACCAATTTATAATCTTTGAAATCGAGTCATCAATTGTAAATTTACTTGGCCTCACATCTGAAGCCTATTACCAAGTTAACAAGCAAGCAGTGACCAAATCGTAATCTTTTAAAACTAAATGATCAAAATATAAAGTTACATTTTTCTACTTTTTGTTCATAAATTGTATGTGTCTTATCTCTTTGTGTGGACCACACTTCTCACTCCTTTGTTTTTATTTGACTTTATTTATTTTATTATAGCTTCCCGCCGCCCTTCACTGTGTATATTTCAAGCCCACGTGCTAAAAAAGGATATGTTGTTTTAAATTGGTTCGTGTTATTCACGCTCCTGATGCGAGCGTAAAAGTTGATAATATATATTTCCCTTTTTTATAGTCCAGAAAATATAGAACATCAAATAAATGTTGAAGTTCAAGCCAATTCATAAAGCCAGCCTAAATGATGCATTACTCATTCAAGTATTAGGTTGGTTTTGATAGAAAATCGCATATGCAAGTATACGTATTATTTCAAGTGATATAAAATATTGATTTCACATAGAACTATTACTAATCGAAACATTAATCACCAAATATTATTTTAAAACCTATCTAAGTTAACCGATAATAATTTTTTTAACTAATTTAAAAGTAAATAAAAATAAGTAATGCAAATTAAATCAAATAGACAATCAATAGTAAAACCCTAGGATTACAATTTCATCTAATGTGTTAGCTAATCGATCCATCTCTACTCAATTTATCCTAATAGAGTTGATTATTAATCTGAGGAACTAAAATTCCCTTAATTCCTGTGCCAATAATGTAGACTAAGTTGATTAAAAACTGCCTTAATTATGGCTTCTCAAGGTAATCAAGTATATTCCTATCCTAATTACGAATCACGAATTGACCTATCTTATTAAGATCAAGAGTTACTTATTCTAGACCTAAAACAAAAAGTCATATTCTATTATTTCTTTATATTTTGTCAAACTAATAGGTGGCCAAACTATTGTCAAAGAATTACAAGAATAAATAAATAATCTAAGCTCTATCAAAAATAAAAATAGATGAAAATAGATAACATTCAATTAACTAATTAAGCATGAAACCCATTATAACCATAGAAAAGAGATTTAGTACATGGAAAAATTGGAAAACATCTTAAAGTTAACAAAATAACTAGACATAATAAAAAGAAAACAAGAAGGAAAAATGATGGAGAAACCCCATCTTCTCAATGGAATTCGTCGATTCTTGGTGCGTGAAAAACTTAGGCGACTCCATTTTTTTATCCTCTTCTTTTTCTCTTTTATAACCCTTAAAAATCGTAACTTTTAAAAAACTATTAGGTATATGCATTGCTCCAACAGAAATTCCCGTTGGGCAAAGACATAAATCTGCTTATGTCAAGCTATTCTTTTCCATGCTTTTTCGGACCTACATTGGATGAGAGCACATCGAAAGTTAGCTTGATTTAACACTATAAATATATAATTAACTTAAAATATCAATGAAATAAATTTCCTAAAATCTAACAAAATTAAATTATAAGCAAACTAAAAATCCTAAAATCCTACTAAAATAAAGAACAAATATCCATTAGAAATTTCAATTTAAAGGCATAATGATAAATTTAACCCTTAACATTCTCATTTCTTGTTAATTTTATTTTATTTTATTTTAGCTAAATTTGACTGTTAATCTTCTAAAAAAGTCAAAATATTTTTGTAGAGACCTTTAATTGTCCAAAACACTGATACTGTATTATCAGTTCTAACATTTATTCGGATTGATGTTGGAACATTTGTTTCATTCATTGTTCGAACATCTTGTTCGACAAACTAATAAGATAATAGTTTGAACATCTATTTAGGACACTATTTGTAGGTTAAGGTTGACGTTTCTAACTTAGGTTCTCCATATCATGTTTCTCATACTCTAGTTGTGTTGTTAGTCTTCCTTCAAGTTGCTGATCGATATTAAGAGAGGTGGAGAACGGATGACAATTCTTATTTTAAGCTTTGTTCTTACAATTTTATTTGACGACCAATCGAACTGTTTTATTCGAATATAAATATCTTATTTGAAATTTAAAATGAAAGGTTTTATCTTAGATAATGCTTCAATTCAAATACTATTTTTGTCTACTCAAAGTTGCTTGGAGAAATTGTCATATTTTGCCTATAAATATGCAGCACCTATCAAGTGTCGATGACATCTTTTGGGAGTGCATTTGCTTAAGTTTCTTGTGTACTTGTTGCTAGCATTCATTTTGTATTTAGCACTCTTTATATTCGTTTTCTTGCAGAGTTGAAAATTGTTGTAAGTGAGGTGGATTGGGTGAGTGGTAGCTTGTGCTTTAGTCAATAGGTTTATAGATCGATTGTTGAATAAATTATTCACTGAGGAAGACTTTGCAATACAAAATTGTTATCCAAACTGCATTAACAAAGTTTGTCTGCTTATTCCCCTTTTTGTTCCAAATTGTGTTTAAATATCAATTAGGACATTAAGTTAAAACAGTATGCAAACTTGTTCATTTCAATTGCTATCAGAGTGAGCTTCAAGAGTTACTTGAAGACGATCCTTTGTACAATTTGCAACCATAGAATCTATGAAAAAAAGTTCCTTCTCTCAAGCTCCAATACTTGTTGGATCCTCAAACTATGCTTATTGGAAAGCTCAAATCAAGGCTTTCATAATGCTAGTTGATGAAGCTACAAGGAAAGTTGTTGAGGAAGGTTGGACTTGAGGTCACTAAATCTAATGGGACAACAAAGGCTAAAGAGAGAAAAAAAAAAGTATAAAACTGATGAGAGAAGAGCAGCTCAAGGAAACTCCAAAGCTTTATATGCTATATTTAGTGGAGCGAGCAATTCAAAATAATTTCCACTTGTGGAGCGACAAAAGAAGCATGGACTATCCTACCCAACCAACACAAGGGAAATGCAGCTATTCGAATGTCTACATTACAAATTTTGACTACCAAGCTCAAAAATTTGAAAATGAATGAATATTTATATTTATTATTTTATTAAAAATAAATTTTAAGTAATTTTTCTAACCGGGTTGGTCTCGAGTTGACTCATAATACCAATTCACTCTAGTATATTGTAATTAAAATCCCTTGCTAAGTTGGTCTCACAAGTTAATCAACATTAACGCAGTTGAAAAATGTCTAAAACGTTATTTTTTTAACCACCAAATTATATTATTATAAGAGTGTCTTTATTTATATAAAGAACACATATAGTGGGACTTGAATATAAAATACTACGAGCTTTTAATACTACATTTGATAGGAGTATTATTTTCTCAACACGGTTTAGCATGCGAGTTAACAATAAACTAACTTCACTTGTTAATTTTTAGCCACTTACATTACTTATTTTGACAAAGAAAAAGAAATATTTTTATTTATTTTAAATATACATTATTTTTATTAGAGCCTTACTCGTTATTTTATTCGCAATTTAAATTTATACTAATTATTTTTTACGTTATAATAGCTTTTTTAATACTTATCTAATAAATAAACTTTTCATTATATTAATGCACTATATTACCAAATTACCAAATGAAGCATTAAAACTTTAATTTTATTATCAATGAGAAAATTCAAATTTAAACTTTAGAGGCGATATTGTTGTGAGAGACAGTCATGAACTCCGAGTATAGATTATAAAACGGACATGCATATATTGTAAAACGAACCTAACTATATTAAAAAAAAAAAAGCAACTTCACCATTTTAAGAATTTTTTTTTTTATTTTCACGTGATTTTTTTCACTAGGTGTCTCTAAATAGTGTAATACATGTAATGGTGAATGTGCTATTTAAGTTAAAGCCCGTTTTTCTGCTCAGTATATTGAGCCTCCAAGCGACCCATCAATTTGTTCTAATTGGCCTTCTCAAATAACCCAATGCCCAAAAAAGGAAAGAAAATATATTAATATAATAATTCATACCAACAATTATATATTGCGGCGGACTTTAATTTAAATAGGTTCTTCCGTGAAAAGGGTCAGAATGAGGAAATAGGATGATCCCGATTTATCAGGGCTATCCAATAATTTCAATCTTTAAATTGAAAGTTCGTTCATAATGTAAGACTTATCTGATCTTTTCAATTGTTAGAATTGTTTTTTCTTGAATCACTCGTAAATTTTTCTAGGACAGTATTAAGGATCTCATCGAAAACTTACAGCAGATTGCCAAACAAAGGCTAAGAGAAAAAAGAGAACATGTGTTACTGGCATAAAATCTACGATTGGATTTAAAAAAGCATAGGCCTCGGGCAGTTTGGCGAATAAAAAACTACTCGAAAAAAGGGCAAAATTAAAACAGATACAGATCAAATTAAAGATATTAAGCATAACAAAATTTTATTCTTGGAGATAATTTTGACTGAATTATTAATTTGTCTTTTGATATAAGGAAAAAAATGAAGAAAGGAAAATAAGGCAAACTAAACAATACTTCTTTGAACTCACCCAATCAAAAAGCCTTTAATTCTTACAAGAGAATAGAATATATCTATATTATGTATAATGCTTTTGATTAAGTTCGTGTCACTCATCAATTGGATTTCAATTTAGTTGCGAATTTACCCAAAATCAATTTATTTTACAAAGCAATAAAATATTATTTCGATAGTGATTTATTTATTTTCATATTTTCATAAATCTAAAAAATCATATGATGTGTTGAGATTTGTATTCAAAACACCTTAATATTCACTTTCTCAACGTTACTATTCCAACCAAAATCATGTTTAGTTTTTATGTTAATTTTAAATTACGTAATTATTTTCATCAAGGTTGTTTGAACTGGACCGGCCATTCGAGCCGAGGTACCATTCAAAAAAAGGGCATTGAAACAATTGACTTGAAAAACAATATAGATTGGGTGAACTAGATTTTTAATATTTTTTAATCGAATTGGATGGACTAATTGAACCAATTAGATTAACGAATCGATAACTTGACTGGTTCAATTACCGGTCTGATTCTGAAAATCTTTATTTTTATTCACACAACAACAGATGTGCCATAATCTAGTTTTTATTAAATTATGAGTGAAAATTTTATATATCAAATATATTTATTAAACATTAAATGATACAGGGATTGAAATAGTAAAGTTGATAATTTAATATTTATGCAACAAATATAGAATTTAAAATATAATTTTTCCATCTATAGTCTTTTATTAATATATAAAAATATAAAAAAATAAAAATACCCTCGTACTGTTATAAATTACTTAATAAAAATATATTTTTTAGTTTTTTTCAACAGTTGATTTATGATATTAATTTTATTGAAGGTTTTAAGTATAATATAGATATTATAATCGAATTTAAAAAATTACATGAATGAAGTGTAAGTTTCATAAGTTTGGTAAGTTTTATATAAATGAAGTGTTAACCCGCTTATTTCTTATTCCCACCAACTTTCTCATCCTTCTTTTTTTTATTTTATTTTATTCCCTCAATGCATTTTTTTAATTTTTTTAGTTTGTATATCTATCTTATGGACATCTTTATTATTTGTATAGGTTGTAATGAAGAGATGTTGGCGTCTTTATCATTAAACCTCTATCAGCCACCAACAGTTTCTCTTGAAAAGTGGATTGATCATAGATACTTGAATGGTAGTTTATCATTGGCTTTTTGATATGTATTTTTTTAGAGAGTTTTTCGAAATAATAAATAATTTTACGAGTCAGTTTGGACCAGTGTTATCTTTAAGTTTTATGTGTTTTTTTATTTATTTGTTTCACATTGTTTAATAAGACTTCCTTTTTTTTAGGAAAATGGTTAAAGTTTTTTTTTTTGTCTTGTAGTCATGTTTTTGCAAGTGATCGATGCTTGATTCTTTTGTTGATTATTTCTATTGCTTTTGACCTTTTGGGACTAGTTCACCTATCATGATAAGCTATTTGCAATCACCTCATATAAGTCATGCTTTAGTCATGATAAAGTCGATTATCAATATGCTGCAATGTTTTATTATTGCTGAGGTTGAAGTCTTTGTAGTATCCGTTGGTCTTTCCCTTTATCACTAATGATGGGTGTTATTTTGTTTATTTTCAGGTTATATGATCAAATTCATGGAAGGAATTGATTAAATTATTTCAATAAAAAATAAAATGAAAGCTGAACTAAGCTAAAAAGAGAAAATACATAAAAGAAAAAAAAATTGAAACAATAAACTTTTTAGAACAAAAATGCAGACTTTTTTTTGCCAGACCAAAATGAAAACGTTAGTTACTAATGAAAATACATGAAAAAGAGAGAGAAGAAGCGATTATAGAGAGATTGATTTATAGACAACACCATAAAATTCATGTTTTATTCATATAAATTATACATCACATGTTCATTATGACCGGGTCTAAGTATGATATTAATATATTTTATATTTATCTAAATTTAGTTTAACCCAAAATAAGGGCTTAAAAATTTATCCAAACTCGTTCATATTTATAAAAGATTAATCTAAACCCATTTTAGACCAGACCATATTATATTTTAACTTTTAAAAAAGATATTTATATTATTTTAATTTTATACTTTTTATTTATTTATTAAATTTTTTATATAGTCATCTTAACATTATTTTAATTTTTACATTAGAATAGTATTATATATTTAATATATATTTATTTATTAATGTGTTCTAAATTACATAGTATATAAAAATAACATAATATAAAATATTATAAACTTAAAAATGAGTCAAATCGGAATTAGATATTAAATGTTTAAGCTCAAGCCTGACTCATATCTTAAATAGGCTTAATTTTTTTTGTTTAGACCTATTTTTGAGCTTAATATTTTTATTTAAATCTTCTTAAATTTTAAACGAATTTTTAAACTTGTAAAAATAACCTAATAAATAACAAAGGTGGTATTATTTTGTGATATTACGTAATGCTCATGGGATTTGCAGTGTATTATTTAATACCGATGGCATCAGCAGCACTACAGTATGTAACATCTTACAGCACTGCAACAAGTAAACCCGCTAATTCCATACCCGTGCAAAAAAATGCCGGTAAATCCATCCGGTTGCAGGTTAATAACAAAAATAAAGCAAAAAGGTTTAAAATGCCTTTCACACATCACCATTCCCCAAACGGCAATCAAAACTATCTCATTACAGCGATTCGCTCTCAAGCAAAAAAAAAAAAAAAAAAAAAAAAAAAAGCAAATGCAGCTTCTTACTGTCTCTAATCTCCTCCGAAGAGAGAACTGAGAGGTGATTTTTCTTTTATAAATTATGTTTTTATTTTGTTTGTTGTAAAGAATCTCTGATCATTTTGATTTTAATGTTAGGATTGAAGAATTCTTGAACGATTCGTTGAAACTGCGAAAGAAAACTGAATTCCAGAAGAATAATGCTAACGTGTATAGCTCGTTCTAAACAACCCGGTGATGACTCACCGAGTCAACTCGAGGAAACTGACTCTTCCGCTACTTCTAGCGCTAAGCAGAACCAGGCCATCAAGTCCCTCACTTCTCAGGTAATTTAACTCTGTGAAGTTTACGAAGTCAATGATTTTGAATTCCTTGATCTGTGTTTCCTTTTAACGATAGTTTTTTTTTTTTTTTTGTGTGTGTGTGTGTGTGTGTGTGTGATTTAGTTGAAGGACATGGCGCTAAAGGCGTCGGGGGTGTACAGGCATTGCAACCCTTGCACGGCGCAGAGCCGGTTGAGAAACTTCGGCGAATCAGACGCTGAGTCGGACAGGTCCAAGTGGTCGTATCGCAGGACGGGGAGTTCGAGCTCAACGACGCCGAGGGCGTGGGGAAAGGATATGGAAGCAAGGTTGAAAGGGATATCTATATCGAGTTCGAGCGAAGAAGCGACGCCGAAATCGGCGAGTGGACGCCGAATCCAATCGGTCGTGTTCGTAGAAGAAAGTGAGCCTAAAGAATGGGAGGCTCAGGTGGAGCCCGGCGTGCTTATTACCTTCGTTTCGCTCCCTCACGGTGGCAACGATCTCAAGCGGATACGGTTCAGGTGCGCGCCCTACTTTTTCTTTTCTTTCTGTTTTTGCAGAATTCGACTTGCATTTTCGGAGACTAGCAAAAATATTTGAATTTAAAAGTTAATATTAATTTTAGATATTTATTATTTAAATTTGTTATATTCATTAATCTAAATTGTTTTATTTTTATAATGACAAATTTAGCTGAATGTTTTAATCTTTAATTTTTTAAAGTTAAATATTACTTTTAATTTATAAAAAAAGTGAAATTATTTTTTAGCGAAAATAATTACTAAAATATTAATTTTTAACGTGTTGTTGATGTGACAACTCGTTTATATACACATCATGTTAACATAACATCATTTGTTATATATGTCATGTCAACAGAGGCGATTCTAGGGGCTGGCATGGGCCTCGGCTCCCCCTAAAATAAAAAATTTTTATTTAGGTCCTTTAAATTTTTTAAAATTTTAAATTGGTAAAGATAAAATTATAGTTTGGCCTCCTAAAATTATAAAAATTTAATTTAGTCCTTGAAAAATTATAAAGATATAGACTATAAAAAATTAAAATTTCATTGCGCCCCTGCATGTCAACAAATAATTCAAAAATTATAGAGATAAAAAATCAAAGTTAAAATTAAAAAATATAAAAAGTTCATAATTTTTTAAAAAAAAATTGGCATAGAGTATACGTGGATTATCATGCAGGCTTTTGTGTTTAAAATTTTAACATTTTAGCTAGTATTCTCATTAAAAAAAATTATATTGACTCTTTTTCAAAATGTTGATGGTCAAATTTAACTAAAAAAGGGGCCAAATTGATTAAAAATGTAAATGTTAAATCTTAAATTTGATATTATCCCTTTTATAAATAATAATTTTGAATATAAAATCTCAAATTCAAATAAAATTTTTAGATTTTAATATTTAATAAAATTGAATATCGTTTATAAAAAAAAAATTCAAATGTTGGTTTACCTAGAATGTTAATTTCATCGCATTTTATTCTAAAATATGAGCCAATGAAAACGTAATACGTAGCACGTTTATTTAGAAGTTGTCAAAAAAGAGAGAGATGAAATTAGTAATTTAAATAAAAACATAAAATTTAGAGGTCAATTTTGTAATTAAATCTTTTTATTTGACATTATTTCTTTTCTATAGCAGGATTTTTAGTCGTACGGTTTATAGTTATTTTAGAAATTTCATTTACTCTTTGGAAAATCACTTTAGAGAATGGATGGGCACGTCATCAGTCAGGTTTATATGTTTATTTTTTTTTCAAAGAATAATTGTTTTGTTTTTCTTGTTGTATTTATTAATTATTTTTCCAACCATTTTATTTTATTAATTGAGGCGATAGAAGTATGACTTAGAGGTTGTTTGGATGTCAATTTTGGATGCCTCCTGTTTTATTTTATTAGAGTTAATTGACACAATCTTTTATAAAGTGATCGAATTTTTAAAAGGAAAAAAAAAAGACTTTTCTTTTGTAAGGAGAAATTTTTATTTGCTTGATCATTGGCAGCCAATTTAAATAAAAAAATTAAATTTTATCACTAAAAATTTATAAAATTAATTATCATTTTTGTAAGACAAATTTATACATGATTCTTTTAGTCATGATATTTATAGAAATTAGGGTAAAGTAAAATCTGGATACTAATTCATTGTAAGTTTCAGTTAGGAATTTTCATGTAAATTTAGTCTTAGATTTTAAATTAATTAATATAATAATTTGAATAATATTTATTATATTTTCAATGAAATCTAAAAAATAAACGTATGAAATAATTACTCTTATTTTATTTTCCCTGACCTTTATCTGCCATTTTTCTTGTAATGTGTCATTGAGCCAAACATAGCCTTAAGTAACATTTTGTATAGAAAATGAAAGAAAATTTTAGGTGAGGGCCCCTATTGTGTAACAGTAGGTAGGTTGGCTTCACGCCTAATGAAAAGCAATACAGAAAAAGTCCAAAAGAAGAACTCATTGTGCCTTAGCAATGGTGTGTGGGACATGATTGATTGTGTTCAAAGCTTTTTCACTGTGGCTTTGTCTTCGTGTCGGATAAGCCTCTGTCTCTGCCTCTGTCTCTGCCTCTGCCCTTTCTTTTCATTTCAAACAAAACCAGGAAAAGAAAATTCCCATTTACGCCTGATTCTCCGTCGCCTTGTCTTCTCCCGACCCATGTTTTGCCATTTTCTTTTTCTTTAATTAATTAGGGAATATTTAAAAAGATATTTATTTTTATATTTATATATGATTTAAAATATTGCATATATAAATTTTAATATATTAATAATTTGGGTTATAACACATTCCCTTTAATCATTTGATGATTGCAATGTTTATTATATTGCTCATTGTTAGGTTTTCAAGTCATTAAACATAGTATTATCATTGTCAAATTAGGACTTCATTTCCAAGGACATGAATTATTATTATTATTTTTATAGTTTTGATCTATGTTTTTTCGGTTCTTTATCTTTTATGAAATATTCGTGTTGGACATATATTTGAACATAAAAATGGGGATATGATTCTTCAAAAGACTGTCTAAATATATGAAAATTCTTGAAAAAATTGAACCTACTCATGTCAGACTTGCATCCGGATCTGACACTAACACTCACGCTTTTAGCACAGAACGTGAACCACTAATTTCTGATTTCTGGTATTCTAATCTCGTGAACATCAGGAGTGTGCTGAAATGTAGTTTATTTTCTTTGACTAGTCGGGAAATGTTTAACAAATGGCAAGCTCAAAGATGGTGGGCTGAGAACTATGACAGGGTCATGGAACTTTACAATGTTCAGAGGCTTCACCGCCAGGCATTTCCACTACCAACACCCCCAAGGTCTGAAGATGAGGCAAGTTTTTAGCCTGTTGCCAGCTTAAACATAATGAACTGCATCTACTTCATGGTACTTCATGCCCTTTGCTAATACTGTCATGAACTGAAGTTAGTATGTTGCGTGTATCTCAAGACGTCTGGTAATTCATGTATTACAGTCCTGTTCTTATATTTTTCCATGCCATAATCATGTTTAAGACATCTAGCCATGTCATATAATTGTGTTATATCCAGCATTGACAGGTAATGTGTTTTTTCAATTCCTTACAGAGCTCGAAAATGGAATCGGCAGAAGAAAGCCCTGTAACACCACCATTGACCAAAGAACGCTTACCTCGTAATTTATATCGTCCAGCAGGGATGGGGATGGGCTACTCATCCTCAGATTCACTTGATCAGCACCCAATGCAGGCCAGGCATTATTGTGACTCTGGTCTTACTTCAACCCCAAAAGTTTCTAGCATTAGTGGTGCCAAGACAGAGATATCATCAATGGATGCCTCTATGAGGAGTAGCTCATCGAGAGAGGCTGATCAGTCCGGGGAGCTATCTATCAGTAACGCCAGTGATCTCGAGACTGAGTGGGTTGAACAAGATGAACCAGGCGTTTACATTACAATCAGAGCCTTGCCAGGAGGCAAAAGGGAGCTTAGGCGAGTTAGATTCAGGTATGGTTCAATGAACAAACCTTTAACTTCAGTTTGTTTGCCAAAAAACAATTAATATATACCAGATCATTATTACTGATAGAGAAATGTGTTCTTTGCACCTAATCTTAGGAAACTTGCAATATCTCAAAGTGGTAGAAGTACACTGTTTCGCACTCTTCGTATTTGTAATTCAACACTCATGTTTAATGCACATCCGGACATGGATATAGGAATATGACCCACCAAATACATCTAAAAATGTCAAGTAACATAGGGAGAAGTATCATGTTGTAGATAAATCCTTGCAGTCGCTGCAAATGCATCTTACAAGCTGCAACTACCTAAAATTAAATTTAGATTAGTTCATATGCCTCAAATTGGTCACCCCTAGGTTCAATAGCAATCATTGTTAGTTGAAATCCAGGTTTTAACTTGCCCTCTCCTTTTCAGTGCCTAGCATAGTCTATAGTTTTCATTTGCACTGCCGTAATGATTGTTTCATATCAAATTATAAGGCCTTAAATCAGCTATCAATTAATGCTAATTATAGTGTTCTATTTTATGCATCGTCATCATGGGCAGTGTCTTTATGCTTTGGTTGAATTATATTAGAAATCTTTACTTGTTTTGATGAGTTCAATATTCCCCATATCGGATACATTCTATTTTTAAAAAAAATTTATACATTTGAAGGTATATCTTCATAATCATATCTAGGTATATAGTATACAGGTAGTTAATTTCCTGTTTCTGTTAGGTTGAGTAGTAAGGAGTTTGATGTTGTTTATGCAAAGTCTAATGTTCAAATCTTATGGACAGAGAAACAACATTGAAAGAACTTTCTCCCATCAAGGTCTGACTCAGCTCGACTCTAAATTTAGCCGAGACTCATTGTGACTATTGGGCACCTGATCTAAAGAAAGATAAAATTTAGGATACATAGACATTAAAGGCTCACTAGGATTGCTCTGAAAAGCCAATTGTCTCCTAGATTTGACTTCATTTTTAGGTTGATACATCCAAGTCAATGCTAAAATTAAAGTCCACCTTAGAAACAATTATCATTAGAATTACCAACCATCATAAACAGATTCATTAGCCATACATCATTTGTTTTTAATTTTTTTATTGACAGCATCATCACTGTGAACCGCTTTCTTTTGACCAAATATTCCATTCCCATGCCAAGGCAACAAATCAACTTTAATTTCCATCAAAATTTATCTCATAATAATTAGCTTGATCCCTCACTTTTACAACCTCTAATCATGCAGCCGAGAAAGTTTCTTTTTTGGGTATAATCAAAATATTCTTCATGTCTATTCCACGGTTCATAAAAATTAATACTTTCGGGGTTGTGCAGCCGAGAAATATTTGGGGAAATGCATGCTAGACTGTGGTGGGAAGAGAACCGAGCCAGGATACATGAACAATACTTGTAATTTGACCAAATCAAATGAGGTTAGCCACACCAGCGACTAGCTTTTTCTTGTTTGTTTGTCTAAAATTGTGGGGTGTGTGTAAGTTTTTGTTCCTCTAATTTTCTACTTCTGCCATACTTGTTGAATCCCTTTCTACTCAGATATATAAGCAGGGGGATACTGTGTTTTGGGCACTGGTTGGTTCCTATTTGGGCAACTGAGTTTTTTTTTCTTTCTTTCTCTCTTTATTGTAGCTTAGAAGTAATGATGGTGGTGGTGGTGTTTTTTTTTTTTTTTTTTTGGGGGTTGTATTAACATGTCTTGGTGGATAAAGGGCACCTACTATATGTGTTTGGATGATGGTAAAAGACATGCAATGTGAATGTAAGAATGTTATTTATTTATTTTTGTTACTCATTTGGATCGGTATATAACATCTCAGTATGTGTTACAGATGAATATATTGTTTATAAAGTTATATGAAAATTATTAATTTTTCATTTATAGTTGAACTCCAAACAAATTATTTTATTTGCAGAGGCACATACCAATTATCATGTAATTTCACTAATTGGATTCTAATGTTTTGGGCTCATCTAATGGGCCCAAAATCAGCCCAAATAGCTTAAGAAGCAAACATGTCAAAAGGAAATGAGGGTTTGGGCCATTAGCCAATCACAGAAGTTTTCACCCAAAATTTTAACCTTAATGGGGATTGGACCAATAAGATAACCTTATCCACCCATTCCAACTTGAGAAGCTGCCACGTAAGACATAGATAGAGCTGTGAATGCCACGTGGCACATAAAAATCTCAATTTCCCACCCCTCCTCTCTAAAACACACATTTGCCAAGAAAAGGAAGGGATTTTTCTGGGGGGTTTAGACTTGTAGGGTGAGGACAGCAGAAAAAAAGAATCAATGGCTTACAGTTCAGCTGCTTCAATGGCTCTGCCCTTAGCTGGAGCTACTCAAAACAGGATGCCAAGTTCTGAGGCATTCTTTAAGCCACTCCCGGTGAAGCCATGGAGATCAATGGGCGCTGTTAAAAGACCCAACGGAAGGCTCCAAGTCAAGGCTGCTTCTTCTTCGTTCAAGGAAAAGGCGGTGACAGGGTTGACAGCAGCGGCGCTGACGACATCGATGATGATCCCAGAGGTGGCTCAAGCGGCTGATGGAGTCACCCCATCTCTCAAGAACTTCTTGCTCAGCATAGCGGCTGGTGGTGTGGTTCTGGTCGCCATTGTTGGAGCTGTAATTGGTGTGTCCAACTTCGACCCTGTCAAGCGGACCTGAGCTGAGCTCATATAATTCTCTCTCATGCTGTACATTTTTCTTTTAATGTTATCTGTTTAAGAATGTTTTCCAGTTATAAACTGCCGTAGCTGTATTTTGGTTGAGATCCTTTCAGCTTCTGAAATTTCTTTCTAATTTACGCTAATTTGGACCCTTGGGGGGTAAATGAGAAACAAAATTAAATCTTACTCAAGTTGGATTTAAAAAAACTCGAATTTACTTCCATTTCCAACTATCGATCGGGCTGAATTCGAGTTTAATATATGATTCCAACAATTTGTTCGAACAATTTGAGAGTGTAACCTGCGATCATATCCTCGTATTTATGTTAGGATATCATAAACATGCGTTGGATCCTACACATGTAATTTACATGTTAGAAAAGGGAAAAAAAAATAAATTGAAGAGTAAATCCATCGTGACTAAGGCATAATAATCTATTTTACTTTTCAATTTTATATAAAAGGTTATTTTAATTTTCTTTTTTTTTTAGCATTTAGATTTTTTACTTATTTAGCATTCCATGTGTATTCCATATTAGTAATTAAATATTTTTTAAAATTAACAAATATTAAAAAATATACTTTTAAATTTGTACTTTTTAAATAATTTTTATATTTTTTTTGAGTTTTTCAAATTTTAAAAATTAATTAATTATTGACATGGTATCCACCTAAATTGTCACGAAGATATCATATCAACAAAGTTAACTAGCGTTATCTTTTTAATCCATTTTCGAGCGACTAAACAAACATTGCAAATTTAAGAATTAAAGGAGATGAAAAATTAAATGAAAAATTTAAATTATTTTTTTATAAAATTGGAGGGCTATGCGATTTTTTAATACTCATTCGAATAAGTATAAAATTTTAATATCTTTATAATTTATAAATGATTATATTATATTTTTCATTATATTATATTAAAAATTAAAAATACTTTTTAAAATAGAGTATGTATTCATTTAAACCATATAATTGAGTTGAAATGGGATCCAACAGATTAATAATAAGTAATATTATTTAATTATTAATAACAAATAAAATCATATTAATCATATTTTTGTATAGTAATTTTTTTATTCGTTTGAACTATATAATTAAAAATATTAATTATTTATTAATAACATATATTATTTTAGATTAATTGCGGCTTAATAAATGTTGCAATATAACAATTAAAAACAGCATCACTAGTCAAATTTCAAGTTTATGTTTTTTTATCCATTTTTATAACAACAGTATCATCTAATTCATTAACAATGCATAATTTTGATATAATTATATAGTTTATTGATGACCGAAATTTGTAACATAAGTGAATGCGTTGATCAAGTAATAAAGTGATAACAAAGATACCATTCTCACGAGAGTCAAATTCTAAGTTGTTGAGTACTAACAAATCGGTTTTATCTAATTCATATAAATAAAAATAATTTATCGTTTCCACTAAAATTAAACTAAGCAAACTATAAAGATTTTACTAAACTAAAGCAATGAAAACTTTCGAAGTTTCTCAACTAATTTTATGGACTTGAAACTTTAACTTCACCTAAACTCTTCTGATATCTAGCTAAGTTAAACACCCTTCCCACTGGCTATGTTCCTATGTTAGGCAAATTGGGTGAAGTCGCTAAGAACAAACTTATTGAATTGATTACGGCATTAGGTATTGCAAATTAATTTGTTCGTCAGTATTACTTAAGTTAATCCTAATCAGTTTAGATCTCAACTCTAACTTTTTTTTAAAAAAATAAATCAAGGTTATCAAAATTAATACAACTTGTTGATTAGACAAACAGATTAAATAAGCACAAGGTTGAATAATTCAAGGATCAAAACATTGAATAGAAAATAAATTAGTTAACTCAGAAATAGGATCCATCATTATTAAAAAGATAGAATTTAAAAAGATAACAAACTTACATCCATAAAAAAAAACCAGTGGGGATAAGAAGGGCCTTGGGCCCCCTTGGATAAAATGGACATTTGCAGTTTAAGTTCACTTACTATTTAGTATTACAAATTAATGTTTTTTGTATAAAAAATTTAAGTTTGGCCCTCAACAATTTATATTATTATCCTTAGCTGCCGAACCAAAATTTCATGGCTTTGCCCCTGATAAAAAGTAAAAAGAAAATAATACGGAGAGAAAATGGTTAAAGAATTTATGCTGAGCTCTTTGGATTTTAGTTTTCTTACCAATGCAAATTTGAAATTTCCTTTAGTGCGAGAGAGTATTTCTTTAGCTCCCAAGTGATTTATTCCTCTTTTCCTCCTCTTTTGTTCTTAAATTTTGTTATCCCTGTTTTTAGGGTTTATACTCGCATCACTCCATTGCACGTAGAAGTTGCGGTGGAGCGAACTACTTGCTGTCAAAATTTCTAAATTGAAGAGCTTACTCCACCGCACTGAATTATATCTGGTAGAGCAGAAGACTTCTCTTTGCCACTTTTTTCTTTGTACTCCAAGTCTTCACTTCTTCATTTGATGCCTATAATTGAAAAAAAAAAATAGCAAGTAAACTCAAACCACCTTTAAAAATGATCAAAATTGAACAAAATTCAAATAAAATATAATGTAAACTGACATAAATGCTAAAATTACCTCCTAAAATATTATGAAAACTATATTAAAATAACTTTAAATATGAGAGTTATCGTTTATTCATCATTCTTCAATTGACTTATTGTGTTTTGTCTGTCGCACGTATTAAAAAGTTTTATTAGATACTTATGGAACACACCAGGCTAAACATGCCAAAACTATATATACAAATCTATGACCAAAAACTTAAACCTTAAACCGAAACTATCAAAATCTTATTTATCATAACCAACTGGATTTGTACATGTTGATTAGTATCCACATATTCTGCAAGGTAACCAAACCAAATTTAGGGAACAAGAATTCATATGGACAACACATTTCTTTCATTATTGAATCAAAAGCAATTTGGAGAACTAAGCAATTTGGAGAACTAAAAGTTCACTGAATAAAAAAAATCCCTATTAAATCCATTGTCGAAATTGGATCTCCATGGTAAATTTTTTTAGGTTGTAATTAGGGTATTCACCGTTGACAGAAGTGACTAATCTCCTCGTTGTATGTGCTCTCTAAAAAGATAAATGGCTGGTTATAAAATATGCTCTATTCCTATGAACAAGGATTGCACCCCCACCACATAATTAAAAGATGAGATGAGCAACCACCATACCACAGCTCATGATTACTTCATGGTATATAATTTGGTAAAGTGCAAAAGTTAGTATAATATTTTAAGAAAATGAATAGTAGGATTTGATTAGGTTTGGTGAAAATAACAAGTAAGCCCTTTTACTATAGGGATCGATTCAAATTGGTCCTTCTACTATTAATCGAAGAAATTTAAATAATGTTTTGATAAAAAAAAGTTAGATTTAAACAGAGTTAACATTTATTGTTTAAAAAATTACATGAAAATCATTTTTCTATTTGCAGTTCAGCTCCAAAAAAAAATATTTTATTTACAGAATCATAAATGCTTTAAAGATATTTACTTTGTTAAATAATAAATGTTAACTTTATTAAATAGAGGAGAAAACTAATTTAAACTTATCCACAAACCGTATACTTTCACCAATCGGATCTAATATAATTTCGTCTTCTAATTTTCTTTAGTATAATGATGGTTCGAACTCAGATTATTCCGGAAAAAGATAACATGTAAGTTTTCTCATATTAATGTTTTAAAGTCTAACATTAGCCTAATAAAATAGTATTTGATAAAGTTGCTATTGGGTCCAAAATGAACCCAAATAGCTTAAGAACCACACAAGTCAAGAAGAAATCAGTGTTTTGGCCAATTAGGGTGCCACTCAATGGCCATTAGCCAATCAATAGAAGTTATCCCAGTATCCCACCCAAATTTCAACCTCAATGGAAGATAACCTTATCCACCAATTCTAACTGGAGAAGCTGCCACGTAAGACAGATAGATTTGTGAATGCCACGTGGCACCAGAAAATCTCAATTTCCCACCTCTCTTTTATTCTTCCCTTATCCCTCCTCTAAAAAACACACACATTTGCAGCAAAAACAAAAGGAGGAAGATTTTTTTTTTTTTTTGGGGGGGGGGGGGGTGGGGTTTAGACTTACGGTGTGAAGACTGAAGAGAGCAAGCAAAAAAGAAAAAAGGAACCGATGGCTTCCACTTCAGCTGCTTCAATGGCTCTGCCCTTAGCTGGAGCTACCCAAAACAGGATGCCAAGCTCTGAGGCATTCTTTAAGCCACTTCCGGTGAAGCCATGGAGGGCAATGGGCGGTGTTAAAAGACCCAACGGAAAGCTCCAAGTCAAGGCTGGTGCTTCCTCGTTCAAGGAAAAGGCGGTGACGGGGTTGACAGCAGCAGCGCTGACGACATCGATGATGATTCCAGAGGTGGCTCAAGCGGCTGATGGAGTCACCCCATCTCTCAAGAACTTCTTGCTCAGCATAGCGGCTGGGGGTGTGGTTCTGGTCGCCATTGTTGGAGCTGTGATTGGCGTGTCCAACTTCGACCCTGTCAAGCGGACCTGAGCTGAGCTCATATTGTTCTCTCATATGCTGTACATCTTTTTTCTTATGTTATCTGTTCAATAATGTTTTTGCAGCTATAAACTACCGTAGCTGTACTTTGGCTGAGACCCTGTCAACTTGTGAAATTTCAATCTTGTGAAGTGTAGGGTAGTACAGGAATGCATCAGATACAAATATTTGTATTTTTTTTTTTATCGAGCTTTTGCCTGTATTCCAAGGTAAAGGTTGCTGTCATATTCTTGTATCCATTTTTGGATATAATGGAGACATAGTTATACATTGAAGATATGTATGTACACTTCTTTATTTCAATTTTTTTTGCATGTATATAGGAGGTCATTGGTCGCATCGTATCCTTATCTTTTGTGTTTAGATATCATGAATATACATTGGATCCTGGAGTAGTGCAGCGCACAGCTCGCACGCCACGGCGCTCCTGGGCGATGAAACCCGCACTGTGGCCTGCTGCCTCAACTCCGAAACGCCCTGACTTCTATTTTCATGCGCGTGCGGTTTTGTCTGGTTTATTATTATTATTATTATTATTATTATTATTATTATAGTGTTTCTTAAAATCTAATCTTTTTATGATGTCGAAAACTATACCAAAAAAACATGCATACGATCAGTAATGTTATTTTTTATCAATTGAATTACACGAGAGAGAGAAAACAATTTTGAAAATCAATTTATATATATAGTGTAGCACAATTTGACTCTAATACCATTGTTGAAAAAAAAAATTGCACAAGAAAATTTTGAACTTTTTCATAAAATCCAACTATATAGTAATAAATTTCATCAAATACATGTATTATTAAGCTAAGGAGATATGTCAAATCCTAGATCCAGCACAAGAGTGGTAGCATTTTGGTTTAGTTTGTAATTAAGCGAGATTCATTATAGAGCCAAACTAGACTTAATCATGTGTCGGGTCACAAGTTTAAGCTCGAAGGTCTGTCCGAAAAATGGGAAGGCTTAAGCAAAAATATAGACTTGAAAAATGGACCGAGCTTCGAGAAAGATTATTTGCCCGAGTTTGGCCCAACCCAGTCCGAATTAGTTGTATTGTTATTGTTTTGTTACTATTTTGCTGTCATTTTACTATTATATTGATACTATTTTGTTATTATTGTTTGGGTATTGTATAACTCTTTTTTTTCTTTGAATGTAGTTTCAATTTGTTGAAAAACATTTATTTTAATTTTTTTAGTGTATTTGATATATTATATTTTTTAAATTTATTTTTATGGGTCGGCCGGGTCAAGCTCAGATTTAGTATTTTTAACTTGGGTCGGGCTTAGACAAAATTTAAGCTCAATTTTTTTAGGCTGGCTCAGGCCTAGAAAACGGACCTAAAATTTTGTATCGACCCCAACTAGACATAATCAGTTCTAGGCCTAACGCATCAACTGGGACAATTTCTTTGCCCTTTGAAGAAGTTAGAGCAAGTACAGAAGCATTGTCAGTAGAATTTAACCACCCCTCAATAGAGATGGCAATGTCAACATCAATAATTTCCATTTCAAAAGAGCTACTTTAAACATATCCATGACCATATACACTATTCAAAGGCAAGGCTTCGTTTTGTGGCAGAAGAATAAGGCCTTTATCTTCTCTTTTTAATCATCTGGTAATCTGGTTTTCAGAAGTGCCATTTGCAACTAATGAAAGCCATTGATTAGATTCTCTTCGAAATCAGGAGGACTTTATCTGTACCATAGGAAGAATTGCCAGGGAATTGCAGAATGGAATTGGGACTGAGAGATTTTTTTTTTTTTTTTTGGGGCATCAAGAACAGGTTCTTCAAAATTAACATATTGTAACACAAGAACTTAATTTATCATAACCAATTGGAACTATATAAGAATCTATGGCATAAAACTTTGGTATTGGACTGAAATTATCGAAACCTTGTTGATCATAACCAACTGGATTTATACTTGTTCATCGGTATCGAAGGATTCTTCAAGGCAACTAATCTTGAGGAATGAGAGTTCATAGGGACAAGAGTTCTTTCAATGTTGAATCAAATTCAACTTGGACCACTAAAAGTTTATATATAAAATTGTTATGAGATATCCAATCGTCAACTCAAAACCCGAATATAGCTCAGACTACTGACCGTGACCCGAGTTTGGACCTCACCAGGTGGAGTCATTGAGGGGCTCGCGGGGAGAGCTCGCGAACTCAGTTCGCACATCCCCAGGTGGAGTCGTTGAGGGGCTCGCGGGGAGAGCTAGCGAGCTCAATTCGCACATCCCCAGGTGTTCGTGAGCACATGGTACGAAGTCAAACGAATGAACCGACAAGGACCCGAACCAGCAAACACGTGTTAAGTCTAGGATAGCATATGTGTCGACATGCAAGGAGCCTATCTAGAATGTCAATTCCATAAACAGTAACCATATCATATAAATAACCCAATTCTCCCCACTAAGATAATACATTAGAAACACTCAACAAAAACAAATGGGGATCCCTGTTAGAATCATTGCCAAAATTAGATCTCTAAGGTATCTGTTGTAACAATGTTTGAATGAAATATGTCAAGTGTAAATGTTAATAGAATAATTGAAAATAAATGGTAAATTTAATTAGATTTGGTGAAAGTAATTAGCAAGTCCGAATTAATTTAAGTTAATCCTTTACTATTAAATGAATTAAATGAATTAATTTAGTTCAGCTCCAACACTTGACCGGTCAAAGATGATCAACCCACACCATGAGATTGAGAGGCAGGGACAGTGTGTTTTTGGTATTGTATGTGGAAAATAAATTTCAGTAAGGTGTGAGTTAAAAATTATATAAAAATTAAATTTTATTCACATTTTTAACTCTAAACAAAATATTTTATTTGCAAAATTATAAATGCTTAAAAAAATAAACTTCATTTTAAATTGACTATTTTTGCTAGAAGTGAATCTGATTCTAACGTTTTAAAGTCTATCATTAGCCCAATAAAGCTGCCATTCGCCAATCTAATGGGTCCAGAATCAGCCCAAATAGCTTAAGAACCACTTAAGTCACAAAGAAATCAGACTTTCGGCCAATCAATAAAAGTTCTCACACCCAAATTTCAACCTCACTGGGAGATAACCTTATCCACCAATTCCAACTTGAGAGTCTGCCACGTAGGACATAGATAGATTTGTGGACGCCACGTGGCATCTGAAAATCTCAATTTCCCACCTCTCATTTCTTCTCCCCATACCCCTCACCTCTCAAAAACACACAATTGCAACCAAACAAAAAGAGGATAATTTTTTTGGTTTTTAGACTTGCAGGGTGAAGAGAGCAAGCAAAAAGGAAAGAATCAATGGCATCCACTTCAGCTGCTTCAATGGCTCTGCCATTAGCTGGAGCTACCCAAAACAGGGTGCCAAGCTCTGAGGCATTCTTTAAGCCACTTCCGGTGAAGCCATGGAGGGCAATGGGCGGTGTTAAAAGACCCAACGGAAGGCTCCAAGTCAAGGCTGGTGCTTCTTCGTTCAAGGAAAAGGCGGTGACGGGGTTGACAGCGGCAGCACTGACGACATCGATGATGATGCCAGAGGTGGCTCAAGCGGCTGATGGAGTCACCCCATCTCTCAAGAACTTCTTGCTCAGCATAGCGGCCGGGGGTGTGGTTCTGGTCGCCATTGTTGGAGCTGTAATTGGTGTGTCCAACTTCGACCCTGTCAAGCGGAGCTGAGCTCATATAATTCTCTCTCATGCTGTACATCTATTTTTCTCATCTTCCCTGTTTAATAATGTTTTCAGTAACGAACTTCTGGATGTATTTTGGCTGAGACCCTGTCAACTTCTGAAATTTCTACCTTTTTATTTACGCTACTTTCGAGGAGATACCGACGCTGCAACAACTCGTGAAAAGCTTTTCAAGTAAAATTTGAATTTCATTTATATATAATTATATTATTACTCTTAAGATATATTATTGATCTTAACCTTAATCATTAGTCTGAGCTTGAATATATACAAATTTAATTGAGTTCAAACTTGATTATAAAAATTAAAACCAAGTAACCAAGTAACTCTATTTCAAGTTGAACTCGAGCTTAAATATTTAATCGAGCTCAACCAAGTAACGAGCTCCGAATTTCAAACTAAACTCGAACTCAAAAATTGCCAGTATCAAGATTATACCTCTAAATGCACCCTAGTGCCAGACAAAAAAAATTACTCCCACAAAAAACTCGAACGTGAATGTTGGATAATACAAATATGCATCCGACACAAAATTATGTTTTTTTTTTTCTAAAATTTTGCATGTAGTCAAAAGGTTCCTTTTCAATTCACATATCCATCTTCGGATATCATGCTTACACGTTGTGAGTGTGAGATATAAGTATATCGAAGTTGCCAATACCATCATATCCTCTTAATCGTGTTTAGATATCATGAATATGCATGACTATATATGGTTGATCTTAGTATAAACTATCAACCTCCATATTGGCATAGCAAATTTATGCAATTTAACTACGCATACTATATTCACCTTAGCAACCATAAACAGTAAGTAAAAACTTGCCTGCTAGAGTGTCAAATTGGGATATATATCTTACACGAGTATACTTAAATTTGAAACAGGAATCATATATCTTGAAGATTATCTTTATGTTAATTCATCAGCAATGTAAACAAAAGACTGAATGGTGACAACTTGCAAATGTCACCATAGATTTAAAGCTCGATGTATCAAACTAAGAATTCTGAAGCGGTAAACATGCACTAAAATGTTAATGCCAAAGATCAAGAATATGCAGAATTATAGCCGCTATACAATCTTGAAAGGCCTCTATCAATCTGAATCACTAAAAGCAATTATGTAAACCGATGATGCCTAAGAAATGTTAAAGAACTACGTTGAACCAAAGCTACAGCTCCTAAATTCACTACTTAAAGTTCAGAATTGTTTTCTATTCGGCAATTTCTTTGTAACCATATCGAGAAGGTACCTGCTTTCTGCAGAGTAGTTCACCTTGTCAACCTTCACCACAGTGATTTTTACCCTCTGTTCGTCACCATAGAGTTCCTCTTTTATTTTAAGCCTGAACAGATATTGGTGAAAGAGTCGGCTGCGAATTATTTCACCGAATCGGGTATCGTCCTGCAATTCATATTTCAACAAATACATTTCCTTTGCCGAGCATCCCAAGATTTCTTCGCCAGCTTCCTGGAAAGCTGTTACCCAAGTGAGTCCTGTATGGTCTTGAATCTGGACCTGGAGAAGATATCTGTAATCACATTCCTCGAATTCTTGGTTGCAACGGTCACAAAGCCATCTTTTATTACCGGATTGTGTTACTTTCTTATTGCATTGTCTATCTCCAATCATCAATGGGCAGGCTGTATAACAGAAATTATCTGTTTTAATGAAAACTACAGTCGCCTTGGCTGTGACCCAATCTGGCTTATCAGATCTTCCGAGACCTTCGTCCTTGATCTGAGTCAAGGTTTTACGTATCTCATTTTTGGATCCTCCAGGCATAATTTCTTTAGAAATTGAGATAGAAGCTGTATTTCTCCCCCCACTTTCAAACCACGCTCTCAGGCCCTGTGCCTCTGGACAATCTGGATCTATAAAGAGCTGTGTGGAAGAAATAGTGCCAATGGACTTCCCATTGAAGTCATTGACCTTTCCAGCTTTAACCGCCAAAACTGGGAAAAGCCCAGAATCGACCATTTCTTGCAGCTTTTGACCTTCCTTGTTGCAGAAATCACCCCAAAGGGTTAGCTCAACACTCTTTCCAGATGCATCCTTTAAATTCAGAATCCTTCTCTGAGTTTCCATACCATTCTTCCTCAAAATAGGAACTGAAGGGTTGACAGATATCACAATACCAATAACATCAAGTATGGAATTGTTTTCAGCACTCTCAATTTCAGTGATAGGTCTGAAGGAGAACTGTTGTCTTGGAATAGAGCCATCTTCATCAGGGCAAAGCTCCACGGTTGAATTTGATTCCAAGAATATCTCCCACTCGTTCTTCAAATGGTTGAAATTCTTTTGCGCGGGTTTCAAGCTACCCTTTGAAATCAAGTAAACTTTACCAACTTCAATAACATTGTAGAAGCGATCAACAACAGCATTGAAGCAAGTCACTCGTATTTCCCCTCCATCAGAGTCAAGGAGGTCAAAGGAGAAGACCTTCCCATCTCCTCTAGCATTGTTGTAGCGACGAAGGTCCCCTTTTGCAGTCACTCGAGCCTTGATAGCCCAACGTCCTTGGTAAGGATTTAGAGCGGCAATAGGAATAATGCGTGCTGGTGCTTCATTCTTCATTATTGGGCCCTGAATTTTGTAATTTGGAGGTGGCTGGTATGCAGGTTGAATAGTTGGCTGAAAACTCTGGGCCTTATTAGCAGGAGCTGGGGCGCTATATCTATTATTGGTGGACCTCGTAGAAGGCTCAAACAAATTGTTATTAGGCATTGACTTGTTAGCTTCTGGCTCAGAACTCGTAAGAAGTTCAGGATTCCCGATTATTTCGTACTCTGGAATTATAGTCTCCATATTCAGCACAACAATAATCCTACACAAAGAGAACAAAAAATAATATATACATCCAAGGCCTCTTAAATGAACATTATGCCAACTCCCAATCAAAATAGCTGAGACTCGAAAGCAACAAAGTTCTTCTAAGGTGTACCCAATATAACATGAGAGGTAATAACTATTCACTGTCTAAAAAATATAAAGCTAATCTAATTTGCTGAAGCTACGTAGCCAATTTGGTTTCAAATTATACACTTTGGACAATTAACTTTTACCTTACTTTATAACCAATACTTTGAAGTTGAATAATCTTCTTCATAAAGACCTTTTAACTTGTTACTCAGAAGGGGAAAAGATTAACAATAATTCATCTACTTAAAAGCTCCTTCAACTTTGTACACAGAGAACCAATCAAACTAATCGATAATAAATAAGAATTTGAATTTCTGTAACTAAGCAACAACAAAAATAAAAATCCGAGGCCAACTTTTCTTTGGTATTAAAATAAAACGGTCTAAATTAAAACAAGCAAAAAAAGCGTACATCAAGATTCAAAGCATTTGGCTAACTGAGCAATTCGATAATCTAATAAAGGAATACAGAGGTAAGAAATTTGCACCTGCGATTTTGGACAGTGCTGCAAATGTAATCGATCAACTGGATGATAGATCCTTTCTTGACTCGTCCGGTCCTGACTTGTTCATTGAGCTGAGTGGCGAGCATTGCGTGCTGAGTTGATTCAGAATCGGATAACAAAAACCGGTACCTCTCCTGAGAGTTGCCAATCAGCTTAATATCCACCACCTGAACCAACGGCTTGGAGTTAACATCGCCGCTGTTCATCATGGCAATCGCGTTGCGCGTGAGATTCACCGGCATCTTCTTCGTCGGTAAACGTAGATCTCTGGTTTTAAAATAAAAGAACCCTAAACCACACAAAAAATATAGCAAAAACAAAAACAAAAAGAAAACACAAACAATGAAGGAGTTTTGAATGGATTAATAAAGAGTAAAGATGAATTCAGAGGAGATAGTGAGCTTTTGATTATGATAAAAAGGAAATTTTCCTTCGTATTTTTCCCTTGTTGGCGAGAGAGAAATGAAAATTTGGATTCGATTTTGGAAACGAAAAATGGGCACCAAAACTCCTGTTTGCAGGCAAATTGACAGTTATATCCCCGTATTGCTGGCGCCTTCCGGATGATTCATTTTTTGAACTTACGGTTTAATTGAGCCTCGAGGTTTTCAAACTAAACGCAGCGTTTTGGGCTTTTCTTCTTTTATAGTACCCAAAAGAATAAAATACTATAATGACGTTAATCAATTTCATTTGGGAAAAATGAATGTCTGATATAAAAGTTTAGGATAAACTACAAAAATAATCACTTTTGTTTATCTTAAATTACATTTTAGTCACTTATGTTTGAAATGTTATGTTTTAGTCATTTACATTATCGTTTTATTACAAAGTAGTCACTCTACGGTTAAAATCCGTTACCTCCCTAACGGCAGTCCAAATGGGTTTTAAATGTCAATTTGGATGTTCAGTTGCTGGGATGAAAATAGATTTTTAATTAAATAAATTTAATTTGGACTACCGTTAGAGAGATAACAGAACTTAACAGTAGAGTGATCGCTTCATAACAAAACAATAACATATGTGACAAAAACATAACATTTCAAACATAAATGACTAAAATGTAATTTGAGGTAAAATAAAAGTGACTATTTTTATAGTTTACCCAAAAATTTATGTTTTGATAATTATTTCTAAAATAAAAGCTTTTCAAAAATTAAAATTGAAAGTTATAATCATATCGGATTTTTATTAATTTACAAAGGCATATATTTTATACGAATATTCTTAATATTTTACTGTATTTTATTTATTTGGAGCTTATATTCTTATACACATTGTGTGCAAAACATAATTAACTAAAAAACAAAAATGGAGTGGGGTAAACTTTTGTTTGGTTTGTATTGTTGCTATTGTATTATGCAGGAGAATATAGGTTTAAGTGTGCTTAAGCACGAATTTTCTTCGATTCAAGAGTTTGGGAGTTATGAGTAGTAGTAGATTTATTCAACGGTCAAGTTATCTATCCGAAATTTGAAAGGATTTGGGCAAAAATAAAAAATATTATACTCGAAAAAGAAAACCTTGGGCAAAGAAATTTGGCCTAACCCGTTTTCAAAGCTTCAAATATATTAAATCATGTTATTTATACATTGTATAATTTATAACACAAAAAATAAATCTATAATAATATATAATACTATAATATAAATATTAAAAATTCTTAGGTTGTTTATATATAAAGTTTAACAAAAGGGAGGAAATAAATAAAATTATTAAATATTAAATTAAAATTAATATAAATATTTTTTTAAATAATTAAAAAAATAGGTATGTTTAAAATGGGTTTGAATTAATTATTTATGAATATTAAGGCTTGAACAAAATTTTATGTACATATTTCAAATCGAGCTAGACTTTGACAAGCATAATGTGTGTTAACATTATGGTTAAGTCCAACCTGAATCCGACCTGACCCATTAATACTCCTAAATAATAATAAGAACCATATAAAAAGGGTAAAATACATTAGTAGTCACCTAAGTATTAGTAAAATTATTTTTTGTCACTCAACTATGAAAAGTTACAAAATGGTCACCAAACTATTAGCAAATTTATTTTTTTGGCCATACAACTATGAGAAGTTACAAAATGGTCATCCAATAATCACAGTTTTTAAAATTAACATAATAGCAAGTTTAACCCTCAACATCTATAAATTATTTTAATTTAATATTGATTCTAAAAAAATTAACCCTCAATATTTACACATTATGTAATTTACTCTCTTTTTTTTTTTTGCTTTTATTTGTGACATTGATGGTTAGTTTTAAAAGAATAAAAAAATATTATAATTATTATCTTGGATTTTTGTACATTTTAAATTATATTTAGATGATAAATTTATTTTTTATTTTTTACTTTTTAGGCGAAGAAGTCACAAAAAAAACTGCAAAAAAATCAAAATACACATTGTATAAATGTTGATGGTTAGATTTTTTAGAATTAAGATTATATTGACACAATGTATAAATATTAAAGTTTAAAGTTGCTATTATGCCAATTTTAAAAGCTTCCGCTATTAGCCCGCTTGTGATAAAAAAGAAGAAGATAAAGTTAAATAGTTGGATGATCATTTTATAACTTCTTATAGTTGCCATTAGATAGACAAAAATGAAATTAGTTCCGATAGCTGCTGGTTTTTCCTGTCGCCTTAATGGAGTTTGATGATGCCTTTTTTTTTAGGTTGTCGCGGCATGGTCTTCTTGCGGAGGTCTTACGGACAGGTACATCTGCCGCCTTTGCCTCCGGCAACTCCACCATTCCTAGCGCTCTCCTCTAATGATGGTTGCATGGTGTTTTACGCACCAAGGTTTCGTGGCTTTGTTGAGTCTAGGCTTCTCGAGCACGTTTTAACCACGTGGGCTTTCTTGGTTTTTTGGAGGCTTTTTATTTTTTATTTTTGACTTTTACTCTTGATTTATCTAATTAATTAATTAATTAAATTTGATGTTTATAATGATGATTTCTAACATTAAAAAAATCTAAACCCCCCCAAAAAAAGTGGTCACTTCTAGAAAATCAATGATGCATTCATGTGAGTCTTTGTAGGCTTTCCAAAGATTAAGAAATGAATGGTGGCATATAATGTAGGTCCATCATCATGATCAAAAAGCGTCTTCTCAATCAGACAAATAAACATTTGCTTAATTCCGGGAATCATCGACTTCAACAAAGTCATACCAAGACAATTTTATTTACACAGAGAATCAATAAGTTAAAAGAAAAAAGCAGTCCCAACTATAGGTGTGGGCCCGGGTTAAGCTTGATATTTTGGGATAATACCACGAATGACCCTTGGATTAAAATGTGGATTTTAATATCTAAAGTCTTTTTCCACCTACTAAATTGATTACCTCCATCAATGTTGTTTAAGTGGTTTGCTATTAAGGAGTAAATATTAGCCACGAGTTTTAAAGCTGTTCTATTCTCAATGCGATGATCGAATTCTCGACAACCGATTAAGGTAAGACAACCTATTACCATCTCACCTAATTTCTCTGATTTATGGCTTCTAAATATTATTTGGATGATGTTCAATTTTTTTCATAAATATTTTTAAAAATTAATAATTTGCTAGAACATAAAAAATAAATTTTACATGATATTTTTTGAAAATATTTTTTACATAAAACTTTTAAGTTATTTTCCCTATTTCAAATATAAAATATTGATTTTATATCATAAAAATAAAATTAATGAAACCCAAGTTATGATCTTGCTTGAGTTCGAATTGCAGAATAGGCTTTTGTGATGTATGTTGGTAGTGATTTAACGAGGATGATTTGTACAAAAAAAAAAAAAAAAAGAATTCGTTCTTTTATAACTTAGTATTCTATAAATCGTCCAAATAAATTGGGTAGGATCGATTTTTGAATTTTAAGTGTTTTTTTGCTCAACCTTATTTACCACATATGATGTCACGCGTCTTAACAAATAATTATTTATTTTTAATTTTACAATTAAAAATAACACATGACAACATCTTTTGATGTCACGTGTCAAGTAAAAGTATTTTAATTTTAAAAATAACACATGCCAACATTTCGTATTATCACGTGTCAAATATTTTAATTTCATAATTTAAAAATTAACAAATAATGCCATAAAATGATATCACCTGTTAAATTGAGACTTTTTTTATAAAAATAATATTAAAAACAAATTAATTACAAAAATAGTGTGAGAACAAATTAATTATGAATATGAGATTTTTATTATAATAACTTGACACATTGACCGCACTGAATTTAAAAAAAAAGTCTAAATACCATTGTGTGAGGCAGTGCCCCTTGATTAAATAAAAAAATTATAGTTTTAGGGATTAAATGCAGGGAAATAGCATTGAGACATTAGATGCCGGGAAAAGACATTGAAGCATTTAATGCAGAAAGACCATTGTTTGGTGTTGAAACCACAAACAATTTTTTTTTTCCCTATCAGACATTTTTTTTAAAATTAATTGATGTCCCCAATGTGTGAGGTTACAAAAAAAATATTTATTCATTTTCTCAAATTTTTTTAATTTAAATAAATAAGTTTATTGGCTAACGCGTTAAGCGACACTCAAAGTTATTATAGTAAACACATCAATTTCGTAATTAATTTATTCCTCACTCTATTTTTGTAATTAATTAAATTTTTAATATTATTTTTATAAAAAGTCTGTCAAATTGCAAGTAAGAATAAGGTGAGCGTTCGATTGAATCGAATAAAAAAATTTTGAATTAATTGAGTTAATGAGTCCTATTTTATCATCCTAACTCGATTTGAAATTCTTTCAAATTGAGTTGAGTCGAATTAAGTGAAATTATTTAATTTAAATTAAAAAATTAAATATGTCAAATTAAAATATTGTTACAGTATAATAAATTTCATGTTAGAGTACATAAAATTGAAACCATATATATTTGAAAAAAAATTCAAAGCAAAAAAGAAAAAAGATACTTTAGTATGATAACTTTGAATAATTAATTAACTTATTTAGGACCCAAAAATTATTATTTTAGAAAATTTTAAAAATTTTAACTTTCTTTATATATTCTTTAGAATTTTTTAAATTTTTTTTATAATTTTTGAAAAATATAAATTTTAAAAATTTTAAAAATATTTTAAATTTTTAAATTTTTTTGATTATTTTGTAATTTTTGTTGAGAAAGACCAAATTGTTCATTTTCAAAATTAACAGGGACCAAAGGGATATTTACACCAATCTATTATTCAAACTATTCGAATTATTAGAATTATAAAATTCAACTCGACTCGAACTCGAAACTTGAATTACTTATTCAAATTGACTCGAATAACTAGAATAATTCGAATAACTCGATTCAATAACTCGAAATTTAATTTTTTTTTCGATTTTTTCAAATCGAATCGAGTTTTGCTCACTATTAATTAGGAATCTTCATCAGGTCTTTTCTTTTTTAATAATGTTAGTGACAAATATCATTTGAAAATGGAAATTTTAAATTTATATATGATAATAAAAAGGATTCACCGTAAATGAGGGGCCATTCGTGTAATTATCCCTTATATATTTACCCATATGTATTGCCATTAGTTTGAATATATATATATCTTTTAAGCGGTCAAAAGGTCATTATCTTCTTATCTGAGATTCTGTTGTGGTGGTGGTGTGTGATTGGGAATCAAAAGATGATCTTAAAGCTGCTTTTAGTTTCTCCAAAAAGCTAAATGAACAGTGATTTCTCATCAAAGAGAGAATGGGAAAATAATAAAATGTTTTAAAAAAAAAAAAAAAAAACTAGAAATACTTTCTTGCTTGAGTGTAATTTTATTTACGTTGGAGTGATATTCAAAGCTGACAACCATTTGTTGGTATGAAATGTAGTTTTGGATAAAAATATTAACAAAACTTTTGTATTAAAAGTAGATTGCAGTTTGATCCTTTTATTCAATCAAAAAGTAAATTAGTAAAAATTTTAATCAATTTTGCTATTAAAAAACTGATTTATGTATGTTAGTATGAGATATATATGATACGTCACTGTTGTTTGATTACTTTATTAGCCATATCAGTTTTTAAGAATAGAAATGAATGAAAAAAAAAAACAACTATTTTACTCTTTGATCTAATGTATGAGATTATTTTACTTATTTTTAAATAAATAAGGCGATATATGATCTAAATCCGAGTAAAGGGTATCCATAGTATTTTGATATCATAAAAGAAATAGCAACAGAGATCTTAAGATTACAATGGAGACTTTCCATTCAAAAGTAGATACCAAAGAAAAAAAAAAACCTTGTGTTCCTAGTGAAAAATAACTAATTTGGCATTTATATCATTGAACAAAGAGTTTTAAACACATGATTCATACAATGCAATAGAAGGAAAATTTTCAGAATCTGACCATTTTTTTCTACAACCTGATCAACATCATCAAACCTCTGCAAATTCAATGCCACCATGGAAAAAGAATTACTTAAAAAAAAAAAAACCGGATTTTCTGTCCAATGGAATCAGGCAGGCCTGTTTCTTTTATGACCAGTTTTGCCATCTGATTTCATGGCAGCACCGCTTGAAGAATCCCCTTCAGATGAAGCACCCATGGATTTAGTGAAAGAACTTGAAAGATCACCATATAAACCAACCACTCTCCTTATGTTGTTATTAAGCTCCCTAATTAGACCAACATTCCTGGTCAAGTTGTGTGGGATCTTGGACTCATGATTCTGGTTTATCTCATTGATCAGCAACCTGTTCTGGTCTAATATGTTCTGCACCTGCACAAAACTCTTTTGAAATGTCTGCACGACCTTGCTGTCTATTTCACCAGTGCCAAGCCCTGAGTATGTATCACTGTCACCCTCCATTTTAAAATTTAAAACCAGACCTGAAACCTCAAATACAAACAAGAACATATATGAGAGAAAACAAAAGATGAGACAAATGTGTTAAACAAGAACATAACCATAGTTATTTTAAACCAAAAAACAACAACATATAGATGTAGGCAATGGGATTGTTTTAAATGGAATTTTGGGGAATAAGAGAATAAGAGACAGGGCATCCAGTGAAAAATCGGTAAAAGTATTGTGGAGGTCCCTATATTACAGTTGAATTGTATTTTGCTTATTCTACCGAAAAAATAGAGCAAATTAGTTCGTTCTACTAAAAAATTATGTTAAAAATTAGTTTTTATATGCTAACATGAGATATATTTCACATGTCACATGTGACTGTCTGTTTATTTCGTTAACCACACCAGTTTTTAACATTAGAAATTGATGAAAATTTTAACATAACTAATTTACTCTATGATCTAATGATCTAACGTAAGAATCAACCCACATAAAGATTTAAAGTGGGTTTGGATGGACAATGCGTTTGCCTACAATTAGTGTAAAATCAACAATAACAATGAAATTAAATATTATAACGATACTGTAACGTAAGACAAAATATAAACTAAATACACCGCACCATATCCTACCGCACATCCAAACGTGTATAATAGTTTTACCATGAAAATTAACGAGCTCTTCAGACCCCATAGGTTCTACTTTTTCAGAAAAGGGAATCAGCATAGAAAACAATATCAATGTTTTGAAAAACAGAAATAATAAAATAGAAAAAGACTGACAAGCAATCGAATGTTAAAGCTTGGTGCAAGATGAAACGAGCTGCCATTGCTTGAATAAGTAAAAGCAAGGAGAGACTCACGTCGATAATATTGACGGACAACCGTCAATAAGCGAGCATAGTCACCGTGATGCGAAAGATTGATTACTTTTATCATATTATAATAATATATTTATGATGAGATGTGAAAAAAGCAGATCCTATTTCCATAATAGGGAAGACCTTTTGTTTTTTTTTTTAAAATGTACTCAAGAAAAATAGTAATACCCACCTAAAAGCACTGAGTTTTCAAACAAGGATCTCAATTCTCAGGGACCAAAATGAAAAAAAGATGGCATTAGTAATCTTTTTAACAACAAAAATGAAAATCAGAAACATGAACAAGAAAATAACAAAACAAGAAAAATGCACGCAGATTTCATTTATGAAAATCAAATTAAACACAAAGTAGAAAAAATTTGCTTCAAATTCTGGGAAAAAAAAGATCATTCTAGAACCAAAAATGAAAAACGAAGAACGAAACTTTCGTAAAACTCTCCCAAATTGGAAAAAAAAAAAACCCAGAAAAAGAAAACAGTGTATTACATGGAAATTTTATATGAGAAACTTGTAATGATTACATTCAATATACTAATAAGATTATAGAAAAAAAAAAAGATATTGTCATTAATAAAACATTTATGTAAGTACTTACCTTGAAAATCTAAAGCATTATATTCCGGGAAAGAGACACAGACTGAAAGGAGGAAGACGAGGGATTATCGAGGAACAAAGGGAAAAGATCGCCGATTAAATCGAATCTCAGGAACAAAAAAAAAAATAAAGAGAAGTTATTTTTTTCTGAATTATGAGAGAGTTTTTAGAGAGAGAGAGTATGTAGATTTGACGCTCGGAGTTCGGACACCATTATGTCTATATATTTTTTAATTCCACTAATTTTTTTTATATATATTCCACCTGCTTTTTTTATTAGTATTTTTTGGAATTAATGAAATGAGATACATAAATATAATAAAAATTAATAAAAATATGATAAATAAATTCCGTCTATTGGTCTATAGATAATGTGTTCATTATTCTAATAATAATTTAGATTCGAGTCACGCTACTCGCTTTATTGTTATACAAAATTTCTCTTGTAATTCACTAAAAAAAATATTATAAATACGAAAATATTTTAAAATCTACCTAACAATTAGTTATTCTTGCCTCCAAAAAAATATTTTTTATATAGAAAGAAACAAAACTCAAATACAATCATAAGTCGTTTTTCTAGGGTAAACTGTTAAAATAGTCACTTTTATTTGTATTAAGTTACATTTTAGTCACTTATGATTGAAATGTTACGTTTTAGCCATTTACGTTATCGTGTTAACATTTTAGTCACTGGGCTATTAATTATCATTAGTTATGTACCGGTAAGCTGATGTGGCATGTTAAATCATCATTTCAAACCTAAATTTTAGGTTAAATTCTACAGTTGATCCCAATATTTTTTTCATTTTTAGCAATTTAATTTTTTTATGTTCTTTTAACTTCCTTTTTTTTTTCATTCTCTTCTGCTTCTCCTTCTGTTTTCCTCATTTCTTCATTTTTTTTAACGTAGTTTTTCTATGTTTTTCATTTGTTAAACTAGTCCACAAGCTCGCCTCATTCAAAAAAATAAAAATATAGGGACTAGTTTTAACAAATTAAAAACATAGAAAAACTATGTTAAAAGAAATAGAGAAGAGAGAAAAACAGAGGGAGAGGCAGAAGAAAATGGGAAAAAAAAAGAGAGTTAAAAAAACATAAAAGAAAAAATTTAAATTACTAAAAACGAAAAAAATATGGGGATTGATTGTATAAATTAACCTAAAATTTTTGTTTGAAATTATGATTTAAGGTGCCACGTCGGCTTACCGTTACACGTTAATGGCAAACAGCTCAATAATTAAAATGATACAACTCAATAACGTAAGTGACGAAAACGTAACATTTCAAATATAAGTAACTAAAATATAACCTAAGATAAACAAAAATAACTATTTTGACAGTTTACCCTTTCTTGTAATACTTAATTCTTTTTAATTTTTTTACTCTAAAGACATGTTTTTTTAACCTATATTGTAGAATTTAAAAACTATTTATAGTTAAAAACTACATTTATAAAATATCAATTTTTTTAAAATATATTATAATATTGAGTATTTTTTAAAATAAACAGTTAATTTATTCAGGTTCTTTATACACTTAAAAATTTAAAATACTTTTATTTTTATTTTTTGAATTTTTATTTCACATTTTAATAATATTATTATTATCAAATTTTAAATGAAATTATAGAATGATATATCTAAAAACTCATTATAAACTAAAAGTTTTAAATATATATATTTTTATTTTTGTTGATATATACCATGATATCAGCAGCACAATGATTAACTCAATGATCGTTAACGGTCACATCAGTACAACAAAAATCAACAATGAAAATCATTAATTAAATAGCTTAATTGATAATTTTTACCTTTTGAAGTCTTAATTAAATACATTTTTTCATAAAAAAAATTTAATTATTTTTTTCAAAAAAGTACAAAAGCTTATTTTTACTCCAAAACTAATTTTTTTTTGAACAATTTCATTATAAGTTATGATGATAACTGCTCTTTTTGACACAATGTCCAGAACTATTCATAGTCCCTCCTCAACCCATAAATAGGAGGATAATGCACTTCAGCACACTTAAACACACGTCTTCCTACATTAACAATAATACTCATGTCAATCAAGTTAAAACTCAATCGATAACCAATATAATTAAACCTTAAAAAATACTTGACTCCTACAAAGCAACATCTTATGCAAAAATCTTTAAATTCGAGCCAGCAAATAAATATATTTTTTTTATTAAAAAACAAAAAATATAAATTAATTTGATTTAGGTATATTTTGTTGATGATGACATAGACTAGGGAAGTAATCAAGTTGAGCCAAGCTCAAATATTGTCAAGTTCAAGCTTGATACTTAGTCCGAGTTTGATCAAATATTTATTTTTAAGCTCGAGCTCGATTAAGCTCGTTTACCAATTTTTATACTCAAGCTCGAATTCAAGTTTGAGCTTAGCTCAATAATTAAGTTTAAAGTTAATAATATATATTAAGTGCAATAACGTAATTTAATAATATAAAAATATAAAAAAAATACAATAAAACTTGCGAGTCGTTCGAATCAATTATTACTAAACTTGAATTTAACTTGATTGATAGCTCAAACTCGAGTTTAGCTCGATAATTATGGAATCAATAGACGAGTGATTTTAGAAGGGTTCATTTAGGGGTGATCAAACTTCGGTTAAAATCGAATTAACCGATCGAATTGATCTAATTCGGTTAATCGGTTGGTGACCAAACTTAGTTCGATCGGAAGTCGGTTAGTTGTTTTTTGAAAATTCGGTTCTCGGTTGATTCGATTGAAAATCGGGTAATTAACCGTATTAATCGAATTTAATAATTAATATTATGTGTTAACTTCAAGACTTGTGTAGTGTTTCAAGACATAAAATTTCGGTTAACTTTCAAGACAAAAACATATATTTCGGTTAATTTTAGTGTATCTTTTTAATATGTTTTTATACTTGTTTTAACAAAAAGCCAAAAACATATAAATTTCGGTTAACTGATCGAATTAACTAAAATATTTCACTTCGGTTAAGGGTTAAAAGCTTATACAATTTAATTAATGCTAATTCGATTCAGTTAATAATCAAACCGACCGTTTGAACACCCCTAGGTTCATTAATGGCTACGTGGCAATTGATAAAATGATGAAAATTTGGAAATTGAGGATGAATGACCCCACAATCCAAAGAAATCTTAAACAAACGTTAATGTTTGTTTGGTGGATGGAGATTTACTGTTAATTATAGATTATGATTGATGTTAATGTTTGTCTGTATCAAATGATATACATTTCATGTGATATTATGGGTTAACTATTTATTAATTAAATGTCAATTACGTGCTAATTACTTAATAAATTTTAAAACTTAAAAGTGCAATCTTTCTTTTATAAAAATTATAGGTGATTAATGACTTTTATACTTGAGAATTCGAATAAATCTGTCCTGATTTTTTATCTGATTGCTTTTTTTTTTTATTATTAGACTTTCAATTTTATTCAATTTTATCCCATACGTTTAATTATTCAATTTTAATAAACTTTCAATTTTATTCAATTTAAAAGTTTGCTGACGTGATTTACCTTCGATATGTTGTCATTAGTACTGGTTTAGTAGACTTAGGTTGGACTTAGATGAGTGGTGCGTTTACCTGTTGTTAGTTTAAAAATAGCGGTGGTAATGAGATTATATACTGTAGCGATATTATAGTGTGAGACAAAAAAATAAGCTAAATGCATCGCATCGCATCGCACCGCACCTAATCGCCCATTCAAATCCACATTTATCTTGTTCGAAATTCTAATGTTTGGATAAGAATTACCATCCCTATCTTTCTTATATCCTTCTTCTAGGTAATGAATATGTTATGATTTGTTGATCAGGTGGTATTAGGATTTGTGCCAACCTTGACCAGTCCTCTGTCTCAAGGTTCAATCCATTCATTATATGCTCTATAGGTTTGGGTAGCTTGATCACATTGATAAGGTTTTGGGAATTTTCTTTCAAATACAACTTTATCACACCAATTTTTAACATTTGAAATGAATGAACGTATAAGTACTAATTTACACATTCTTTGAGTAAGAGACAAAATGTATTCTAATCTTAATACAAAGATGTTTATCGTACTTTTAAGGTTAAAAATATAATCTAAAATACTAAAAAAGTATATAAATAAGAATAAAATAAGTCTCAAAATAAGGAATAATATAATACATATAATAAAACGTTAAATATTTATAAAATTTAAAATACTATTACCATCGACTAATAATGTCGTTGAAATCGGTTAAATCTATACTAGTCTGGACAAAGATTAAACCGATTTCTGAATAAATCCCTCAAATAACATTGCTCTATTATTTGAGAGAAAAAATGGCAATAATGAAGTGTTATCTATCAGGGAAAAAGAGAGAAATAAAGCATCATCAAAGCCATCAAAGGTTCATATGCATGAATGCCACAAAAATCCAATGTTCATTGATAATAATGGAATCAAGCTGGGAATACCCTTTTCTTGTTTCCACCTAAAGAATCATCTGTTTCAAGTTTCATCTTCAAATCCTTAAATAAATCAACTAAACCCATCAGAGTTCACCCAAACTATTTAAAACTGAATCCATATCTGGTGTTACAACAGCATGCTTGTTAACTTCCCCAACAACACAACATTGCTTCTTTGCAGTATCAACAGCTACAACATCCTGTGCAAACACACAACTCAAACCCGGATTTACCTGCACCGATTCGGAGAAGTTGTTCAGACCAATAACCGGCACGACTTCGTCGTGTTGCAATTGAAAACATATGACAAATTCGGATAAATCTATGAATTATTAAGTCACTTACATCATAAATGGTATCCCCTAACTTCAACTTAACGGCACCGCTTTTATACACTAGCATTTTTCCCATGAGACCTGCAGGTAACTCGGTTAACCCGCACGTCTTCTTTGCCGAACGTACAGTCCTGGATGAACCGGAGCTGCTAACACCCTCGTGCCCGGCCTTTATAATCGGCAAAGTCGGTGGTAACTGAAGAAATAACATCATTGGTTCCAAGTTCTCCTCCTAATCCCAACCCATCAATGAGCATCATTATAAAAACCAGGGGACAATAAAAAATATTAGATTCATGTACTTGTTTCATTACTAACCATTAAGCCAAGACCGACTGCAGGCTCAATCGAATTTTCATCGTAAGCTACATTTTGCCCGGCAAACTCCTCTTCGTCGAGAAACTCTACGATTGCGAAGTCAATAAGATGTAAACAGGTTTAAGTGGATAACAATGTCACATAGTTGTGTAGTATGGTGCAATGTCGGACATCAACAATCCCGTAATAACCGGACATATGACACATGAGATACCTGGATTTCCGGAGTACGGTCTCCTCATAGGAAGGGTTAGAGGATAGTAACTGTAATAATCCTACAGGAAGCATTCAAACACAGAAAAAACGGAAATACAAAACCAGTAAGTATGCAGGCCAGTCATATTGGATTGCATTAATAAACCAAAGTTAACATACCCATGGTTCTTTGTATTCTTTCTCCACTCTCAATCCCGGTCCATGAACGCCACCTACAGAAACATCGACTATAAGAAACCGATAGAAATTCAACTCGATCACTAGCGAGACATCTTATGTAAGGATAAGCATATCGCCGAAAGTTTCTCCGCTACTATGATTTGCACCTTTGGAAGTACCGAATGTTTTTATCGAAGCTCCTCCTCCTCCGAAACCGAATGCAACTTGTGAAGACGAAACTGCATGTCAAGAAAAGCACAAAACTAAGAGCTTAGATGTAATGTGTCCCAATTTTTGTTCTTTTTATACAACCTTTACAATTACAAGTATCATTAGGATCTACCATTAAAAACAAAGCAACTAATCAACCAAAATTTTGCTCAAATGCTTCTTTGAACAAAATTTCCTAAATAACACATAACATATAGTGAAAAATTTACCTTTCTTTTCAACCTTAGGCTTTGTCCTTGCAGATGTTTGCTGTAAGAAAATAACACATAACGAGAAAAATCAATGCCTGTCATCAAGAAAACAGCAATGGAAAAAAAATTGGCGGAAAAAGAGTACATTTAAACGCTGAAGCAAACCCCTGGCTTGAACAGCATCAATGTCTTCGACCACTTCACTGAAACCAAACAATCAACGAAAAACAAACTAAACAAAAAAAGACAAAAAAAAACAGCTTTTGAAGTGAAGAAACCAATAAAAAAACGACATTTACGTTTTAATCTCAAGCTTTGGTGCTTTGCGGGGAGGAGCTTTGGGTGCAAATCTCATCTGCAAGGAAACCCCAGAAAAAGAATCACAAAGAAAGCTCAAAAAAATATTGATAGAACAATGATCAATGGATATGAAGTTAAAAAAAGGTGTTGAAACAGACCTTTCTGGGGGCATTGGTTTGCTCTTTTTTTGGTTCCATTGGATGAACAAAGAGTATTGAAACAATGATCTGAATGGATTGGATAAACAAGGATTGAATCGAATTTGAATCAATGAATGAATGAATAAGGAGATGCGATTTAAACTTTGTAAGAACAGAGAGGCAAAGCGATAGCGAAGAAAAAAAGGCGGCTAAAATACAATAGCGAAACTATAGGTGTCGCCGAACGTGAAGTATTTATATGTGTAATAAACCTAGATCGAACCAAACTATTAAACAAAAAATAGGTGGGGGTTTAAATATTTAGGGTTAATGTCATGTTTGGCCCCTGCATTTTCACCTCATGTGTAATGTGGTATTTATAAAAGCCAAATTCCAATTTGGTACTATTATATGGTGTATTAGTGTACCCAAAATCTTAACATCGCTTAATTTACACGATGACTTAATAATATCGGATAAATATATATCACGTGTCATCTTATTATTGATTTTGAGTTTTGTGTTTAATGCTTAAAAAATAGAAATAGAAAAAAAAATTCAAATAATTTAACCACTTGATAAAATCAATCAACCGGTAAAATTTATAAGCAAAATCCAAAAAAAATTATATAAAGTCATGTAACATCCATTTATTCTTGTCAAGTTAGCGGGCACATGACTACATGATAACTTAGTACATATATCAAATTAGACGTTTTATTTGTATAAGCACCATATTGTACATTAAGTTAAAGTTTAGGGGCCAACTGTGATATTAATTCAAATATTTAATATGTTATTTATAAGTATTTGACAGCTTATGGAAGATCCGCAAGCTCTCCATCTTTTAAGGGAAAACTTGGAGTTGAAGCAAGATATTCAAAGTTTCGACTAGTTGGGTCAATCAATTTTCCTTAGTCTTTAGACTTTAGAGATGAATCGATTAACAGTTATGAACTCTCGTATGAGGAACAACTGACACGAGTTTGGACTTCTCTCAATACTGATGGTGCTGTTCAAATAGAATTAGGGAGTGCAGCAGTAGGGGGAGTTATGCACGATGAGAATGGAGATTGAGTCTTTAGATATAATCGATTCGTAGGGAAATGCTTGGCCTTTGATACTGAACTTTGGGGCATTTTAGATGACCTAAAACTCATCCAACAAAGAGGACATGATAAGATGATAATCTAATTGGATAACTTGGAGGTTATTAAAACCATACATGGAAGTGCTAAGAAGATTTCAAATTCTGCTCTGATTAGAAGAATACATCATGTATTATCTCAAGAAAGTCAATGGATATTACAACACATTCTTAAAGAGCATAATCAAAGCGCGAATTATTTAGTCAAATCGGCTTTTACAAAAAAGGAGGATTTACAATTATTTGAGGTCCTTTCAAGAGAAGCACTAGAATTTCTTAAAGTAGACAAGGAAAGGAGTACTTATATTCCTTCAGCTTTTTCTATGAAATTTAGTATTGTAATGTTTTATTTGCACAAAAAAAAAGAAGTGTAAATTACATATTTATGTAATGAAAGATAATATGATATATGTAAATATATAAAATTAAAATAAAATAGGATAGTTTAGATAGTGGTATTATGGTAGAATAAAAATAAATAAAAAAGAACTCTAGATGATCAAGGTGTTTACCGCCTCAAGTGTGATTAGTCACGTTGCTATATTCACCAAAAATAAATAAATGATTGAAATGAAATAAACATGTTATTTAAATATTTCAAATAAAAAATTATATTTAAATAATTTTAAAATTTTATAAAAATATAATAATAAAAGAAAAAATATATTTATATAATAATTCTTATAATTTGATCCGTGGTTAACATACATAAAAATATATTTATATAATAATTCTTATAATTTGATCCGTGGTTAACATACATGTTAAGAAATCTTTACAAAAGGTCAACATAATTTATATATTTATATTATATTCTTGTTTATTTTTTAAATAGAAATATGCTTATTTAAATTTAATCCATATTACAATGTATATTATATAATATCTACAATACATATATAATATAAGTTTGAAAAAAAATTAATAAATGTAATTTTAAAAGTTAATAAAAAAAAATCTAAACCCTAACCCTAAATTAATATTTTTATCCAAACCTTCTTAAACATCGGATAAACCTCAAACATGAATAGATAGGATAAATTGATCTATAAGAACTTACAAACCACTCCTAGTAAAGCATCACTTACAGTTGCATTACATCCATGCTTGCATTTAAGTTCATCTCTCCTTCCATTTACTTTTATCTGTTCCTTGTACATTTTTTCTACAAACTAAAGAACAATTCATTAGGTTCAACAGAACACGATGCTAACAAAACAGACCAACACCATCTTTTTTTTCAATTTCATGAGAAGGAATCCAGTCATACAAGTAAACATACATAATGATCATAAAACTCTGTCCGCGCCACTCTGGACCTGGGTGTAGTATCGATATCCTAATTTCTTCCGGTTTGTACTGCTTGAACCGATGCAATTAGTTGACTCGTGACATGAGTGTACTGGACGGCCGTGTGTTGTGAAGTATAGTGGTCTGCAAGTCCGTAATCTGAGAAGTTCGGTTCTATATGTATGAAATGGCCTGGCAATGATCGTTTGGAAATCGCATCTTTCCAAATATCAGAAAACTCCACCATGATTTGTTTGGATTTCTCTAGTGAAGAAATCGGAAGATACTCCACCTGCAAAAGGAATGAACAACTTTTATTGAACTACGGTTGCTCAATAAGTTTAACAACTAGGGTTTTTCCTGGATCGAACAGCTTAAAACACCAAAAAAGTACTCAGGGATTTCAGGGAATAACACTGGATAGTTTAACCTGGAGACAGGGACAAGACGGTACCAGTATTGAATGTTGAAGCAAATGTAAAACGCTAGACATTCCAAGAAGTATGAACTCATAAGCATGCATTGATTTGCTCATCCTGACTCACAAAACCTGAAACCCTATCTATCCACCAGAAATTAGGATTTATTTTAGTGAAAAATCAATATCAGCTTGTTTCCCAATCTCTGTAACACTGCCCTAAGATGATACATAAAAACCCACATTACTCAAAAACCTAATCTACATTAGCATTCTGAAAGCGTTATTAAAGTATAAGACAAGTAATAACACAGTACCTCCATTAATATATCTCTAAGAACTACAAAATCATAAACACTTTTGACATTCCGAAAAGAGTAAAAAATTCCAACCACACAACGATTTGCACACTGTTCTGGGTTTTTTTCATAATAAAAAAAAATACTGAAACTCTATCTATCCGCTATACAAATACTGAAAAATCGAACGCCACCTTGTTTTAGAATCTCAATGGCACTGCTCTATGAGAAAAAAAGGAAACAACTTTGCCCATCATTAGATTAAAACGATACTGATAACCAGCTTTAGCAAAAAACAGACCTACATTAGCAGTCCGAAAATATGTTTTTAACTTTTAAACTATTAAGACAAGTAACAACACAATACCTCCATTACTATTCCCCTAGTGACAGATTGCTATGAAGTACACAACCATAAACACTTTGACGTTTCGAAAATTAAGAACATTTCAACAGTGCAACGATTTGCACACTTGTTTGGATTAACAAACACCGAAATGGCAAAACCCTAATTACCCACTAGAAATCAGTGTATGTCATGGTGAAAAATCAAACATAAGCTTGTTTCCCAATTTTATGGCAGTGATCTAAGGGGAAAAAGAACAACTTTATCAATTATTTAATCAAAATGATATAAAAACAGGCTTTAGTGAGAAAAAATCTACATTAGCATTCTAATTGATGTTCTAAAGTACAAGACAAAGTAATAATACAATACCTCCATCACTATTCCTCTCAAATTTTCAGAATGAGAAGGTACAACTTTGCCTACTCTCAATTGAAAGTCGCCTAGTTGGTATTGAAACCCCTACGAGAGAACAAAAATGATATCAGAAATTCAAGCCCATTGCTTCAAATCCCCAAAGATCCATAAATGAAAGGGATTTGAAAGAGAGAAGTGAAATCAAATTACCTCGAAATTAAGGGCGACCCTGGATTTATAAGACTGCAACTTCTCCATTATCAACTGAATAGAAGAATCAGATTCCAGGACAATCTTATTGAACCGAAGCACGAAATAGTACTTGTTTGGTTGTTCTGGAAGCGAAATCCCGATGAATTCACGCGGGAAATCGGCGGATAACGCTTGATCTGAAGAATAACGTAGTTTAATTAACCGGTTGATCGAATTAGTGAACAGAGAAGGGAAAAAGGGGTTAAAAATAATAGGGGTGGAAGAAGTAGCTGACCTCGTAACATGGGTTTATAAAAAGTGAGAGTGGCTTTCCAACGACCTTCTTTGACGCCATTGATGCTCTCGACGCATTGCGAAACTTCGTTTAGGATTTGGCTGTTCACGGTTGATCCTGCGTTGGGCTGCCAAAAGAAAACCCTAGGCAAAGAAAAAAAGAACGAGAAACGAAATTGAAAACTAAAAGTTATGGAAATCAATGGAGGAGAGTTTCAAGTTTGAACGAAGATTTCCCTTTTTTCGGTTTTTTTACCATTTCAAAGGCATCGTCGTCGACTTCTTCCGGTAGCGATTGTAACGCTGATAAGCCGCCGGGAAATGTGACAGTAGACGGCGGACATAAGAGGCTCTAGGGACTTATAGCTGCTTATAGATGAAAACGGAAATAAACAAATAAAAAGGGTAAACTCAATTACAAGTTAGAAAATTATCATCAAATTATTTAAATTTTTTTGTCATCATTTATTAAATTACTAAGATATAATTTTAATCTTAAATATTTATATATTATATTAATTTGGTCTTGATTTTTAAAAAAATTAACTTTTAATATTTACATATTGTGTAATTTTGTCTCTCTTTTTTTTACAATTTTACTTTTCTTTATGACAATAAAAGTTAATTTTAAAAAGAGCGAGAAATGATGAAAATTATTATCATAGGTTTTTTTAGTATTTTCATTTTTCGTATATTTCTGATCAAATATAGTTGATAAATTAATTTTTTTAACTTTTTAGGTGAAAAGGGTCACAAAGAACAACAAAATTGCAAAAAAATCAAATTATTATAAAAGTTGTCACATTATTTTTCATTAGTCATTTAACGACCAGTGACCGAAAAAGACAAAAATCGTATAATTAAGTAAATATTTTATATTTTTTCATAATTGGATGATAAAAAATCACTATATATACTTTAGATATATTGACATTTTTTTGGTACAAAAATATATATTGATTATTGAAAAATTTTAAAATTCTTGTTCTATTTTAAAAAATGAAGGATTAATAGGTAAATTCCTAGATACGAATAAGTAATTATATAATTATTAAGGTGCAAAACTGAAATTCTAGCTATTATTCCAAACTCGCACATAATTATATATATTTAATAATTTTATTATAAATTCTGATTATATTTGATTTTTCAATAACTTTGAATCTACGTCCTCTTGCATTGACAATAATATTCATGCTAGTCGAACTAAGACTCAATCGACCATAATTATATTTTTTATAGATTAATTATTTGGTACATAAATATATTGATTATTCAATGTTAGATGAGAAAAAAAAGAGTAAATAAGAATTTTCTTTTAAATAGAATAAAGGATTAATAAGTAAATTCCAAAATATTAATCGAGTAATTACATAATTGTAATATTTTTAAGGGTTAATATCCAAATATTTCAGTTTTTATACGTAACGTTAAAATAATATAAAATGTCATTCTAGTCCCTCGACTTTTCTGTACAATTTTGTAATCCCGAGAAACCTTGTTTAGTCACCGATCGTCGGCCCTCCTCTCTTTCCCACTCTCTTCCTCCTTACCTTTATCCTCTCTTTCCCTTCATCTCTTTCTTCTTTCCCCTCCCTTTTTCTTTTCTTATGTTTTTTTCTCCTTTCTTTGCCCACTTCTCCGACGACCATTCCACCACTGGCTCTACGGGCCTTAGTTCCAGGAATCTCCTCTCTTTCACCTCTCCTTTTTTCTTTTTTTTTCTTTTCGCTGTGGCGGAATAACCCCAATATTTCTCCCCTTCCCCGTAGGCTTGTGGTCGCTGAAATGGTGGAGGAGAGATTCTTGGCCACCTTGTGGTCTTTCCACGAGTTTCCCTTGGAGCTTGGCTTATTTTCTCCGATCGGGGGTTTCCTCGGCCTTTGTCTTTTACCATTCTAGCAAAGGTTATTGTGTTTGGTAGACTGTCATCATCGATAGATCTCGACTGCTTGTGCATGGTGTTGACGAACTAATTGCACTAGTCCCATGCAATCTAGTTTTTGATGTCGCTCTAAAAGCTATGGATCTTCCTCAGTCGGTGGTTCTCAACGATTTCCACGGTGGTGATGGTGATCCTTCTCATGGACCTTGCTACAGTTATCGCTCTCCTTGGTGGTGGTTTTGCTAACAGTGGGTACGACAACCCTATTTGCTCGGGTTTCTTCGACCAGACCACACTCTCTCCCTCCATTCTCACTTCTATCAACTTATCCCAAACATCATTCTCTCCTTCTTACACTCCGACCACCCTATCCTACGAATATCGCCTTGTTAGTTAAAACGCAATAACATAGGCTATTATTGCAGTAAGCAGTAGATTTAAGTTCTTGAAATTAAAAACCAGAAGTACGTATCAGCACCTTTGGAGGAGCCATTCAATCTTATATACAATAGTATATAAATATATTTATGAACTAAATATAAATCTGTTGCAGGCAAACTAGTGTAACCAGAAAGATATATAAAAAGTCATTGTTTCATTAAAAAAACTCACCCAAAATAGAAAAGCCAAAAGAAAATAATAAACAAAGGACTATATATACAGTCTGAAATTCAGAGAAACCCCACTGAGTAAATTCTTGGCTTCCATTGCAGAAAACCCATCACTGGATATCCAACCACCTGCAAAATCCAAAATTTATGTCCCTTAAAAGCTGGCTAAAAGCAAAAGCAGCCATATTCACAAGTTCATGTCTTTTTTTTTTCCCAATATACCATTATCAGACCTTGAAAATGCGGAAATCATGTAAAAGTAGAAGAAATGGAGATTGAGAGCTTGGTTGTTGAATCTGACGAACTTTTTGATGATTTATGGTCATCATAATCAAGCCATGAATCTCTATGTTTTGGTAGCCATTCATCAATGAAACGACGGATTTTCCTTTTGGGTTTTCTTTTGTCACCATCATCGTGATCATGCTTGTTTTGTTTCAAGCTTTGAAGTTGCCATGAAGTACCGTCCTCCATTGATGAACCTGAGAAGCTCCTTCTGGTCCCACAAGGCTCATGATCCACCTCTTGTTTGAACCTATATATAAACTCAAAAACCAGTAGTAAAAAAACTAAAAAAACATGAACTTGAATTGAGTCCAAGGTTGTTTGTGACCGAACCTGTAAGAGCTTGAACCCAACAGACAAAGGGTGGGTTTTTCTGTTGATGCATGGGTTTCAAAGGAAGACAAGCTTAAAGACAAGCTTTGGGTTGCTGTTGAAGAAGGGCTCACCATTGTTATACCGGTACTAGCTTCTTCTTCTTCTTCCACATGATTTCTTGAACGGTTCTTGCCTCTATGCATGTGTCTTTCACAGTATTTTGAATCAGTATAGGCCAATTTCGAGCACCTCCATTTTTTCCCATCTGTTCTTCGACACCTGCCTGGTTCCGGGTCCACTTTTCTCCCCATTCTCATCTCACCACCACAATTCCATCCAACTGCCAAACACAAAACAACAATGAAACAGAGCACAATTCATTACAAAAAAGTACAAGGTGGGGGACTTTTGCTTTTACTTTTATCATGTGGACGAGGCTCCAAGAAGCTTGTTTTGATGGTGAAGAGAAGATAAGATGGTATAGGGATGCCTAAAACCATGTACTTGAAGATTAAAACTTGGTTTTGAAGCTCTTCCCATTGAGTTGCAGTAAAAGGAAACCCGCTGCTGTTTCTTCCACTCATCATCATCACTCATTCAAGCAACTAAAAATTGAGTCTTTAGACCTCAATGTTTAATGAAAGAGTTGATCTTTGATCAGCACTTTGTTTTATAGTGCGTGTAGAGTAGGTGTATATTTATTTGAGTAAATTCTGTTAGTAGTCCCTAAACTTTATGAAAGTTATGAATTTAATCATTAAATTTAATCAATTTTAATTTTTATATTTTTCAAAAATTAAAATTTTAGCTATATTCATTTGATTAAATTCCAATACTAATTTGTATTATGAGTACAATTGTAGATTTAGTTAAGAAGACCAATTTTTGGTTAAACCAACCTATTCAAGTTTTTCGATTTTGGTTTAGTCGGGAGAAATGAATTAGTTGATTTTGACTTAGATTTAATCAGCTAATTCGGTCCGTTATCAATTTTTGAATCTCGAAATTGAACTGATCAAAAAAAAAAATGACTTATTTTATATTGTTTTTAAATTATTTGAAATATAAATATATTTAAAATAATATATAATAGATATATAATCATATAAATCAAACTCAATAACCTAAGGTCAATTAACAGAAAAAATCGACTGAACCAAGCGAGTCAAAGCCAATTTGATTTGGTCGATTTTTTCAACTAAAGTCGGTCAAGTCGATTTTCTCATGTTAAAGTTAGTTAAGTCGATTAAAAAAACCGATTAATTAAACCGATTGCTCTCCTCTAGATTCAGTCTATATTTTCCAACTAGATCATTTTTAAATGTTTATACTTTTTAAATTTTAAAATTTTAATCTTGAAGCAAAACAATAATTATTAATCATTGAATAATACATGAAAATAATAAACTAAGACTATATTTACACATGATCATATATTAACCACCTCAGATTATGAAAATAATAGAACTTAACTAAAACTTTCAAAAATATAAAGACTAACACCAAAATTTAACCTATTTATGTTGAGGGTACCATTTCCCAACTGCAAAATCCTTCTAAACACATGGATGAAACTAATGGTTCTGATTATGATGCTGCTGCTGCCATGCCATTTTCTTCTCTCTCTTTTTCTTTTAATCTTTCACTGACACTTGAAAATCATGAGAGAGAGAGAGAGAGTGTGGGGGCTTCAATATTAACTGCACATCTCTCTATTGCTTTCCTTTTTTCTGACATAGCAGATAAAATTTGGTTCAATGGCAGCTCTTGTCTCTGACAATGCTACTGAAAACACATAAAAGCAATGGGTTAGTGGATTTGAAAAGACTGTAAAATAACAAAAGGCAGAAGGAGAAGTGTTTGTTGTTATTATTATTGTAAGAGTTGGTGTCTGACAGTCTGAACCAAATGCCTGCTCTCATGGGAAGCTTGTACAGTTTTAAGCTTTTAGTGCTACTTACTTTTATTTTTTTGTTTATTATCTACTTCTTGCTTTATCATGGTTACCCCAGTATTCCCCCACTTACCATACAATCTTTTTTCAATTTGGGAAATTGGGAAAATGAAAGGTTAGTTCTAGGGTTCTTTTGCAGCCTAACCAATTATGTGATTCAAATATCAATATATTTAATAAAATTATTTGTTTTTTTTAAGTATTTTTATATATTTTTTAAAGTTGATATATTCATAATTTAATTCGAGTTGAATATATTAGATATAAATACTTTAACTTTTACAAATTTAAGGTTTAATAATAAATTTGACTACTAATATTTATATATTTTGTCAAAATAATTTTAATTGTATTTTGAGTTTGTTTCGAGCATCAATTTTTGTGTTTTTTTTTTCAAACTAACAAATTTGATGACAATATCGTTAAAAAAAATTATCATCGATGATATGAAATATTTTTAATGAGATATAATTTATTATTTAGGTAATCCAATAAGATAATTACATATGAAAAATAATAAAATAAATAAACTATACATGAAATTAAAAAATAACTCTTAATTTAAAGAAAATTAACGTAATTATCTAAGAAAAAATTTCAAAATGAATGCATACATTTGTTTACCGAGAGGTTTCAAAAAGATAATTAATAAATCAAACCGAAAATACTGAATGTGTGCATTCATTTTGACAAAACATGTAAACGTTAGTGATCAAATTTGTCATTAAGTTCAAATTTAATTATATTTGAATAGTTAGCCTTAGAGGTGTCCATGGGTTGGGCCGTGCCCAACAAAAAATTTAGGCCTGTTTGCTAGGCTTGGGCCCAAAAAATGAATCTAAAATTTTGCCCAAACCCGACTCGATTAAAAATGCTAAAACCAAAGCCTGACCTAGCATGGCCGTATTAACTTTTTTATATTATTTTTAAATATATATAATACATAAAAATACTAAAAATAAAATAAATTAAAAAATATGTATACTTAAATAACACTAAAATAAATGACAAATTTACCTAAAAAGGCCCATTTCCAAGCATATTTACGGAAATGGACCGATTACAGAATTATTTACCGAAAAGGGCGGTTTTGGCAAAATGTTCCTACGTGGATGCATTTTAGAGGAAAATGACAGCAAATCGCACTCTTGGGGGAGCGTTTTTGCCATGTCAGCCAAAAACACACTAACGAGGATGTGCTTTGCTCCCCAATGGCGCATTTTGCTCCATGTTTTTATAAGTTAGGAATTTTTGCCTGTTTAGTCCCTATGGTTTTTTAGGGTTAGGGTTGTGCTAAAATAAGTTAGGGTTTATGGTTTAGGTTTTTGTTAAAATAAGTTAGGGTTTATGGTTTTAGTATATTTTAAAAATAAATTAGGATTTAGTGTTATTTTATAAAAATTATTTAAATTAGGGTTTATGATTTTTCTACAATAGTTTCTGGAAAAATAATTTTGAGAAGACGTTTCTGAACAAATAGTGTCAAAAATGCTTCAAGTAGGATGCAATGTCAGCAAAATTTTTGAAAAAAGCTCTCATGTTGACACTATTTTTCTATAGTAGTTCATGCTTGGCCTTAGGCTATAAACGAGGCAAATTTTATTCTTAGGTTGCATAAGTTACAGCAAGAAAATTAGAGAGGCTAAGCAAAATAGAAGTTGAAAAGGAGTGAATGTATTAGTGCTGTTATTTACTATGATGGTGAGGTCCGTGACACCGAGAATGGCGTTGTTTTTTTATCAGAGAACACAGCGTGAATGGTTTTTAACCAGAGTATAGATTTTATAGAATTTCGTAAAAGAATTAGGCGCAAAATCTTCGGAACGACGCCAAGTAGGGTTTCTTCTATTAAGTATCAATTTTGTGCTTTGATTGATCCCGTGACATATTACTCATTTGATATCAAATGTGGTCTAGCTTTGAGGCGATGGTATAAACTCATCTCGCTAGTGGATCACCCTATCTTGAGTTATATGTTCAATTTTCATCGCCAAATGAAACACTTGTGACTTCAACATCAATTGTTGTTCGAGAGGAATACACGACCCCTAGCCGACACTCCGTTAGTGGGAGGCAGAACACGGAAGCGCCCGTGTTTGGTGGCAGTATGGAAAACACAACTCTTGCACGACACTTGGTTAGTGGATGAGACATGCACATCGGTGGGTCGATGTTCGATGCTGGAAATACGTATTAGGGAATGACATTAACTTCTAGTAGTTGGCAACCCACATCTGATTGGGGACATTACCAAATGCCCACAAGAAGGGATGATGTACCCCCTACGACGTCCACTGACGAGAGGACCTCGTACGTTGCAAATGATGAGTCCAATGAGGATCCACCTCGAGAGTCCGGCCCCGATGATGCAGAAGTTGCATTATTTTCTGAACCGGAGCCTGTTCCATCCGAACCTTAAGACGTTGAAGGGGGTTCAGATAAAGAAGAAGAAGATCTGAGATTTAGGGCATACTCGCCTTTAGCCCACATGCATAATGTCGATATATCGGTAAATGATGCGTTAGAATTTCCAGATCTATAACACAGATCGCATGACCGTACAGGTTCGTCATTGGATTCGGGTGAATTGAAAGTTGGTAAGGAGTTTTCCAGTAATGATAGTTTTCTTGGTGCTTTGAAATAATATTGCATCAATCACGAGATTAACTACAACATGGTTAAATTCAAATCCGAGAAGTTCGAGGCCAAGTGCGCAGTGCAAGACGGTACATGTTCATGGAAAATCATGGCTTCTTTTAGGAAAAAGACAGGCTTGTGGGAGATAAAAAAGTACAAAGGTCCACATACCTGTGTTGCTGGTACAATGTCACTGGGTGTTTAGGGTTTTAAATAATAATGTTATTACTTAATGTTGCATTATTTAACATACTTCGTTGACAGGTGTTTCACAAGATCATCCCAAGATGGATTTAGGTATGGTAGCTAGCTTAATACTACTGATGTTGAAGGCGGATCCCAAGACTTTTGTGTCATGCATAATTGCCAGTATTCGTAGCCAATTGAGGTACACGCCCTCTTACCGTAAGCTTGAATAACTAAGCAAAAGGCGTTGGAAAAGATGCATAGTGGGTGGAACGCTTCATATAATGAGGTTTGGTGGTGATGTCAGGTGCTGGAGAGGTACGTCTCAAGTTGCTTAATAAACCTTGAAACGGTTTTTGCGTACTACAACAACCGATTGCTCCGTGGATGCCAAGTGTTCCAACGTCTGTTCTGGAGCTTTAAGCAATATCGGTACGCATTTTTGTACTGTAATCCATTGGTAAAAATTGACGGTACCTTTTTGTATGGTAGATATACCCATCGACTATTGCTAGCTGTAGCACAGGATGGCGATGGTAGAATCCTTCCAATTGCGTTTGCAATAACACCGGGGGAGTCAAATGATGACTGAGATTTCTTTATTTCTAGGTTAAGGAGGCATGCATGCCCCCAACCTGATATCTACATTATATCAGATCGAGACACTGGAATAGTAGCCGCAATTGAGTGATAGGGAAGCCTATGTGATCGCACATACCATGGTATTGTCTAAGGCACGTTGCGTCCAACTACTACGCGTAATATCGATCTACGATTGAATGACGGTAAGTGACAAACATGAGTATTTAATCTCTATTAATATACTTTCGTTTGTAATATTCAATTTATTCTGAATGAAATATTGGTATGTAATTTTCGTTATCAACTTATATTGGCAGAGTACGAGATCAATAAGGACCGTTTTCATGAGATATTGGGGATTTTGCATTCAGTTAACGATGAAGGTGCAGACTACCTCTGTAACATACCTTTCGAACAATGAACACAAACATACGATGGCGACCTACGATATGGTCATATGACCACAAACCTGGCTGAATGCATAAATTCTATTCTAAAAGGAACGCGTCATTTGTCGATAACCTTGGTTGTACAAAATATATATTTTCGTTTGGCAATACTATTTCTAAAGTGAGCAGCGAGTTATAAATGCCAAATGCAGGGAGGCCATGTATGGTTCCGGAAGGTTTTGCAAGAAATTAACAAGGCGAATGCGTGAGCTAACACGATGCACACAGTGTGTCACGATCGCAACAACCTATGGTTTCGTGTGATGGAGTTTGATAGACCGAGCCAATGTATTATCGGCGGCCAATATCGTGTACACCTGATAAATAGGACTTGCGACTATGGGACGTTTGATGCACTTTATTATCCATGTGCTCATGCAATTGTTGCTTGTCAGAATCTCTGTTTGAATCCCATGAGATATGTCGACCAAGTGTACAAAATAGAATACATGTACAATTTGTGGAGACACGTATTCCCACAGGTCCTAGATGAACGTAATGGCCGTCTATATCACTTGCTCCGTTTAAGTTGTTACCGGATAGAGAATTGCGTTGTAAACCAAAATGTCGACTTTGCTCGAGTAGAATACATAATAATATTGATATCTGGGAAATAACGAACCAACAGAAGTTGTGTGGATGGTGTAGGAACCCAGGTCATACAGTTCGATCATGTTCAAACCTAAATAGTTGATAATTGCTATAATGAAACTATGTTGCATTATTTCTATTACGCCTTATTTAAAAGAACTTCTATTTTATTAAAAATATAAAATTAATTTACTATTAAAATATTAAAAACAACTTTTATTTTATTAAATGAAACAATATAGAAACAGTTTGTACAAATATATTAAAAAATCAATGTATATGCCGGTCGGAATCAGTGCCACGTGGGGGTGGTCAACGATTATGCGCTGGATTCTTCCTTGGTTGCTCCAGCGAGGGTTGTGGTTACTTCAGTTGTGAGTGTTGGGAGGATGACCTACCTTGGTAGAATAAAAAATGTGGAGGTGTTTGCATCACCCACGGCAGATGTGTTTGAATCCCATAAGGCTATGAGGAATGGTAATGAGATGAGCTCGCCGATGTTGCCTCGTGCGATCCCTCTGGCGATGATGGCCTATATATCATCGATTGAGTCAAAGTCATCGAGAAAGGAGATGTATCGGGCCATGCATTCTAACCTAGCATAGGACTTGGAAAAGGAAACATATAAGGGCTAGGATACGCACTTGGTATAATTTAAAGGGGCTGTGCTGTGGGTGTCGTCAGTTGAGGCGTTGGGCCCGGTGATTGTGTGGGCGCTATTGATGGGTCGTGCAGTAATCCTTTCTCATTGCATTTAAAGGGCCCCGTTGTTCTCTTTCGACACGGATTTGCCGACGCCTCTACTCTTCTGGCAACAAATATGACTTGCCATGGATCCTAAACCATAGCATGTAATCTGGTGCGCACGCTAACTCTAGGACGATGATTGGTTCGCGATCAGGTATATGATCATACCGGTTTTTCCAAATTTCAACATATTCAGACCAGAATACCAGCCAATTCGTATTCGTTTGCCGTAAGTCAATTCTGTGCTGATCATCGAGCACCTCAAGTTCCTCAGAAATCGGTTGTTGGAATCCAAATTGCCGTAACACTTTATCCGTCTGGTGCATCTCGACAATAGCATAGATGACCAACGGGACCTTAACATGCCAAATATTTATATTTTGAAAGAATTCTTCCGGAATTACTGCCCGTATTTCTGGATCCTCGTATGGTGTCCATTGAAACTATATTAACGGGATAAAAATATTAGTTATATACATAATACTAAATACTAAATATGAAACAACTATTTTATGTATATATATTTTTATTTAATACTTACTTGTGCTTCCGACTGTTGGTCTAATAGAAGTCGTATATCTTCAAGAGCGGTAGGTATTCCAACATAACTCGCCGGATGGTTCCACCTAATTAAATAAATTTTCAACATACAATTTTATTTTAAATCTATAGAATAATTGTAAAATCAAATAAAAATTTCACCTCGTTATGAGTAAGAATATATATGGGTGGTTTACTCGATGACGTAAAAATGGAAAGCGAAACTTAGCCCATGATTGTAGTAGTGATAGTTAACTTCCAATTTTGGCTTTATTTGGTGGCGTCGCCCCTCACATCTCCCGGTACAATGTTGACAACACGGCAGACCCCCAACTAAGTTCGCAAGCTACTCTAAAATCAATGAGTTTCAACAGCCACCTCAGATGTACAAGGTTTCATGACAAGTCCGGCATCAAATAACCTCCAATCATCTCAAGGATGTATGCCTGAGCATATCGTATTCTTTCTACTTCAGTCAAATCATTCTCCGGCTCCGGAAATATGTCTCGTAAATACCCATCTCGATCTGACCTTCGTAAATATTATTCAGAATCTCACCCAAAAGATCGTAGCATATGGCTCCCCAATCAGTAGATTGAATAGACCCGGTGAGTGCGGACCCATCCACCAGCAATCCTAATTGTGACTGGACGTCCTCCAAAGTGATAGTACACTCTCCGCATAGAAGATGGAACATGTGCGTCTCAGGTCTCCACCTCTCTATTAACGCGCTGATGAGTTTTGGGTCCAACTTGCACCCCGGCCTATAGTGGTCACGTGCCAAAAACCCGCTTTCCTCAAGTAATTTTCTATCAACGGTGATGACGGATCAGATATATTACGAATATAACATTGTAATACTCGATCTACAGACTGTTATAAAAAATTATAAAATACAAATTACTTAAAAATACATAAATGAAAAAATATTAAATAATATTCAAAAATTAAAATTAACCTTTACCATTTTCATTTGGTCGACGGAGATATGTTTATGATCGAGACGAATTAGTTCTCCGGCCATTGCTAACACGATCAAATATTTTTGAAATTATAAACAAATAATACTAATGTAGAAAAAAATTAAAGTAAATAACTAATTAAAAAGAGCTTTGAGAAATTTAATGAGAAATTTGAGGGCTTTAGGGAAAAATTTTAGTTTTTTTGCTAAAATATGAAGAAATAATGTGTGAAATAATAGGGGGTTTTATACTCTCTTTTTTACCATTGGAAGCCCCAACGGTAAAAAAAAATAGCCGTTGGGTTTAAAAAACATGGAGCAGAACGCGCTCCTGGAGGAGCGTTTTTGCTATGCTAGCAAAGCGCGTCCTCGTCAGCGCGTTTTTGGTTGATGTGGCAAAAAACTCACCTAGGGGCACGATTTGTTGGCATTTTTCCCCTAAAACGCGTCCACCTAGGAGCGTTTTACCAAAACTGGCCATTTCCGGTAAATAATTCTGTAATCGGCCCATTTCCGTAAATATGCTTGGAAATGGGCCTTTTTAGGTAAATTAGTCAAAAAAAAATGTAACTTAACTAGCAAATGTAAAAAATAGTAACAAAATTAACAATAAAACAAGAGTTATCTAATATCCAAATAATAACAACAAAATAGTAGCAATATAATTGTGAAATGATAACAAAATAGTAAAAAAAAAAAAAGAAAAGAAAATGATTTAAAAAAGCAACAAAAAAAGTAATAAAAAAAGCAGGTTTGTTTTCATATTCGGGCGGGGCTAGATCAGGCTCAAACAAAAAAAAACTTACCCGAACCCCAGGCGTTTTCTTAACATGCCTTGAATTTTTGCCCAAGCCCATTTTTCAAGCCTGTAATTTTACCTAAACCCTCTCACTTTTCAGACAGACCTTCAGGTCGGGTCATGGGCCAGATGACCTGACCCATGAATAGATCTAGTTAACTCTAAGACGTAACCTCAAGCTTATGATGAAAGTGGGCTTAACTTCCTTCAAGCTCCAATCACATAGTCTAAATCCAAGTAACTTAAAACGAGCTAAATGTGTTAATTCAAGAATTTGTCAAAGTTATCAAGTTTGGAGAATATGGATCTTAAGTCAATTTATAAATGAAGCGGAATTGGAGGTCCAAAAGCTCAATATTTGACTCAAGAGTGCATGATATTGGAAGATGCTGACAAGCTTAGACAACTTGTTTCCTTGTGCAGGTCAACCCACACGCCTAGCGCATGAAGATTACCTCATTTGAAGTGGACTTACTTTATGTGGGACTTGGTTAAATCTTGATACCAAATGATATGGGCAGCAACCAAGAAACTTGGACTCCAAGGAACAACAAGGAACAAGAAGAACAAGGAAAACTCCAAAGACTGAAGAAACTTGGACTCCAAGGAAGTGAAGGTTTATTGCTAGTGAAGAATGCTTGAACTTTGAATATGATATTATTAGGTATAATGATAAGACACATTACACTTTTAAGAACAAGATTCGTATTTGAATTTTAGAGATGATATTGTCGGGAAAGACAATTATGAAACTTGAAATTTCAATCTCCATAAATAAATTTACATGCCAAAAGGAAACATCGTCTCCTGTCAACCATAGAATGCTTGTCTTGCATTTACGTTGTGCATTCTAACATGTCATGCAGCAATATATATATATATATATATATTTCCATTCTGCAAATTCATCCATCTTTGAACTCAAATTTTTTTTTTTGGTATTATTAATATCCAGATGTAATACAATTCAATGAATATATCATCCTATATCATATTTCCATCACTTATTCAAAACTTTTTGAACTTTTTGCATGGGAACAACCTAAACCAATTCTCTTTTATCAAAAAAGGCAAATAGACCGAAAAAATTAAAATGAACAACATTTTCTTATGAAGGATAGTTAGGGGTATAAAATCCCTCTCCCATCAAATGAATGTTTATCTATTACCTGTCTCTCTTGATAACAGTATGCCTGAACCCTATTTGCTTTGCCCTGCTGATACCTCCATTGATGATGACTTCACATGCCTCCCCGGGAATTGCCCCCACGAGCAGGCTTTTGTAGTGTGTGTTTTTTTTTTCAACCAATGAGTTGAATCGTGGTATTATATACGGTTTCATCCTTACGGAATGGTATGTCTGAAACATTGCCAGCAGAGTGCACACCCTCCTTTTCAGTAAGCTTTTTTTACTTCGTAGCATTTAAAGACAATTCTATATTTCTTCTGTTCTTTCACAGATGCATCCCGGAAATGGATTTGCGTAAAAACTCTCCTCCAATTTTGGAAACTCTCCACGCTCTCTAAGATATGGAGTTCCATTTCGATCTTCGTGAAGCTTTTTCACTTTAGAACTGAATTTCTCCCAAGAAATATTTCCCTCATCATATTCATCCACAAGTCTTACAAAATTCATCCTGCACCAACAGATGGATGATTGTTTATACACATTTTGGTCCAGAAATTACGATGATTAGATGCCATAGAACTATTCATTCAAGAAAGAACGGAAACAACTATATTGAAAAGGTTAAGAATAGATCCAATCTAATAGGTATCAAATTACCTGTCTGGGTTGATAGTCTTCTTGAAGTTCTCAAATCGCCTATGTCCTTGCACCGCCTTTGCCATATTTCCATCATAAGTATAAACAAATACGTCACTCTGAAGGGCAACAACATAGTCTAGACCGGCCAACATGTTCTGATGGTTCTTGAAAGGATTCAATTCCTCATCTGTTGCAAGGGAGGAATGAGAGAAGATATTAGGAAAATCCTCCTTAAGAGGCTCCATACTTCCATTTCCATAAGCGTCACCAGCTACCAAGTAAATCCGAGTACTTGGAGGGAAACCCAATGCTCTAAGCAAGAGGGAAGTCTCCCTCGGGGTCAGTGGACAACCACCGAGCAACCTTCTCTCTGTCCCATTAATCTCTTTCTCCTTCCAATGGCTGACTTCATAACGCATCCTACGTAGCTCATCATCTTCTTCTGCTGTCAAACTATGACTGCAACCCGTAAATGCAAGCATATCCTTCTCGTACCTATAAATTAAACAAATAAAAGTAACATAAATCAGCCTTGCTTTCTTTGCAGCATATCAAGTTAATCAATGTCATTATTTATCAAGCGTACCATAAAATCCATTTTCATGATAATAAATGCTTAATCATGCCAAACACAAATAAGGTGAGTACGAAGGTATTCTTTTCGTTTCTGGGATAAGTGGGAATGTAGCATTCATAAGAAATAAATTTATTCTACTCACCTCAAATGTAGAGCAATATAAGGTCTGCCATTCTGGCGCATTCTAGAAATCATCGTGCTTCCAAGCTCTTCAATTGGAGCCGAATATTTTAGTGCCTTATAGCTTACCCGGCACCTCAGTTTTTGCACAGAACTTGGGATATCATTATTGGCAAGCCGAGAATCTGTGTGCGTAAAATAGATTACTTTATGCTGCTTCAGCAACGGAAGGACCTCTGCCTTATAATAGCTAACCTAAATCAGAAAACGTGGCGGTTAGTTGCTACTAATCTCATAAGGAACAAGTAATACAAGATACATGTATGATGTGAGTTGACAGAAGCAAAACCACTTGTACAGTTGTATGAATGGGCTACTAAAATTATTGCCATTTTCAGGCCAAAATAGAAACAAACATCCTCAATGATAGGTGCTTTGCGTATTTTCAGTAGACATTTGCCAATGACAAAGATAAGGTTGTAATGACCTTAGACCAGGAAATTGGCGTTTTGTTCAACGGTTCAATTCCAGAATACTCAGGTGGTATGGTCTCAACTATGCGGACATCATCCTTCAGGGTCTCGATGAAGTGCTGCCAGTCAAATAGATCTTTAAAGCCACTGCAAATATATCAAACCAATCAATTAGCTAACCGTACACAATAGTGCATCCCATGCAACACTTTTTTGACTTCAGCCAAAAGAAGATGTCAAGCATGTCAATCTAGGGCATAACCATAAGTTAGCCATACATTAATACCAATGGATGCCAGTTTTCAAATGTATCATTTCAGAACTGATCGGACAGGTTATAGATTTAGTATTCATGTCAAGAAACATGTAAATACAGACTAATAGCGTTAGTATTCAACATTTGATCAGATCAAATTAGGGATATATGGATAGGTGCAAAACAGACAATGTGAAAACATTAGCACAGTACACAAACAACCTAACCTTTCATCTGCCCAATACGAGGTGTGATCGAGTGAGGGAAGGACAAGTGTTGCCTTCATAATCTTAGCAACAGCAACCATATCACAGATCTGCATTCTAACATTATTCATACATCAGACTGCAGTAATAATTAAAGGCCAGGCTATAAAAGAAACAATGAGAAATACACAACAAACAGACCCCAAATCTCATCTGATTCAGACCACCATTAGCATTCACAAGAATGTAGCCATTCGTCTTTGCATCTGGCTCTGCAAAGAGTGAAACACTTAGAAGCATAGAACAAACAAAAACATAGAAATCAATTACAACTTTGCAGACACACAAGAAACGTCAAGGTGTCAGTAAACACACAAGTAGAAAGTAGGTAGAGAATATTAATGAAGCAGTAAGAATTCCATACTCTTATGATTCTTTGAATGGTCAATGCACTGGCTGAAATTCTCACTACTTGGTTTTGACCAAATACCTGAATGCTGGATAAAAAATTAAACAAATCTCAATGTTCTTTTTGCTAATCAGAATAACAAGTTCCAAGTGTTCTTCGTTAATCATGTTCTTCATGCAAACCAAGCAGATGTGAGATATCTTAAGGTGCAGACTTTAAACTTACTTCTGCTATGTCAGATGCCACTGTCATTAAGGTTCTATCTGAATCACTTCCTCCATCCCTGTACCCATAATCATGAGAGCCTTCATCCGTTCGCTTTAGTTGATTGGTGGAGGGATCAGGTAGATCCTAATTACAATAATAGAGATAGCACATTAGAAAGGAAAAGTCTTATGCAATGTTCTACAAGTAATCTATCATTAAACATAGCTTATGCAGTAGGAAAAACACATGGAAGTACTTCAGTATAAAAGTTATGAACACAAAATTCTGTCACAGTGATCAACTAAAAGAAGGTGAAATTTACTCTCTGTGCACACCCAAAATTGATTAAGAAGAACCTGTAGAATGCAACTATTCCTATGTTATTCTGATTCGTTTTTAAGTATGTGTCTCCAACACCTATGTCCAGTGAATATATGGATAGGAGTATGAAAATATGATCTTCTAACGGTTTCTCCAAATCCATAGAAAACACTAGAAAGAATTCAAAGCAGCCATGTTATACACATATAAGTATCCAATACTCACGTATCCAATACTCACGTCCACATCCGAGTAACATAGAACTACTCCACTCCAGGCATAATAATATATGGTCTTGCGATGCAAAAACAGTACTTAAGCCACTTACTTTTACTCCCTAATCATAAAACTTTCCGGAAGGGAAAAAAAGTACACAAGACAATAATCATTGTGCACATTTTTCACATTAAAGAAAAGCCTAACAATCTCCAAAAATAGATCACATTTTTCACATTGATCCATCTGCATTAAATTCCAGTGCAAGTCAATTCAGAAACAGCTACAACAAAAATACTGCACATAATTCAAAAATAATGAAAAAGACCTGATTTGATGTTATGGTTTCGATAGCACATTAGCAAGGAAAAGTCTTATGCAATGTTCTACAAATGATTTATTGTTAAACATAACTTATGAAGCAAGAAAAGCACCTTGAGTAACATAGAATTAAAGTTTTCCACAAAAGTTAAGAACACAATATTCTTTCCCAATGATATGCTTAGTCCTCAACTAAAAGAAGGTGAAATTCACTCTCTAGTCTCTATATACACACTCCAACTCTTATATAAGTTATCTTTATCGATAACTGTGTCTAATGCATATTCAGACATGAATACGAGGATATAACTTTGTAAAGACCCTACGAATAAACTGAAAACTTAAAAAAAATTGAATATACCCATGTCATTTACATAACCAAATCCAAGTAATATAGAACTATCCACTCCAGGCTTATACAGGGTCTTGAAATGCAAAAATGTTAATCAAGCTACTTACTATTACTCCCTAATTTCGTTTTTGTACCCATTAATATACTTACCCATAGGGAATAAAAAAAGTAGACAAAGCAACAATCACCCGTTAATTTCCCAAGCAAGATCATTAAAAAAAGCTATAACAATCTCCAAAAATTGATCACATTTTTCACATTGATCCATCAACATTAAATTTCAGTGCTAGTCAATTCATAAAACAGGTATAACAAATTTTTTTTAAAAAAAAATCATGAAATAAACCTGATTTGATGCTAAGGTTTCGATAGCAGATCCGAACCAACCAGTAGCACAAATCTTAAAAACACCCAAAAACAAACAAACTCCACAAAAAACCAAGAACATCCAATGCCCAAGCTTCTTCTTCTCTTTCAACCCGAAATCAAAAACCAAGGATCCAACACTGGGCTTCCTCAAGAACAACCCTTTCCTTTGACTCAACCCTTCGATTGAAACCAAACCCACAGGTCCAACTTCCGATCTGGGGGAACTCGATTGCAGATCGATCTCGTGATGCACACTCAAGTTATTGCCGTTGCTCCCGTTGCTACTGCCGTTACTTGAACCACCGACAACGTTGTTGCCGGTACTGGTCTGGGAGTTGCCATTGTTGTTGCGCTTAAACGAGTGAGCTCGACGAGTCATTGGACCCGAAAAACGGGGGCTGTTAACTCGCTGTGAAACGCCATCGCTCGTGTTGTGGTGATGCTGTGTATGGAGAGCCATTAAAATTTTATTACTCTTTAATGTTAACTAATAATATATTTATTTATAATAAAGAAAAAAAATTAAAATAAACTGAGTAAGGATTTTCGATTAAACCTCCATTATCAAAACCAATAACGAAACATAGATTTTTGCAGAATTTGGGTATTTTGAGCTCTGAAAATAATATAATTCGGAAATTTGTAAAAGCGCGTGTTTTAGGACAAGACAATGGCGGTGTTGGCCTCTCCGAATTTATTGTCGACGATTGGATTTTTTATATTTTTTCAAATTCTATAAATTGAATAAAAAATTATTACAACATGATTATATATTTTTAAGTTATTAAAATTTATATAAATATCAATAATTTAGCAAAATAAAGTAAAGCTTACATTATAATTAGTGTAAATATAAAAATAGTCATTTTTGTTTGTCTCGTATTACATTTTAGTCACTTATGTTTGAAATGTTACATTTTAGTCACTTACATTATCGTTTTGTTACGAAGTGGTCACTCTACCGTTAAACTCCATTAACTCCCTAATGACAGCCTAAATGAGTTTTAAATGCTAACTTAGATGTCCAATTGCTGGGATGAAAATAAGTTTTTAATTAAATAAATTTAATTTAGACTGTCACATAGGACATCCAAGTTGACATTTAAAACTCATTTAGATTGCCGCGTAGGACCTCTATTAAGGAGGTAATGAAGCTTAACAGTAAAGTGACCATTTCGTAACAAAACAACAACGTAAGTTACTAAAACGTAACATTTTAAACATAAATGGCTAAAATATAATCTGAGGCAAACAAAAGTGACTATTTTTATAAGTTATCCTTATAATTACAATTAACGTTCTTTCCCATTTATCTACAGTGCAAGAATTGTATATAGATGTTAGAATTTTACATTGGTTACGAATTTCAAAACATTGTATAATTGTTGATTGAGTATTAGCTCGATTGATATATAGATGTTAAAACGCATTATCCTTTTATTTATAGGTTGGAAAAAGACTATGGATAAGTTGAAAAAAGTGTCGTTGGTTACTATAGAAGTCATACATTTGGCTTCTTTACTTTGTGAATAAATGTGACGGTTCATATAGTCACTTAAGCACTTATTCATGTGTTATAAATGGACCCTTAGAATGGAGATTTAAACTTGTGTCCGTTCACGCAAATTTTTGAGAAAATTTTCTTTGGATTCTTTCTAGTTTGTTACACTAATTTGAGTCTAATCATATTGTTCTAATTCAAGATAAATACATTGTATTTTGGACATAGTGTTTCCTGATTGTCCTGCACGATGGAGGGGAAATAATAATTTCTTTATAATATTTACGATTCCTGGATCCAATAAACTTTTTATACAACACTTATCATATGGACAACTTAGAATTAACATATTAAAAAATAATAATAACTCGTCTAATATATAATGACACTATTTTTATTTTTTAAATACAATATATACAATTTGTTTGCATAATTGGTACATAAAGTGTTTAAATTTTGATAGTATATTTTAAATATATTTCACATCTAATTCGACCTAACTTTGTATGATACCATATTGATACTTTGAAATTTGGATTAGAATATTTTGGAAATTTGAGATTAATTTAAAATCTAAACTATAGTTTATGATATTTATGCAATTAACCCTTTTCAAATTCTATTTTTCTTCTTGAAATTAAAAAAAATTAAAAATCCTCCTCCTCCTCCTCCTCCTCCTCCCTTTTGGGTTATTTTGGAAGTATCTTTTTAGTGTTAGTATTAAGTTATGTTATAAATAAATCAAACTTGAGTGTTAAATTGAGTTCGACAATAAAACAAAAATGCAATAGGTATGGATTAATAGAACATTTGGGATATGAATTTGGTATCTATTTTGTTTGTCCAAATTGATACCTTTTTGTTAATTTGGTACTTCAAATTTTTTTTTCCAATTTGGTATATGAACTTTGTATTATTTTCCTAATTTGACCCCTAATTTTTTTTGATTAGGTACCTAAACTTGTCAAATGTTATACAAATTACCCCAAAATATTTACAATATTAGTTTTTTTTTTGTTTTTTTTTTACGATGGGAAGAAATAGCTAATGTAAAAATAGCATGAAATTTAATGACAAAAATAATTATATTTATTTAGAATTTCATCTATTTCACTAAACAACATGCTCAAATTATTCTTTTTATCTAAGTTAAAATTACACAAATTATTAAAGCATTCACAAAACTCTCAATTCCACGAAAAATCCATAAGCATAATTTGACTTAAAACAGTCAATGTCTAATCTAATCATTTATCATTTGCTTTAATAAAAATTATAAAATAAATAAAATAAAATAAAAAATCTAGTCATTTGTCATTTGTCATTTGAATATTGCCCCAATGATTTAGAAAAGAACAAAGGGACATTTTTATTTTAGGACCTAAATCCAATGCCTCGTAAGAAAACTTTGTGCCGGCTTCTTTGTCTTGCTACTCTTTATTTTTATTTAGAAATTAATCTACCAAATTGGCAAATGGAATTGATTTGTCTACCTCTTGTTTTTTAATGCAAGTTTCCTTTCTATTTGGAAACAAAAATATTGAAAAAAAAATTATATTTTTTTATTATTTCGAAAGATTAAGGTAAGTTTCTATCTTCATTTTACTATTTACGATTTTTTTTTTTAAATTTGTAGTTGTCTTTTTAATAATATTATTATCAAGATTCGAAGATTCTTTTGAAACTTTATATATGATTATCTTGTAAAATCGATTACTTAAGTTAGAGAGGAGCTTAAAAAGGGATTCGCCTAATTAATGGTTGATAAGATGCCCTGTAGAGGAGAATCTTAGAGTGGCATGCAGGGGAAAAAATGAAAAAAATTCAATTCAATTCTATAAATTAATATATAGTGAAATTTCATTTTGACCTCTGAAATGAAAAAAATCCTATAAATTGAATAATCGGATTTTTAATTTCAAATTGATTTTAAGTTAAAAGTGCGCACGATTGTTAGAATCAGACTGGATCAGTTAGTTGGATTGATTGAACTAAAAACCAGCTGGTATGCCGTTCCAAACAATAGGATTGAATTTTTTAGTAAACTACTTAAAACTAGTTGAACCGAGACAAAAAATTGATCGATGGTTTAATCGATTTTTTTTATTTTTAAAATTTTTTAATAATTTATTTAATTCAAACAGAGTTGATAATAATTGAACCAATTAAACCGATAACTACTGGCCTGATCAATTCAATCGCAAGTCTAGTTAAAACCATGGGTTTAGCAAAATCACATAAAATATTTAAGAGAAGATGAAATGTTAAAATATGTCATAAGTCTCTCTACTCTTCATAAATTTGAAATTTAATCCTTATAGTTTTATTTTTTAAGAATTTAGTGCCTATTGAGGCTAAAAATATTATAATGTAATATATTAACAATTCAAATGATATATTTTTTTAAAATTCAAGTATTTTGTTATTATTTATTTTAATATTTTATATTATTTCCGAATGCCATATTGAATATTTTGGAATTTAGTAATTAGGTTATTGACAAAAAAAACTATTTTATGTTTTTTTAAAAGTAGATATACAGTTGCAAATCTTTCTAAAATGGAATTTTTTTATTTAAATCTTTTATAGTATATAAAATTTCAAATTAATAATGGTAAAATGTACTTTGACACTTAAAAATGATAAAAATTTACTTTAATCATTTAAAAATTACAAAAATATAATCTATTAAAATATTACAATTATATTTTTATTATAGTAAAAATATACAATATAATTTCGACTTTTTCAATTTTTCTGTCCCCACTGGTGGTGCAAGATATCAATCCAATTAGAGGAGTTTGGCAGGTTAAAAGGCCTCCTATATTGACTTGGAAAAGTACAAAATTACCCTTTCATAGAAAATATTTTCAAACAAACTTGAGTATTTTAAAGTAACTTTGTCATTTTGCCCAAAAACGTAACCTTGTCGCTAGAATGGAGTAAAAAAAGCTGAGACTATATGTTATGCGGCGGACAGACGTTAACTGCAGGTAAATCATGAAAATTTTTGGATTTTAATTAGTTTTATTTATTGGTGAAAAAAGAAAAACAAAATAGGATAAATTAAAAAAAAGTCACTCAACTGTAAAAAATTTTCATTTTAAACATAAAAATAAAAAATTTACAATTTAAGCACTTACATTACATAATTTAGCTATTTTTGTCACTCTCGTTAAAATCACAAACGACAAGCTGACGTACTTAAAAAATTTAATATAACAACAAATTTAGTCTTCAACTTTTGCACGTTAGCTTGCTATTTGTGATTTTGACGAAAATGATCAAAATGATTGAACTATTTAACGAGAGTGTTTAAATTATAATTTTTTTAAATTTAAATGTCTAAAATAAAAAATAATAATAATTAGTTCACGAGTTGTATTTACCCAATAAAATATAAAATAATGGGAACACGTGATGGCATGTTAGATTTCCATACTCAGAGGGGCCCACCCATGAATGACGCGGGAATTTCCACTTTCCGCAAATAAGCTGTCGTTTAGACGATGACAGCTTTGATCCATGGGACATTCCTTTCTAGTTTCCAATATAAGAATTTTGTACGAGCTATCCTAAAATCCATTTTTTTCTAATTTAATTATGCCTTTAAAAATTGTGTAATTTTGAAGAAAATGTTTTTAAAAATAATTTTAGATTTAAGTCGATTTTTTTCAATATTTAAGAAAATAAGCTGATTTTGAAAAGAGAAACAAAAAATATGTTTAATCCTCTTATCGAATGAGCTAAATGTCAAATTATTAATGAAAATGTGTTTTGTAGAACATAATTTCAGATGGGTCAACAAAAAATAATTTCCGTAAGAGGGGTTTTTTGTTTCTCTCTTTAAAATCGATATATTTCCCTAAGTATCGGAAAAATTGGCCTATTTCCCTATTATCTTCCAAAATCGACATATATTGCTAATTTATCCCTTAAAAATTGATTTTAAATAAATATTTATATTTGTTAAATATAAAAAAATTGGGGATTCTTTTACATGAATAATACAAAAAAATTAATTATGAAAATATGACATGTCGTTAATTATTTACAAGAATCATGTGTTTTCAACATTAAATTTAGATGTCCCCTAATGTATCAAGCTACACCAAGTCCAAAAACAATCCTTCATGAAATTCTTATTTTAGATGAAAAAATACTATTTTTTAAGTGGTGTCATCACATTGTTAGGCTAAACCAAAAATCATTTGTATTTCTTTTAAATATTATATAATATTGAAGAAATACAAAAATTGTTTTTTGTATTATTATGATATTTGTTCAGTATTTAAAGGAAATCAATATTTTTTTTGTGTTCTCTAATAATGGGTTGCTTTTGGGTTAGTGTCACTTGACACATTTTTTTATTATTGAAATCTTAAACATGTAGAATACTACAAGAAACTTTATGAATCAATGTAATTAAATCGAAGCAGAAAGCATATTGTTAGCAATTCATAGCATTTAAAATTTCTGGTTATCTATCCAAGTCACCTTTTCTCACCCATTCTAAATTTGTATTCAACTGAGTTTCATGCCTAATAACAGAGTAAGTACATCTGCTCTTCTTCTAACGCAGCGTTTGCCATTTCAACCACCTGAAATGGAGAATGCAAAATGTATATCAGACCTCATTCAGAAATCGACACAAAACCAAGCCGGGAACGTAAAACGGAGTCGATAAAATGGTATTACCTCAAAATTAAGCTTTCGGTACAGGTTGAATGCCGGTTTGTTGTCCCTACCAACATGGACATATACGGATTTGATACCTGCAACACAAGGGACTGAAATCAGAAGTGGAATGGGAACCTTTTCCTTGGAAGGAAATGCTTGCAACTTTTTTTACCACTTAATTTGGCGAATTCAATAACAAAACGCATCATATTGCTGCCAATGCCTTGTCGACGGGCCGATTTCCTTGTGCATAAGTTCGAAATGTAAGCATATTTCTGAAGGTTTTTTGTGTTGATGATGGGGAAGCGATACTTCTTATGTTGCTGCAACAGGTTCGGATTCTCAAACGTTATGAACAAATCACTTAGTTATTAATGTTATAAAAGAATATTGCAGTGTATGTACCCCAGGAAAAGTCTCTCCATATAACAGATGCCTAATGCTGATATCAAGGGTTCCAACTACGCTTTTAATCACCGTGCGTTGCACATTCAGGTCCGGCTTACAAACCTGATAATTCGATAACAATGAGTAAAACTCTCGATCAAAAGCAAACAATGACATAACATAAGAACCTATGTTCATGGACTTGGGAAGTCCTTTTGAACAGAAACACAGAAGCTTCGAATCAATCTAACCCTCACCCGAAAGAGACAACAAACACATTGAAAGGAATACCAATCTGGGAAAAGAAAAACAGAAAAATAGAAACACTGTACCGCGACGACACATTTATTTATCTGCCCGAATTGCCCCCGACATCGCATTTTCAAGGAATTGAACTCCTGTAAATCATGGAATGTTTGTAAACATTTCAGATGTAACCCAAAATTCATATGTATATGCAAGTAATTAAGAGAAAGGCACTAGTCTGTCCTACCCGCTCAATGAAATCCATTTTAAGGTGTTCGATCAATCTGTATATGTATCATGAATAGATACAATCAGAGGCATCCATTTAAGAAACATTGCAAAGACTGAGACTTGAATCTATATGAACTAAACCGAACTAAGCTCCAGGTTCATAAAAAGAGTACTATATTTCTCTACCTAAAAGAGCTGCTTATCAGTCTGCTCTGCATCTCTATCTGTCTATATCTTATATAATTATCTAAGGACTTAATTGAGAAACAAAAAGATTATACATTCACTTCAAGAAATAAATATTAGAAATTCAATCCCTACCTTTCATCGCCTGGTTGATCTTCCCAGTGAGTTTCTGCTCTCAGATATGCCGCTACCTGACACAAAACAAAACAAAGAGCCATCAGCATTCATTTGATCAAATGAAACAAATTAAAAAGGTTAGAAACAGTATAAACGTACCCACAATTCTTCATCGCGGACGGCCTGTCTCGCCACGTAATTTCCGAATACTAATTTCTTTTCGTGAAAAAGATCCTCATCCGACGGTTCTAGACTGTTGAATTTAAGATGAGTAATCAACGACGTTCGAGGGAATACCGAATGATCTTCCTCTCTCACCAGGCCGATTGATTTCGTATTCGTTTTCCTAATAAAGAAAACGTACGATCAAGAACCCTAAAAATCTTAGTTAACTTGAAGAAAAAGAAATCACAAAAAGACTTACGTAGTTGGAGTGAGCGAAATTGAATGAAGCTTGTGGCGGGGACTCGATCCATTGCAAGCGTAAGTAAAGAAATTATTTCTTGAAAACGAAATGGTCGACATAGCTACTGAAATTTTCCCGGAATGGAAACTAAAAGCAGGGAAAACTTATACGCGAAGTTATTGCTTTACTTCTTTTTCAATGTTAATCAGTATAGTAGAAGAGAACGCAGTATATATATATATATAGGCAAACTATGTTGCAAAGGTGGAGCAGACGAGACTTTGAAATTACAGTTATTCAGTTTAGTCTGTTATCAACCGAATTTTATTTTATTTTTCAAGGATATTTAACTTTTAATTAAAGAATTTGAAAATAAATTTGCAAAAGAGGAGTTTGAATTCGAAAAAATTGATTTTTAATTTCAAATTGATCTTAGGTTAAAAATGCGCATTATTGTTAGAATTAGACCGGATCAGTTGGTTTGATTGATTGATTGAACTATAAATTGGTTGGTATGCCATTCTTGGCAATGAGATTGAATTTTCTAGTAAACTACTTAAAACCAGTTGAACCGAGATAAAAGATTGATAGATGGTTGAATTGATTTTATTTTTTATTTTTAATTTTTTTAATAATTTATTTAATTCAAATAGAGTTGATAATCGAACCAATTGAACTGATAACTGCTGATCTGGCCGGTTAGATCACAAGTCCAGTTAAAACCATGGGTTTAGCTAAATTACATCAAATTTTTAAGAGAAGATGAAAGGTTAAAATATAAATTTAAAATTTAATCCCTGTACTTATATTTTTAAGAATTTAGTGCTTATACTTTTTAGATTTTAAAATTTAGGTCCAACTGTTAATACTGTTAAGATTATTTTGTAAAATTCAAGTTCATTTCAACATCATTTTTTAATTACATTACTACCAAGTGAGTATTTTTTTTTATTTGACACTAATAATTTTGCCAAAAAAAAGAGTTAACCATGAACTTTTAAAATTTGAAAAGTAAATGGATTGAATTTTAAATTTGTGAAGAATATGAGAACCACAAAAACTTATGGCATATTTTAACCAAAATGAAATTGTTTGAAAAGGAGAGCGTAGAGATTTTGACACGTTGATGAAGTGGAGACATGACAATAAGGCATCTCCAAATGATTGGTGAGTCAATTATTTTAATTAATTAATTAATTATATGGGTATGGCAGAAATTAGTAAGAAGCATACGGTTTTAGTCAAAGAGAAAAACAAGCAGCTCATCTATCCTATGCTCTTTATTTCGGTTAATTTATGAAAAATGTTAATTTATGTTTATATATATAATTAATGAATTATTAATACATTAAATAAAATAAATATTACAATGAATTAATCAATATTCATACAACTTTGTATTTATTCATGCATCATAAGTATTGGATTTTGTTTCTAACTCTTTTGGTTTCATTTGATAAAATTACTCAAAATTTTACTGTTTTTTTCTTCAAAGTTTTACTATTAATTATTATAAATGTGGAGTAATTATAACTTAAAAATTAAATGGTTAAATATAAAATTAGTACCCGAACTTATCTATTTCTCCTAGATTGATACTTAAGATTTTTATTTTTCCAAGATTAATACCTGAGCCTAACGTCGTTACTTTTTTACTGACTTGGACAAAATGAAAGAAAAGAAAGATAATGACATCATCAAGATGTCTCTACTGACACATGTTATTGGCTGATACTATCACCTGTTCTAAACTTAACGGCGTTAGACTTGGGTAGTAATATAATTGACAGAAAAAAAGTTAAGGTACTAATCTGGGACAAAAAAAAAAAAAACCTTAAGTATCAATCTAGGGCAAGTGGACAAATTCATATTACCAATTTTATATTTAACCCAAAATTAAATAGTGAAACCACATTAGAACAAATTTGATAATACATATTATTTCTTCAAAAAAAGATAAAGTGAAAATTAGTTAAGAATATTGGTACCAACTAAATACTTAATTTCATTCGATAGTATACATCAGTGGCAAAACTAGGTGCTGGTAGGGTTCCGTTCTCTCTCAAATGGAAAATTTTCCATTTAGGTCCCTTTATAATTTATAAAACTTTAAATTAGTATTGATAAAATTGTATTTAACTTCCAAAAATGATAAAAGTTTGATTTATTTCTTTTAAAGTTGTAAATATATAGTCTAATAAAATGGTGAAATTGCATTTTTACTATCGTAAAAATATACAATTTAATTCCGGTACTCAAAAAATAATTCTGACTTTACCCAAATATATATAATATATTTTTTCACAATAATTATTATAGAGAAGGTCTAATCGTATGTATATGTAACCACTAAAAAGATACATCACTTTGTTTGTCTTTTAATATAAAATTTAGACTTAAAATTTACCAAATGATTCTTGACAGATAATACTAAATTTATTGATTTCGGTTTCACTTGGATTATAGTTTTTTCTTCTTTATAAAAAAATCAGGTTCGAATGTAAAGATAAGTGAAATTTTTATTATAGTAGCAGGGGCCCCAGCTCCCTTAAAATGAAAAAAAATTCTATTTAGGCCCTTTAATTTTTTAAAAATTTTAAATTAGTAAATGTCAAATTGCACTTTAACCCCCTAAAAATGATAAAAATTCGATTTAATAATTTAAATTTTTTTTTCTAACTTTACCCCAATATGTATATAATATATATTTTCACAATAATCATTGCAGAGAGGATCCACTCGTTTGTATATGTAACCCTTAAAAGGTTACATCACTTTGTTTATCTTTTAAATATCGAAACCTAGACTTAAATTTTACCAAATGATTCCTGACAAATAATCCCAAATTTATTGATTTCAGTTTCACTTGAATTATAATTTTTTTTCTTTAGAAAAAAAATCAAGTTTGAATGTAAAAATAAGTGAATTTTTTTTTATTATAGTAGCCAGGAGCTAGCAGGGGCCCGACTCCTTTAAAATAGAAAATTTTCTATTTAGGCCCTTTAATTTTTTTAAAATTTTAAATTAGTAAAGGTAAAATTACACTTTTATCCCCCTAAAAATGATAAAATTTCGATTTAATCCTTTAATATTTTTTTCTAACTTTACCCCAATATAGATAATATATTTTTTCACAATAACCATTTGCAGAGAGGGTCGACTTGTTTGTATATGTAACCCCTTAAAGGTTACATCACTTTATTTGTATTTTAAATATTAAAATCTAGACTTAAATTTTACCAAATGATTCTTGACAGATAATCCCAATTTTATTGATTTCGGTTTCACTTAGATTATAGTTTTTTTACATTAGAAAAAAAATTAGGTTCGAATGTAAAGATAAGTGAGTTTTTTTATTATAGTAGCCAGGGGCTGGCAGAGGCCCCGGTTCCCTTAAAATAGAAAAGTTTTTATTTAAACCCTTTAATTTTTTTTAAAATTTTAAATTAGTAAAGGTAAAATTACACTTTAGCCCCCTAAAAATGATAAAAATTCGATTTAATCCTTTAAAATTCTTTTCTAACTTTACCCAAATATATATATAATATTTTTTTTTACAATAATCATTGTAGAGAGGGTGCACTTGTTTGTATATGTAACCCCTAAAAGGTTACAACACTTTGTTTGTCTTTTAAATATTAAAATCTAGACTTAAATTTTACCAAATGATTCCTAAGAGATAATCCCAAATTTATTGATTTTTGTTTCACTTGGATTATAGTTTTTTTCTTTAGAAAAAAATCAAGTTTGAATGTAAAGATAAGTGAATTTTTTATTATAGTATTCAGGGGTTGGCAGGGGCCCAACTCCCTTAAAATGAAAAAATTTCTAATTAGGCCCTTTAATTTTTTTAAAAAATTTTAAATTAGTAAAGGTAAAATTATACTTTGACCCCTTAAAAATGAAAAAAAATTGATTTAATCTTTTAATTTTTTTTTTTCTAACTTTACCCCAATATATAGTGATTTTTTTATTATAAGTTTCAACAAGGAGATAACTAGGGGGCTGGCAGGGGCCCCAACTCCTCTAAAAAAGTTAACATCATTAATAATTAGACATGAACTTTTAAAATTTAAAAAGTAGAGGGATTGAATTGTAAATTTGTGAAGAGTACGAGAACCACGAGAACTTATGGCATATTTTAATCAAAATGAAATTGTTTGAAAAGGAGAGCATAGAGATTTTGACACATGAATGAAGTGGAGACATGACAATAAGGTATCTCTAAATGATTGGTGGGTCAATTATTTTAATTAATTAATTATATGAGTATAGCAGAAATTAGTAAGAAGCATACAGTTTTGGTCAAAGAAAAAAACAAGTAGCTCATCAATCCTATGCTCCTTATTTTGGTTAATTTATGAAGAATGTTAATTAATGTTTTTATATATAATTAGTGAATTATTAATACATTAAATAAAATAAATATTACAATGAATTAATCAATATTCATATAACTTTATATTTATTCATGCATCATAAGTATTGGATTTTGTTTCTAACACTTTCGGTTTCATTTGATAAAATACTCAAAATTTCACTGTTTTTTTCTTCAAAGTTTTACTATTAATTATTACAAATATTGAGTAATTATAATTTTAAAATTAAAGGGTTAAGTATAAAATTGGTACTCGAATTTATTCACTTCTCTCAGATTGATACTTAAATTTTTTTTTTGTCCTAGATTCGTACCCGAGCCTAACGTCATTGCTTTTTTGCTGACTTGGACAAATGAAAGAAAAGAAAAATAATGACATCATCAAGATGTCACTACTAACACATGTCATTGTCTGATACTATCACCTGTCCTAGGGGCGAAGCCAGAACAATTTTTTAGGGGGGGTCGGATAAAATTTTAATTTTTTATAGTTTATATCTTTATAATTTGTAAAGGATTAAATTGAATTTTTATAATTTTAGGGGGGCCAAGTGCAATTTTACCTTTACTAATTTAAAATTTTTAAAAAATTCTAAAGGCCTAAATAGCAATTTTACATTTTAGGGGGGCCTAGGCCCATGCCAGTCCCCCTGCCTTCGCCCCTGACCTGTCCCAAATTTAACGGCGTTAGATTTGAGTGCTTATGTAGTTGACAGGAAAAAAGTTAAGATATCAATCTGGGACGAAAAAAACTTTAAGTATTAATATGGGAGAAGTGGGCAAATTCAGATTACCAATTTCATATTTAATCCAAAATTAAATAGTGAAAATACATTGGAGCAAATTTGATAATACGTATTATTTCTTCAATACCAGATGAAGTAAAAATTAGTTAAGAATATTGGTACAAACTAAATACTTAATTTCATTCGATAGTATACATCAGTGGCAAAACTAGGTGTTGGTAAGGTTTCATTTTCTTTCAAATGGAAAATTTTCCATTTAGGTCCATTTATAATTTATAAAACTTTAAATTAGTATTGATAAAATTGCACTTTAACATCCAAAAATGATAAAAGTTTGATTTAATTCTTTAAAAGCTGTAAAGGTATATACTAACAAAATGGTGAAATTGTATTTTTACTATCGTAAAAATATACAATTTAATTCCGATACTCAAAAAAAAATTCTGACTTTACCCAAATATATATAATATATATTTTCAAAATAACCATTATAGAGAGGGTCTACTCGTTTGTATATGTAACCCCTAAAAAGTTACATCACTTTGTTTGTCTTTTAAATATTAAAATCTAGACTTAAATTTTACCAAATGATTCCTGACAGATAATTCCAAATTTATTGATTTCGGTTTCACTGGAATTATAATTTTTTTTCTTTAGAAAAAAAATCAAGTTCGAATATTAAGATAAGTGATTTTTTTATTATTATAATAGCCAGGGGCTAGCAGGGTCCCAACTCCCCTAAAATAGAAAATTTTCTATTTAGGCCCTTTAATTTTTTTAGTAAAGGTAAAATTGTACTTTCATCCCCCTAAAAATGATAAAAATTTGATATAATCCTTTAATTTTTTTTCTAACTTTACCCCAACATAGATAATATATTTTTTTTCACAATATTGATTTCGGTTTCACGGTCCACTCGTTTGTATATGTAACCCTTAAAATGTTACATCACTTTATTTGTCTTTTAAATATTGAAATCTAGACTTAAATTTTACCAAATGATTCATGACAGATAATCTCAATTTTATTGATTCCAGTTTCACTTGGATTATAGTCTTTTTTTTTTAGAAAAAAATTAGGTTCGAATGTAAAGATAAGTGAGTTTTTTTATTAGAGTAGCCAGGGGTTGGCAGGGGCCCTGCTCCTCTAAAATGGAAAACCTTTTTATTTAGGCCCTTTAATTTTTGTAAAATTTTAAATTAGTAAAGGTAAAATTACACTTTGGCCCTCTAAAAATGATAAAATTTGATTTAATCCTTTAAAAGTATTTTCTAACTTTACTGCAATATATATTATTTTTTCACAATAACCATTGTAGGGAGGGTGCACTTGTTTGTATATGTAATACCTAAAAGATTATATCATTTTGTTTATCTTGTAAATATTGAAATTTAGACTTAAATTTTACCAAATGATTCCTGACATATAATCTCAAATTTATTCATTTCGGTTTCACTTGTATTATAATTTTTTTTCTTTAGAAAAAAATCAGGCTCGAATGTAAATATAAGTGATTTTTTTTATTATAGTAGCCAAGGGCTGGTAGAGGCCCCGACTCTCCTAAATTGAAAAATTTTCTGTTTAGGCATTTTTTAAAAAAAATTTAAATTAGTAAAGGTAAAATTATACTTTGACCCCCTAAAAATGATAAAAATTCGAATTAATCCTTTAAAATTATTTTCTAACTTTACCCCAATATATATATCATATATATTTTTCACAATAACCATTAACAGAAGGTCCATTCGTTTGTATATGTAACTCTTAAAAGGTTACATCACTTTGTTTGTCTTTTAAATATTGAAATCTAAACTTAAATTTTACCAAATGGTTCCAGACAGATAATCCCAAATTGATTGATTTCGGTTTCACTTGGATTATAGTTTTTTTTCTTTAGAAAAAAATCAGGTTCAAATGTAAAGTTAAGTGATTTTCTTATTATAAGTTTCAACAAGGGGGTAACCAGAAGGCTGGCAGGGGCCTCGGCTCCCCTAAAAAAGTAAATAGCTTTAATAATTTGACATGAAATTTTAAAATTTGAAAGTTAAAGGGATTGAATTGTAAATTTGTGAAGAGTACGAGAACTATGAGAACTTATGACATATTTTAACCAAGATGAAATTGTTTGAAAATGAGAGCATAGAAATTTTGACACATGGATGAAGTGGAGACATGACAATAAGGTATCTCGAAATGTTTGGTGGGTCAATTATTTTAATTAATTAATTAATTATATGAGTATGACAGAAATTAGTAAGAAGTACACGTTTTTGGTCAAAGGAAAAAACAAGTAGCTCATCTATCCTATTGTAATGGCCTAAATTCAAGATTATTGGAATAATGGTTTCGCAACCATAAATCCGATTTAAATAGAAATTTATTTCAATATGTTTGCATGAGTCTTTATATGATAGGAAATATTTTTATAAATATTTATAAAATGTTAGTAATGTGGTATTAAACTTTCGTTAGAAAATTTTAACGTTTGGGTAGGTAATTAAATGAAAAGGACTAAATTGAAATGAAAGTAAAAGTTTAATTATAGATTAAAAGAAAGTATAAAGGACCAAAATGGCAATTAAGCCATTTTGTCTAGATTGAATGTTAATTGAAGAAAAATCTGAGATTTTTAGTTTATTATTATATTATTATATTATTATATTATTATATTATTATAAATATATATATATATAAAGAAAAGAGAAAAGAAACAAAAGAGATAGAAACAGAAAAGAAACAGAGAGCAAACGTGAAAGAAGAAAGAAAAAGAGAAAAGAAAGAAGAAAAGGGAAAATTAAAAGTTTGAAGCTTGGAGTTTAATTTGGTAAGCTAATTTAGTCCTTTTCTTTTAATTTTGATGCTTTATAAGTTTTAGAACAAAGTTTTGATGAATTTAAGTTGAAATTTTTGAAGTTTCAGAGTTTTTGAATATAGCATATGATGAATAAAATGATGAATTAGTGGTTTAATTGAAAGAATTTGAAGTTAGAATTGGGTAAAGGATTTAATTGTAAAAAAATAAGCTATAACAAAACTGTTCTGGACAGTAGAGTAAGTTTGAAAAATCACTAAAATTCGTAGAAGTGGAATTAGAAGTTGAATGAGATATGAAATTAAAGCTTATTGAGTCTATTTTCATATGAAAGAAACATGGAAAGCAAAGGAATTCTGTAATTTGAGATATTTATATTTTTGTAAGACTGGTTCAGAGGGATTTCGGGGTCCCCTGTTCTGACTTTGAAAAATCATAAAAAATTGGAGAAAAATAATTAGGGGCTTAAATTTATATTTTTAGAATTCCGAATGAGTCTATTTTCAAATGAAATAAATAATAAGGTCATATGGATTCTGTACAAAGAGTAATTTGATTCGTAGTGAAGAGAGGTCAGAACAGTCAAACAGTAAAATAGGGGAAAATTTAAGAATAATCTGGTATTGATTGGCCATACCAAAAATTCTGAAAATTTTATGGGAAGAAGATATGTGAGTCTAGTTTCAGGGAAAATTAACGGTTCTTCATTTGGAGCTCTGTAGCTCGAGAAATAAATAATTTAGTGACTGTGACTCAAGTAGATAGCTTTGAATAAGCTAAAAATAATAATAGAATTATAGAAAATGCTACATGTGAACATGAAATGTATTGAATTGATGATTGACTTTATTTATTTAGATCCGGAAAACTCAAATACAAAGCTAGATCGAGGAAAGGAAAAAGTCCCGGATTAGTAGATTTTATAAACGAACTAGTATCGAGGTAAGTTTGTGTAACTTGAATTATATTCTTAAATGTTTGAAATGTATGTTATTGATATGAATATGATTTGATTGTCCATTGTATGAAATTTGATGAAACATTGGTATATTTGATAAAAAGGGAAAGAAATCCCAGTTGAATGAAAGGAAAATTCGATGGATCTCTCGAAAAGGAATTTGACGGCAAAAAGGATCTAGCCGGACGGGTGATCCTATCCGATATAGCCCTCCAGAAGAATATGTGGAAAATGGATTTAGCCGGACGGTAATCCGAATTAGGGTCCGAATTTAGCCTCGGTGGTAATTCAGATCCAAGCTCATTAGAGTAATTGTCGTTGCAGGGGATTTAGCTCGGTGGTAATCCCGACAATACTCTATGAGCTTATATTATAGGGGATTGGACTGGTAATCCTGCTGTAAAAATGAGGTTCGCGGGAGTGTGCTCTCTGAAATGAAAATGTGCGCACATGAATATGAATTGACGGACCCGGATTTGTACACAAAAGTGTACCTCTGAAAATCCATCGAAATTTCGAGTAATTCAACGGGATAAATATGGAAAAATAACAAGGAAATGAAAATCATAGTATTGATGAGCTCATCAATCATGGTGTGTATATTATTGATATATGGAAATTAATGAACTAACTTGAATGTTGAGCTTGTGCATGTTAGGGTATTAATGCATTGAATGGATATATGAATGCTTATTACATTGTATTGAAAATATTAGGTAAGTATAATTCTTGTTACATGGGCTTACTAAGCACAAAGTGCTTACTCTGTTTTCCTTTCCCTTGTTTTGTAGTGTTAAGAGCTCGGAGGTCGAATCGGTGGGAGACTCATCACACTATCAACCCCAGTATTTCGGTATTTAAAGAAATTTTAGTTTGGAAATGAATGGCATTATAAGCTAATAAAATAAATATTAATATGAAATGAATATAAGGTTAGCCACTGATATGGCTTATGTGTTGAAGTTATTTTATAAATATGCATGAATTTTATTTTGAAAATATGTTGAATTAGAATGGTTTCGGTTAAAAAAAAAAAAATTGTAAACTCTGGTAATGCCTCGTACCTTATTCTGATAACGAATACAGGTAGGGGGTGTTACATTTGTTGGTATCAGAGCTACGGTTTAGCCGATTCTAGGACCGATATAGCGAATACGGATTAGCTATACATGCCATTTAAATTATTTTTGATAGTGTGATATCTCCTAACCATTTAAATTGTGTTTTCTTATAGTAATGTCATCCGACCGAGCTCAACTCGAGGAAGGCTGGGAGTCATGCTCCGGCTTCAATACAAAGAGAAGAAACCTAGCGAGAGAAGGCCCGGTATAGAGGTCAAGGGGGAGGAGGCAAAAATAGCCTTCTTTCAAATGATGAATGAATGGTTTACCCAAAGACATAAGAACTAACCCTACAATGCAGCAAACTCAAGCTCCCCCTCCTGTTCCTCCACCGGTTCCCGAGATTCCACGGGATATAGGTACTGAATCTGTCAGAAAAGGAAAAGCTCCTGTTGATAAAATCCAAAAATATGGGGCCGAAGAATTTCGAGCAGCGAGTTGATGATGATCGAGAACGAATGAATATATATCGAAGCCAAGCAATCCATCTTTGAGGGTAGACCATCTCGACCATCCGGTAATGTCGGTGGTAGCCGAGGAGCTACAAAAGATATCGCAGTAGGCACGAGACACGAGCGCCTCCTAGGACATATGTCATGCATGCGTGCGCAGAAGATGCCTCAAAGACCGATGTTATTATCGGTACATTTTCTTTACTTGAAACCGATATTATCGCATTGATTGATCCCTGGTTCTACGCATTCATATATATGTGTAAAACTTGCATGCGTAAAAGATTTATCTGTTGAACTCATCGAATTTGTTGTTAAAGTCTCGAACCCCTTTGGCCAATCTATTTTGGTGGATAAAATTTGTAAAATTGTCCATCGATGGTAAGAGGTTCTTGTTTCTGATCGATTTGATGTTACCGCCATTTGATGAGTTTGATGTGATATTGGGCATGGATTGGTTAACTCAAAGATGATGCGAAGAGTAAATCGTAAATGTAAATATATTGTGTTGAAGTGTCGAATGGTGAATTACTCGGGTTAAATCCGATCGCATGGAGGATTATCTCGATGTGATTTCGATTATTACGCTCGAGGTATGTCAAAAAGGGTATGATGCTTTTCTTGCTTATGTATTAGATACTAAGGTATCTGAGTCAAAGATTCAAGCAGTGCCAGTGGTATGCGAATTTTCTGATGTGTACCTTATTCTGATAACGAATACAGGTAGGGGGTGTTACACCTATGCTATTTATTTTGCTTAATTTATGAAAAATATTAATTAATGTTTTTATATATAATTAATGAATTATTAATAAATAAAATAAAATAAATATTACAATGAATTAACCAATATTCATACAACTTTATATTTATTCATGCATCATAAGTATTGGATTTTGTTTCTAACTCTTTCAGTTTCATTTGATAAAATTACTCAAAATTTCACTGTTTTTTCTTCAAAGTTTTACTATTAATTATTACAAATGTTGAGTAATTATAATTTAAAAATTAAAGGGTTAAATATAAAATTGGTATCTGAATTTATTCACTTCTCCCAGATTGATATTTAAGATTTTTTTGTCTTAGATTTATACCCGAGCCTAACGTCGTTGCTTTTTGGCTGAATTGGACAAATGAAAGAAAAGAAAAATAATGACATCATCAAGATGTCACTACTAACACATGTTATTGTTTGATACTATCACCTGTCCCAAACTTAATGGCGTTAGGCTTGAGTGCTAATATAGTTGACGGAAAAAAAGTTAGAATATCAATCTGGGACAAAAAAAAAAACCTTAAGTATTAATCTGGGAGAAGTGGGCAAATTTAGATTACCAATTTCATTTTTAACCCAAAATCAAATAGTGAAAATATATTGGAGCAAATTTGATAATACATATTATTTCTTTGATAAAAGATAAAGTAAAAATTAATTATACTTAATTTCATTCGATAGTATATATCAGTGGCAAAATTAGGGATTCTGTTCTCTCTAAAATAGAAAATTTTCCATTTATGTTCTTTTATGATTTACAGAACTTTAAATTAGTATTGGTAAAATTGCACTTTAACTTCCAAAAATGATAAAAGTTTGATTTAATTCTTTAAAAGTTATAAAGATATAGACTATTAAAATGGTGAAATTGCATTTTTACTATCGTAAAAATATACAATTTAATTTCGATCCTCAAAAAAATTTCTGATTTTACCCAAATATATAAAATATATTATTTCACAATAAACATTGTAGAGAGGGTTTACTCGTTTGTATATGTAACTCCTAAAATGTTACATCATTTTGTTTATCTTTTAAATATAAAATTTAGACTTAAATTTTACCAAATGATTCATGACAATAATCCCAAATTTATTGATTCTGGTTTCACTTGGATTATAGTTTTTTTTTTTTTTTTCTTTAGAAAAAAAATCAGGTTCAAATATAAAGATAAGTGGACTTTTTATTATAGTAGTTAGGGGCTGGCAGGAGCCCCGTCTCCCTAAAATGAAAATTTTACTATTTAGGTCTTTTAATTTTTTAAAATTTAAAATTAGTAAAGGTAAAATTATATTTTGGCCCCCTAAAAATGATAAAAATTCGAGTTAGTCTTTTAAAATTATTTTCTAACTTTACCCCAATGTATATATAATATATTTTTCACAATAACTATTATAGAGATGGTCCACTCGTTTGTATATGTAACCCCTAAAAAGTTACACCACTTTGTTTGTCTTTTAAATATTGAAATCTAGATATAAATTTTACCAAATGATTCCTGAAGATAATATCAAATTTATTGATTCCAGTTTCACTTGAATTATAGTTTTTTCTTCTTTAGAATAAAATCAGGTTCGAATGTAAAAGTAAGTGGATTATAGTCAGGGGCTGGTAGGGGCCCCGGCTCCCCTAAAATGAAAAATTTTCTATTTAGGCCATTTAATTTTTGTAAAATTTTAAATTAGTAAAAGTAAAATTGTACTTTAGCCCCCTTAAAATGATAAAAATTCGATTTAATCCTTTCAAATTCTTTTCTAACTTTACCCCAATATATTTATAAAATATATTTTTCACAATAACCATTACAGAGATGGTCCACTCGTTTGTATGTGTAACCCCTAAAAGGTTACACTTTGTTTGTCTTTTAAATATTAAAATCTAGACTTAAATTTTACCAAATGATTCCTCACAGATAATTTCAAATTTATTGATTTCGGTTTCACTTGAATTATAGGTTTTTTCTTTAGAAAAAAATCATGTTCGAATGTTAAGATAAGTGAATTTTTTTATTATAGTAGCCAGGGGTTGGCCTGGCTCCCTTAAAATGGAAAATTTTCTATTTAAGCCATTTATTTTTTTTTTTAAAATTTTAAATTAATAAAGGTAAAAATACACTTTGCCCCCTTAAAATTGATAAAAATTCAATTTAATCCTTTAATTTTTTTTTCTAACTTTATCCCAATATATATTATATAATTTTCACAATAACCATTAAGAGAGGGTCCACTCGTTTGTATATGTAACCCCTAAAAGGTTACATCACTTTGTTTATCTTTTAAATATTGAAATCTAGACTTAAATTTTACCAAATGAAGATAATCTCAAATTTATTGATTTTGGTTTCACCTGGATTATAGTTTTTTTTCTTTAGAAAAAAATAAGGTTCGAATGTAAAAATAAGTGAATTTTTTATTATAGTAGCCAGGGGCTGGCAGGGGCCCCGACTCTCTTAAAATGAAAAATTTTCTATTTAGGCCCTTTAATTTTTTTAAAATTTTAAATTAGTAAAGGTAAAATTACACTTTTGGCCCTCCTAAAAATGATAAAATTCAAATTAATCCTTCAAAATTCTCTTCTAACTTTACCCTAATATATATATATTACAATAACCATTACAGAAAGGGTCCACTCGTTTGTATATGTAACCCTTAAAAGGTTACATCACTTTGTTTGTCTTTTAAATATTGAAATCTAGACTTAAATTTTACCAAATGATTCATGAGAGATAATGTCAAATTTATTGATTTCAGTTTCACTTGGATTATAGTTTTTTTATTCTTTAGAAAAAAATTAGGTTCGAATGTAAAGATAAGTGAATTTTTTATTATAGTAGCCAGGGGTTAGAGGGGACCTCGCCTTTCCTAAAATGGAAAATTTTCTATTTAAGCCCTGTAATTTTTTTAAAATTTTAAATTAGTAAAGGTAAAATTGCACTTTGCCCCCCTAAAATGATAAAAATTCTAATTAATCATTCAAAAGTCTCTTCTAACTTTACCCCGTTATATATATTTTTCACAATAACCATTACAGAGAGGGTCCACTCGTTTGTATATGTAATCCCTAAAAGGTTACATCACTTTGTTTGTCTTTTAAATATTGAAATCTAGACTTAAATTTTACCAAATGATTCCTGACAGATAATCTCAAATTTATTGATTTCGGTTTCATTTGGATTATAGGCTTTTTTTCTTTAGAAAAAAACCAGGTTTGAATGTAAAGATAAGTGAATTTTTTATTATAAGTTTCAACAATGGGGTATCCAGGGGGCTGACAAGGCCCCGGCTCCCTTATAACGTAAAGTTTTCTATTTAGGCCTTTTAATGTTTTAAAAATTTTAAATTAGTGAAGGTAAATTTGCACTTTAGGCCCCCTTAAAATGATAAAGATTTAATTTAATTCTTTAAAAATTATAAAATTATATCCTATTCAAATGGTGAAATTACATTTTTACTATTATAAAAATTAAAATATAATTTCGGCCCCTCTAAAATTTTTTTTGGCCTTTGCCCTTGAGTTTCAAGATGAATTCAAGGAGAAATTAGGGGTTTTATTGATTTCTTTTTTATTCGAATTTTCATCTTTTTAATCACTGCAATAACTATCAATTTCAATTAAGTTAAAATATCCTTTTGATTACTGCAATGGTAATTAGTGTCAATTAAGTTAAAACTCAATAAAAATAATATTTGTTTAAACATATATTCAAGCTCACATCCAGTAATAATATCAACTGAGTTAAAGCTTAATTGATGACAAAATTACTTATTAATTGTAATAGCTCGAAAGTAAGTTCATAGAATGGTTTGAGGACAATTTTTAACAATATCGTAGGTGTGTCATAATCTAATAACTTATAATAGTTCTAAATAAATGACGGTGAGTTGCTTTAATTCGTTCTTAATTATAACTAATATCCTTTTTAGAAAATCGTTATTTTCACGCTCTTTTTATTAATTACCTTGATCACATTCGATTATGGAATATTGTATTTGCACCACGTTTTAATTAAACACATTTATCATATTTCGTTATAAAATAGTGCATGAAAACATCGATAGGGATTACCTCGAATATAGGAAAAGAGTTATTGAAGTTACATTTCAAAAATTTGTTATTTTCGTACCTTCTTAAATTAAATACACGTGATGTGTTTGTATCTTCTTTCAATTAAACACACGTATCATACGTCGTTACAAAATAGTGCATGAAACATCGAAAGAGGTTACGTTGAATATGGGAAAAGAGGTATTGAAGTTACATTTCAAAAATTCGTTATTTTCGCGCCTTCTTAAGTTAAATACTCCTAGTGTGTTTGTGACTTCTCTAAATTAAACACATGTATCATATTTCGTTACGAAGTAGTGCATGAAAAATATTATTAACATAATTTCAGACATTGATAAATATCAAAATTATATTTTAAATTTTAAAAAAAATTGTATATTGTCGATGGAATTTTAGTTCGATTGACATGAGTATTATTATTAATATAGGAAGACTTGGATTCAAGCGCGAAATAGATTATCAGGTGATTGATGGTGAACATATTTCATTTTTTTAAAAATAAGTATCACAGAAATTTCTCTCAGAAACAGGTTATTTTAATCGAAATTACCCTTACTTTAAATGAAATTACTATTCCTTCCTCTTTTACAAAGGTTTGACTTTACACCACACAAAGGGGATTATTACTATTTAAACCCTACTTTTTTAAAACCACTTAAATTATATCCCAAGCGAAACTGGCAAATTGAATGGTGGTGGCGGCGGCGCGGGTGAAGTTGGTTTGGGGCGTTTAGGCACAAATTTCCGAGCCCAAACATGTTTTCCGTTGATGGTAAACTTAGCTTTGACATTACCATTAAGGATATATTCAATGGCAGCCGGTGAGTGACACACGATCCGAGCAAACAACGGCTGTTCATTAGGCATCACATCTTGCATGTGCAATGACTCGATGCAATTCCCATACAGCTTGGTGAAGAATTCCCTAACTTCCCATTCATGAACCAGGTACCCTTTTGAGAACGTCACGAATATGGTCCGATCATCGGGATGGACTTCGTTGGTTTGAGCAGCCGCCGGCAAAGAGCCAAATTGAACCCTAGGTGTTGCTGGTGTTGGTACTCGTGCTGCTAGTGGTGGTTGCACTTGCACTTGTCGTGGGTGCTGCCGCTGTTGCTGTTGATGGTACAGGCTAAGATCAGCTAAGCTCTGATGCGCTTTTCGTTCAACGGCCTGTTGCATGATGTCCTTCAACGCCCTCATGCAGACCTCGTTGACGAGCTTAGCAAGGCCTCTCACCGCGATGAGCCGGTGCTTGGCAAAGAACGGGAGAGCCAGCTCACTGTCGATCAGGCGCTGCATCAAAGGGGTATCGTTGCGTCTAGTGGACAACGGAGAGACTTTCTCGTTGTGAATGACGCCAAGACAAGCCAAAGCCTCATCGGCAAGCTCGTTCACCAGTACACGAGGCAAAGACAACAGTTTTGTCACAACCTTTTTAAACCCAACCCTCTCAAGCCACAACCATAACGCGATACAATGAAGCGATTCCACCGGGTCTCGGCATAGGTTCATTACAAGCACAGCGTACAACTCACGATCAATGTTGTGAAACATGTTGAATTGCTGGTCGGGAACGAAATAAGCACCTCGAGGAACCATAGCTTTCACTACCGAATCAAGTCCCTGTACCGTATCCATTGTTAACAATCACAACAACAACAACAACAATGAAATGAAAAACCAGTGAAACCAATTTATATATTTATGTGATATGAATTTGGGTATGAATGCAAAAGGAAAAGCAAACCTGATTCTCAGATAGGACTGGATTTGCCTCGGTAAACACCCAACTCTAACACCAACCAGTTGCAACCAAGGGGAACCCAACCACAAAACATGACTGTGCTTTGACTTCATTCAAGTATATATACACGCATGTGTATGTATGTGTGTGACTGTGTGCGAGTGTTGAGTGTGAACTGACCTATAGAATCATAAGTTTGTTCTTAAGAAATAAATGCCCGAAAACCAACAAAAAGTTTGCTGGCTTTATTTGAGCAATTGAAGAAAGAAAATTTGTTTTTGGTAAGGTAATAATTACTAAAGGTATAGGCTTTGTATGGTAATTAGAGTTGGGATCATTTATAAACTTAGCCGTTTCAGTATTTAGGCATTCAAAAAAATAAATTCAAATGTCTTAAAAAGCATAAAAAAGAATAAATTAAGAAATTAGTTTAGCAACTATCTTTTAATTTAAGATTTTGATTATTCAACTAGTCTTAGTTTAATTGACATTGATATTATTCTCAATGTAGGAGGATGTAGGTTTAGTACGCTAAAGTACCTTATCCTCCTCTTTTAAGAATTGAGGGGTTATGAGTAATTTTAGGCTTTCTATAATAAAAAATCTGATTATTCAAGTCCAAATATAATTATATGTAATCGTGATGTGTCCGTATGTGGTGGGTTTATTTAATATTTTAGTCTCTTGTGCAATTTGATTTTACATTATAGTTGGTCGGGTATATATTTACGGGTAAATGCTCAAATTAGGGTTCAATCTTTTAAAAGTTGTTTATATAAGAGCCTAAGCTTTACATAAGTTCTCAAACAATGATTTTTCACACACTTCAGCCCATTTTGTAAAAAAATTTAGGTAAATGCTAACATATTTAGAATAAAACACATAACACTCGAATCAGATATTACTTGAAAAGAAAAGAAAAGAAAAGAATATAATTTGAAACCTGATATACGACATTTGAAAAGTTCTTATTTGAGCATTTTCGAAAAAGTTAGGCCCTTGTTCAATTATTTTGAAGTGTTTAACCTTCATTTGAACACTTTTACAAAAGTGAGCCTTTTATATGACCATTTTAAAAAGTTTAGTCCTTATGTGGGGGAATCATTAAAAAGTTGGATTCTAATTTGAGCATTTAGCCTATATATATAAATATATATATATATTGATAAACTAAGCTTAAAAAGTTTAGGCTTTCATAAGTTTTTTAATCAATGATTAAATCAAGGGTAAACTATAAAAATAGTCATTTTTGTTTGCTTTAAATTATATTTTAGTCACTTATGTTATCGTTTTGTTACAAAGTAGTCACTCTACCGTTAAATTCTGTTATCTCCCTAACGAAAGTCTTACGTGGCAGTTCAAATGGGTTTTAAATGCCAACTTGGATATCCAGTTACTAGGATGAAAATAAGTTCTTAATTAAATAAATTTAATTTGGACTACCACGTACTACATCCAAGTTGGTATTTAAAACCCATTTGGACTACCACATAGGACTGCCATTAGGGAGGTAATGGAGCTTAACGGTAGAGTGACCACTTCGTAACAAAACAATGGCGTAAGTGACCAAAACGTAACATTTTAAACATAAGTGACTAAAATGTAATCTGAGGCAAACAAAAGTGACTATTCTTGTAGTTTACCCTTAAATCAATTAACAATACTAAAGTTGATTCTATTCAAATATGAAATTGTAATAAAGTCTTGATTTTGAACTTAACCAAATAAATAAAAATGGGAAGCGTTAACTTGATCAGTATTGACATTGCTGTCAGTGTAGGAGGACGTGGATTCGAATGTGCTAAAACGCATTATCCTCCTTTTTAAGGATTAAGAAGAGATTATGAATAGTTCTAAGTATTGCTTAAAAAAAAAAAAAAACCTTATCTTTAATGTTAATGGAATTTTTTTTATTTAATGTTTAAGTAAAAGAATAAATTGTCATAAGATTTGATTAAGAAAGGTTTCTAATGAAATAGAGATTTAACAAATTCATTATGTGAGAAGCAATAAAATTAATTATCTACAAATTTGAAGAATTCTTTGAATTTTCCGAAGTAGTAACCATTACAATAGATTGTTGTTATGAGATTAAGGTTATAATTTTGGTAAAAGAATTTTTCAATCTCTCTCGATTTCGAAATTGAGTAAATTAATTCCTCTTAAAAAATTTGAAATAATTTAATCCTTATCAATTTTAAAAATGAACAAGGACTATTAATCACAACATTAATATCTTCCATCAATTGTTATAACAAATTTAGCCTTTAATATTTATATATTTTGTTATTTTGGCCTTAATTCTAAAAATTCAACAAATTCAACCTCAAGAAGAGCAAAAACTAGACTATATCAGTGACAAGTAAATCCTTTGTATGTACAAAATCTCGATATATTTTTGGGATAAAGGTGAATCGCAATGCCTAAGACGACTCTTAAAGCACTTAATCATTATCAACTTTGTACACCTACTTAGGTATTGATAAATACCTGTAAAAATAAAATTCCTTGGAATGTATAATTATAACTCCCTAAAATGGAATCGGGTAACTTTTTCCTTACATATGGAACCATTCATGTGGGGATAACATATAGAACATTTACATATTTACACAAATGTTATAGGATAAATTTATTAAATTGGGACTAAGTTGTAACTATTTTACTTAAATAATCAAAACAAAACTTACCCATAATTTAACGATTAATGGTGTAATTTACTGATATAAGATTGATCTTATTCTAAAAACGTCTTTCAATTCTTCATTTAAGCATAGAACAAAAAAGAAAAAAAAAAACTAATTCCACTCCAAAAGTGTTGGGATTTGTCTATACATATTGGTGTAGGAGGAGTAAATTTAGGCTCCACGCTGCTCGCTTGATTCAGTTGAAGATGTATATGTTTGGTTTCTAAATGTTGAAATCTTCTTTTGTAATTCAAGGTTCGACATCCGCTCAACTTCCAATGCTCGCTCGAGCTATATACCAATATCCAACACTCACAATCGAGTCCAAGAATATATAAATAAGTATATGAAAAGGATCGTGGAGAAGTAGTTACCTTTGCTGCTCGAGTGCTCCATTCTCCTAGAATGGCCCTCAGTCTTTCATTCTCTTCGACATACTGTTTTGGGTTTTCAGCAAAAAATAAAATGAACAATGTCAATATAGCAGTGTAAGATTACAATAATTTTACCACTTTATTAATACTAGGTGTTTGCAGCTTACCTGATTGTTAGTTGTTCGAACACATTGGACCTCTGCTTCTGTGTCGGCTATTAAAGATCGAGCAAGTCTTAGTTCGGACTGCAGCTGATTCATCTGCAATTTGAATGGTTAATTGCTTGGTTTCTGATACAATCTACTACTATTGCACTTCCGTAAATAAAGCCGGGAACTAAGGTTGAATGCTTACTATCAATGCACTGAAGTGGAACAAGTTCTGGTGCATAGAACAAGAATGAACAAATTGGAGTTTAAATACTAAGAACACTCTGTCCCTAAGTACCTATCCATAGCTGTAAATGTAATGCATAGGGACTCAAGTGTAAGTATTGGATATGGATAAATGTATGACACGTGTATTTTTCAAGTTTTAATGTATTTGAAGAGTCATATCCTTATATCCATGTCTGAAAAAGTGTCAGACACGGGTGTGAGAATAGACACTATAAAAAAAATAGTCGGAACAACATAGGGTTACGGGTTTGCGTACCAAATGCATGCTCTGATTCTTAACACCTTAAAACCTCACTCTTAGGCATAAGTAACCAAACGAGCAAAGCATGGTGCCTAAGACAACTACAAATAATATGCAAGAACAAAAAGTTCAATTGTTCAAAAGAATATCTATAACATCGATAAGGTTTTCATGTTTCCGATATTAACTAGGGTACCTCAGCTGAAACTGTTCGTAATTCTTGATCACGAGCTGCTAATAGATGGGCAAGATCGACCTGAAAAGAAGTCAAGAGTAAACCATTATTTTGACCGTTACGTGCACAGTTATCCCAACATTCATCTGTAAAGATAGATCATCACCTGAGGTGTGCTTCCATCATTAGATCCTTCGTATTTGCTCAAGCACTCTTGCAATCGAAGAATCTGCAATTAAAGACATAACTTGTATAAAAATATTCTACTGTGGTACTGCAAAAAGATTGAAGAAAACAACTATGACGAATTATAGTTATAAGATGATCCAAGTACCTCCTCACTTAGAAAATGAAGGTTTTCACGCTGATACTGCAGTAAAGCCATTTGCTGATCAGAGAGTCGACCACCGTCATGATACCTGGTGCACCAAGCAGAAACAAACATAGCACATAAACAGCAGCATTACATATTCGTAATTTCATATTAATCTTTGTCTCAGTTTCATGACAAGTGAATCTGCAACAACCATAATTAGGATGTCTAGAAACCAGCCGAGTTCCAGCAATGGCAAAATATTAAACTATCTACTTAAACTAAAGATTGAAAAACAAATTTCAATGCAGGCGGAATATCTTTCACAGCTGTAGGGCCTAGGACTAAGGAAGGCTGAAACCACCAAAACCTTGTCCAAGGAACGCCTCGACAGCGCATCAGAGACTGACATTTGCTAAACAGCCAACCACCTATGGCCCTAACTATATGACCTTGCTAGGCATTGCATGCAAGGACACTTGGACTCTTGCCTATTGCATCGATGCCCATGTGTGAGCCCTTCAACAGGATAATACATCCTGCAAATATATTCGGAAGCACGTGTTTAACTTAATTAGTAGCTCCCCCTCACAAGACACCTTATATTGTGAGGACCTCACCATGAAGGGTATAAATAACCCAACTCCATCATCTTCATCCTCAAGACGACCAACATTATGTTACTCTAGCAAACTATCTTCACACCACTTAAATGGTAATCCGACCACTAAGAGGCTCTCTACACCACTGCATGAACCTTCATCTTTCCTTGACACACAAACCTTACATTAACAATGGTGAATCTTGAAAACATAGTTTGGATTGGATCGATAAATGATTTTCCATTACCTCAAATCTTCCAAAGGACTTGATGGTTGAAGGGGAGAATATAATGACTTCAAAACATCAGGCTGAGAATCCAATGAATTGTACTGATATATGTAACCTACAAGAACAACAATATTGGAGAAATATATAGGCATCGAACCAACTATTTGGAAAAGCCGATCTGAATAACTGAAAAAAAAAGGTATCGGCATGTTTAATTCAATTAAACTCCTCAAATGGTATGCGAGCTTACCAATATACACACTCATAAAGAACCCAGAACATACTGCTTCAACCAACATAATAATCCTGCAAATCAAATGGAATATTGCCAATGATACGTAGTTAAAATGTTATTATCATACGTAATTCATATCAAATTCCGAATTAACCCAACATTCCCAGCAATCAATAACATCATACTGCCACAATTACAAATTGTAACATAAAAATAATTAAATACAGAATGAGCATCCAGAACTGATAAAGGCTAAAAACTACTAAGAACAAATACTTAATGAAGTATTAAGCATAACCCAAAATAGGAATTATTGGTGAGTGCTGTACCTGAGTATAGTAGAGGTAGAAAGGATACGAATATAGGGTTCCCAGACCATGACAAGTATCATTCCAGCAGTTCCTAGTACAACAATAATGGGGTGACAAAAAAATGACCTTTTATTACAAAATTACAAAATCATAAGTAAAAGAAGTATAACTATAACTTTAACATTACTCCTAACTGAAAAAGTTTCCATAGAGATAAGCCACTATCATTTGTGTGGATAAAAGGGATCGCTACATCCTAACGTAATAAAAACAAGTGCTTGCCTTCAAAGTACATAAAACATACTCACCATAAGCAGTAATGGCGAATGGTAGACGAACAATATGCTTCAACTTCTGACTGAAACTATAGTAACCCTACAAAATACAAAAGCATTTAGCGTCTTCTACAAATTCAAGTGTCACTTAGAAGCCACCGGAGTTGGAATAATTGGTAAAGTTACTTGTAAACGTATCTTCTGGACTTGATAAACATGGTATTGCTGAAAAATGCCTGTAAAATTCAAACAAGACCTTCTATATCAAATTAAAACATAAAGGAATATCGTCATTGAATCTATAATATAAAGTACCCCATGGATGGTAGAGATCCAAAACAACATCTTTCATCTTTTTCATTCAATAAAAATACAAAATAAGACCCATAGCAAAGATACCTGTGACTATTAAAAGAACAACATCACAACTGCAAAGCAATGGTAAGACTAAATGCCCAAGAGGCTGAAATATCCAAGGAGTTGCTGCAGCCAAGATTGCGTAACCTGCCTAAAAAATTTGAAAAACAATCAGAGTTTTGCTTAATGACAAATTGAAAAGGAAATAGCAAATGAACTTCAACTTGCCAGTATGAAACAATAAAAAACACCCCCAACTATACTCCTTGGTTTCCGGTGACCAAATAATGGAGCTTCATGAAGTATATCAAGGAACCTAGAAATGACACAAAAATGTGAAATTATACCCATTACTCATTTCAGTGAAAAAATTGCTAAGATCAAGTTAGATTAACAAAATTTGATTCCTAAAGTTTAAGTTCTGGGGAATGTTATCCCAAAATTTACATTAAACAAGCGTAATTCTTGAATAATTTCATACAATAAAACCCCTGAAAACTTAATTATTGGGGCATGAACGACAAACGAAATTTAGAAGTTCTTCAAGCAGAAGGATTCAAAGCTTACATAGCATCATTTTCTTGAGGAGATGCAGGATTGGAAGAAGCGTGCCTCTCATTAGACATCATCCACCACTTCTCTAAAAAAAAGGGTTCAACTTTTTTTCAATTTACTCAGTTTTCAGTTAAAAAAAAGCTGAATCGATACAGATTTCATCTAGTATCAGTTTTTTTTTTTTTTTTTTTTTTTGCGGGGTTGGGGGTCAAGACTCAGTGCTGCAACAAACGTTCTTCGCTTGCTCTTGGCTATTTTTTTACCCCAATAAAAATGTCAAATGAAAATGGCATCCTATAGGCCCAATAGTCTTATATTGCTGGTATAATCATGGACCGAGTGAGCCTCAATATGTTTAAATAAAGATGACAAAAAGGCCTAAACCTTTAAACCCTTTGTCTTGTTTCAATAAACATTAGTTGTGGTCTATCTTCTCAGGGCAGTGAAATGAGAGCTAGCAGAAAACATAAACCCTAGTACTACCGCCTTTGATTCCCTTTGCAGGCATTACAGCTTATTTTCCCATTAAACAAAAACAGTGTCTGGTTCTCAATATACCCTTTGATCTGTTTTAGTTATTGAATGCTTGAGATTCATCAAGGGTTTAATCTCTTCTCTGGGTTAATATTATATTATCAATTAGTTCGAGCTACTGATCGTTTTACTATGGCATCTCCATGAGAGTTCAATGAAAAATCCAACTTTGAACCTTGGGTTAGAAAAACAAAGGGGTGTTTAATTAGGAGCTAGGTATGTCGTGGGGTTACAATCTTACAGATGACCCTTTTTTCATTGACAAAACGTGTCTCAAGGGTTCTTTCGGCCTCTAAGGTCTTCGTCCCTCATCGTCGCTTCCAATTTCACGGTGGGTCTCATCCACAAGGCAATAAAGAGCCTAAGGCAATCCAAAAGCAAGAATCTTGGTTCGTTAAGGTTGTATGCACTCTCCTTGTTTACTCACAACCATTGGATGATGCCTGTTTGAGTTACTTGAACAACAATTTAACACCTTTAATTGAATTCGAAGTTGTTAAATGGTTAAAAAACCCAACATTTGGGTTGAAGTTTTTGGAGTTAAGTAGGTTAAATCTTAATATAAGTCATTCTTTTTGGACTTATAATTTGCTTATTAGGTCATTTTGTTGTATGGGTTTATATGGTTCTGCTAGATTAGTTTTTGATTATATGAAGATTGATGGGCATTTGCCTGATAGTACTTTATTAGGGTTTATGATTTCATCATTTGGGAGAGCTGGTGAGTTTGGCATGGCAAGGACATTGCTTGCTGAGGTTCAATCTGATGATGTAATGGTCACCATTTTTGCAGTGAACAACTTGTTGAATATGATGGTTAAGCAAAATAATCTAGAAGAGGCAGTTAGTTTATATAAGGAGAATTTAGGGTCGAACTTTAACCCCGATACTTGGACATTCAATATTCTAATTCGAGGCCTTTGCAGAGTTGGGAAAGTGGATCAGGCTTTCGAGTTTTTTAACGATATGAGGAGTTTTGGTTGTTTTCCTGATATCGTTACATATAACACCATTATTAATGGGTTGTGTAGGGAATATGAGGTAGATAGAGGTCATAGTTTATTGAATGAAATTCGATTGAGAGATGATTGTGCACCGAATGTTGTGACTTATACATCGGTTATATCTGGTTATTGTAAGTTGGGGAAGATGGAGGAGGCATCTGCTCTTTTTGATGAGATGATGAGCTCCGGAACTTTGCCTACTGTTGTCACTTTTAATGTTTTGATTGATGGCTTTGGCAAAGTTGGTGATATGCTTTCCGCTAAATCATTGTATGAGAAGACGGCTTCTTTTGGTTGCATTCCTGATGTTGTTACCTTCACTTCGTTGATTAATGGATACTGTCAAATTGGAGATGTGAGCCGGAGCTTGCAGCTTTGGGATGCAATGAAAGCGAAGAATGTATCTCCGAATGTTTATACCTTTGCAATTACTATTAATGCGTTATGCAAGGAAAATAGATTACGTGAGGCTTTTCGACTTTTGAGGGAGTTGCAATGTAGGAATATTGTTCCAAAACCATTTATCTTCAACCCTGTGATTGATGGGTTCTGCAAGGCTGGAAATTTGGATGAGGCCAATCGAATAGTAGCAGAGATGGAGAAGAAAAAATGCGATCCTGATAAAGTGACATTTACTATTCTCATTATCGGGCATTGTATGAAAGGAAGAATGCTCAAAGCAATTAGCATTTTCGATAAAATGTTATTAGTCGGTTGTACTCCAGATGATATTACGGTACGTTCATTGATATCTTGCCTTTTGAAAGCCGGGATGCCTAAGGAAGCTTATCGTATTTCTACGATAACATCATGAAGATGGCTGGTTCATCCATGATAACAACGCTCTCTCGAGCATAAATAGGGACGTGGTTGTAGTGTGCTTAAGAAAAAAGATCCTGATGATTAAACTTGGTGTCATTCGAAAATATCGAGAAGGCTCGTCATCATGCATCTACATCAAGTATCTGATTAAGCACATCCAGCTTGAAGCACAAATGGTGTTGCATTCGATAAGTAATGTCTTTGTTTTCTTTAGTTCAGATCATAAACTGCAATCATGCAATTTAATATAAATTGACTGGTTAAATCGGATCTTTATGAAATTGCAGGTGAATGCATGTGTATATATAGATGTATGATATTAGAACATCTGTTGTTGAACCTTATTCGTAGGACTTGAAGGATTTATGTCGAGTTGCGTTGTTGTTTCTACGGGTTTGCAGGATAGCAGATAAGCATTTTTCAATATATCGGTTGGAACCATAATGGTACGTTGTCGCTTCTTACATTATATAAGAGGGTGGTAGATAGGAGATTAAAAGCTACAGTCTTAAATCCAAATTTGGTAGGGGAACAACACCAATGAATGTTTAGCTTCAAATGCTGGATGATGCTATAGAAAGCTTGCATGATGTACCTGGAGGTCAGCCATTTATCCTCGCCGTTCAGTACCTCGCCGTTCCATGTCCGAAAAAATCTCCAACTCAATGACGTAAAATTGAAGCAATTCCATGTTTAGAGTAAGGGAAAAGGGTAGATCAATTTCCTTGTGCTAGATTTCAAGGGAAAAGGGTAGATCAATTTCCTTGTGCTAGATTTCATTTTTCCTTCTTTGTAGCTATTTGATTGTTTTCTGCCATTTTCAGCCTCTCACATGATAGATGCCACATGCAACGTTCAGTCTTTACAGATTGTTAGAAAATTTTCAAAAATTAATGAAATTTCTGCCTTTCCATCAAGAAAGCTATTATTGTTGATGCAATTTCCTCAACACTGTGTTTTTGTGGAGATTTGATGAATAAAACCATATAAATTGATGGATTTTGTATTTACACAAACACAAGAAGCATTTCAAAGATGAGATTTACATTAATGTCTTTGTTGTGTACAACAGATTATGTCTTTGGAATTATTGTATATTAAACCAAGCACCTTGAACATGTACCATGACATTGACCCCTCACATTTTTAGACCATAGTTTAAAACACAAAGCAATGACAGAATTCAAGACAGTCACTCAAGATCAAGCAACAACAGGGTATGATGCGCATGTTGCCACACCTGCAACCAAATTGCAGATAAAAAGCGAAGTCAATTCAAGTATATTCCGAATAAAGAGTATCGTATCTCCATATCCGAATACAAGTTTTAAGACTTACCACACATGTTTTTCCCCATCTCCATCTTGAAGTAGCCACTGTCACCCCATTGAGCGCCCCATGAGTTCTTGATGAGCCAATACGGAACACCGTTTTCAACACCATATCCAACTGCAAGAACGGCATGGTTCACATCCTGCAACATAAACCCGCCCGAGTTAGCTATTTAACATTCACAACCAAATTCGAGTAAGACAATAAAAACCTTACCTGGGAAGTGGTACCACATTTGTCACTGGTGAAAACCCCCGTCTTGTAAAACCGGAAACTAGTGATAACTTGAAACGCGACACTAACCGGCCGGACCAACGCGACTGCATGCTTCAATTCGTCTTCGGCACCCTATGTTTTTCGATTGTCCAAAATATGAAGCCATTTAAATCCATAAGGGCTAAGGCAATTTGTTTTAAGCTTTATACCAGAAAAAGCAAGGACCATGAAACCACTTACCAAGGTAATGTTGACAGAGTCGATGACTTGGACACCCACATTTTCAGGTGAGAATTTGCATTCACCATCTTTAGCGGTGTAAGGGTAAGCTTCCTCAGTGTCGAGGCCACCGTTGTATTTGATGTATTCGAAGGCTTGAGACGGCAACCCTCCGTGACAACCAAAGTTATTAAAGGCTCCAGCACAGTCCACTAGCTGCTGCTCTGATAGAGAGATCCCTTTCCCAAATGCCTGATGATAAGCTGCCTCTAGTGCCCCAGTGGTACTGCAGATATCATAAAAGGTCACATCTCGAAAATTTTTACGAGCATATAATCCTTCAAATATATCGAAAAACTTAGAAAGACCCGAGCTCGAGCAAGGCTAACCTGAATGTCCAGCAAGATCCACAGGAGCCTTGTTCTTTAACAGGGCTGACAATGCCTGCTTCCCTCCAATCTTTCTGCAGATTTCGAAGAAAAGTCAAAGGCACTAATATACCCGTATCCGACACTCAAATCGAAATCAGAATATAATAATATAGGATCATAATCTTTTTTTTTTTTTTGGTACCGATTTAGGGAGGACGACATCAGTGACTTGGTGATTGCCCTTTGTGGTGGCTGAGCAATTTTGAGTAGCTCCAAGCCTGTGTTTTTGGAACTCGTCCCAGCTCCAATCAGCAAACTCTACATCGATTGACTCAGTTAATAATCAAAGATCATGAGTGCACAGTGAGTCGAAGGAAGTTCAGGCAACTGAAGTGAACTGAGCTAAATAAAAAAAACGTACGATTAACAGCAAGAGTGTAAGATAAGCCTTTCTTGTTAGTGGATCGGATCAAATCCAAATTCTCTTTGAAAATCTGAAACCGAAGCTTCATTTCCTCCACCGTCTCGTACTTCCTCCCATGCCTAACCCCCCCCCCCAACAAAAAAAAAAAGAGAGAGAGTCAATTTTTCATCTAAAAATTCAATCTTTTTTTTTGCTTTTTAGTTCCAAAAACAAAAGAAATAAGATAAAGGGTGTGTGAATTTGACTACTTGTAAGCAAAACGGGCGAAGGAGATAGCGTGACGTGTATGGCCAATGACACGAAGAACAGAGGACTCGTAGCCACGGAGACCGTCGGATACCATCCGAATAGGGTTGGAATCCTCGAAAGTTGATGCTGCGGCAACGCAGCACAGCATAAGGATGATGGAGGAGACCAATGTTAATCGAGCCATGACTATGGGGTTTTCTTTTTCTCTGTGTTTCTTGCTCTGTTACGCCTGTTTTTGTGGAATATAGAAATTTAAAGCAGGAGATTCCCAATGGCTGTTTGGACTTTTTGACAGTGGGAAAAGATTAGCCAATGGGAATATATAGAATAATCAAATGATATAAACAATAAATGAATAATAAATTGTGAATAATTTCTTCTTTTTTTAACTATTTATGGATAATTTCTTCATTAAGTTTATTATATAATTAATAAATATATATTTATATTTAAAATGTAAACAGTTTTTTAATTTAAAATTGGGTAGTTGCTCTTAAAAAATTGTGTAGGTTATAGTAGAGTTACTCATACGCCAAATTGAATCGGGTTTGAATCGGGTTTGAATCAAATTTAAGCATGACATTAATTTATTTTAAAAATAATTAAAGTTTTTTTCACATGTATATTATAAAAATTGAATAGATGGTCGAATCAATAAGGTTATCAATTTCCAATTCAACAATAATTAAATTAAAAAATCATAAAATTAATTCAACTAGTTTAATTGTCAAATTTTTTATTCGTTTTTCGAATTTTTATCGATTCATAACAACTTGCAATCAAACTATTAATTTCAATTCAATTAATCAATTCTGTTTAATTCTAACATCACTTCATAAGGCATAATTGATGTATTTATAACAACTAAATATTCCAAAATAAAATTTAAAGTTATGTTAGGAAGTTCAATAATAAAAAATTGTATGAAAAGTTTAACATATTTTCAATATATATATATATTTTTATAATAACATTTTTCAAAATATGATGATAACCCTCAAATAAAATAAAATATAATGACAAAATTAAATACTGTTTAACAAAGCACGTAGTGGTTTGGGTATAGCTTTACAGGGTAGATAAGATCAATTACTTCATATATTCGTATTTAATATTTCATTTTATTATAATTGTATTAAAATATTATTCAATTTTGCTGTTAAATTTTGATTTTTTGTACACCAATATAAATTACAGATGACACGTCAAAGTATCTATAATTTTAACAGGCCTTTATGGTAATTTTTTATGTATCTAATACGATGCCTCCTTAAATATATAATGTTTAGAATTATCTATAGCTACTCACCAATCCCTTAAAGAGGAATATAATCTGCTGCAACGCACTCGAACCCATATTCTCTTGTACTGACAACAATATAAATGACAATTAAACTAAGACTCAATCCGTACTATATAAAAATTCCTTTTAAATCCACTTATGTAAAAGAAATGGAAGGAGGATATTAATTGATACCTTCAACATCAACAAGCAATCACAATAAAAAAAAAAAAATCGTTTAAAAGATTGATGTTTATATTATACATAGGGATCACTAACTTTTAATTTATGAATTTTACATTTAAGTCATTTAATTTCAAATAACTATTAAAATTGTTATTGCACTGCCTACATCAATTTAATGTTTTTTTTTCCTTGCTTTTCTAAAGTTCATTTACGAATCAACAAACTAAAATCTAAACAATTTTTTCTTTCGATCACCAACATTAATCATCAAATCAACTTAGATCTAATGTATGTTCTTCTATTCGTCAATGGGTACTGATCTATTGTATTGATTATTAATTCGTCGCTCGGAGCTCGCTATCTAGACATTAAAAAATATACTTAATAGTCTAATGAATTAAAAAATTTTCAATTAGCATACCGACTTAGATGAAAAATTCTAAATAATTCAATGATTATTTTATAATATTTTAAAATTAAATGATCAAAATATAAATTTGTTACAATTAATTACCTTGGTATAATCTACCCTTATATACATAACATAATGGTATACATGACAAACCAATTGATTATCCCAAAAAAAAAATCAAAAACAAAAGATATGATTTGGACAAAGAACTGAAATTGTAAAGGAGTAGAGGAGATATTTTCATGTCAACATCAAAGAGTGGGCACTAATTGGCCTTTTCTCCTTTTTTTTTATTCCTACAAAGTCCAAATTATGTGGCATTTCTTTTTTTATTATTTCTATCAATTATATGGCAAATTTTTAATATGGACAGTGACCTATAAATTGTAAATTTAATTACAATATTTATTTCTTTTCACTTTAACATTATTGCTTTTTCACCAAGTTAACCCAATTAATTTTATTTGGATAGAAAAGCCATAAAATTTTAATGGTTATGTGTGATAGCTTACGTGACAATTTATATATATTTTATTTTAAAAAATTATCATTGTTAGAAATAAAGTATATGTGGTCGGTCATGTAGACTATCTATCATTAAAGTTTTAATAGTTTAATTAGTTATTGTCCAAAAAATACAATTGACTAAATTTTGAAGGTTGATAATTAAAGTGATCCAAAAATTTAAAGTCAAAGTCTCAAAAAAAAAACAGTATTATGATTTTTTTATAAAAAAAGATTTCTCCAGTCCCTTTCAAAAAAATAAAGTAATTTAATTCCTGTCAATTTTGAGAGTGAGAAACTAAAGGCAATTAATCACAATTTTAATATTTTTTCATCAATTGTGCGTATATTTTATTGGTATAATGACAAATTTATCTCTCAATTTTATATATTCTATCAATTTGATCTTGTTTTAACAAATTTAGTTCAAAAAATTTACATATTCTGTTAATTTGATTTTGATTTAACAAATTTAACACACAATATTTATATATTCTCTCAACATTTACATAGGATATATAAATATTAGGGTTAAATTTGTTATTATACCAATTAAATTCATATACATTAACATCGTAATTAATTGTTTTTAGTTGCTCATTTTCGAAATTATTAAAAACAAAATACTCTAATTTTTTTAAAAAATTAATTTATTTAATATCAAAATTAAGGGGATGAAAGTAGTGTTTTTACCCTTTTTATTAATTTCCTACTGTACACCTACGAACCCAACAGATGTCTTGATGTATCAGTACAAATTAACTTGGGAGCTAAAACACCTGTTTGTTTCCTTGACATTATATATATATATACACCTCGGCAACTTACGCTCTACTTTTGATAGTTTTATTTATATACTTTATGTGGGTTTTACGGTTTGTGATCGGGTTTGTGATTATTTTTTTTAATAATGTTATTTTTAATATTTAAACTTGAATCATTCCCTTAAAAGTGTAATGTGTCTTACTATTGCAAATATAAAAGAAATTGAAACTATAAAATACTTTTATAATTTTATTTTTATTTATATATAATATTGAAAATATAAAAATTGAAAAAATATTCAAAAACAAAAAGAAGAAGATAAAGTTACCTTTATTAGATTGTTTGCCCCATGTCAAAGTTAAAAAACTTTTTAGGGGGTAAACTTTAAATTTTCAATTTTAGTAACCTATATTTTTATAATTTTTAAATGATTAAATCAAATTTTTGTTGAAGGGTTAAAGTGTAATTTTACATTTATTAATTTAAAAATTTAAAATTTTTAAAAAACCTAAATGATCAATTTTCTATTTTAGGGGGGCCGGGGGCCCTGCCAACCTCCTAGATACGTTACAGGTTTGCTCATGGAATAAATTATTGAGATACATGTAAGTTGAGAGTTTGAAAACTGAAAAGGGAAGTATAAATGAGGGCTTGTCTAAAATTACTCGTAGCCATTTTCAACTCTCAAATAGAATAATAAGACAGCACATTTAAACCCACGTTACTTGCAGTAATAATGTTGCTAATGCTTATCAAACTATCTATAGTGTTTCACTAAGATTTCATTGCTTATTTGTTTTTCTTTCAATTTAGTCCTATATTTTATTTATAACGAAAAACTTTTATAAATTATATAATTTTAGATAACACAGTCATCGTTACACAATTATTTTCTTAAATTAATGGTTATATATAATTATTTATTTTAACTTCAATCATTATATATTCACTTATTTAATTGAATATTCTTACTTATCTTGAAATATATAATAAATAAAAATAAAATATTTTTAGTCAAAAAATCAAATAATTATCATAGAAAAATATATTTATGATTGCTATGTTCCAAAATCATATTTTATAAATAAACATGATCACAAAAAACTATATATTTATTTTTTATTAAAATATTAGCAGAAAAAATTATAATATATATATATATATATTAAGAAACAAACAACACATACGATAAAAAAAAAATCATTTGGGCTTTCTTTCCAATGTGAGTTAAATTGAAAGTGAAAGACGGGCTGGGCATGCAAGGACCTTGTCTCCTTGTTAAATGCAATAATAACAAATTTAGTTACTTATAATTATCATCATTTCAATTTAAGTCCTTTTAAAATAAGACTTTTTTAACTTTAGCCTCCCTAAAATTTTAAATTTTATTTCAGCTCCTCAAAATTAAATTCCTAGCTCCATTCTAACAAGATAGTAAACCGAAATCATTTGTATATCGATTGAAATATCTGTTCAGATCATAAACCAAAACAGTAAAATTAAGATTTTCTTTCAATATAAATTATGATCGGTATTGTTTGTACTGATGCATATATAAATATTATCAATATAAAAAATAGGATTAAGACAAGGTAATCGGTATCATATTCATATATATATAGTTTTTTTATTGAAACTGGTGTGTATCAATACAAATTTATTTTGATATTGTTTTGAATTTATCATTTTTTTTATAAAATATTTATAAATATTAAATGAATGATACTACACTTATTTAGGCTGCCAAATATCATGATCCTCGACTGAGCAAACTAAAAATTACGAGTACAATTATAAGTAAAAATATAAATACAATCATAAATAATACATATTTAAATAATTATTATTTAGAATGAGGATATTATAAAGTGTAATCGGATTAAAAATTAGAGTGTATTTGGAGTTAAATTATACACTTAATAAAATTTAAACTCATAATATTTATGCACCGTGATTGTGCTGCGAAAATATTGTGAAAAGAAGTTAGTATTACTATCTTTTGGATTCTAAAAACACTCTAAAATTTAATTAATATTGTTTGAATCAGATCAGTTGAGGTATCGATCTAATTAAAGGGTTAAATTGATTGAACCAACTCTTTTTATTACCAAAAATTAATAATTTAACCAGTTTAATCATCGATACAAAATACAATTACAAAAACCTTTGAATTTAATCACCCAAAAATGTGTTCCATATGAGTGTCCACTTTGCAACTCCTATTTACCATTTGATTAAGCTATAGATGAAATGGCAGAATGTTAAAAAGGCAAGGTGAGCATATTTGAAGATGCCAAAATCTTGATATCCACTTACGTCCAAAAAACTACAAACTGGCACACAGGAAGACATAAAAGTAGCAGGATGACAGGATGGATTGTACTATAATTATACATAGGAAGTAGAAAACAGAAGAATCTGGATAAAAATATAGTTCTGAAAAATGAGTTTGAAAAATAGACTTTGGGTGAGATTTTTTTGGCCCCGACCCAAATTTTCAATAAAAAAACTTTATTGTTTTTGTTGTTATTTTCTCACTTTTTGTCACTGTTTTACTATTATTTTACTATTACGTTACTACTATTTTGTTATTAATGTTTGGATATAGTAATACATGTGTTTTATTGTTAAATTTTTTATTATTTTAAAGATATTTATTTGTTAAATTACACTTAATATTATTTAAGTATATAAATTTTTTTTTATTTTTATTTACTAATCAAGGACAGCTGGGTTAACTCAACTACCCAAAATGTGGTCAACACCAAGTAATTTGTGACAATCACGTGGTGCGCAGGAAGCTCTGAATTCTGATGCCAACCATAGCCGGAAAAAAACAACACCAAAGATGGGCCCTAAATTCAGTGCCTTACGCGTTTTAGAGCAACAGGGCAGAACTCTCCCGGCATTGAATCCTTTGTTTAAAACAGAGGTTATAATGAGTCAGAAAAACCCGGCGCCATTTAAAAATTTTACTGACTTTGAATCTCTAAGCTTTTGCATAATTTCCCCCTAATTGTCTTTGTTAATTTCTTCACTTCTACCATGCAAATACAGAAATAAAGAAAAAAGAAAAAGCATGGGATTCCTTTGGGATAAATGTCTACAACACTAATTCCTTGAGTTCATTCTTTAATATGTAAATGCATGACTACTTTTTCATTGTTTTTATGTCTGTAATCCATGTAAAACCCCCAACAAAAATTAAATCTGTGTGTTTATATGATATGGTCAGTGTTTATAGATATAACACATGTATACTCGAAATGGGTTCGCAACGTATGTAGGCAAACCCATATTACGTATTGCGTGTCCTTGTCTTGGATACACATGTGCGAATCCATAAAGAGTATTGAGTCAGGATTAGCAGGTCAGTGGGTTTATAATGGTTAGTATCATAACAAGTAATTATATAGGTGAAACTTTGAATGTAGTTCAAATATATATATGAACTTTAATTTTGATATAATTATACACATTAAAATAAATAAATGCATCAGATTATTTTTATATTGGATAAATATAATTATTTGTGTATGTAATATATAAACATAAAACGATATTATATTTATAATTGTTTAAATGATTTGAGAGAACTGATTCAAATCAAAATTTCATGTATAAAACTGTACAAAATCAAACTTTATTTGTAGTTTCGAGATTTCTCACTATTGAAAAGAAAAGAAAAAAAACATATAAAAACCAAATGGAGAAATTAAGATAATAAAGATCATCTCGAAATGATATCCATTGTTTTGTAGAAATTACGAACATTTAATAATTTCTCGCCCCCTTGACTATGTTTAAGGTGACGGCATGAGGAATTATTCTCTCAAATCACTCACCTACTCCCTCATTGACAAATATTCATCCTTGTGAAATGATTTTAAGACATAAGAACTCCTCTTTTCTTGTTTTCTTACTTAAAGCGCAGTTCCTGTCACCTAAGTCTTAATCACATGCTTCATTTTGCTTGGTAGAATTATTATTTAAATCCACAAGTTGGCCATGATTCTACTTACAAACTCTTTTTTTTTTTTTTCTCTTGCTTTTTTCGTTTTTATTTTTAGTGCACAGTAATTTACTTTAAAGGATGTCCCCACTATCCATTGGTACGAAATTTAGGGTTATTTTAAAAGAATATATATTTTTATCTCATGTTATAATATCTTTATAGCATCTAATTTTATCGTTATTGTTATTTTTATGCTCACCGTAAATAAACACATCACCTATTTAAACGAGGTGTTTTAGAAGATTAGAGACGGATAAAATTGAATTATGATGGGACCAAGAGGTATCTCCACCATCCATGGATAAATATGGGATATTTGGACCCACTTTGTATCATATGTGTTCGGAAAGGTCAACGTCAAAGAAGAATAATAAACCCTGAAAATGGAACGGACGTGGCAAAGTCAACAAAGTTAACGCGGTTGTGAGGTATCATGCATTCAAATTATTTTCATCTTTGTCAGCCATATTCAAGCTATTTTTTTTTCTAATTTTATTAGATTTATGCATATATTCTAGAACATATATCACTTATAATAATAATAATAATATTTGCATGCCAAATCTCCTTCTATTACGAAGTCTAAACAAACCCCGATTTTAAATTTCAATGTATTAGTTTGATTGGTATAATATAATGTTTTGATTGGATCACATTCCAAAGGCCATTTTTTTCCAATCTACTATTTTAGAATAAAAATGGGGGAAGAGACTGCCTGTATGTGTGCAGCCGCGTCATTTTTGCCTTAATCCCACTTTTCTAGATTATTCGACTCTATTTATCCCATAATTAAACAAATTAAATCATGTTTAACTTCTTTATATATTATTTTTTAGAAACTTGTCACCACATCATTTATGTTTCTTTCGAATAATTTAATGATATTTTAGTAAATCTTATCATGCATAATTTTGGTAATTTTCTTATCTTAAACCTTAAACTTCGAATCTTGAATCTTGAATTTGAAACTCTAAATACTAACTCCAAATCTTAAACTTTGATCTCAAGTTTAGGGTCCGAAATTTAGGATTTGGCACCAATAAAATAGTATCACATAATTAAACTTAGTTTAGCTTTATAATTTTTAATCATTTGAAGTTAATATTTTTTTTATTTTTGTGCAACCAATTATTTTTTAAAAAAAATAGTTTCTAGATCGTGGATGTTTTCTTTTTTCATTTTAAATTACCTTTTATTTCATATTATACATTTTTTAAAAGTAAAAATTATATCGTATTCAATCTTTAGTAATAAGAATTGTATAAAATTTAAAGTTTATAATTTATTTGAATTTATTTTTATTTTTTTATGTTTTTTTTATGAAAATAACTAAAGTTGCCAAGTATGTTAAATATAGATAAGTAAATAATAATTCCATATCTAATATAATTTATTCCATTATTATATATACAAAGTTATAAACATGTGGAACTTTGAAGAATTCCTTCTATATTTATATGTTGTTTTGTAAAATGATTCCTCAGAGTGATATATAAAGACAGAAGTATCATGGGGTGTTAGAAAGAATAAAAAAAGAAGGTTTCAAATCTCTTTGTCTGTTGGGTTTCCGGACCAGTTCTTGTTGGTGAATTTGATCTTAAAAGTGCCTCATTTCTGCTTCTACTGACCGTAATGAAGTTTACATGGAGATCCATTATCCCAAGGTGTTCAAAGGGTATTGACGAACGAGAATCAGAAGCAGAAGCAGAAGCAGAGACAAAGAAACAAGATTCAAAACAAGGTTCTTTTTCCAGGCTTGCAATGATAGATTTAAGTTACCCAAGTTCGAGGTTAACCGAGGATCTTTCCATATCGCTTGCCGGTTCAAATCTATATGTTTTTACACTGGAGGAATTAAAGGTGATAACACAGTGCTTTTCATCGGCTAATTTTCTAGGTGAAGGTGGGTTCGGACCGGTTCATAAAGGGTTCATTGATGACAACCTTAGACCTGGTTTAGAAGCTCAGACTGTTGCTGTTAAACTCTTGGATTTAGAAGGCTTGCAAGGACACAAAGAATGGCTGGTCAGTGATTTTTATTTTATTTTATTTTTTTGAATTTCATGTATTTCCCTTCTCCTTTTTTCAATGCTTGAAAAAGTTTGAATCTTTTTGTTAACAGACAGAAGTGGTGTTTCTTGCACAACTGAGTCATCCACACTTGGTGAAACTGATTGGATATTGCTGTGAAGATGAACATAGGCTGTTGGTGTATGAATATATGCCTAGAGGAAGCCTTGAAAACCAACTTTTTGCAAGTATGTTCTGTAAATTTACCTGTTTGGTTGGCAACTTTGTTCTTTATGTATTGAATTAATTTTAACTTATGGATCTTCCATTGATTTCAGAGTATTCAGTGCCACTTTCATGGTCGACAAGGATGAAAATTGCTCTTGGAGCTGCTAAGGGACTTGCTTATCTCCATGAAGCTGAAAAACCAGTCATTTACAGAGATTTTAAAGCTTCAAATATCTTGTTGGACTCGGTGAGTTTCTTGTCAGTTTTAGAACCAGAAACATGGTGGGGTCTTTCCTTATTTTCTAACATGTTTTTGTGTTGTTCTTTTCTTTTACAGGATTACAGTGCTAAACTTTCAGATTTTGGGCTAGCAAAGGATGGTCCTGAAGGGGATAAAACCCATGTTTCAACCAGGGTAATGGGAACAAGAGGATATGCTGCTCCTGAATATATCATGACAGGTTACAAAAAATTTGATTCAAATTCATTTTTTTGTTCAGTTTTGATGTTTTGGGTTAGAATCTGATTGTAATTTGTTGTTTTTTTAGGTCACTTGACTGCTATGAGTGATGTTTATAGTTTCGGAGTTGTACTTTTGGAGCTTCTAACAGGGAGGAGATCTTTAGACAAGAGCCGGTCTCCGAGGGAACAGAATTTAGCCGAGTGGGCTCGGCCGATGTTGAATGAATCTCGGAGACTTGCTCGGATAATGGACCCTAAGCTCGAAGGGCAGTACTCGGAAACAGGGGCTCAAAAAGCGGCAGCATTGGCATACCAATGCCTTAGCCACCGGGCAAAACAGAGACCGAAAATGAGTGACGTGATCAATATTTTGGAGCCACTGCTGGACTATGAAGAAACCTCGGTTGGTTCCTTTGTTTACACAGTCCCAACTCACCAAAATGGTGGTTCGCCACCGAAGGATGATACGGACACTAAAGAATGTGAAGCCAAAACCGAGTTAAAGAAAGAGAACGGCCACCACCACAACCGCCACCATCATCGGAGAAGCCACAAAAGCCGCGATGGCCATAGGCATCGAAACAAATCATCGAGTCAATCTTCGGTCCATTCAGAAAATGACACTTCGAAGCAAGACCTTGAAAACGGGTCTAATGAAGAATGCAATATAGACTAAGCACAAACTCGACCTTTTCACATTGTAAATAACTAGATATGGCCTTTTGGTTTGCCCACTTTGAAAAATGTTAAGAGGGTGAAGTTGTATTTTTGTTGCTTCGGAATAAAATAATTAAGAATGATCCATCAATCGGAAAATGTATTATTTATAGAAACATCCTTTAAATGAGAAGATTTATTAGTTGAGATGAATAAAAATGGTATTAGAGCATATAACCATACAATAATCTTTTCTTTTGATATATATATTACAATATTGAGTAGAGAAAAGAGGATGACTGAGTTTAAACTCGTGTTTTGTAAATGTTAAACAAAAATTTTAACCATTACTTCAAATAAGTATTGGCCAAGCATACGTATTTTATATTTTCCAGTGAATTTGTATATTTCATTAATGGAAATATTTTTAATGTAGTAGGTAATACTTAATAATCATTGGTTTCATGCATGACAAAATCTTATTTAGGCATTTCATATTATCAATTGATTTTTATATTTAATGAAAAAAATTAATTTAAATATAGTGCTTTGCTAAAATTTAATATTTAATATTTTAATTAAATTTGGTTTATCTCTTTTTATAATATTATTTATAATACATTTATTTATTTTGTTAATTAAGTGATGTGAAAGATTTTAAAAAAAAATTATAATCGTAAGTATATAAATTTATATCTTGACATGATTCAAAATTGGCAAAAGTAATACAGAAGCTTTTATATTAGGAGTTAGATTACAAAAAAATCATGGGCAAATGAGAAGAAATTCACCGATGTTGAAAAAAACAAATGATATAAAAAGAGTTTCGACTACATTTATTTAAAAGGTTGAAAAAAAATCCTATTCTAATCAATGTCAAATAGCAAAATGGCCCTCGGCCTCTCGTCCCCGCAGATCCTCTTATTTTGCCACTGTATTTATTTTTTCAACAAGTGATGAGATTCGGATCACACAAACTCTAACATATACATTAGTTCAAAGATCAAATTGTTCTTTTCTATTAAAAATTTCATCCATCTGTACTATTTAAAACTGATGTGGTTGACAAAATAACCAGACAGTGGTACTTAACATGCCACGTGTATAACATATTGGCGTATAAAAATCTGCTTTTAACAGTAGAAATAAATGAAATTTTTAATAAAAAAATCAATTTGCTCTTTGATCCAATGTATATGAACTAATTTACCTGTTTTTTAATAAATGAAACAAAATACAATCTGACTATTAATATAAAGACATTCCCAATATTTTCACAGGGGAAATAAAAATATTGAAAGATGTGAAATACAGCTAAGATTAACGCGGATTATACTATTATTATGGAAAGGATCAAATCTCCCCCTCTTAAATTACTCTTTTTCCATTTCAATCCTTTTGTCTAAATAAGTATGCTAGTAGCAGCCACTTGCATTATTGCAATTATATTTGTCCTTACATTACATATTATACATTAATTCACTTCATTTACTAATTATAATATTAGGTTTATATTATCACTTTTAAAATATTATATGTATTTTTTTTATGAATTATAAGAGGAGGATAAAATCCTAACTGTAACGTAATTAATACGATTTGAACTCACTACACCTAGGACAGCGAACACCCTAACTATTGAACTAACACACGAGATTTAAATATTACATGTATTTAAATTTTAATATTTTCATTTTTTTATTTCAATTAAATGAAACTTTTTATTAAAAAAAATGAGAAGAATAGGTACAAATCTACTTGACCAACTGGCAAATGATATTTTGGCCATTTCTGAGTTTCAGTCAAACCAAACTAAGCGCGTTGAATTCTCAATTGAGGCTTTAATTTATTTTTTATTTTTTTCATGAAGACAACATATTAATTTTTTTTATATTTTCATTAAAATGTTTTATATTATTATATATTTAATTTAGTACGTAATTTAATATATTATAAATTTAGGATTTGAGCCGGATTAAAGTTCGACCTCAACCCACATTTTGAACGGGCTTAATTTTTATCAAAATTATTTTTTTTAACAAAATAATTAGACTTGTCCATGTGCAAGGCCAGATGGTCCATTCGAAAATTGAGAGGGTTTGGGTAAAAATATAGGCCCGAAAAATGGGTTTGGACAAAAAAATAAGACGTGTTTTCTAAATGGATCAGGCCTCGAGTAAGCTTTTTGGGCTCGGCCCGGCTCGAATTTGTAAAAAAAATTTATTGCTATTTTTTTATTGCTTTGCCACTTTTTTTCATTGTTTTGCTTTTATATTACTACTATTTTGTTGTTATTGTTTGGAAATCATATAACTCTTGTTTTATTATTAATTTTGCTACTATTATAGTAGATGTATTTGCTTGTTAAGTTGTGCTTATATTAGTATTATTTAAGTATATTTTAAAAAAGAATTACATTTGTTGGGAAACATTATTTTAATGCTTTTAGTGTATTTAGTGTATTATATTTTTTAAATTTATTTTTATATAAAATAATAATATAAAAAATTTAATACAGGTGAGTCAAGCCGGACTCGAGTTTTAATATTTTTATCTGAGTTAGATTTAAACAAAACTTTAGACCCATCTTTTGAATCGAACCCGGGTCTAAATTTTTTATTTGACCCGACCTATAAATAATTTTCTAATAATATTATCTAAACCTTTTCAAATTTTAAGGTTGGTAATAACCTCTCTTGAACAGGCAAAGAGCCCCAGAGTTAGTCCAGCAGAATGGCAAAGCATTATTTTGGGATCCACATTCTGAATCGGTTTAATAGGTCTCATGGTTTTATAGTAAAAATAAAAATAAAAATTGTATTGGTGTGGCAGCCTATAATGAACACACCATAATTCAAGAGGTACCATCAAATTCAATGCCTAAACATTAACAATGATTGCATGCAGCGTTCTGGGTATGTCCATCTAAAAGAAAAACAAGATATTTATGTGTAGGAAAAATCATATTGGTATACTATATTTAGGTATGTTTGTTTGTGTGAAGAAGTGGAAGAAAGAAGTGTGTAAGGATAATTATTAACATCGGGTCAAACTTCGGATAGATTTGGGTTGGATGTTAATGAGCTTGCGGGATGAGTTTGCGGGTCATGCTCACAGATTGAGTTTGTTCTCCTGCGAGATTATACGTGTATAACACCGTATAAACACATGTTGAGTTTAGAATATAATATGTTTCTATATACATAAAACCTACCTGGTATATCATGACAATAAATATTATCCATATCATATAAATATACAAATACCACATTTTGAGGAAGATAAAAGAAAAACACTCCACAAAGTGGAAGAAGACAGGGTGGTTTCCTCAAAATCATTGAGCCCGCTGTTGCAGGCAGAGAATGATGGGTTTTTGCTGTTGTTGTAGTATTATAATGCTGGAAAATACGAAGAAGAAGACGAGGAGGAGGAGTATGAAACTGTAGGCTAGGGCAGTGGGTTTTCTGGTTTGCTATTGACACAGGGAATGAAAAAAAACAATTAAACGTCGCCTGAGAGATTCGAACTCTCGCGGGAAAACCCCATGTGCTTTGGAGGCACACGCCTTAACCACTCGGCCAAACTGTCTCGTCGTTTTTGTGTGACATTAATATTATATAATTTTGATCATTAACATCAGATCAATAAATCCAAACTTTAGGGTTCCCTTTTTTTTTATTCTATCAGATTACGACCCATCTGTCATTAAAGAAAACAAAAAGCTTGCTTAGATTTAGGTGCAAAAAATTGAATTATAATGAGGACAGGTCTCAACTACCAATGCTTTTTGTTGGGGAACAAAACAAAAGCATCTCCCCTCCCCTCCACTCCCCCATGTGCCTTGCAATGTGTACTCACTATGAACACCACCATTGGGAACCTTCTCATTCCTACATATCCCTCCCAAATAATTCCATTCCCCAATCTCACATTTCACTCATCCCATATATTTAGATAATTTTTCAATTTTATGAATTTTTCTATATATATAAAATTTGAAGTTTATTGAAATATTTAATACAAATAATTTTATAAAAAAGAATTCACTTTCTTTGACAAGGCACACTCATTAAGGGATATGATTATGTTTTATAATATATATATAATAAACGCCCACATTTTGAGATGCTCACTTTCCACATAGAAAATCATTAAAAAATACAACTACATTATCATTGCTATTAGTATTGTTTTTTTGGGGTTTGGTAATTTGTGTTGAAAAGTGTATGTAATGCAATATATATTAATAATATTAATGAAATATCAACTTCTAGTTGAACCAATTCAGAACCGTTGGATTATTTGTCCTTGAAAGCTTAATTTTATTGATTTAAAACCACAAAATCCTACCTCTCTTGATTAAGATGTGTGTGAGTGTGTGAGAGAGAGTGTGTGTTTTGTTTAGTGTTTAACATAGTAAGAAGCCACTCTAAACTTTCAACATGAGCTCGGTATCACTCAATTAGAAAGAGTCCCATTGTCAAGTAAGAAGGGTTGTGCTCATGGGCATTTTTCTGGCCTATTAGCAATGATTCGAAACATTTCTTTTTATAATATTACAAACAAGAAATAGAGTTACTGGTTGTTGCATTAGTTTACGTCGTTTAGATTTAGGTTAAGGTGTCAAATATGGATATATTAGTTTGTTTAATGAAGCAATATTTAGTAAGGTAAAGTACACTTAAGATCTTTAAGCTATTAGTAAGTTTACATTTTGGTTTAGGTTTGAGTTATTGTCTATTATCATTGCCGTATGACCTTCTCTGTTCACACCACCTTCACAAATTGAAAGCTCTTCTTCCTCTTCTCTTTTACAATTTGAGTTTTTTTTTTCCTCATAAAATAGTTTTGAATGTCACAAATTCGCGAACCAAAATCCAAACAATTTTCTTTTCCGATTTTTGACACTTACCATCATATCGACTTGGGTCTAAGGTATGTTTTTCTACTCATTGATAGCAACTGATCCACCGTACCAATCGTTAAATTGTCACTTGGAGCTCACTAGTCAGACTTTAAAAAAAAAAAACTTAACAACCCAATGACTTAAATAAAGACTTTTGAATAGTTCAGTAACTTAAATAGAAACTTTCGAATAGTTCAGTGACCATTTTGTAACTTTTTGAAGTTGAGTGACATTGATGTAGTTTACCCTATTTAGTGTTTGAATTTGGTATTTTTTTAATTTGCTCCCTAGATTTTTTTATCCACATTAGTCTTTCAACTTGACAACTTTTTTAGTTTTAGTCCATATGATGTTGTAGCAATATGATACTGTGCCACATCATCACCTAAAAAATTATAATTTTTTATAAAAAAAAATTAGGTGATGATGTCGTCAAATGGACTAAAATCGAGAAAAGTTGTTAAAGGACTACTATGGACACACAAAAATTTCAAAAATCAAGTTGAAAAAAATTGAGGACTAAATGTTAGTTTATCCATTTATTGAAAGCCCTTAAAAAATAATATAGAAGTTAGCATCATCGGCAGCTTAGGCCCTCTTCCTCAAATTATGCTCACTTCTTTTCCAATTTCATTGAGCTTTTTCCTCCTTTAATTATTGGTCACAAATGATTATGTAAGAACCCCCATCAAAATTGATTAAATCCCCTAATCCAAGCTACCCTAATTGCATTGGATATGCAAAGTAATTGAGGGCCTGGGGCCAATCTCTTTCTCACTAAACCTTTAAAGAGGAGAAAAAGGAAAACCCTTCTTAAAAGACATTTGCAATTTAAAAATCATGCTTTTATGATAATTTATAAACTCTTGTAAATTAAATATTGCCTCCTTGTTTTAAGCACTTTCTAGTGTTAGTGAATAACTGGCATTTTTCAAAGTTGTTAAAATTAGATTACATCAATTCATTCATGAATTAGTTAAATCGAATTTTATTATATATAAAATTTTGCTACATCATCAAATTTTAAAGTCATGAAATTATTATTATTCACCCATCGATAGAGAAATTATTTTATGGACCCTTTCACCACATTATTCATGGTCCCTTTTTAATTATTTATTAATATTTCAATAATTTTTTTCATATCATTGACACATAATTTTGGTAAAAAAATTTTAACCTGAATCCTGAACCAAAAACTTAGAACCCCAAACTCTTGCACCCTTAAATCTTGAACCTTGAACCAAACATATGTACCCTCGAACCTTAAACCTCGAACCCAAATCCGAACATTAAACCTTAAATCTCAAATCCAAACCCTGAACCTCATAGCTCGAGGTTCAAGGTTCAAGATAAAATAATTACCAAAATTATGTGTCAATAACATGAAAAAATTTACACAAAAATTACTATTTTTTTAAAATTGGTTGCACAAAAATAAAAAATATTAACTTATAAAAAAACAAAATAATTAAAATTTGTAAAATAATAAAAAATGTTTATTTATAATTTAAAAAATTAATTATTTTAAGTAATCTAATTAAAGTTAAATTAAATTAAAGAAGATATTAAATATAAATGAATGTATAATAATACTTTATTATCTTTAAAATTTAATATCGTAAAAATTATATTTTTAGAATAATTTTAATATAATTTATTTAATTTGAATCAACTGAATTATTTGAAACAAAGGCAGCAATCAAATCAAAAATCAATAATGTGGCTATTTTGACCATTAATTTACTTTCAGAAACAATTAATATCTGACTGTTATTTCCCTCTCACACACATATATGTGTATGTATATATTAGGTTCTCTTGTGGTAAACAGGTCAGCTTTCATTATCATTGTTCCTTTTCTTTGCAAGACTATTAATCATGTGAAACCTAACTTTTTGAACTTAAATATAATATATAAACTTTTTAAATTTATTTATTTAAGTATTGGGGATAATCCATGGGTTGAAGTTCAAAATCACTTATTATTTTATTCTTTTCATAATCTTTTATATGCTTAATGTTTTAACAATTTAATTATTAAATCTGTTAATATATTTATACGTATTATGTATATAATTGCACATTAAACTATAGTTATAGTTTTGAAATTTATCTCTTCGAGGAACGGTTTAGTACCAATAAAGGCACATTTCCGAAATTACTTACGAAAATGGGCCCTTTCTAAAAATAATAACGGGTATAGATCGAAAATCTAAAAACGCGCTAACATTGACGTGTTTTCAAGGGATAATCCAGATAAATGATTCCACGTCAGCGCTTTTTCCTTTGTGTCAGGCAAAAGCCCGCTGACGTGGACGCTTTTGGTCATGTAATCCTCGCTGGATTTGCTTTTCTTGAACTTATCGACGTTATTCGTGAATTGAGTTATCCCTTAAAAACACGTCTATGTCAGTGCATTTTTGAGTTTTCAGTTTACAACCGTTATTATTTTTAAAAACGATCCATTTCCATAAATAATTTCAGAAATGGCCTTTATTTATACTAAACCCTTACGATCAACCATAAATTTTATGTATACATTGATTTGCCATGTAATTCAATATCAAATCGTGTTTTTTTTTTTTTTAAGAAAAATAGACATGTGTTAATTTGGAATGGAAACTCTCAATTTCATGTGACATCAATGTATAGAAATCATCACCATACAAGTTTGTATGTATGATTATGTTGCACTCAATACTTTACCTTTTGTTTTTATTTTTCCTAAAGTTTTTTTATGGGGATTTTCCAAAACCCTATTTTACGGTGGAAAGCATATGTCAAAATTTATTCAAAGACGTTTAATTCATCTACAAATTTGGGATTATATAATATTTGATTTTGAAATTTTTATTATTTTAGCATATGAATTCGTGAACTAAATTCATTTTATCTTTGGATTCCATCAAAATTTGATGTTGTAATTAGTATTGTTGAAATATGACTGGTTTGGTTGATTAGGTTCTATTGGATCGGGAACTAACTAATATGTTGATCTAAACAAAAGAGTTGGACCAATTGAATCGTAAACTTCTCATAATCAATAAAAATCGAAATCTAGAACAAATTTAGTAGTTAAACCAGTTTAATTGGTTTAGTATTTTTAATTTTTATGAATATTTATTTATTTATTGTTAGTCCAACAATTGAATCGAGAATCAATAGTTTGATCAGTTCAATTATTGGTCTAGTTATTAGAGCACTAAATGTGACACTCTAAGATTGTTGTAATAACCAAATTTTGCCCGGGTCCTCAGCCGAACCCGAGCCCAATCGCAAAACCAAAAGTTAGAATATAACAAAATACCATTAAACAGTCCAAGAATAACAGTCCAATAAAGTCCATTTACAAAAGGCTAGGAGCCCAATTTCAAAAACTAAATATCAGGCCTAAATCAAAACAAACAATGAAAACCTAGCCCAATAAATTCAAACCCCCAAACCCAATTACAATAACCCAAAGCCCAACCGGCCCAAAACAGCCCAAAGGCCAAACATCCAGAAACCCCAAGGCTTCAGGGGTAATTGCCGTGTCTTCCAGCTTCCCACGCGTCGCTCCAGTTCCCCGTACACGCGCGCCTTGCCTCGTCTTGGCCACCACGCGCCTCGACTCTGGTGCCCACGCCCCCGACGTTTCGAGTTCCCCGGGCTCTTATGCGCCGCTCCTCGCACGCCTCCATCGTCCACTATCTCGGCCTCCGTCGCTTGCAGGCTTCGCCAATCACCCGCAAAACAACACCAAAAACAACAGAAACGAAGCAGGAACAGAGAAGCATGGAACGAGAGAATAGAATAATGAAAGTCCTAGGAATCTCGGTTATAAAACCATCCGAGATTAATGAAAAGAGGGTTCGGATTTTTTTTAGTTTTTCATGAACACTGCAAAATCGAAAGCAAAAATAAAAAAACAAGGGCCATTCAAAACAGGCTCCTTTTACGCATCACCAGCAATCAGAAACAATAGAAAGAACAAGGTTTATTTTGTTCATCTACTGCTTTTTTTTCGTTTATTATTTTATTTTGTTTTACTTCAAATCTTTACAAAAAAAAAACACGAAATCAAAAAGGGAAAAGAGAGCTTACCGGCCACCACGGTCTCGGAGTCGGAGCAATCACCCTCCGTCGCCGATGTTCGGCTTGAGGAAGAGGGTCGAAGGCCTACTTTCCCTAAAAGCCATTCACACGCCCCGTTGGTCGCCAAAATCTCGCGGCCGTGCTGCGTTCGGTGGCCTTAGCCGAATAGAGAGAACATGAGGAGGGGAGCCCGATCGTTGCGATTAAAAGAGAGGAGGAAAAAGATGGTGGCTGCCCTTTTTTTAGAAATTCTAGGGTTAAGAAACCTGACTTTTTGCTGCGGATAATGATGGTTTTATAACCATTAAACAAAACGGCGTCGTTCGCTTTCAAAACTGACTGCGCAGAGCTCTTCAACGGGATATTTACGCAATAACTCCCTCTCCCTTTTCGTCGCCCTGATTCCAGCCCGGTTTAGCACTTTGTTATTTTTAAAATCAGACCCTACAATTTCTATTTCATTTTAATCCGCTCCCTGCCCCTTTTTCACTCGGTCTATTTGTCATCTTGGTCGTCACTTTTTATTCTGAGTCCTATTTGTTTTTTAACCTGTTTTAAAGAGATTATTCATTTATCTTTCCTCCAAGTTTTATTATTATTATTATTATTATTATTATTATTATTATTATTATTATTATTATTATTATTATTATTATTATTATTATGTGTCTTAAGTTTTCATGTACTCTTTTTTGCTTTTCATATATATTATTTATTTTAAGATTTTCATATACATTATTCCTCTCAAAATCTTCCCTATATTGTTTATTACAATTGATTTATTAGTCATTTTAAGTTTCTTTCACGTTATTATTTTTTTTTTGTACTTTATATGTAGATATGTATGTATCATGTATATATATAGACCATCTTGTTTGAAGTTTTTTTTTTTCCACGTCACCTTTAAAAATCATTTCGTATATCATCGATTTTAAGACCCTTACATTATTTATTTTTAAACTAATTTGTCATCGTTTCAAAGTGATGTGTTTTGTAGTTTATTCGTCCTTGATTATTGATGTTTTAAGTTGTTCTAATAACGTAAGCTATGTGATTGCTGTTCTTGCATGCATTATAATCTGCTTATTCGTATTTTCATATATTTGTTCATATTATTGTTCCATTATCGTCATTGTTACTCATGCGTGTATACTTTAGATTAGAGATTCCCGCGTTGGAGTCTTTGTATGTGTTATATTATCATTACTCCCAATTTCGTGTTACATAATCATTATTCGGCAAGCATGACCCTATTCACGTTTTGAATAATGTTTCTTTAAAACACAACCTAAAATTTATATCAATTTCATCCAAAAATCAAAATTTTCAAAATAAGGCAATATTCGATATTCAGAAATTCGAGAGATCGCACCTATGTGTTGGGTTTGGTTCTTTTCGTTTGGCTAAATATTTGAATATCCTGTGATGTTTTTCAAAGCATGAGTCTCGGGAATTAGGTGATGATCTTGAATTCGAAGATTAAAATCGTTGTGTCCTATGTACTGGATGTGATATTTTATTCTCTCGAAACGAGAAAATCATAATATTCAATTCGAGAAAATTCAGATATTTTTAAAAAGAGGTTAAATCTTTAGATTCTTTTCAAAATCTTCAACTTTTCGACATTGGGGATGATAATTAATCAATTTGGTACCAATTTTGGGCGTCTTGAGGGTGCTAATCCTTCCTCGCATGTAACCGACTCGAACCGTTTTCTCAAATTTCGTAGACCAATAAAATATTGTTTTAGTAAATCAAAATGTTTTATTAAAACGAAGGTGATCTAATCACACCTAACAAAGATCGGTGGCGACTCCCTATTTTTAGTCGATTCCCATTTTGTTTTCGAAAATGGTTACGACAGCTTGGTGACTCCACCTGGGAATACAGAAGTCGGTAGTAAATTGATTGATTTTTGTCCCTTCGATTGAAAAGTTGGAAAAATGTCTTGAAAAATCATGTTTCTCTTTGATGCATTCGTTTGCTGCTACCATTGTCAAGTTTTGTGAAATATTTTGGCATTGCATTGCATGACTGCGGTCATACCCTTAAGTGGGAGTGAGAAGCTACTCTTTCGTGAGGTTTTACCTCAGTGTAAGATGATGGATCACTTTCGGGATACATCCGTACCTATGTCTTAAGTAAGATTTTTATCTCTCGTGCACCATAGGGAAATGTATTCCCACAGCCCGAACTCGGTCTATATGAGCCTATAATGGGTGAGGATCGAGGAATCTGCTAGTTCAGTACCTTGGCTTTAGAACCAAACCACATATATAGAGACACAGGAGCCGTTGTAGGTAGAACCAGTGGGAATCTTAGTCATTTACTTTAAATAGGAGTTTGATCATTTCTGTTCATTTTGAGCTTCCTTTTTGTACTTGATACTAACCTGTCGTGTTTTGCTTTTTATTGCATGTATTTCATCATAAAAAGGTGTTGATCCACATTCGGTTTCTAAGTAGAAAAGCTTAACATGGAAAAGGGATTTCTCGATAGAGTGGAGGATAATGCTTGATTCGGTATGGTCAGAAAAATACAGCAAGAGAAAGGAGATAGTCTAACAGTGGGGTATGAATCAGAGTTATGGGATTTCACCCGTATTAGTGCGGCTCAAAATGACCTGCGAGAATTGAAGGAAATATGAAACTCGTGGGGAAATGAGGACAAACAACTGTTCCACTTATAATTACGGTGATTTGCACTACTCTCTCTTTGGATATCAAGGTAGGCAGTACCTACTACGAGCTATTACCCGATTCTACGGACCCCGCCTCTGATTGCTTCACTTTCGGAGAGGTGGATTTGGTGCCTACCATAGAGGAGTACACCGCTTTGCTTCGATGCCCGAGAATTCAAATTGATAAGGCGTATTCAAGGTTTGCAAATGTACCAGCGTTCTCAAAGAGGCTAATGAATATTACAGGAATGAGCGAACAATGGATTACGGCCCGGATCAAGCAAAAGGGAGATTGTAAGTGCATTCCTTAGAAACACTTGAGGGATTTGATCTTGGCGCATCTAGATAAGAAGAAGAGGGTCGACGTCTTCGCTCTAAGCATCTATGGTTTGGTCATCTTCCCCAAGGCATTAGAGCATGTAGAGGACGCGGTTTCAGACCTATTTGATAAACTTGACAAGGGAATTACGCCTGTCCCTGCAATTTTAGCTGAGACCTTCAGATCATTGAACGCTTGCCGAAGAGCGGGCGAAGGGAGATTCGTGGGATGTGCACAGTTGTTGTTATCTTGGTTTCATTGCCATTTTTGGAAGAAAGAAAGAGCCTCATGCAAAGTCTTTTTCGAGAATTACTCTCCTCTTGAGGAATTAGCAAATACGCCAAGGCGAGGCGACCTATCTGGAGAGAAGTGGATGGCGATTCTCCAAAACCTACAAGTCAAAGATGTAGTATGGAAAGCTCCATGGATGATCACCAGCGAGAGATCTCAGATCGGTGTGGAGGTTCGATTTGGGTTCTCTACTCGGAATATGGGGAGCTATCGGGTATGCCCCGTTATTAGTGATGAGGCAGTATCAATCGAGGCAGTTCATACCGGTAACACATGGATTAGCCCAATGTGAATTTTCATACAAAGATGACAACTATAAGAAGAAAGTTCGCGAGATATCAGATGCATGGACCCAAACCCGAAAAATGAAGAGACTTGCCATAGGGCCCATGGTGACCCCCGAGTACGGTCAATGGCGGGCCAAAAGAATCAATGACAATATCCCAGGGCCAATCTAAGGAAATACTCGACCAATAAAAGAACAGCTACAAGTGATCCCAACTGAATTAGAAATTATTAAGCAAGATTTGAGAGAAAGAATGGGAAGGCTGGGTAAGAGGATAGAAGCGACTAGAAGAAGAAAAGATGCGATTGGGATTAGATGTTGGCGTCCATAAGTTCGAGGTGAAAAATTTAAAAAAGGAAAGAACAAAGCCGAAGAAGACTTGGATAGCTTAAAGACGGACTACAAGAAGCTGCGCATGTCTATCAGAACTGCGGGGCTAGGTAAGACATCGGAGCAATGGCGGCAAGAAATTGAAGAAGAAAAATCCAAGACCGATCAGTGGGAGAGGAAATTTCAAGAGGCTCGGGTATGAGAAGACGCTTTGAGAAAGAACCTGTTAGAAAGCCAAAGCGAAAAGGAGAGGTTACGCGCCCAAGTAGCAGAATTAGAAAAATCACTGCGTCTCCACTGTAGTCATAACTCAGTAGTCGAATTAAGAGCCAGTCAGAACAAAGTCGAGGAGATGAGAGGAAAGATAGGGGAGCTCAAGACTGCACTACAAGATAGCAAAAATCGAGTGGAGCTCCTTGAAGTAAACAATGAAAGTTGGAGGGAGCAGCTCCACCATTCCCAAGAGCAAATCAGAAACAGAGACTATGTAATGGGCGAGGCTGTGGTTCAAATCCGAAAGGTAGCCGACCATTTACAAGCCTTAGCGGTTCGAGCTGATGCGTTAAGTCTGATGTACGAGTCAGGATCGGAGCGAGGCCAGAGTTTAGCTTGGCTTCTTAGGAAAGTTAAGGACTTAGGCATTAGGGCTAAGTCGTATATGTAATCGCCCGTTCTATGAAAGGAAATTTGTTTTCTAGTAAAGTTTATCTAATGGAATTGAATTAAATCAACACCTTTTTGCATGCATACCATGTATTTGCATTACATTGCATACATTAAACATCGCATCGCCATAATCATTTACTAAAGCTGAAATCGTATAATCCGCAGTTACGTCACTGCGAATCTGGAATCACATCATCCCTATAGGACACGTTTAAGAACTAGAGCTATGGACGCCGAACTCAATGAGAGGATCGTAAGAATGGAAAGAATCCAACAAGAGCTGCAAGAACAGTTAGCCAGGTCACAGCAAGAAGCAAGGGACCTGATGATGAGATCCCGCGAGGAATCACTAGAGCATAAGGATCAAATGGCAAAAATGATGGAGATGTTGACAGCTCTGGCCAAAGGGAAAGGAATCACACAGAGTCCTGATATCACAGAACCCCATTCAAGAGTTAATCAAGATCCGCTCTATCCCCCAGGATTCACGCCATCCCATGCCCACACAACGCAAAGGGAATATCCTCAAGGGAACCCAGTAGGACTAGAACAACGACCCATCCCATCTACCCATCTGGGGAAAGGTATATACGTATCAAACTCTTGAGATAATTCTGCTAACTTTCGATTGTTCCGATTTGGATGATCCGATAGAAATAGCTAGATTAAAGAAGGACGATCATGATCTTTGAGAAAAGTACGGGATCTTGGAAGAAAGACTCAAGATGGTGGAAGTGCTGGAGTCTTTTCTCGTACTAAGCCCCAAAGAGCTCGATCCGGTGCGATCCGGTCCCGCGCTCCAAAGTTCAAAGCGCGCCGATTTGAAAAATATGAGGAACGAGATGTGCGAAGGCACATCTTATCATGTTCTATCGAAAGATGGTGGACACTTGAATGAGGACAAAGTTGTTAATACAACGCTTCGAGGAAAGCTTGATCGGATCGACCTCCGATGGTATGATCAACTTAGCACGAGAGAGGATCCGGTCGTGGAAGGACCTATGGCGAGATGCGTGAACAATATAAGCATGTTTTCGATGTGGCTCGATCGGTTGACACTACAAATGTTGGAAAAGAAGCCAACGAAACCTTCGGACAATACGCTCGAGAGATGGAGAGGATCTCTCGGCCCAAGTCGAGCCCCACTAACTAAAAAAGTGAGGTAACGGTCCTCTTTATCAATACCTTGAAGGCGCCATTCTACGACAAAGCGGTGGGAATGCCACGAAAGACTTCACGACATCGTAATTTCTCGCGAACTCATCAAAAAGCGGTATCAAGAGTGGAAGGGTGGAGGTCCCAGAGAGTTCGAAAAGGCGATGCACCATAAAGAAGAGAGAGCTCGAAACCTATATGGTAGGGACTGGGAACCACTATACTACCAATTCATACCCAACCCAACCACGACCTCGGTTTGGCCACCACCGAACTTCTATTTTCCTCCACAAAACCCTTACTATCAAGCACCTCCCCCTACCCAAAATACATGCGTGATAACCAAAGACCATTCACCATATTCCCGCCTAATACCATGCCTACCCCAAGTCAGCCCAAAAGTGAATCAAGACCAACAAAACCCAATCCTGAAAGACATCAGTTTACCCCTATCCCTGTGTCGTATGGGGAGCTATGCCCGAAATTACTAGAAAAACAACTGTTATCCCCACATTACATGGCACCCTTGAAACCTCCATACCCAAAATGGTATGATCCTAATGCCCGTTGTATGTACCACGCTGGAAACCAAGGGCATTCTATAGAAAATTGTCTAGCATTCAAGAAAAGGGTTCAAGGTCTTATTGATGCGGGCATTTTACGATTTGATGGTGTTAGTAATATGGCGGGAATCCACTCCCAACCATGCCAGAAGGAATGTGAGTGCATTGACACTACAAAGGCATGGACACAATGAGCCAAAAGTTATGTCTCAGAGATAAAGACACCTCTAAGCAAAATATGGGAAATAATGACTGAGAAGGGCCTATTCGAGAAAAGTTCCAAGAAGGAAACGGGGGGTCGAAATTTTTGTGTTTTTCATGGCATAGAAGGGCACAACATCCAGTCTTACGGGAAATTCAAAGAGTTACTTCAGAACATGATAAACAGCAAGGAGGTCCAAATCTTTGATAAAACAAAAGCGAGGTGAGGAAAAAGAAGTATCGCTCAGATGATCAATCACCAGCCATCCCTTATAGCGCCGATCGGCCACTAGTGATATATTATGAGGTCAAGAAGGAGGCCGAACCAAAGATGATAATCAAAGTGCCGGCTCCTTTCCCTTACAAGGATGACAAAGCGGTATCATGGAAATACGGTATCAACATCATCACACCCGAGGCTGCAACTGGAAACGTCAGTGAGGTGGGGCATTTTACCCGCAGTGGGAGGTGCTATTCCCCTGAGATGGTTGAGACAAAGAAGAAAGCAATTGGAACGAGTCAAAAAGGGAAGGCACCAATACACGAAGCCGAGGGCGAGGTTGAAATACAACCTGAACAAGAATCTAAGGGGTCCGTGAATGAGAATGAAGCGCAGGAATTCTTAAAGTTCATTAAGCACAGCGAATATAATATTGTGGAGCAACTAAACAAACAACCGACAAGAATTTCAGTATTATCCCTGTTGCTGAACTCAGAGCCACATCGAAACGCTTTACTAAAAGTGTTAAATCAAGCATATGTGCCAAGCGATGTACCCGTTGATAAACTTGATAGGTGGGTAAACAATTTAAACGCGGATAATTTCATCTCCTTCAGTGATGATGAAATACCACCAAATGGTAACGGCTCTGCTAAAGCATTGCACATCACAACTGGGTGCAAAGGATATATAATACCGCATGTGCTTATTGACAACGGGTCCGCGCTCAATGTCATGCCGTTGGCTACCCTGTCCAGGATGCCCGTCGACATGTCTTACCTGAGACCTTGTCATTCTGCGGTAAGGGCATTTGATGGAACACGGCGGGAAGTCATGGGAAAGATCGAGATTCCTCTGGGAGTGGGCCCGTGCACATACAATGTCGAGTTCCAGGTTATGGACATTGCACCTTCATACAATTGCCTTTTAGGAAGGCCCTGGATCTATTCTGCTGGTGCAATCCCTTCATCTCTCCATCAGAAAATAAAGTTTATTTTGGATAACCGTCTTATCACGATCGCTGGTGAAGAAGACATCGTCGTATCACTATCTACCGACGCACCCTACATCGAGGCAAACGGAGATACGCCAGAATGCTCCTTCCGCTCCTTCGAATTTATCAACGCTACATTTGTCGCAGAGGGAGACAGGGCTCCCACACCCAAGCTGTCAAGAAACACCAGGATGGGAATCAAGTTGACTGTAGGAAAAGGTGCCCGGGCAGGGAAGGGTTTAGGAAGACACCAACAAGGGATAGCTAGAGAGATAAACCCTGTACATCACAAGGCTCAATACGGCTTAGGGTTCAAACTTGATGGACGACAGAAAAGGAAACAGCTGTAAAAAGATTAAGGAAAAAAGATCGCAAGAGCTTCAGGTCGGGAGGTAGAATGGGAGCCCATGACGTACCCACCCTTGTCGAAGACTTTTATGTCCGCAGGAATGATGTACCCAGAGGGAGGTGATCCACGAAACACACTGCTATGGGTTGAGAGGGATCTCCAGAACTTCCACATAAACGTCATCGACAAAGCGGACGATACGATGAAAGGTCTTTCAAAGATACGCCCTGGTCCTCCTGGATTTGTGTTGAACAATTAGACCGCCGAGGATCTCCTTGTAGTTTCTAGGGCCCTTCCAGAGTAATCCTCAATGACAACTTTACATGACCCCTAAATTGAAGGGAATTTGTTATAAGAGTTTGTGTCAATTTGTTTAACTTTTTAATGAACAATCAATGAAGATGCATTTTGTCATTCGTTCTCATTAGCCTCATATTTATTCCCTCTTCTCATAGCCTGTCTTCATATATATATTCATGTCGTAAAATTACGTTTTTTGGTTCCAATACCTCGATATCCCTCTATAGTTTCTTTTTTACCTGTCAGGTGCTTAGATATCGACAACGCGAACAATCCTGCTACTGATCCTAAAATCGACTTTGAGCAAGCTGCTTGTTTAGGAGAATCCGAAGCCGACGAAAATGCTGAAGATTATGCCTCAACCCCTGACTTGTTAAGGATGATAGAACAGGAAGATAGACAAATACTCCCCCACCAAAAATCTGTTGAGACAGTGAATCTGGGAAACGAAGAAAAGAGGCAAGAAGTAAAAGTTGGGACCTCTGTCTCAGAGCCCACCAAACACGACTTGGTCACCTTGCTTCATGAATACAAAGACGTATTTGCATGGTCATATCAGGACATGCCAGGATTAAGTGAGGATGTAGTGGTCCATAGGCTCCCGGTGAAACCAGAATGCAAGTCAATCCAGTAGAAGCTAAGACGGATGTGACCCGAAATGCTCTTAAAAATAAAAGAAGAGGTCAAAAAACAGTTCGATGCCGGTTTCTTACAAGTCTCCAAATATCCGGAATGGGTGGCTAATATAGTCCCAGTGCCGAAGAAAGACGGCAAGGTGCAAATGTGTGTGGACTATCGTGACCTAAATCGAGCAAGCCCCAAGGATAATTTTTCCTTACCGCACATCGATACGTTGGTGGATAACACGACAAAACATTTATTATTCTCTTTTATGGATGGATTTTCGGGTTATAACCAGATAAAGATGGCTCCTGAAGATATGGAGAAGACTACATTCGTGACAATGTAGGGAACATTCTGCTACAAGGTGATGCCGTTTGGATTAAAAAACGCTGGGGCAACATATCAAAGGGCAATGGTGATGTTGTTTCACGACATGATGCACAAAGAGGTAGAAGTCTATGTCGACGATATGATTGCCAAGTCTCGAGGGGAAAGAGAGCATGTTGGAAACCTCCGGAAATTGTTCGAAAAGATCGAGAGAAAATCCGGTGAAGCTTAACCTTGACTAAGTGCATATTTGGAGCAACCTCAGGGAAGTTACTGGGTTTCATTGTCAGCGAGAGAGGTATCGAAGTTGATCCGGACAAGATAAAGGCTATACAAGAATTACCACCTCCACGGACACAAAAAGAAGTCAGAGGGTTTCTAGGAAGATTAAACTACATCGCTCGGTTCATCGCTCAGCTTACCAACCAATGCGACCCAATCTTCCGACTCTTGCGAAAACACAATCCTGGGGAATGGAACGAGGAATGCCAAGCTGCCTTTGACAAGATAAAACAATATTTGTCTAACCCCCATGTGCTAGTACCACCAACTCCCGGGAGACCGTTAATATTGTATCTGACGGTGTTCGAAAATTCAAGGGGATGTGTACTAGGGCAACATGATGAATCGGGAAGAAGAGAGAAGGCGATCTATTACCTCAGCAAGAAGTTCACAGAATATGAAGCAAAATACCCACCAATTGAAAAATTCTGCTGTGCTCTGGTTTGGGCAACTCGAAGGCTCAGACAATATATGCTGTATCACACGACGTGGTTGATCTCAAAGCTGGACCCAATAAAGTACATGATGGAATCGCCTGCACTCTCAGGAAGAATGGTACGATGGTAAATCTTGCTATCGGAATACGACATCATTTATGTGAACCAGAAGTCGATAAAAAGGAGCGCGATAGCCGACTTCCTAGCAGCCCGAGCCATAGAGGAATATGAGCCATTAAGATTTGATTTCCCAGATGAAGACTTGATGTGCATCACGAAAAAAGAATATGAGGAACCATGGAAAATGAGCTTTGATGGCGTATCAAATGCATTGGGGCACGGGATTGGAGCAGTCTTAGTGTCGCCAGAAGGGAATCATTACCTATTCACTGCCCGATTAAACTTCTTCTGTACCAATAACATAGCGGAATACGAGGCTTGCATCATGGGGCTTCGCGCGGCTATTGAACGAGACATCAAAATCCTAAAGGTATCAGGGGATTCGGCATTGGTGATTTACTAAATCCGTAGAGATTGAGAAGTAAGAGACTCGAAGTTGGTCAAATATCATGATCTTGTTGTGGATTTGGTCAAAGAATTCCAGGAAGTGACCTTTAATTACCTCCCACGAGAAGAAAACCGAGAAGCGGAAATAATGCCTCTCCAGATGAGCATATACGAAGCCCCGGCGCATTGTTTTAGCATTGAAAAAGAGGCGGATGGACGACCGTGGTTCCATGATTTCTTGGAGTATGTCAAGTATCAAAGGTATCCGGAGCAAGCAAACGAGAACGACAAAAGAACAATCAGAAAAATGGCAGCAGGATTTGTTCTCGATGGGGACATCCTATACAAGAGAGGAAAAGATCAAGTGCTTCTGAGGTGTGTGGACAATTTTAAAGCCAGAAAGATACTTGAAGAGGTCTATGAAGGAATTTGCGGAACGCATGCTAATGGCTTCACTATGGCCACGAAAATTATGAGACTCGGTTATTACTGGCTGACCATGGAAAGTGACTGCATCAGTTACGCACGAAAGTGTCACAAATGTCAAATCTACGGCGATAAAATTCATGCAGCACCTTCGCCCCTTCATGTCATGATTTCCCCATGGCCTTTTTCTATGTGGGGCATGGATGTTATAGGACCAATTTTCCCAAAAGCTTCTAATGGGCATCGATTCATCTTCGTGGTCATAGATTATTTCACGAAATGGGTGGAAGCCGCCTCGCTTGCTAATGTGACAAAGACTGCAGTGTGCAAGTTCTTAAAAAAGGAGATCATATGCCGATACGGACTGCCTGAGAAAATCATCTCAGATAATGCCTTAAATCTGAACAACAAGATGATGAAGGAAGTGTGTGAACAATTTCAAATAAAGCATTACAATTCCTCACCCTATCGCTGTAACAGCCCAATTTTAATAGTGTCGGAACAGTGATTCGAGATCACTAAATTTGGCGAAAAGTTAGAAAATTTTGTTAATCGATAATTATAAGTTAAGTGTGATTTTAGAAATATTTTAAAATTAGTGAATTTTGTGAACTGAAAGAATTAATTAGAAAAATTAGGCCAAAAACGAGGTATTGAGACCTCGAATTTATAAAGTGAGCCATAAATATTTCCAAAAATATTTATGGAATGTCATTAAGTTATTATTAAACTTTCGTTAGAAAATTTTAACGTTTGGGTAGGAAATTAAATGAAAAGGACTAAACTGAAATGAAAGTAAAAGTTAAATTATAGATTAAAAGAAATTATGAAGGATCAAAATGGAAATTATACCATTTTGTATAGTTGAGTATGACATAACAAAGAAAAATCTGAGATTTTTAAGGTATATTATTATAATATTATATTATTATATTATTATATTATTATATATATACAAACAAAAAAAAAAAAAAAAAAGGAAGAGAATAGAGAACAGGAACCCAAACGAAGAAGCAGAGAGCAGGAAAGAAAGAAGAAGAGAAGAGAAAGAAGAAAAGGGGGAAAATTGGAAAATTTTCAAAATTAGCTAAATAAAAAGGGGATCAAATTGAAATATATGGAGAATTCTCTTCATTTCTCTTTATTTTCTTCAGCTGAAAAATAGCCATGGGAGAGAGTTCAAGCTAGTTTTTATACTCAAGCATCATGTAAGTTTAATTCTTGCTTTCTCCTTGAAATTTCTATGTTTTGGACTTTTACAATTGGGTCCAATTTATTAATTCATTAGTTTTTGATTCTATGGCTAAATTTTTAAAGTTTATGTGGATTAGTGTTGGAAGAATATGATGAATAAATATTGAATTGAAGCTTTAATTTTGTTATATGATGATTTAATCAAGTGAAATTGATGGAAATTGGTTTTAGGACCTAATTGTGAAATAGCTGAAATTAAGGCCTAGTGTTAAAATTCTAATTTCAAAGGTTATGAAGGAGTTTTAAAATGATAGATAAAAGTATTAAATGAGAAAATTAACTCAATTGAGGGGTTAATTCAGCAAGGACTGAATTGTATGAATTGTGGAATTAGGGACAAAATAGAAATCAACATGTTACACTAAAGCAGTTTTAGACAGCAGCAGTTGTCTAACTTTGAAAAATCACCAAAAATTGTATAAATAGAATTAGAAGTCAAGTGAGATATGGAATTAAAGCTTATTGAGTCTATTTTCATATAAAAGAAACAGAGAAAGCAAAGGAATTCTGTAATTTGAGATATTTGTATTTTTGTAAGACTGGTTTAGAACAACTTCGTGATCCCCTGTTCTTACTTTAGAAATTCACTAAAATTTGTATAAAAATAATTTGGGAACATAATTTATATGGTTAGATTCCTTAATGAGTCTAGTTTTATAAGAAATAAACCATAACATCATATGAATTCTATATAAAAGATAATTAATTTTTAGTGAAGAAGGGTCGGAACTGCCAGACAGCAGAACAGGGTGACTTTAAAGAATAAACTGTACTAATTGGCTAAACCAAAAATTCTGAAAATTTTATGGCAAGAATATATGTGAGTCTAGTTTTAGGAAAAATTCACGGTTCTTCATTTGGAGTTCTGTAGCTCTGGAAATAAATAATTTAGTGACTATGACTCAAATGGGCAGTTTTGAATATACTTATGAATAAATAATGAACTTATTTACAATGTTACTTATAGCATGTTATATACATTAAGGATGTGGAATGGAGAGGAGGAGGAGGAAAAATATGTATGAATATTCAGCTAGCATGGCTAATTTGTAATGTTTTAGGCCCGGGGACTAAATTGAATAAAAGTAAAAGTTTATGATTAGTTTTGTATAAATGTTGGAGATGACCAATTTACATGGAATGGATTATTTTATTATTTAAAATTGCAAAATTGAATGAAATTATTAATTAGATTAAGATCGGTTGAAAAATCGATGAAAATGGGAAATTACCAAAATGCCCTTGACTCTTGGTATTTACGCAAATTTAGCTGTAAGTTCGTGTAACTTTAAATATGTGATATAAGGAAATATAAGTTGATAGCACGTGAAATATTGATATAATGAATTAACTAATATATGTTTATGAATAAACGGCAAGAGAATGATATTTATCATGACATGTCAATATGTGATTATCGTAATATGTAAATAAAAGGTAATTAAATATGTTGAGACGAGAAATAAATTCAAGTAAGTCATGAAATAAGAAAAACAAATATGTTTTAAGGGATAATATGTTTGATTTTTGATTGGTTTCAAAAATAAATGTTAAATGATATAAAATTTTTGATAAATAAATTTGTAATTCCAGTAATGCCCTCGCACCCTATTTTGATTGTCGAATACGGGTAAAGGGTGTTACATTTAGTGGTATCGAGCTTAGGTTTAGTCGGTTCTCGGACCAAATGTAGTATATGTGAAGTCTAGAAATATATGCCATTATTAATATATAACTTAAGATAATGTGATATGTTCCGACTTTGATGATATTTGTATCACTATAATTTAAACTTTATCATTATCATGTGTAATTTATTAATTATGTGTGGTAAGTATTTTAAGGTAAGTATTTAGTAAAATGATAAATTTAAGATTGAGTAATGAAGTTGAGATTGATATCGAATGAATTATGGAATATGAATATTATTTTGTGTATCTTGAATTGAATCATGAAGTTATTGAATATTGTTATGTGTATTGCATTAAACTATGAAGAATTATTGCAATATTGTGAAGCCAAGTTGAAATAAGAAGTGAAAGTAGAATGAACTGGAAATTAGAAAGTTATTTAAATTTACGAATGAATTATGAATTATTTGAATATTTGAAGGCAAATTAAATTAAATAAAGAAAATATGTGAGTAATTGAAATGTATATTGATTGAAAAGTAATTAGTGATTTTAAATTTGATTAGACAATAAATTAAAAATACGAATTGAATAAAAATATATTATACATGCTTATTTTGTTAAATAATATAGAAAGTTTATTTGATTACTTTTTACATATAAATGTTATATGTTTATATGAAATCAATTTGAGAAAGAAAGGAGAGGACCGAATTGAAGGAAAAGGAAAAGAGAAGGTTAAGGAGTGAAGGAAGAATAACATATATCATTTCAACCTTTTTGTTGTAAGTACTACAAGAAATTCTAAATTATTCTTTATTTACCTTTTTGAAATATTTATGTGAATTCTTTAAATATATGAGATTCAACTTTAATGCCCAAGTAGACGGAATTTAGAACTCTTTGGGATATTAAGGAACATTAGCACGTTAGTGCTCTCGATATTAGCACATTGGTGCTCTCCGATATTAGCACGTCGATTGTTTCTCGATATTAGCACATTGGTGCTCTCCGATATTAGCACATTGGTGCTCTCCGATATTAGCACGTCGGTGTTCTCTCGATATTAGCACATTGGTGCTCTCCGATATTAGCACGCGTCGGTGCTCTCTCGATTATTAGCACGTTGGTGCTCTCTCGATTATTAGCACATTGGTGCTCTCTGTTTCACTTGTGCATCATAATGCACCTCTGTATCTGTTCAGTATATCCGGTGTGTTCTATAAAGTCTACTTTGGGCTAAGAAAGTGAAATGAGAACAAAGTGAATCATTGAATTATATCTTCGATTAGGAAATGGAAAAGTGAATTTGAAATAGAAAAAAAAATGAAATGATGATTTGAATACCCTATTAACTTATCGGGCTAGATTGGATATAAATGGCATGCCATAGGATTGGAAGTGTTCAGGATTCTTCGACCTTGAGTCGATGAGGCCTTTGGGTGCCAATCTGGTGTGTTTGGTTGGATCCGCGTATCCGCCAAAGTCCGAGTCTTGTTAATAGGGGTAGATATGAATATTAAGTGAAATTAAAATGAGAATTGATCTCCTATTAACTTGTCGGACTAGTCGGATATAATTGGCATGCTATAGGATATGGAAGAGTGTGCAGGTTTTTGAAACTACATCGATCGAGCACTTACATGCCGACTCATCATTATTATTATCATTATCGATTCGACACTTTGTGTGTCGATATTGTGTACCGTTAAGGCACAATGTGCCGTCATTGGTGTGTTTGGGTTGGAACCAGTGTATCTGCACAAAGTCCGGATTGTTAATAGGGTGAATAACTAAAATGAGAAAAACTAAATAAATTTGATCGATTGAACTATTGAAAATATGAGTAAGAAATTATGAGTTGAATTGTGAATCGAATTGAAATGTGAGAATTGAAGTATGAACTTAAGGTTCATAAATTTGTTAAAATATCAAATTATTATTATTGAAATCTGTTGAATAAACGAAATGAGAAGAATCGATTGAATTTGATCGGTTAAACTATTGAAAGTATGGAAAAGTGGAATTAGGAATTGAAATGTAAATTGAAATTGAGATATGAGATTGAAAACTTGAACCAAAGGTTTATGAATTGATTAAAAATAATATAGATGATATATGATGCTATTTGATGAAATGCTATTGTTGTTGAGGTATGAAATTAAAGTATAAATTAACACATATGACTTATATTGTTGCATGCTTGATGTTTACTATTTAATATTAAATGTTAAATTTAAATTATGCGTATAGTAAGTGAAGTATGAGGTAAGCGTTATTGATGAATTAAATGGAAACTGAATTAACTGATGGATAAATATTAGTATTGAATTGTATATTGAAGAGGAAGTGAAATTAAATTTATTTGTGAATACATTTAAGTGAAATTGGAAAAAAAAAAAAAAAAAAAAAAATGAAAAAAAAAATGATATGTAAAAGCATTATGTTAAAATTGTAAAAGTGACATGCGTGTATAATGTAATTTTCCCAAGTAAATGAGATTAAATCTACTAAGATATTAGTGGTATACCATTAAGGAACTTTAGCGCATTCTCTGATAATAACACTTTGGTTCTCATCAAGTGCTATCTGATTAATAGTAAATAATAATACACTTCTATATTTGTTTCATATATCTTAAGTATTCTATTGAATCTATTGGGCCTCTTATAAAAAGGTAAGTAATTTTCGCTATAAGGTATATTCGCAATATTGACTTAAAAATAAATTGCAAACTGAAAGGATATGGAATGGATATAAATGATAAATCAGATAAATATGTGCACAAAGGAGCTATAGAATTATAGAAATAACGAAGTTCATGATCAAAATAATAAGGAAATTTCGAGGACGAAATTTTTTAGGGGGGAAGAATTGTAACAGCCCAATTTTAATAGTGTCGGAACAGTGATTCGAGATCACTAAATTTGGCGAAAAGTTAGAAAATTTTGTTAATCGATAATTATAAGTTAAGTGTGATTTTAGAAATATTTTAAAATTAGTGAATTTTGTGAACTGAAAGAATTAATTAGAAAAATTAGGCCAAAAACGAGGTATTGAGACCTCGAATTTATAAAGTGAGCCATAAATATTTCCAAAAATATTTATGGAATGTCATTAAGTTATTATTAAACTTTCGTTAGAAAATTTTAACGTTTGGGTAGGAAATTAAATGAAAAGGACTAAACTGAAATGAAAGTAAAAGTTAAATTATAGATTAAAAGAAATTATGAAGGATCAAAATGGAAATTATACCATTTTGTATAGTTGAGGTGACATAACAAAGAAAAATCTGAGATTTTTAAGGTATATTATTATAATATTATATTATTATATTATTATATTATTATATATATACAAACAAAAAAAAAAAAAAAAAAAGGGAAGAGAATAGAGAACAGGAACCCAAACGAAGAAGCAGAGAGCAGGAAAGAAAGAAGAAGAGAAGAGAAAGAAAGAAAAGGGGGAAAATTGGAAAATTTTCAAAATTAGCTAAATAAAAGGGGATCAAATTGAAATATATGGAGAATTCTCTTCATTTCTCTTTATTTTCTTCAGCTGAAAAATAGCCATGGGAGAGAGTTCAAGCTAGTTTTTATACTCAAGCATCATGTAAGTTTAATTCTTGCTTTCTCCTTGAAATTTCTATGTTTTGGACTTTTACAATTGGGTCCAATTTATTAATTCATTAGTTTTTGATTCTATGGCTAAATTTTTAAAGTTTATGTGGATTAGTGTTGGAAGAATATGATGAATAAATATTGAATTGAAGCTTTAATTTTGTTATATGATGATTTAATCAAGTGAAATTGATGGAAATTGGTTTTAGGACCTAATTGTGAAATAGCTGAAATTAAGGCCTAGTGTTAAAATTCTAATTTCAAAGGTTATGAAGGAGTTTTAAAATGATAGATAAAAGTATTAAATGAGAAAATTAACTCAATTGAGGGGTTAATTCAGCAAGGACTGAATTGTATGAATTGTGGAATTAGGGACAAAATAGAAATCAACATGTTACACTAAAGCAGTTTTAGACAGCAGCAGTTGTCTAACTTTGAAAAATCACCAAAAATTGTATAAATAGAATTAGAAGTCAAGTGAGATATGGAATTAAAGCTTATTGAGTCTATTTTCATATAAAAGAAACAGAGAAAGCAAAGGAATTCTGTAATTTGAGATATTTGTATTTTTGTAAGACTGGTTTAGAACAACTTCGTGATCCCCTGTTCTTACTTTAGAAATTCACTAAAATTTGTATAAAAATAATTTGGGAACATAATTTATATGGTTAGATTCCTTAATGAGTCTAGTTTTATAAGAAATAAACCATAACATCATATGAATTCTATATAAAAAGATAATTAATTTTTAGTGAAGAAGGGTCGGAACTGCCAGACAGCAGAACAGGGGTGACTTTAAAGAATAAACTGTACTAATTGGCTAAACCAAAAATTCTGAAAATTTTATGGCAAGAATATATGTGAGTCTAGTTTTAGGAAAAATTCACGGTTCTTCATTTGGAGTTCTGTAGCTCTGGAAATAAATAATTTAGTGACTATGACTCAAATGGGCAGTTTTGAATATACTTATGAATAAATAATGAACTTATTTACAATGTTACTTATAGCATGTTATATACATTAAGGATGTGGAATGGAGAGGAGGAGGAGGAAAAATATGTATGAATATTCAGCTAGCATGGCTAATTTGTAATGTTTTAGGCCCAGGACTAAATTGAATAAAAGTAAAAGTTTATGATTAGTTTTGTATAAATGTTGGAGATGACCAATTTACATGGAATGGATTATTTTATTATTTAAAATTGCAAAATTGAATGAAATTATTAATTAGATTAAGATCGGTTGAAAAATCGATGAAAATGGGAAATTACCAAAATGCCCTTGACTCTTGGTATTTACGCAAATTTAGCGGAGTAAGTTCGTGTAACTTTAAATATGTGATATAAGGAAATATAAGTTGATAGCACGTGAAATATTGATATAATGAATTAACTAATATATGTTTATGAATAAACGGCAAGAGAATGATATTTATCATGACATGTCAATATGTGATTATCTGTAATATGTAAATAAAAGGTAATTAAATATGTTGAGACGAGAAATAAATTCAAGTAAGTCATGAAATAAGAAAAACAAATATGTTTTAAGGGATAATATGTTTGATTTTTGATTGGTTTCAAAAATAAATGTTAAATGATATAAAATTTTTGATAAATAAATTTGTAATTCCGGTAATGCCTCGTACCCTATTTCGGTGTCGAATACGGGTAAGGGGTGTTACAATCGCCCTAAGATGAACGGGGCAGTAGAGGCCGCCAGCAAAAACATTAAGAAAATTATTGGAAAGATGACCGAAACGTATAAAGACTGGCACGAGAAGCTACCATTCGCCCTATACGCGTACCGCACGTGTGTGCGGACCTCTACAGGGGCAGCTCCTTTCTCTCTGGTATATGGAATGGAAGCTATACTGCCCATCGAGGTGGAAATCCCTTCTTTACGAGTCTTAATGGAGTCAAAATTAGAAGAATCAGAATGGGTACAAGCTCGATACGACCAACTGAATCTGATCGAAGAAAAATGCTTGAAAGCAATCTGTCACGGGCAGATGTACCAAAAGAGAATGATCACGGCCCACGACAAGAAGGTACGGCCAAGGGAATTTCACGAAGGAGAGCTCGTGTTGAGAAAGATCCTCTCAATACAAAAAGACTTTCGAGGAAAATGGGCACCAAATTGGGAAGGACCATATGTCGTAAAGAAGGCCTTCTCGGGCGGAGCTTTGATCCTCACCGAGATGGATGGTAAAGAGGTACCAAATCCAGTGAACTCAGATGCCGTAAAGAAGTACTACGCCTAAAAAAAAAAATCAGGATGAAAACCCGAAAATGGTGTCTTGATAAACAAAATTGGGACGAAAACCTGAAAAGGCGTCCTAACGAAGGGGTTCGCACGTAAAGAGTAAGGACGATTTGAACAGGAAGTCAAATGGCGAGATTATAATATTTGAAGTAGACTCGGAAGCTCAGAATCTTCTACACAAGGAGCTCCGCTCGAAAAGATCCAGGATAAAGGAACGTGGAGAAGCTCATGCGTCGGATATCTAGAGCATTTGTGACGATTGAACCCTGCTTTCTTTTTATAGCATTTCCTTTATAGAATTGTTCCTTGTCAATTTCTTTACTTAACACTGTGAAATAAATATGGGTGTGAGGCACCCCTTTCACACTCGCTTTCCCATTTTCAGACATCTCATGTTTGGTTCATTTAAATGATAAATAGTAAAATTACATACTCTGAACAAAAAGAATGTTGAGCATTACCTGGATGAGGATCTGGTAAGTACAAAAGCCCCAAAGCAAGGACAAGAGTTCAACAAGAGGACAAAATGGGTGATATTTGAGAAATGCAGACTACTCGTAAAAACTTGAGGACGGGTATAAAACCTGAAAGAAAAGTCAAGAATCGAGGCAATGAGTACAAGTCATCATGAAAGTCATAACGAGAGATACATGACAAACAAACTCAGAGCGCATGGCATAATCATGTAGGCATAAGAACATTTAAGAAAAACATGTACATATCATGACAACATCACGCATCACACATACAGGTACACCGACAAAGCAAGAAATTCTGGTGATAGTTGTACCAAATTGACTCATAATACAAGAGATGAGTTGGGCCTCGGGGCACGCTGAGGTATTTAAGTTCAGTCTTTAAATTTCTGCTCAAAAATCAACTCATAACGCAAGAGGTGAGTTGGGCCTCAGGGCACGCCGGGGTATTTAATTTCTGTCTTTAAATTTTTGTTCAAAAATCAACTCATAATACGAGAGGTGAGTTGGGCCTCGGGGCACGCCGAGGTATTTAATTTCCGTCTTTAAACTTCTGTTCAAAATCAACTCATAATACGAGAGATGAGTTGGGCCTCGGGGCACGCCGAGGTATTTAAGTTCTGTTTTTAAATTTCTGCTCAAAAATCAACTCATAATACGAGAGGTGGGTTGGGCCCCCGGGACACGCCGAGGTATTTAATTTCTATCTTTCAATTTCTGTTCAAAAATCAACTTATAATACGAGAGGTGAGTTGGGCCTCGGGGCACGCCGAGGTATTTAATTTCCGTCTTTAAACTTCTGTTCAAAATCAACTCATAATGCGAGAGATGAGTTGGGCCTCGGGGCACGCCGAGGTATTTAAGTTCTGTCTTTAATTTTTTTTTAAAAAAAAAAGGGAGAAGGGAAGAAGAAGAAGAAGAAAAAGGGAAAGTCAACTCAAATTGCAGATTCATTTTCTCAAAGTCCCAGTGGAGCGATTGATAGATTGAAGTTACAAATCTCTTCGTGTCGTGAAGTCATGTTAGAGCGAGTCCAAAAATGAACAAGATTGAGGAAGCAGCGATGGAGTGGATAAAAAACAACAGGGTTTGAAGATGTTTGAGGAAGAAAAACACCCGAAGAATCTATATTTGGCCAAGACCGGGCAAAATTGGTTCTTCTTTTGTCTTTGCTCTATTCTCATTTCACGACAATGAGCAAAGAGGGGCAGCTGTAATAACCAAATTTTGCCCGGGTCCTCAACCGAACCCGAGCCCAATCGCAAAACCAAAAGTTAGAATAAAACAAAATACCATTAAACAGTCCAAGAATAACAGTCCAATAAAGTCCATTTACAAAAGGCTAGGAGCCCAATTTCAAAAACTAAATATCAGGCCTAAATCAAAACAAACAATGAAAACCTAGCCCAATAAATTCAAACCCCCAAACCCAATTACAATAACCCAAAGCCCAACCGGCCCAAAACAGCCCAAAGGCCAAACATCCAGAAACCCCAAGGCTTCAGGGGTAATTGCCGCGTCTTCCAGCTTCCCACGCGACGCTCCAGTTCCCCGTACACGAGCGCATCGCCTCGTCTTGGCCACCACGCGCCTCGACTCTGGTGCCCACGCCCCCGACGTTTCGAGTTCCCCCAGGCTCCTTGTCTGCCGCTCCTCGCACGCCTCCATCGTCCACTATCTCGGCCTCCGTCGCTTGCAGGCTTCGCCAATCACCTGCAAAACAACACCAAAAACAACAGAAATGAAGCAGGAACAGAGAAGGATGGGGCGAGAGAATAGAATAATGAAAGTCCTAGGAATCTCGGTTATAAAACCATCCGAGATTAATGAAAAGAGGGTTCGGATTTTTTTTAGTTTTTCATGAACACTGCAAAATCGAAAGCAAAAATAAAAGAACAAGGGCCATTCAAAACAGGCTCCTTTTACGCATCACCAGCAATCAAAAACAATAGAAAGAACAAGGTTTATTTTGTTCATCTACTGCTTTTTTTTTTTGTTTATTATTTTATTTTGTTTTACTTCAAATCTTTACAAAAAAAACACGAAATCAAAAAGGGAAAAGAGAGCTTACTGGCCACCACGGTCTCGGAGTCGGAGCGATCACCCTCCGTCGCCGATGTTCGGCTTGAGGAAGAGGGTCGAAGGCCTACTTTCCCCAAAGGCCATTCACACGCCCCGTTGGTCGCCAAAATCTCGCGGCCGTGCTGCGTTCGGTGGCCTTAGCCGAATAGAGAGAACGTGAGGAGGGGAGCCCGATCATTGCGATTAAAAGAGAGGAGGAAAAAGATGGTGGCTGCCCTTTTTTTAGAAATTCTAGGGTTAAGAAACCTGACTTTTTGCTGCGGATAATGATGGTTTTATAACCATTAAACAAAACGGCGTCATTCGCTTTCAAAACTGACTGCGCAGAGCTCTTCAACGGGATATTTATGCAATAACTCCCTCTCCCTTTTCGTCGCCTTGATTCTAGCCCGGTTTAGCACTTTGTTATTTTTAAAATCAGACCCTACAATTTCTATTTCATTTTAATCCGCTCCCTGCCCCTTTTTCACTCGGTCTAGTTGTCATCTTGGTCGTCACTTTTTATTTTGAGTCCTATTTGTTTTTTAACCTGTTTTAAAGAGATTATTCATTTATCTTTCCTCCAAGTTTTATTATTATTATTATTATTATTATTATTATTATTATTATTATTATTATTATTGTGTGTCTTAAGTTTTCATGTACTCTTTTTTACTTTTCATATATATTATTTATTTTAAGATTTTCATATACATTATTCCTCTCAAAATCTTCCCTATATTGTTTATTACAATTGATTTATTAGTCATTTTAAGTTTCTTTCACGTTATTTTTTTTTTTTGTACTTTATATGTAGATATGTATGTATCATGTATATATATAGACCATCTTGTTTGAAGTTTTTTTTTTCCACGTCACCTTTAAAAACCATTTCGTATATCATCGATTTTAAGACCCTTACATTATTTATTTTTAAACTAATTTGTCATCGTTTCAAAGTGCATGTGTTTTGTAGTTTATTCGTCCTTGATTATTGATGTTTTAAGTTGTTCGAATAACGTAAGCTATGTGATTGCTGTTCTTGCATGCATTATAATCTGCTTATTCGTATTTTCATATTATTTGTTCATATTATTGTTCCATTATCGTCATTGTTACTCATGCGTGTATACTTTAGATTAGAGATTCCCGCGTTGGGTGCTGTATGTGTTATATTACTGTTACTCCCAATTTCGTGTTACATAATCATTATTCGGCAAGCATGACCCTATTCACGTTTTGAATAATGTTTCTTTAAAACACAACCTAAAATTTCTATCAATTTCATCCAAAAATCAAAATTTTCAAAATAAGGCAATATTCGATATTCAGAAATTCGAGAGATCGTACTCTATGTGTTGGGTTTCGATTCTTTCGTTTGGCTAAATATTTGAATATCCTGTTGATGTTTTTTCAAAGCATGAGTCTCGGAATTAGGTGATGATCTTGAATTCGAAGATTAAAATCGTTGTGTCCTATGTACTGGATGTGATATTTTATTCTCTCGAAACGAGAAAATCATAATATTCAATTCGAGAAAATTCAGATATTTTTAAAAAGAGGTTAAATCTTTAGATTCTTTTCAAAATCTTCAACTTTCGACATTGGGACAGTAATTAATCAATTTGGTACCAATTTTGGGCGTGCCGAGGGTGCTAATCCTTCCTCGCACGTAACCGACTCCCGAACCCGTTTTCTCAAATTTCGTAGACCAATAAAATATTGTTTTAGTAAATCAAAATGTTTTATTAAAACGAAGGTGATCCGATCACACCTAACAAAGATCGGTGGCGACTCCCTATTTTTAGTCGATTCTCGTTTTGTTTTCAAAAATGGTTACGACAATTGTATCACGTCATTACTTGAAGATTTATATAATTCTTTTAGTTTTCAAGTGATGACGTGACATAATTTTAGAGTGTCATGTTATCAAACTTTTATATTTGTTTTTGTAATAATTGATTTAATTACTATTTGATAGTAATTGGCTTTTCACAAAAAAGATGTAATGATTATTATGAGATCAAATAGGATTCTACTGGAAGAACAAATTTATCCCAAAGAGATTAAGAGTATCCTATGATGGTAACATACTTATGACAAGATCATTGGACGAGCACCGATTAAGTAGTTTTCGTAATGGTATGTAATTAGGGAGAGTTCAGTCATGATACGATACTATAGTGGAATGAATTTGTGACTAAATAAGTTAATAATTAATAAGCAAAAAGCTGAAACTTAATTATAAACTATATCCATCTACTGGCTCGTTGAAACCAAAAATGAATTGCATATAGAACCAAATGAATAAAAATAATTGGAAATGACAAAGTCAAATAAATGAGTCACATTCATAAATGAATGCGTTTTCTCGCTGAGTATAGAAATTACTTGAAAATTAACTTATAATTTTTGAATTATTATTTAAATAATTGATGTCCGAAAATGAAATGAAATTAATTATTCATTATGAATTCAATTGAATAAGTAAATTAAATATATTTGTCTCATAGATTCTTTTACAGTAAAATTATAATGATTTTAACGGAATTAGAATTAAGTTAAGAAAATTACTTAATTGAAAATTAATTTAGTTAATGTAATTAGTTAAATTAATAGAACCAGTAATATTTATTTTAGAAACTAGAAAATAAGTATAAGATTTAATTAAATTATAAAATGTTTTGTTAAAAGTTTAAGAAACATATATAATTGAGCTCAATGTGGGAGATGCCCAAATCCTTTCATCATAAGAGAGAGGGGTGGCAACCCGAGTTTTATTTACTAAAGTGTGCCGCCCACCTCCTCCCTAATTAGACTAGGAGAATGTTTTTTTTTTAAATAATATTATTTGTTCAAGTCTTATTCAACAAGGATTCTCCTACCTCTTCCTATAAATAGATGTCACTAGTAAAGCTATGAACACACAATTTTTATATATTGTTATTCTACCAGAAAGTAGTGAGAATTTATTTTTTAAGAATAAATTAAATTTTTTGAAGATTTCAATTTCTACCGTTTTCTATTGAAAGTAATTAAATCGTTTCTTGTTCTACATTTGGTTTGTGTTGCTCGAACCCACACTCAGCACAATTCGATGTACGAAGATAACAAAAAAGGTCGTTCAATTGAAAGCTGGGAACGATACAGATCCATCTCGCACAATCACATATACTTTTCGAGAAAAAATTTATTACTATAAATATCACAAACTCACTCGGTTTTCAAAATTTTTAAACTTTCGTTATAAATAAAAACCATTTTGTTAACTGAATTTCTTCAACAATTACAAACTCAAACCTTTACAACTTTTGTTAATTCGGCTCCTACTTTTTTTTTTCTTTAATTGCAAAAAGAAAATCATAAAGAAAAAGTTACAAAAATTTCCCAAAGGTGTCGACAAATTAAAGATAAAAAGAAAAGGACCTTACTATTATTCACTACTGTTAAAGATTTTAACTAGCTTAGCACATGTACAATCAAAATAAAGACAAGAAAAACTACATTTTGTATAAAAAATTATAAGGGGATGACAAAGTCTTAATAGCAATACAACTCACATAACTCGAACTTAGATTATATGTAGAACGGTGAATATCTTAATCATCAAACCAACATAGTATTAACTTTTTCGATGAATATTAATACAACTTTTCTTCTCTTCTAATTCATCTATCCCTTTCAGAAAATGCCATCCAAAACTAAATCTAGTTGCTTTTTTTTTTTTTTTCCCTTTTTATCTTACATGTGTTGGTTGCCATGTGTTATAATTTATTATGGGAACTTTCTATTTCATATTTCATCAATTTATTAAAATTATCGCCATACAACATGATAGAAGTTTGTATGATTATCTTGCACTCAATCTTTTACTTATTTTTTCAATTTATTTTTCCTTTAGCTTATTGGCCTTTTTCAAAGGGTGTGTCATCCTTTCTATCATGACAATGTTGGCGATTGCGAACATCGAGCTTTAGGGTTTTCAAGCAAATGTTAACTATTAATATTAACTTGATGATAAAGTGAAGTTATTGAAACTTCAAGATCTCATGATTGAGTTTCTTCTGTGTATGAACGAATTCATTTGAGTTTAATCGATTTTTTATTTAATGTTTCCGGAAAACGTGTTGAATATCATTTATTACAAGTTATTTACTTAAAATTAACTCAATTGAACCCATGCTAACTCTTTCATCCCTCACTTGAAAACACCATGGGAAAGCAAGAATAAAGAAGAGAACAGACACCAATGTGTGGGTACAAGCTGGCCTGAGAAAGAGAAGGTATTAGAAAAAGAACTATTATGACAATCAATCACTTTGACTGAGTATAGAACAAAACAGATCGATTGTCCTTTTTCAACATCAAAGCAACTCATTTTTATGATTAGTCGGTATACACATAAAGTGTATTCTATTATTTTATTTATTCAACCATGTTCAAATTTAAAGGTTTAATCTTTCGAAAAATATATAAAAATTTATTGTATAATTTAATCTAAAATTTTTGTTTAAAATAACGATTTAACGCGTTACGTCAACTTACCGTTACATCATTAATAATAATTAAGATTTAATAACTAAAATATTACAATATAATAACTAAAATATCATTTTTAATAGTTTAGAAATTTCAATGTCACAGTCGGTGAAACAAAAGAAAAAACAGAAAGATGGTTCATAAATTGCAGAAAGAGCGCATTGGAATTCGAAAAATTTGAAGAAAGGAAAGGGAAAGCAGTGGGGGCGTGCGGTGTTTATGCAGATAATCTATTTATTCAGATTTTGTGGGAGGCTTTGGTGCCTCGATTGACGCCATTGTCCCCGGCTACATTAGACTACTCTTCCCCACCTACATTTCATGTGGCCCTTATAACTCATAATTTCTTCTCATATTTTAAGCAAATCAAGTTAATTTGATTATATAGTAATTAAATAAAATAAACTTTTTTGTTTTTATATAAAAATACTATTGGATTCGAATTTTTCACAGAATTTTTAATATTTTGTTGTGATTTCAATTAAAATATAATTTTATTTATATTTTTTTATAAATATATTTATTAGAGTATAAGATAATCATTTTCAACAAAAAAATATAAATGGATTTAAGATGGTGTTATATATAATTTGTTGTTATTTATTGCAGGACTTGTTTGATGTAATAATTAAAGCTTTTATTTGACACTTAAATGACATGTGTTCCAATTTTAACAAATTTTTCCACCTCCTCCAATATTGCAATAATATAAGAAAAATAACAACCTTTTAAATTAGTTAATTTAATAAATGCCAACAAATTTTAAATAAAATTATGAGACCAATTTTTGAAAAATTTACGAAAATAGGTTGATTTTACTAAAAGTGGTAGCACCAATGTTTCTTTTTAATTCCTAGTGTCACATATTAATGTAGAAATAAACTTAGAAAATAAGTCTTTATATAAATCTAAAGTTTCATTTCCTTTATTTTCTTAAACGACATGGGAGGTTAGATATGGGTATATATAGACTCATAATTCATTTGTAGCTTGTAAATAACCTTCAAATTATATATATTTTGTTAGATATTTAAAAAAAATTTTGTCACAAAACAATGTAAACTATAATTTCATAATGGCCTATACTATTATATTTGTTAGAAAAATTCTTTCTAACTAATTAAGAGTTGATACATGAAATTTTTAATAATATTAAAAAAATAAATTTAATTGAAGTACTATTTAATAATATCTCTCTCACACACACACAACTTCACATTTCTCTCTCCCTTTATCCACAACACCAAACATGAAAAAACATGTTGGTATAAGAGTAAGTAATCCCAAATTATCTAAGAATGAACTGCAAATGGATTATGAATCTATATAAACACATATTTCATATCGCTTAAGAAAACAAGAGAAATGAGACTTTAGCCTGTTTTGTAAGTTTTATTTTCATATTAATAGGTGACACAAAAAAAAAAAAAATGATGCTGCCACTTTTAGTGCTAATGCGGCAGAAAATGCTTACAGCTGGAAGCGTTTTTCTACAAATCACTTAAAAACGAAGCATTTTTGTAAAATCAACTCGTTCCCATAAAATTTTCAAAAAAAGATTTCATGTAAATTTTTTTAAAGTTTTTCAGCATTTATTAGTATATTAGTCTTTTAAATTCGTCTCTAAAGTGTGTGCTTTTTTACTAACATTAGACATGATAATTATATCTCTACAATAATAACATCTTTAATTGAGTTGAGTAACCCGTGTCAGTTGAAAATTATCAAAAATTATTTTTTAATATAAAAGTAAGTTATATTATTACGAGAATATTTTTATCTTTTTATAAATTAATAAAAATTTACACATGATAAAATTGGGTGAGTATTTGGTATACTAGCAGTATATATATTTTATTCCACAAGCAATATTAAAAAAATTAATATATGTCGTTTTTTAAAGATTTGTTTTTTTTTTAAATATTTGATTATACTTCTATAGAAAACTTATCAACTCCCTAACCCTTATTGTAAAGTCTAAAAACTCTACTAATAATATACTAGATATTTTCCCATTAAAATTCGAACCAACCAAAGATGCCACAAAATTTTAACTAAAATTAAAAATTATTTATCTATTTTTCTTCTACAATATAGAGAAATTAAATAATACATAAATTTTAATTGAATTTAAATATATGTGAAATTTTAAGCGGTACCAAAATACTAATTAATATTAAGTGCAGTGGTAAGGTACATTATACTTTTAAAGAGAGAATGCATATTCAAATATTAAAGATGACATTATTGAGAAAAAAATGTTACGAACCAGAGTTGAATAAACCTATGCACAACTATTATGTGCGCAACTAATTCCACAATACGTAGTTATCATGTGTGGGTTTTGTTTAATTATATCTCACTATACTCGGACATGTTATTGTGATTATAATGTATGTCTACTTGTAAACTCTTCCCCCCCCCCCAAAAAAAAAAAAACTATTCTCATTTATGGTCTATAGAAATTGATTCCTTTTTTACGACTTCCCCTCTTAACAATGTCGACTCAAAATTTGAACTTCAGTTTTTTTATTGAAAGTATATTATGTTTTACCATTACACCTAGCACTTGTATTTAAATTAAACTTAATTAAATTACTCATCAAATATATTAATCCATTAAATATCTAGTAAGTAGTATAAAGATATTTTTTTAAATTAAAAATTAAAAAGTAAAGTAGATAACTAATTTGGTTAATCATTATTTGAAGGTTTATACATAATTTGGTATCTAAGTTTGACACTTATTTTTTAACGTGGTACATGTGTTATTTTTTGGTCCAATGTGACACTTGTATTTGACAAAGGTTATACATTTTGGTACTTAAATGTAGCGGTGCTAATTTTGAAGTATTTAATTTGAATTTTAAAGTTGATTTGATGAAAATTCATAATTAACTAATAATATTAGCAATTAATTTTTTTCGAAAAAATAATTTTTATTAAATCAACCCTAAAATTTGAATCAAATCACATCAATCAGACCGAATCTGACAATAAATACAAAATGTACCAAACTCGAATACTAAATAATATATTGAACCTTGTATGAATCCAAATTCATTATCCAAAAAAATAAAATATCAAAATTTAAATATTATTCGAAACTTTTATATCTAAACCCATAATAAAATAAAATTATATCCGCAGATTTTGAAATCTTACTATGAATTATGATAGAAAGGAAAATAGGGAAGAAAACAGAGCAAGGGAAGAAGAAACGGGGGAGAATCCTCTGACGGCTGCAGCTTAGAATCGCATGTTTGAAATGGAGGGCAAGGAGCTGGACTGGACTCTATTGCTGCATTTCAGCGCACGAGTTTAAAGACATTATCATTACTCATTCTTTTTTCCCTTTTTACTCCTCTTTCAACCAACCTGCCTTTCACTCTCTTGTCTCCTTTCTATATTTGTTGGGTCAAGGTAAACATTTTATTTTTCTATCGATTAAGTCTTAGTTTGATAGACATGTGTTGAGTAATTTTATATCGTATCTTATCAATAAGAACGTTTAAGTATTTATATCATTATAGCTCACGACCTAACCTCACTGTTTTGCCTTGACCTCATCATCCCTCGGACTAACATTCTGTGCGGGCTCTATGCCTGCTGGACACATGTTTCGCATTGAGTCGCCTACAATGTACGCGGTCCTCTTTGTTCCTGGGACTAACATTTTGAGTGGATTTTAGACCTGCTGGACACATGTTTCACTCTGGGTTGCTTGCAGAACATGCTGGATCCGCGAGCTCACCTTGCGAGTTAGATATGTGAACTCCCCTGCTGTCCTGTTACGATTCACCTCGCACTCAATCATTTGGTGGGATTTATTCGGGTAACGGGTAGGTGACTCAAATCCTATCTATGACCGGTGTTTGTGATGAGAAAAACATAGGTTCAAATATAATAAAATATAGCATCCTTTTATTTATGGTATGAACAGTAGGAGAAGAGTTTCACTTTTTCCCACTCTAAATTTAGTTCAAGCTTAATATAGGTAGGCATGTATTGAAAAAGTGTTAAAAGAAAAAGAGAAACTTTTGACTGTCCTGACTCCTTTTTACTATTTCATTTCAGGTATATCAGAGGTAAGATTTATTTAATAAATAAATATAAAATGATGAAAAGGGGGGAAAAAATCGCATTATAGATTTTATGAAATAAATTTTAGATGAGAAGAGAACTATACCTTTAATATTATTTATGTATTTTCTATTTTGTTTATTCGCTATTTCATTTTTTTAATTATAAAATAATAAAATGTGATATAAAGTTAAAATTAAGTTAAATTTATATTCAAGGGATACTATTTTTTTTACCCCTGAGCTTCGCAATTAGGTCCAGTTCGGTACTTATACTTTTTTTAGTCACTTTGGTTAATGAATTTAATAATTAGATACATTTTGATCCCTAAATTTAAATTCTGTCAATATTTAATGATGTGGTCAATGTTACTAGAACAGGATCGGATCGAACGAGTTGAGAATTGATCAATATAGCAATCCGAACAAAAAAGTTTAACCGAATGACTCATAAATTGCTTGAAATTAGTAAAACAAAAAATAAACTTATAACGATGTTAACCATGCATGAGTTATTAATCTATATTATTTTTGTTTATGTTCTAACATATTTGGATTATGTATAGAATTATTTCAGTATAGGTTTGAATATATTGTGATTATTAATCTAATCATATTTTATAATGATTAATTATGGTTAAATTTATTTGGATCCATTATTTTGTAATTGCAATGTGGATATATTTATAACTTCAAATAAAAAACTTACATAAATTAATTGAAAATTACGATTATATTAATTAATTAATTAATTTTTACTATTTTAATTGGAATTTATTGAATATAAAGATTAATGATAACAAAAATAAATAAAATTATAAGTAATTAATAAATAGTGAAATTATAAAATGAGGTTAATATCTTCCTGACCCATAATAGAAGGATAATAGATTTCAGTGCATTCGAACCCACATTCTCCTATATTAATCACAATTCTCATACCAATCAAATTAGGACTCAATCGACCACTCATAACTATTTTTATCAAAATTTGACGTTTTAATTATTTTATCCATTATCTATATATTTTAATATTTTTTTTCTTTTTCAAAATAGGATGTGTATATGACCCCGTGACTGATCTAATCTTTTTATTTGTCTTATGTTTATGAGGAAAAAGTTAAGATCCTTGACCCTAAAAAGAAAATCCTAAATATCTTCAATAAACTAATATAATAAATATGTAATTTTTAATTTAAATTATAACGTTATACATAAATTTAATTTAGTGTAATTATATATATAATTTTAATTTTATATACCATAAATGCTGTATACGTAACATTATTTTCTAATTGCTAATTCAATAAAGTTAAAATTTAATGTGTGTAATTATATAAAATTAAAATTTATTTATTATAATATGTATTAAATCAAAATTCATTTATATGTATAAAGTGTATCCCTAAAAAAATCAAATACAAAATACATGCATATACAAATAAGGTATAATGATTTTTTGGCCCTCTAACTTTACAAGAAAAAAAAGTTATTTTAGCTCTCTATTTAATTTTCCGTATCTTTTAGTCCTTGAACTTGCATTTTTTGTCAAATCACCCCAAATTGGATGGAAAAGTTAATGTTTGCTAATTTTGCTGATGTGGCATATGTTATGGGACTAGAACTTTAGTCTCATTGTCTGTGCGACCTTAGACGATATCTTTGATTTAAATCTGCTTAAGTCAACCTAACTATCGCAAAAGTGATAATTTTCGTAAAAATTTTCCAATGCATCAAAAATAAAACAGAAGCAACTCAAAACGAAAGAGCAACAAAAGAATAGAAAAGCTACAAGAAAACTAAAACACCCACAAGTATTTGAGGAAATGCTCTCAATTAGCATTTACTTACAAAATAATATATTACAATAGATGATTACAAACGAAGGAGATGACTTTTATTTATAGTTGAGCTATCTCAAAACCAACGGTACAAATTGAGTTACATCAATGGACGGGATTGAAGCCTATTTACAATTAAGGGATTTACATAATCCCCAAATGTTACACAATTACATCTTATCAAATTATAATCTCCTACAATATTCTAAATTTACTTTCTATATTTACCAAGTAACCCTAATTTACAATAAGTGATTCATTGGGCCATCAAAGCTTCAAGCAGATGAGCTTCGTCACTTGTTTTTCGAATTGGGCTAGTTTGAGTGAGTTAAATGAGCCCCATTTAATAGATTGACTTTCATGGGAGGCTCTTTGTGCTTTGGTCATGGACTTTGAACCGCGGTTCGTGATATATACACATGGATTGCCATGTAGATAACACATCAACATTTAATTATTTAAAAAAATTAAAAAATATATTTTTATAGTTTTTAACAATTTAATAATTTAAATATTAAAAATTTTTAACTAGATGTTAATGTGGCATCTACATGGGAATCCACGAGTATACAACATCAAAAAAGTTAAATAAAAACTTTAACTTTTCCATTCATTTTATAAAGATTTAACAGAAAATACAAATTTTAAAACTAAAAAAATATAAAATTAAATGGAGAATTAAAATAAGGGGAAATACAAATACAATCCCCTCTATCCCAAACTTCTTTTCCCAATAAATTAACTTCACTTCATATAAGCTAGTTTTAATGTATACCATTTAATGCAAATCTACTAATTGGCTGGCAATGATCAAATGTTGAATTTCCCCCACCAAATTATGGTAATTTAATTTAAATTTAATACATTATATTCGCACACATTTTTTTTAACGTGGTATTTGTGGTTTTTTTTCAATGTAGTACATATATATTTAGTTAAAGTTACGCATTTTAATATTAAAGGTAATGTTAATTTTTTAGTATTCAATTTGAGTTTCAGGGTTGATTAAATAAAAATTAATTATTACTAATTTAAGTTTGAATGTTCATGATTCTGTTAATTTTGAATTTATTTAATTTTGTATTTAACTTGTGAAATTCAAGTATTGGTTGCACTGAAAAAGCATATTATATTCCCAATGAAAGAACGCGAATTCGAATTTCGAAGATGATTTTGATAAGAGAGATCACCACTAACCTCGAACATTGATCGTAAAATGGAAATAAAAAAAATATTATATCCAAACTAAACATTAAATATTTAATACAATTACCTTCAAACACTAAAATGTATAACTTATATTAAACAAAAAAAACCATAAATACGAAATTAAAAAAAATATCAAACTCGGAAATCAAATAATAAATCAAACCTAATTTAAAATATTGCAATCTTGATTTCATTTTCAAACTCACCTACTTTCCCGGCTATCCAATCGCCCATAATAGCATACCATTAAAATTTGTATATTCAATCATATCATAATCGAATTTAAATTGTTTTTTTTTTTTTTTTGCATTTCATTCAATTTCATGTTATTTTATTGATTAAAAATGTACCATTACTCTTGGGAAATTTAAAAATTAATTTGTAAAAAATTAGTTTTATTTTTATTTTTCAGATTTCAAAATTCAAGTTTATCTGTTAACATTATTATTTTTCAGTTAAATTCAAGTGAATTTTTTTTCTTCAAAATATCGCATATACAAATTTAACCGTGTCAACAATTGCACTTGAAATTTTGGAATATAAAAAGTAAAATGACTAAATCTTTAAAATTAAAAAGTAAAAGAAATAAATTCTAAATTTTCAAAAATACAGAAACTTATGACATATTTTAACCTATTTTATTTTTATTTTAACGTGTTCTATTTTTATTACATTTTTTTTATTTCTCAATGTATCTACCAGAGCGAGCCCAGTAATTAATTCTCCGCATTTTGTAGGTCCATTAAAAGGTAAATGCTAACCACAAATTTTAAAATTGCTCCATACCTAGGGGTAGGATCGAATCCTTGACCACTGGTTAAGTTAGATTTTTATTACATTTTTTTACAACACTTCTAGTCTAGTATCATTGCTTAAACAAAATTTAAGTGAAAATTTATAATTATATTAATAGTTATTATCAAAATTAATCATTATAAGTATCAAACTAAATAATTACTGGATCAAATACGTTTACGCAAACAGAATTCAAAATCTAATATTCCAAAGTAATAATATTATTACACTTAATTATAATACGATACGAATATGAGAGAGAAAAAATAAGAAGTACAATACGAAAAAAAACACGAATTTAACATGAATATATAAATATATCAAAATTTATAAAAATAAAATATTAACTTATTAGACATAATTTAAATATAAACAATTAAACATAATTATTACATAAAAAGTATGAATACGGTATAAATATACGAAAATGAAAAAGATACTTAGGTAAAGTTAGGTTGTATTTCGTATCGCGTGTGTACAGCTGTATTTTCCTAATAGCATTTGCATCTGATAATGACAAATATCTGTCACGCTTAACATTATGGACCGTTATAGAAGGCTAGCCTCTTGAAAATTGTAAATTCTATAATACAATTTTTATATAGATATTTAATATATTACACTTTTGGGTAAATTATAAAAATAGTCATTTTTGTTTGTCTCAGATTATATTTTAGTCACTTATGTTTGAAATGTTACGTTTTAGTCACTTTCATTATCGTTTTGTTACGAAGTGGTTACTATGCCGTTAAGCTCCGTTACCTCCCTAACGGCAATCCTACGTGGCAGCCCAAATGGGTTTTAAATGCCAAATTTGATGTCCAATTGGGACGATAATATGTTTTTAATTAAATGAAAATTTTAAATTAATTATACCTTGAACTGGAAAAAGAAAAACTATTCGTCTCATTTTTCTTTTAGTTTTTTTTTTCTATTTTGATTGAAAAAACTATTCTCATCCCAATTGGTAGGATTGTCGTTAGGGAGTTAACAGAGCTTAACGGTAGAATAATTACTTCGTAACAAAACGATAACGTAAGTGACTAAAACGTAATATTTCAAACATAAATGACTAAATTGTAATTCAAGGCAAACATATATTTATATTTGGATTATATTCATGAATAGGAAAATATATTAGTAATAAAAAAATTAATAAAAATAAAAAGCTATATAATTAGTATAAATCAATATTTCAGATTTACATATTTACGAATGGCATTGAAGTAAATAAAGCAAAAGAACAAGCCCAATTGGAAACATAAGTGCGTTATAAATCCGACATCAGTCTAATGTTTTTACTTCTATCCTTTTCTCAGAGTCTTCTTCTTCCAGTTTTCGTAAGTATCATTACTGAACTAAGTTCATTATTAAGTACTAATAATCCTTCAATCTACAGCCATGGCTGCCATGGCATCTTCTACCTTCTTCTTCTTCCTACTTTGTCTCACAGTCACCGCCAAAAAAACCTACATTGTTCACATGAAACATCAAGACAAGCCACTTTCTTTTGAAACCCACAATGATTGGTACAGTTCCAGCTTACAGTCACTCACCGCCACCCCTGCTGAGTCTCTTCTTTATTCATATAATGCTGCATTTAATGGCTTCGCTGCTTCTCTTGATCCAGAACAAGCTGAAGCTCTTAGCAAATCAGATTCGGTTCTGGGTGTTTATGAAGATACTGTTTATAATCTTCACACTACTCGTACCCCACAGTTTTTAGGCCTTGATGCTGAGTCTGGCCTATGGGCTGGTCATAATACCCAGCAACTCGAACAAGCTTCTCGGGATGTGATTATTGGGGTGTTAGATACCGGTGTTTGGCCGGAATCTAAGAGTTTTGATGATTCCGGTATGCCGGAGGTTCCTGCTAAGTGGCGTGGTGAGTGTGAATCGGCTCCTGATTTTAATCCCAAGTCTTGCAACAGGAAACTCATTGGAGCTCGAAGCTTTTCGAAAGGTTACCGTATGGCATCCGGCGGTGGTGGGATTTACAAAAAACCGGGAGAGATCCAGTCCCCGCGTGATAAAGATGGTCACGGTACACACACTGCTAGCACCGCGGCTGGATCTCACGTGGCAAACGCTAGTCTCCTCGGATACGCTAGCGGAACGGCTCGTGGGATGGCGACCCACGCCCGTGTCGCCACCTACAAGGTTTGTTGGGAAACGGGTTGTTTCGGATCAGACATTCTGGCCGGTATGGAACGCGCAATCGAAGACGGCGTGGACGTCCTCTCGTTGTCACTCGGTGGCGGGTCGGCGCCGTATTTCCGTGACACCATCGCCATTGGAGCATTCACGGCGATGGAGAAGGGCATTTTCGTCTCTTGTTCAGCAGGTAACAGCGGGCCCACTAAGGCCACTCTTGCCAACGTGGCGCCGTGGATTATGACGGTTGGCGCCGGGACGTTAGATCGAGATTTCCCCGCTTACGCCGTTTTAGGAAATAAAATCCGTTATAACGGCGTCTCGCTTTACAGCGGTCGAGGAATGGGGAAAAAACCGGTTGGTTTGGTTTACAGCAAAGGTAACAGCTCCGGTAGTAATTTATGTTTGACCGGTTCGCTCGATCCGGCTATGGTACGTGGAAAGGTAGTGCTTTGCGATAGAGGAACAACCGCCCGAGTTGAAAAAGGAGCCGTCGTGCGCGACGCAGGCGGCGTCGGGATGATATTAGCGAACACCGAGGCTAGCGGTGAGGAACTGGTGGCTGACAGTCACTTGTTACCAGCCGTGGCTGTTGGGAGGAAAGTCGGTGATTTGATCAGAGAATACGCACGGTCCGATCCCAATCCAACCGCCGCGCTTGTCTTCGGTGGTACGGTTTTGGATATCAAACCATCACCGGTTGTTGCAGCGTTTAGTTCCCGGGGACCCAATATGGTGACGCCACAGATCTTGAAACCGGACGTGATTGGACCTGGTGTCAACATATTAGCTGCTTGGTCAGAGGCTATTGGTCCCACTGGTTTGGCCAAGGACTCGAGGAAGACCATGTTCAACATCATGTCAGGTACTTCCATAACGGCTATATTCATTGTTATTTGTGTGACATCACCACCTTTCACCATGCGCATCATCTGTTTGTCTTTATGTCTAGCAGAGCACATTTCATAACACAACCATTGGTTTAAATATGCGTAGGTACATCAATGTCATGCCCACACATCAGTGGGCTAGCAGCGTTGATCAAGGCCGCTCATCCAGAATGGAGCCCGAGTGCAATCAAATCAGCTCTAATGACCACTGCCTACACCCAAGACAACACCAACTCGACTCTCAGGGATGCGGCGGACGGATCGTTGTCAAACCCATGGGCACATGGGGCTGGCCATGTCGATCCCCAAAAAGCTCTTTCACCAGGCCTAGTATACGACATCTCGACTGAAGAATACATCACATTCTTGTGCTCACTCGGCTACACCGTCGACCATGTCAAGACCATAGTGAAACGCCCCAACGTTACATGTTCGACGAAATTCAAGGACCCTGGTGAACTCAATTACCCATCGTTTTCAGTCATGTTTGGGGGCAAAAGGGTTGTTCGATACACTCGTGAATTAACAAACGTCGGCCCTGCAAGGTCCATATACAAAGTCACAGTAAATGGACCATCGACAGTGGGGATCTCAGTTAGGCCCAAGACACTCATCTTTAGAACCGTGGGTGAAAAGAAGAGATACACAGTCACCTTTGTAGCTAAAAGAGGAACAAGCCCAATGGGTAAACCTGAATTTGGTTCAATAGTATGGGGCAATGCTCAAAACCAAGTTAAAAGCCCAGTTTCCTTCTCACGGTCATTGATGTGAGAGTGTCCCACAGTTTATATATAATTCTGGGTATTCTTTTCCCTCAATGAACCTCACACAGGACAAGAAATCTGGTGCAAAAAGGGACCCTCATCCATGGTGGAAACCTTTTTCATTTTGTGGTTTGTAATATTTGTTTACATTTGGATTTAAGTTAATGATGGTATAAAAATGATCACCTTGTTGGCTAAACAGATACCTTTCAAATGGAGCCCCTCCATTGACAAAGTACACTTCAAGGTCTTTTCTATGGGCGGATTCGACAAAATAGCACACAATACAAGGAAAAAAGAAAAGGGGGGGGGGGACAGATGGACCCCTAGCAGATCTTTTCCTCTGTTCTTGTTTTCAAATAGTTTCAATGTTTTTTTCTTCAAGCATATGTCACATTCAAATCTCAGGTATCTTTGAAACTTCGATGATGATCATCATCATAGAAAAATGAATGATAACATGGATTTGTGCAAACTGGGGTTCTGGGTTTCTTTTTAAGAACTGATGGAAATGACATCTCAACCGCATCATTTGGTTTGAGATTTTTGAAGAAAAATATGGCAGAATCCTGTAGCAAATTCAATTGTTTTCATCTATTTTCTCCATCCATGATGAATTCATGTCAGTTTGTAGGTCCACTGTTTTGAATTTTGGGACCTGAAAATTAAGGTCCACCTGCTCTTTTCACTGTCAGCAAACATCGTGATCGTAAATGGTAGATTTGGTGCATGTGTTCTTTGATAAAAACTACGCTAACACTCCTGCAATTCTATGCTTAAATCTGGGTTGTTGTTTTTTTTTTTTTAAAAGTTCAACAAATTGTGGCACTAAAGTTTGTAGATGAATTATAAAATGCAGAAATATATTAGAAAAATAGGCAGCAAGGATTACAACTGGTTTTTGTACAACTGCAGCAACGGGTTACTTTTGGACATGAACATTTCCATTTGCAGCAAAAGCAACCTGTGCACGAGGGGAATTGAAAAATGCAACAGTTCCGGCTACACGAGATATTTTTGCAGCAACCGGATTTAGGAAACGAGCAACATCGCCATTTTGGAATTGAGCAGCAGCTTAAACATGGATTGCAGTGACACGGGTTGCATGAGCTGCATTTACATCGCCATTTAGGGATCGTGCAGCAGCTTAAACATGATTTGCAGTCACACGAGCTGCATTTACATGAACTGCAGTCGCATAAACTGCTGCATTTACATGAACTGCAGTTGCATGAGCTGCATTTACAAGAACTGCAGTCGCATAAACTGCTGCATTTACATGAACTACAGTTGCATGAGCTGCATTTACATGAACTGCAGTCACATAAACTGCTGCATTTACATGAACTACAGTCACACGAGCTGCATTTACACGAACTACAGTCACACGAGCTGCATTTACACGGATTGCAGTCGCACGAGCTGCATTTACACTGATTGCAGTTGCATGAGCTGCATTTACATGAAGTGCAATTGCACGAGCTGCATTTACATGAAGGCAGGTCACACGAGCTGCATTTACATGAAGGCAGGTCACACGAGCTGCATTTGCACGAACTGTGTTCCGATGAGCCGCAACTGCAGCGCCTGCATTTACATAAGCTGCAAATGCATGAGCTGCAGTTGCATAAATTGCAATCACAACACTGAAGGCATTTCAGATGGCAAGAGCACGCCGAATAACAGCAACAACAGATCCACGATAAGTTAAAGCAAGGAATCCCACTTCAAACGAACAGAATCCATGTTACGAAACAGAGCAAATAGCAAAACAAAGATCAAAACTCATAAAACCAGTTAGCCCGGAGCCCGCAGTAGCCAACACATATAGAAATGAAACTAGATTTATACATAACAAATACAAAAGCACAAGAAATTGGTACCAAAGCCACTTCCAGAATCGACATGACTTCCGGTTCTTCCGGCTTCTGCTTCACGGAACAAAAATATAAATCATAAGGGCTCATATTACATTAAAATCAGTGAAAATTAACGACGTTTTTAGTTCTTACGTAGGTATTAAAGGATCAGAGTTGGCCATCACAAAATCTGTAACCCTGAAAAGAAAAAAAAACACATTTATCTATAAATGAGCTATTCAAATTTCAAGGTAATTGCAAAGCTTAACATACTCTTTGCAGAATCTCGAAGCCGGTTGAAGACCCTCTACCGATTTTAACTCTTCCTGCTCGAAACAAGACCGTCAGCAACAGTTTAGAATTCGAACACAAGCCCCGTGTAGTATCGATAAATCCAAGCCGATTTTTAGATCAAATCATCGGTAACGATGTATGTTTAAACCCTTTTTCTTTTCAGAACATAAACCTCTAAATTCATAGGTCGATTAATAGAAAATAACATGTTTAGGTGATCCCAAAGATTTACCCCAAATGCATGAATATTGTTAAAGTGTTTAATGAGCAAAAACATGTTCTTTTCAATACGGGCATGTTCAATTTTTTTTGAGTTTTTCTCGATCATGCTCACATATCCATATCCGAATATGTGTCTGATTGATGTTTCAATTTACACTAACAAGAACATTTCAAGTTGAACTTTTTATCGTAATCCATTAAAGAAAAACGTAACCTTTAAGCAATTTATGCATGAATGGTCTATTAATAATAAATTTAGAACTAAAATTAAAAACAAACCTCAAGGAAACTAATTTCTCTTTCAAGCATCTGAGTCTTAGCTGCTTCCCTTCGTTTTCCATACAAATCAGGATACTCCGGTGGGGATCTCGGACATGGTGGAGGCAGAGTCGGGACCGACGAAGAAGAAGAACCACCGGACCTGGCAGCCATCAATGTCTCCGGTCACCGCCGGAAAATGAAAAAAAAGGTCTTTGTTTTTTTTTACACAAAATCAGCACTTTCCTTCCACAAAAGCAAGAAGCAGTGCAGTAACCAGAAATAGTAAGTAAACAAAGGAAACCCCAAAACAGTCTTTAATAAAGAGACAAAGAAGAAACGGCAAGTAAACGTTAGGAGTGAGAAAGAAAGTGGGTTTTTTTTTTTTTTTTTTTTTTGGGAGTGTGAACTGTGAATGACAGTGGCAGAGGCAGTAATTAAACGTGTCTGACAAGGATAATTACGACCCAGAGCTTAAACGACTAACCAGAAGCTGAAAAAAGAAAGAGTGGGTTGTACAAGAAAGAAAATGAATGCAAAATTTGCAGCATTGGTAGATAAGAAGAAGAGATTAAAATGAAAAATGAAAGTAAAAAGGGAAACATTATTATAATTATTAGAAGATGAAGAAAGATTGAGAAACACAATAACCATAATAATAACCTTTGTGCATGGTAATAATGAGAATAAGAATAATGGTAAAGACGGCTGTGGGAAAGGCTGCAACTTTTTGTACGAACCCATTTTTAAGAGCTTAAAGTTTCAGTATTTTTTTCTTCTATGTAATTCCCAGAGAGAGAGTGTGTAAATAATAGTTTTGAAGAGGTAATAAGATTTGTAATTTTTTTAACAGTGGGTTTTATTAAGAGAGTGGGAAACAGTGGATCAGATGTTAAAATTGGGGAGTTTGGAAGAGTATAAGAGGGGTGTCGTCTCTGTGAATGAGTGAATGGGTGGGTGGGGGAACTGAGGTTGCAGAATTTGCAGAAGGCAAAGAAGCGAAAAGCACGATGTTGTACCTCAGATCGCACGTGACGTCTGCGTAGGAAAGAGAGACACTTACAACCTTATTTTCATTTTTGGTTAAATTTTTGAAATAGCCACTTTTGTTTACCCCAGCTTACATTTTAGTTATTTATATTCGAAATATTACATTTTAGTCATTCAGCGATAATTTCCGTTAATGTTGCAATGGTAAGCTGATATGGCACATTGAATCATCATTTCAAACAATAATTTTAGGTTAAAATATATAATTGGTCCCTATATTTTAGTTTGAATAGAAAATTTTCAACCTAAATAATTTCATGAACTATACACAAATATCCTATATACACCATGCTCCACTCTTATACACTGAATGTAAAAAAACTTGAAAGAAATTCGAGTAATTCATCAACCAAGTCAAATGATAATGAGTTCGATATTTTTTAGATAAAGTATTTGCTTCGGGTATTTTGAGTAAAAAAAATAGCGTCGGAAAAGTTCTACCTCTCATTTCGACGTTTAATAATCGGAACTAATGTGATTATTGAAAATCGAAAAAAGAAAAGGTAAAAAAACAAATAATTTTTGACTGTTCAAACATGAAAGAAAGAAAAAATGTAAGATAGTGATGGATCTAAGGTAAAATTCCAAATATTTAGTTTTGGTACAATTATATGTATACGATTCTGAGTTTGAGTTTACTCATTTGGTTCCATAATTAAAAATTGAAGCACTTTTTTATTTTTATTTTCCTTTTTCCATTTCCTGATTTGTCTAAATTTTCAGTGTACCTTGAAATTTTCTTTTCTTTTTTTCCTTTTTGTTTGGATTTTTGCAATGGGATATTTGCTATCAAGTCTACAGGGTCCTGATAAGGCCAAATTATTGGAGAGAACAATTATTATTTCTATATAAAAATTTAATCAGAATTTTATTCATTGTTTGTTTGAAGAAGGAGAAGAAGAAAAAAAACTAGTTTTATTTTCGGATCAACAATTTGTGTGTCCTTTTTGAGTAGTAAATTTCTCAAAATCTTCTTAGTTATGTCAAAGATTTCGGTGTATCCTTTTTAAATTAACGATTATGATTAAAAGACAGAAATGAGAAGATTTTTTTTAGTTATCTGATCGAGTCATGTCAGAAATTAAGAAATTGTGATGGTAACTTAGAATTTGTTAAATAAATTTCTCTCGTATTGAAATCAGTTGAATTGATTAAAAGTTAAATTCATGTTTTCCAATGCAAGTCCTACGTGACATGATTAATGGTGGATTGACATTTTTTTTATCTCCCTTTTTATTTTAACTCAAAAAGAATCCCACAAAATTTCACTGTAACGAGATCTTTAGATAAATGCCGCACCACTCTTCACGCTTATAATTTGATAATTGTAAAATACAATAACTCTTGCTTATGGTTTTGAGATATTAGATTTGTACATTAATTTTTTACTTTTAGGAATTTAGTCTCTTTACTATTTGGATTTAAAAATTTCGTTGGTGTAACAAATTGAAATAATAATAAATTTACTCTCTAGCTATGTATATTTAACACAAATTTTAACAACATTAATAATCGAATTTGCACTTTTAAACTTGAAAAGTAGTAACACTGAATTCATCAAAATTAAAAAAAAAAGATTAAATTTTAAATACACAAAGAAAAGCTGGCCACGAGTTTTAAAACTGTTCCATACCCAGAAAAAATATCAAACCCTCGTTAAGAGAAACATTTGCCATCTCACTTAACTCTCGTGATTTTAATCTTTTTAACTTTTGAAGTCTATAAACTTTAATATTTTATTTTCGAGTCTTACATTGTATAAATATATGGATTTACTATGGGATTTTTTAAAAGATGTGGTGTGAAACCACCAATAAAATTTCAAAAATCTAATGATATGAAATGATAGGGGGAAGATGAGAGGCCCCAATACTGATACTACAGGGACTATTAATCAAGTTGATTTTTGCATGTTGCAGTTCAGTGCATGATTGAATGAATAATCATCCCCCCCTCCCCTCCTCCCCTCTTTCTTCTTTTCATTTCATTTTCAAACCTACTGCTTTTCACTATTCTTCTCCCTTTCTCAGACTCTGCTACCTGCACTGCTAAAGATCATGTATCCAATCCCCATGCCACCCACCCCCCATTTTCCTCCATTTTTGATTCAATGTAAAAGCTTCATCAAAGTCAACTGCAACACATTGGGTTTTTCAGCAGGGGAGTGCAATCGGTTTAATTGGTTTAGTCTATTTTGGTTTGGACATTTTCAATTATGGATTTGATTTTGTTGATTAGTTTAGCCGGTTATCAGTTTTTGAATTTTTATACTGATTTGACTGAAAAACCCTGACTTAATTTAAAATCCTTTTAATTATTTAAAATATATTTATAATTTATAGTATATAAAATAATTATGTATTATTAAAGCCAATAATTTAACCCAATAACTAAAGTTAATTAAGTCGGTTTGGTTATACCGATTCCTAAATTCTAATTTGGTTGAGTTGATTTTTGTAGATTAATATCAATTTAATAATAATGATAATAAAACAAAACTATGGTAGAAGTAACACAAATGCCCTTATATTAAGAGTTGAATTGCATTTTAGTACATTTACTAAAAAAAATGTAAATTGACTCTTTTGTTAAAAATTATATCCATTTTTTATTGTTATAAACTGGTCCTTATATATCAGCACGAGGTACACTGCAAGTCACATTTATTTTCAACAGTAGAAATGAATGGAATTTTTAACAAAAATGATAAGTCTATTTTTTGATTTAATATACATAAACTAATTTATTTATTTTTTAATAAAAAATAAAATACAATTTAATTTATAATACAAAAAACCTCTACGATGCTTTTAAGATAGAATCACTCGAAATGATGAAATGCTCTCCCTTAATTTTGGACCTAGCTACCAATCTTTTTCTTTTTTAATTATGAAATTAAAATACTAGCAACATGTAAATTCACTTATGGTTTACAACATTGTATAGAAAGGTCAATGTCAAATGGATTTATTCCTTGAGTTTATTTTTTATTTGATAATGTAAAACGAAATGATTACTTTTGTCCCAAAATCAAGGGTTGGTTTTCAATGCCTGAGGGATTTGTGTTGGGAGACAAGCAAAGAGGTGAGGGTGCCAATTTCCTTGTCTCCCAATATTTGTACACCAATTATTACTTTTTTTAACAAAAAAAAAAAATCAAACTATCAAAATGGGTTGATGTTATGATAATCGAATTAGATTGATCAGTGTTTTCTTTCAATGTAATGTGTTTTTTTTTTTTTTGTCTCATGTTATAGTATTACTATAATATTATATAAAATAAATATTAAAATTATACATAAATTTGTCACACTCAAACTAAAATAGACTCACTAATTAAAATGTTTAAGACATTTAAAGGTAAGGTTCCTTTTGTATTTGTTTCTATAGTGGAAATAATGGTTATAACTTCAGGTACTATTTTATTATTATATGAGATAAATTTTAAAATTATACATGAATTTTGATTTAATATATAATTGTACACATGAACTTTAATTATGTGCAATTATACACTTGAAACTCTAATTGTGGTTAAAATGTATACTTGAAACTTTAATTTTGATTTAATTATACATATTTAAAGAAATAAATACTTTGGATAAATATAATTATTTATGCATGCAATATATAAACATAAAATGAAGTTATATCAATAATTGTGTTAACAATTTTCAAGAATTGGATCAAATCAAAATTTCATGTATACGATTGCACATTAAACCATAGTTCATGTATAGTTTTGGTATTTATCCCTTATTATATTTATCTTTTTGAAGAGTTGATAGATTTTAGAATAAAAGTATTGGGTTATTTACTTTTTATGATATTGGATGAGTAATGCTTAAAACATGAACACCAATTGAGTTGAAATTGAAAACTTAAAGATTGGTTTCTTGCGGACAAGTAAAGTCACTTTCTATAGTTAAAGACTTTGGATTACACCACGACTCTTATAGAATTATCATCATATATTGATTTTTAGCTTTACTTTATAAAAAAAAGTGATTAGATTGCAAAATTTAAGTAGTATATAAACTGAAGTTTTATATACTACTTAAGTTTTACCTAGGTTAAAGGGAATCGAGAGTAACTGATAGATTAATAGTCTAATCTCTTGAATTGTAAAGTTAAGCTTTTGAGGGGGAAGTTTAGTGGGAGAGCGATCTAGTCTTTGAAAAACGGTGAGGTCACGAAATTGGCGAGTGTTATGCTGCACTTAGTAGAGAAACAGAAAAACGAGCTTTTAACTCAAATAAGAGAAGATTTTATTGAATTGATGAATAACTCCAAATGGTTCTAACATTTTATAGCTTTACAATAGCTAAAATTAGTAAGCTCAAAGTTAAAAATAATAAAATTAAATACGAAAAAAACCTCAACCATATCTAGTAATCCCCAATTTGTAGGGATGATTTATTTACCAAAAACATCTCAATAATCCCTCAACATGAAAGTGTACTTTCAGTTTAATACATACTTACTACTTGATGTCTAAGGCCAAGTATTTTCCTGAATTTGACAAATGATACCAATTTGATAGGCTTGGTAAATACATCAACAACTTGATCCTCACTTTTGCAATACTCTAGCTCAATTGCTCCTTTATTGCTAAGATCTTGCAGAAAGTAATATTTTACATCAATATGCTTTCTTCTTTCATGCAACACAAAATTTTTTGACAACTTGATAGTTGAGTTGTTATCACAAAAATTTGTAGTGGCTCTTTCTGGCTTTAATTATAGTTGTTCGAATATTCTTCTAAGCCAAATAGCTTGATAAGCACGAGCTGTAGTAGCAACAAATTCAGCTTCTGTTCTTGATAATGTGATAATAGATTGCTTCTTAGATGACTACGAAATAGTCTCTGTACCAAGCATAAAGACATAGCTTGAAGTACTTCTGCTTAATCACTATCGGTCAAACTAATCATGTTTGACTTTTCACCCATGTTGTTGGTCCATTTTTATAGCCTTTGTCTTCACTTTCATATGGTTATCATATGGTTAGGGGTGGACAATCACTCACCTTTTTCTCAACTTTTTTTTTATGTATATATTTGAACTTGCACTATTTTGAATTTTATTTAATATTTTTCCTCCAGCTTCAATTATGACATTGAAATGATTTCTTAATTTCGTCCTAGTTGGTCCGATATTTTAAATAATATATTATAATATATATTTTTATAAAGTTATGTAAAAAATGCATTTCAATATATTTTAAATTATTTTATAAAATATAATATCAATATAAATTTAATTTTATAGGTAAATTACATCCCAAGTCACTAAAATATTAGTTACTTTGCATTTCAGTCACTCAATTTTAAAAAGTTACAAAATAGTTATTGAATTATTTGAAAGTTTTCATTTAAGTCATTAGATTATTAAAGTTATTATTATATTGCCTTCTTTGTTTGCACCACCTGCACAAGTCAAAAGCTCTCCTTTCTCATCTCTTCTACAGTTCAGTTTTTTTCATTAAACAATGTTCTTCTATTTGTTGATTGGTATTGATTTTCGAATTGTGACTTAAAGCTTGCTAAATAAACTATTTTTTAAAAAAAAAACCATGACAACCCCATGAATTAAATAAATATTTTTAAATATTTTTAGGATTTAAATTAAAATTTTCGAATAATTATTGATGGTTTTATAACCTTTTAAAATTAAACGATTAAATATAAACTTATTAATAATTTAGTGACATTAGTTATAATTTACCCATTAATTTATGATTATTAAAAGAAAGAAGTGGAAAGCAGGGAGGGGGAAGAGAGCAGGCCCACACGTGGGGTCCTGAAAGCATTGATGGAGAAAGACCGACATTTTGAGAAGACAAGTCAGTGTCTCCATCCCCCTTTCATAACCATAACATAACCCACACTCTCACACCTCACGCTCTTTTCCAAAGTACTACAACTCCACCACCCACATGTCTACCCATCCCAAATCTATGTAATGAATTTAATTCAAAGAGAGATCTGCGGTGCATCTTAGAAATTGAGGAAGAGGGGTTTGAGAGGGTGATGCCAGCATTTGCATTCATTACATTGACTTTCATCTCCGATGACTCCAATGAACAATCATTGTCCCATTTCCCCCTTCTTCCTTTAGTAATATAACATTCAAAGCATGGGTATAGGTTTTGAGTTTTGGTTAGTTCAGTTGAGGATATGGCCTTGCTTGGGCCATCACTGTTGAAACTGCCTACTTACTTCCCATATGCTCATGTTTAGCATCACAATCTCTCCATTCAGCCCCATGGAAGCACTTGAGATTAATGGTTATCTCCCTCGCCCATTTCCAAATGTACGTCTAACCATATCCCATACAAATATTAAGGCAAAAGCAATGATGATAGGCTTTTTTTCGTAAAGCATCAATTACGAGCTAATAATAGAATCAACGTTGGATATCAACAATCGTCTGTCTATCTCTGAACATCAATCAATGAAGATGTAACGTGAAAAATTCTTACCGCAATGGAAATTTTCTTGTTTAATTGAATATTAATGTCAAATTTAAATATTAAATAGTATATTAAAGAGATATATGTTAAAAAAATAAAAAAAATTATATTTATTGGAATAAATTTAATAATTAATTATCGTATTTTGTAAACTCATTAAGTGTGGATGCTGAACACGATGAAACGTTGATTATTGGTACAAGAAATAGGGGTATAATGTACAAAGCAAAAAAATATTGTTAAAAATGAAGTTATATCAAGCACAAGCGCAAGCGTTGTCGACCATCACCCATGGTTCCTCATCGTCGATAAGCCTGAAAAACAAGTACCCAACAGCTAGTCCCGAAACGACGGCCAAGAAAACGCCGCCGTTGAACGACATTAAGGCCAACATCAGGAGATACCCAATTGCTGAGTTGACACCGAAGAGCACGGCCGTCGCGAATTTAGCAGAGCGTTGGTATTTGGGGAGGAGAGGAACGGCGGAGGAGGAGGAGGAAGAGAGGGATCGGAAACGGAGGCGGCGGTCTTCCATGTACTGGTAAAAGGAAGAGAAGAGGAAACAAGCGAGTAGAGTGAGGAGGTAACTCAGCCATGAATCGGTTTTCCATGAATCAACGAGGAGGGTTACATTTTTACCCCAATATAATGTCAAATGCATCTTCTTTTGTACACAGAAAAAGAAAATTTTCATTAAGATTTTGATTGATGGCTTTGGTTTGGTCGGGAATTCTGATCAGAAATGAAAGTGAAACTCATCTAGTTCTCAAGGGTGGAGTTTTTTAATTTACCATTATGCCCCTTTGTGGGATACGATTGGCAAATGCCAAGCTTGGAATCGAAGTTAAGGTTTAATTGGGGAAAAGAAAAAGGGCGCCTCCAAGCTATACGTAAATTGGTAAATTACAACATAAGTCATTAAACTATTAGTAAGTTTGCATTTTGGTCACTCAACTTTAATAATTTATAAAATGATCACTAAACTATTCAAAAGTTTTCATTTAAGTCACTGGGTTGTTAAGTTGTTTTTCTTAAAAATTTGACTATTCAGCTCTAAGCAATAATTCAATGATCGATACAGTGGATTAATACCCTATCGATGAATAAAAGAACATACATTAGATCTAAGTCGGTTTAACAGCCAGTGTTGAAGATTAGAATAGAAAGTTGTTTGAATTTTGGTTCGCAAATTCGTGACATTCAATGTTGTTTCATGAAAAAAATTGAACTATAGAAGAAAAGGAAAATGAGAGCTTTAGATTGGTGCAAGCGGTGTGGACAGAAATGGCCAAACAACAACAATTTTAACAACCTAATAACTTGAAAATTGTCGAATAATACAATGACTATTTTATAACTTTTTAAAGTTGAGTAACTAAAAACGTAAACTTCCTAATCGTTTAATGACCTTGTGTAATTTTAGTTTTTCTTTTTTATATAATTTTAATCCATGGACTAAATCTGATTAGAACAATGTTTTTCAATCTTTAAATAAAGTTTGTGTGTTCTTATTGTTTTTTTCTTATTATTTTGTGATCGTTCTACCGCCATTATCGACATTTATTATAACAGAGTTGAAGGCCATTGCTATTAAAACCCAATGCTATACAAGATTCTAACCAAAATTTATCCTCCTATACCATTGCTCATTAAATGGGGATACACAAACAATAACAATACTGAACTAGCAAAGGGCACAACGTTTTCAATCCCAACCTATTGATAAAACACCAAGGGATGCACTCACCTGAACAATGACAAATGTTAAGTAGATCATTATAAGCCCAATCCCGAGTGTCTTGTTCGGCCGCATATCGTTCCGGGGCAACACAATGAAGGACCAAACTAGGCCTAATGCTAGAAACCCGATTGTACAAAACAAGCTACTATCTCTGGGAACTATGTATGGAGCAGGTTTCTTATTCCATGCACCGAGCACCAATGAGATCCCCAAACCGGCAAGCGTGTTGAACATCGGTCCGGCATAGCACCCTGACATGGCAATCTGTACACTGTCCCTGCCATTCATTGCAAGTGCAACGTCCGACATCAAATCGCCCATTGAGTTGCCCCATGCCAATACGGTTAGACCGAGGATCGAAGGTTTGATACCGAAGATCACACCTAATCCCACCAATAAAGCAACAAGCTCGTTTGCAATCATGTAAAACCAGACTATGCTCATGAAAAATCCTCCCAAAACCCATGGGAGCAAAAACCGGTGAGGCGGGTGATCGGGTGAGGTGAATAGATATGCGGAAACTCCGAGTATGCCACCGAATGTAACACCAACGAAGTACACAATTTCCTGACTTAATGGAGTTGCATCATCGCCTTTAGTGTTCCACAAGAAAGCAAGAAGTATAGGCGCCAACGTAGCACTAGCCACGGCATACCCCTTCGACCATCGCTCTTCCACCATAGGAATCGTCAACTGTCTTGGAAGTGTCAACGGAAACTCCAGCAACGAAACAAACTTAGAACAAGAGAACAAAGACCGTTCTTTCAACACGACCTCATCCTCATCATTCCAACCCCACGTTGATTTTGGGTCCTCTTCAAGCTCATCTGAATAGATCGCCACCTGAGATGCCCACATCCAATGAGGCAACCTATTCTCGAGACACGGTACGTCACTTTTTGAGCCGGATTCAAGCAACGAGGCATAAACAGAATCCCCCTCTTCATCTCCAATAGAAGATGAACTACACCATCTAACAGGCAACAATGGTGTAACATACCTCAACTTAAACACCCTAATGTTTATCCTACCAAACTCATTAAGAGCAACAGCAAGAACATAAATCAAATACAGCAAAACAAACAACAATGCAGTCCCAACAGTGACCTCTCCAACAGTTAAAATCAAGAACAGCCAAATCAAACAGAACAAAAAGAAACCAATGTCCCTAACAAAGGAATACCTATCAATTTGAACCTTTTTTTCAGCTATACAAAGAGAAATAATCCCAACAACAACACAAGTGACAAACACAGCACCCCCTAACACACTGTTAATCCCAACCTCACTTGAATTCTTACTTGCAAATGCAGCAATGCTAGCAAACAGGTCAGGAGCACCATTCCCTAATGGCAACAAAGTAACCCCAGCAACAGTTGGTGACATTTTCAATAAACTCGAAAGCTTTTCCAAGGAAAAACAAAAGTAATCAGCTGCTGTGTTACCCAATAAGTAAAACAAGGCAACCAACCATATAGCCAATACAGTGAACCCCAAGAAGCTAACATTTTGACAGCTACAATAAAAGAACTTGATGTAGTTGAAAAACCCACCAGGATTACACTCAGGGTGGGCAATCAAGTAATCACATTGACTAGGATAGCCCTTGTGTTCAACCAACCCTGAGCAAATTTTGGGTTTTCTAGCGGCCAAGTCATTGACTTCAACACTGGTATCATTAGTTTCTATGATTCTCCTGTGGATAACTTCACTTTGATCATAAAACCCAACTCTGGGTTTCACTAAAAATGGTGTTTTGAAGCCATTTTCGTGATTGTAAAACAAGAAAAGTAGTACCAAGGCAAAAACAGAACGAACAATTCCACGAAATTTGGGTTCCATTTCAAAAAAAAAAAAAAAAAAAAAGATGAAGGAAACATAAAAACGTTTTTCTTTTCTTTGTTCAATGGTTTCAAAACATGGGATAAATAAGAAGAAAAGGGAATTGAAAAAACAAGAGAGGAAGCTTCATGGAGGCTGATATAAGAGACAATAAATAATTGGGAACAAGCAAAAATCTGTAAACTTTGAAGGAAAAACAAAATGGAGTCGAGCTAAAAAGGTTGAGCAATGGAAGGTAATGCATGTCGAGGCTGGAAAATAACAATGGGGGAACCGACAAAAATGTAGTTCGGTACTGGTTTCCCGGCAACAGCCGCTAATTGGGCTTTTCAACTTATTCACGGAGGAAACAAAAAGATTTGAAGATAAAAAACAAGGACATTAATGCTAGTTGATGATACAGTCTCTTTTAAACACTTAAGTCTTTAATTTTCAATATTAAACAAAATGGAAATTTATAGTTTCTACGATTAAAATATTGATTTTTGGACTTTGATTGCAAGTTTGGTTTTTATAAAGACTGAATGAAAAAGAAGAAGAGATTTTTGTTATCTTTCCGTATATAATTTTTTTTCAGAAATTATTTGTTACACTTTCGAGTTTTTAAATTTTACAAGTAAAATTAGAAATTGATAAATTTCCTATATAAAAATATTTTAAAGTATATTCTTTATCGTATACTAAGTTATCTTTTACTCTCACATAATAAATTGTTAAAAATTCCATTACGCGCATATGCTTATAAATTATTTACTTATAATACAGATGTAAATTAAAAATAACATATAATAAATAATGAGATGTATGATTTAAAACTAATTAATAATAACATATGAAATATGTACGATATCAAAATGAAAAAAATAGATTAAATTGTGAGTAAAATGAAATTTAAACATTTAAATAAGTCATATTAAGAATATTAAAACAATACAATTGTTTATCATGATGTTGTCATCAATACTGAGTTAGTGTCGAGTTGACTTGTGACACCAACTCAATCGTTTTCAATAATAAAAATCTATCACACACGTATATGTGTGGAAACTACGTACTTAGAATACAAATGTTAGGAATTATTTAATGACACGTGGAATATATATACTATTACTGTATTAAAATGAAAAAAAATTAAATTGTGAGTAAAATGAAATTTAAACGCGTAAATATATTATATTAAGAATACTAAATGCAGTGCAATTTTTTATCATTGTGTTATAATCAATATTGAGTTAGTGCCGAGTTGACTTGTGGCAACAACCCAATCAACAAAATTATCAATATATACAATTGATGAAGGCAATAAAATATGCATAATACAATTAGAATAAAGTTTTGGTTCAGTGGTAAAGTCAATTCCAAATGCATGCAAAATTTTCATTGTCTTTTTTTAAATAAAAAGATTAAAATACTCTCAAATAATATAACTTATTTTAATTACAAATGAATATTTTCGTAATTTCTCTAATCGAGTTGGTGTCTGGTTGACTCGTGACACTAACTCAGTCAAACATTTTTGTATTTTCTAAGAGTTAATGCTTGATTAACTCTTGACATCAACTCAATCAGGGGTCCTCTGCCTTGGGCCAATGTTCTTTATTTTATTTGAGGTTTAGGGTCCAATCCAATTGACCTAACTTCTGTTATGGTTCATTTTCAAGTTTATAAATTCTCAATTGAGTTAATATCACTCATCAATTGAATACCAACTCAGTATGAAAATTACTAAAAACCTAGAGTAACAAATAATATAAGATTATTTTTGTCTTTTCTTGCTTTTTAATAAAATAAGAATATGAAACTAGTAATGCTACTTCAATGAGGAGCCTTGCGAGACCATGAAGGCAAATTGATCTTAGGATTTAAAAGATGTTTGGAGAAGCACCAAGTTTTTTTATGCATAATTATGAGGAAAGCTTGTTCATTTTACAAAGTTGAAATTATGAAAAAGCGCTGATTCAAACAAATAATGTGGAGGTTGTGAAAGCTATTCAAGATTCTTTCAAGAATTCCTCAAACTTTGTTTTGATTAGGCAAATTCGATCATTTACTGACGAATATTGAACAATGGTTAATGAACTATATCCTTAGAGAGGAAAATGAGGATGCTAACTGCATAACCAAAATGGTTTTTGATTGATATTAGTAATATCTCTATTTTTGTCTTATTGTTACCTTAATTTTTCTTTTTTATTTTTTTAGTAAAAGATGAATGAAAGAGAAATTATGGGGATGAATCTAAGTACAGTCTGAGTTACTTTCATTGGTTACAGGAATTTTCCTTGCAGTTTCATTGTCTGTCTTCATCTTCCTCGAATACCCAATTTTCAGCTGAAATTGGACCCAAAAAATAGAAAGCCACTACCATTATCGTACAAGCTCACATGTTGTAAGATTGTTTTGTAGTAAGATAAGCCGAATCACCCCTTTATTGCTTAAAGGAAAGTGTCATAAGATTCTGCTACAGCACCCATATTAAACATATATGCCAATCGATTTTTGCTCAACAACAACCGATATAAGAAGAACCCTATGAAGCCTGAACCACTTCTTTAGTTGCCATAAACATTAACAACACATTGAAGCAGATTTCCCTTGTTTTTTCTTTTTTTCCCTTTTAAACTTGAGAAGAATAACTCAGCTAGAAAGAGCTGAGAAACAACTCTTGAATTGGAAAAGGAGACGATCCCTTCAACTCCTCTAAATCCATGCAACAACACGAGCTCACGGTGATTCGAAGCTTCGACCAATGGTTCTCTCCATGGCAGAGATGGGGTACTCTGTTTCGTCGCCCTGAACTAGTTGCAGAAACTGATGTGTCGATCCGATCTTAACTCCGGTGATCGCTTCGATGTAGAGTCCGCAAATCCAACCGCCCTTGTAACGTATGCAGGATATAAACAGGAGGGCATTCCTCTGTGAACAGGGTAGCACCAGGGGAGGCAGGGGCTTTAGTCCCAAAAATGGTATAACTTTTATGAGTTTATAAACTAGTACAATGATAAATATTTTAGCCTTCCAAAGATTTAAATCAGATTCAGAACAATCATTTTAATTGGTGGCTTTGAGTACTTGAGTCTGAAATTTCCATTTTATGAAATTTCCATTTTGCTAAGGTAGCGAAGCAGGGGAGTGAAAGAGATTCATGTCATGTGGGTGTAATAAAAAGCGACAAATAAAAATCCATGGATCAAATGTAATTAGCTTAGTTAAGATCAGCAACCCGACAAAGTCCATCACTCTACGCAAATTGGCCACAACCGACGACATGCAATGGCACCTATACCTCTCCCAGCCACTCACCCTTTTCGGTCATACTGGTTTTCTCACACTACACTACGGCACATACTTGTGGTGCTGCAGTCGCAATTGTTGGGTCAGACTCCTGTTCTAATTTCCAGAGCCACACATTACCAGGGTCATTCGATTCAAGGTCACTTGGTTCGGCCCGAATACTTGTCCAAAAATTGAAAGTATTTCAGTAAAAATATAGAGTCAAAAAATAAATTTAAAAAAAGAGATTGTTAAGAAAATGGATTAGGTCTTGGGTAAAATTTTTTTTTTGTCCGGCCCAGGCCCAAATTTGTAATAAAAAATACTCTTGCTATTTTGCTACTGTTTATCAACTTTTTTATCACAGTTTTGCTATCATTCCGCTATTACGTTGTTACTATTTTACTGTTAATATTTGGATATTGTATAAGATTTGTTTTGTTGTTAATTTTGCTATTATTTTAGATATATTTGCTTATTAAGTTGCACATATTTAAATGTTATTTAAATATAAAGATTTTTTTTAAATTTATTGAGAAATATTTATTTTAATATTTTTAGTATAGTTGGTGTATCATATTTTTTATATAAAAAATAAAAATTTTAAAAAATTAATTCGGACGGACCGAATCGAGATAAGGTTTTAACATTTTTATCCAAGTCAAACTTTGACAAAAATTTAGACTCATTTTTCGGGCCGAACCAAACCCGAACCTAAAATTTTATTAGGACCTAACCCAACCAATGAAGAATTCTATTCGAAACTACATAACCAACTTTTTGTCTTACGCTACAATATCGCTACAGTATCTAATCTCACCATCACCGCTGTTTTTACACTAACCACAAGTTACAAGTAAACGCACCGCCCGTCCAAACTCACCCTAAGAAACATCATATTACATCTTCTAGTTATATGCCTTAAACATTGGATTTAAATATTTATACATAAGTCCTTTATATACATGGTATACAACTATAGAAAAATATATAAAAACCCAATCCGAAATATCCATAGTTAAGTAACTCCAAGCATTTCACTTAAGCGGGTTTCTTTACTATTTTCTGGACTAGAATACTATCCCTTTCATCTTGACTTCCGATTTTGACCTCCGTTTATACGAAAAGCAATATGCATTGCATGGGAAATGCACATGTGTCTTAACATGTCTATGCCACAATGTTATAATTTTCATGCCATTAAAACATATCAGATTTATTTAATTTCAACCTAACTCATATCAAATTTATTTAATTTCAACCTAACTCTTTTATTTGAAGTCATTCATAAATTTTTGAAACTAATAAGGGTAAAAAATAAAAAAAAAACCTTAATAACAACATTTAAAAAAATAAATTAAAATATTTTAAAATTTAAAAATTATTTAAAAAATTATAAAATTATAAACAAAAATTATAAAAAAATTTAAATTATAAAATTTTTATTAAAAAATAATAATGTTGACCTATTAAAATCTAATGATTATAGATTTTAAAAAAATTGACCCTTCTCTTTTATTGGACAAGAGTGATAATTTTAATTAAAATTTTATAATTTTTTACAAATATTTTTCATAATTTTTATGATTTTTTAAAATAACTTTAAATTTTAAAAGAGATTAATTGATTTTCTTTAAAAAAATTGTTATTAAAGCTTTTTTTGATGTTTTAGTTTTATTAGTTTCAAATTTTTCTGATTTATTTTCAATAAATAGGTAGATGCTAAATTGAATAAATATGTAAATGTTAAGAGCTAAATTTATTATAATGTAGAGACTTTTTTACTCGCCTATTTAACGTAATAAAGAGATTAATTTTTCTATTTTTTAGTGTAAAGTTTTCGAATTTACCTCTTGTCATAGGAATTGCTGTGTGTCTGATTCTGATATGTATCTATCAATAATGTAAGAATTATTCTAAAACACTATCTCTAAGGTTTCTCTCAACCACACACAAATTATCATTTCTGAAACAGCAGTTTCCAGTTTCATGGCTGTCTTCAAAAGCTGTTCGGTCTTTCTGTTAGTTCTTCTTACAGCCTTTGCACTTCAAATCATCTTCTTCTCACCAATATCACCAGACATACTTGAACTACCATTACCATCACCTTCAGTTTCAGTTCCTCCATCAAACAACCAGTTACAGGTAAAAAAATAATATATTCATTACATCATGAACCACACACCACCTCCTATGTTATTTTCAAGGTTTATTGTTTCATTTATATGTGTACATGCTTGAGTTTGGTTGTAGAAAGTGGTTAAACTTGGAGAAGGGTTGTTGGAAGGTCCGGAGGATGTAGCGGTGGATGAAGACGGCGCGTTGTATACGGCAACCCGTGACGGGTGGATCAGGAGATTGCATCGAAATGGTTCATGGGAGGATTGGAAGAAATTTGAAAGCAATACTTTGCTTGGAATCGCAACACCTAAACGAGGTGGTCTCATTGTTTGTGATGCCGACAAGGTAATTAAATTATTCCAGCTACCGTAATAAAAATACTCCATAAGCGGATATTTTACTGCATGAACTCTGTCATGTTTGATGTTTTTTTTCCTCAGGGTTTGCTTAAGGTTACAGATGATGGTGTAACAGTTCTTGCATCACATGTAGATGGTTCTGAAATCAGGTAAATGGTTCAAATCAGCATAATTTTAGACATAAATATTTAGAGGTAATTAATTAAATAAGTGAATTCTTTTTAAAAAATTGAGAAATTGATTAAAATTTAATTCTATTGGCATGAGCATTGTTATCAGTAGAGGAAGACGTGGATTTGAGTGCGCTGAAACGCATTATCTTCTTATTTATAGATTTGACAGGAGTTATGGATAGTACTAGATATTTTTTAAAAAAGAACGGATATGATTGAAACTTATAATGAGATTATTTAAAAAAAAAATCTAGAAACATGTGGTATATGCTGCTGGTTAATCTTTTAAGTAATCCTAATGTTGATTAATCTATTTTTTCCCCTTTTTATTTTATTTTATTGTTTTTAAACAAATTGTTCGACTAGTTCAATCACCGAGTCATACTGTACTACACTACCAATATTATCCCAACCTTGTAATAATCCAACAAAAATAAATAAATCTCAAACCCAAAGACTGTAACACCCCTTACCCGTGTTCGACGCCAGAACAGAGTATGAGGCATTACCGAAGAGTACGAAACATTTACTGATTATTTAAACCATTTATCGCTCAAATATTAAAATTTATTGTAAAAGTTTCCTTTATCGGACCTTAAGGTTCAAATCATGCATTGGGATTGGGTGGGGACTAAATCAAAATCGTATAAAATTTTTCGCAAAAATCCTTAAGTTTATCTCATTTACAAGGTTCCCACGCCCGTGTGGCTCACATGGCCGAGCCTCTAGGGCGTATAACTCTCGACTTGCATCCGTGGAGAAACTTGGGTCACACGGCCTTAGTACACGCTGTTGTGTTGCTTGGCCGTGTGGTAAAGTTAATTTTTCACAAATTATGCTATTTTTCAAGCCATATTTCTCACTCATTTGATCCTTATTCTTCACCACATTTAATACATATAAAAACTAATTTAAGATATTCAATGAGCCTTATACTTAATACGATTTGTTAGTCGCACACTTCATATAAATAACAAGAAACGTATATGGGCTCAATTCTCATTAAATTTCTCTTGTACTTGTACTTTTTCATCCTATGTATTCATATAGCTTATAACAATCGCACTCTCTTTTTTCATATACATTTTTATAACAATTTGTCTTGGTTTCAAACTACCTCATATTTGAGTTTTACTTATCAAATCATTTGAAACATCATCTTTATACATATAGTGCACTTGAGATGCAAAAATTCTATAATTATGAATGAACACATTTATCAAACACATTCCATGTTTTTATATATTATAGTCTCATATTTCCATGTATCATTTACCATCATTTCCTCGTATTTTTGACAAATACATGTAACAACTCATAATCATGCAATTCACTAACTCTTCCTGCCAATTACAATTTAAATTGGCAACTCACTTATTGAGCCCAATTTCAATGTTCTCTAAAGTCCATTAGGATGCATGTATCCATAAATAAATTCCATGTACAGATATCATCACCTCATATTTTCACATACATTTACCTTCCATATTATGAACTCAAATAACACACACAAGACATACCAATACATTCCAAGTACATTTTCATAATATTTCATTTCGAATTTAGATTATGTCATTGTAGAACTCTTCTCATTAACTCATTCGGAATACCATTTCATACAGATAATACACTCAAGGGTGTACAAATATATAATCACAAATGAACTCATTCATCAACCAAGTTCTATGTTCATGTATCATCAACTCATATTTCCTTATATCACATAATTCTATATAACACTTACCAACTTCGTCAAATTAGTGAACGTCTTACGAAATTGTTCTGCACCGGTATGCCTTGAATTTCACTGATAATCACTGATGCCATATCCCAGATATGGTCTTACACGGAAATCACTTGTCACTTGTAGCCGAAGCTACCACTATTCACTGATCAGGTAGCCGAGGCTACCATTTTTCACTGATCAGGTAGCCGAAACTACCACTTTTCACTAATCAGGTAGCTAGAGCTACCACTTTTCACTGATCAGGTAGCCGGAGCTACCACTTTTCACTTGATCAGGTAGCTGGAGCTACCACTTTTCACTGATCAGGTAGCGGGAGCTACCACTTTTCACTTGATCGGTGGCGAGCTACCACTTTTCACCGATCGGTAGCCAAACTACCACTTTTCATCGATCGTAGTTTGGAGCTACCACTTTTCACTGATCAGGTAGCCGAAACTACCACTTTTCACTGATCAGGTAGCTGGAGCTACCACTTTTCACTTTCACTTGTCTTTGATCAGATAAGTGTAGCCGAAGCTATCACTTATCACTTGTTGCCATGGTTCAACCATTGTATTTTCCGTCAATTCATGTTGTCATCGAATCGAAATGCTCAATTTGATCATCAATACATATGAAATAACACATAATGAAATTCATAAAATTAACAAATGATCACTAAAATTTAGCCATATAAACTCACAACTTCAATTTTTTGTATTATAACGATAATCATAATTTCATAATAAATATTCCAAATAAAACATTATATCAATTATAATTGAGCATGTAATCAATTTATACACAAGTCATTCATATATTATTTTCCCTCCTCCTCCTCTCCATCCACATCCTTAGTATAAACAACACACTTGTAAGTAACATTTTCTATAATTTTCACTATTTACTCATGTGAATATTCAAGCTGTCCATCCGTGTCATAGTCACTAAATTATTTTTATCTTGAGCTACAGAACTCCAAATTAAGATCCGTTAAATTTATTTGAAACAACTCACATATCTTCTTACCACAATTTTTCCAGAATTTTTGGTGTGGCCAATTAGTACAGCTTTATTCATCAAAGTCACCCACTTCTCATTGCATGCGCAGTTCGACCCTTCTTCACTAAAAATTAATTATCTCTTTATACAAGATTCAGATGATGTTCACGTTTATTTCTATTGAAAATAGACTCATTCAGGATTCTAAACATATAAATTATAACTCATAATTATTTTTGTAAAATTTTTAGTGAATTTTTAAAGTAAGAACAGGGGATCACGAAGTTATTCTAAACCAGTCTTGCAAAACTTTAAATATCTCAAAATGTAGACTTCCTTTGCTTTCTATGTTTCTTTTATATGAAAATAGACTCAACAAGCTTTAATTCCATATCTATCTCAACTTCTACTTCAATTTATAAAATTTTTGATGATTTTTCAAAATTAGACAACTGCTGCTGTCCAAAACTGCTTTAGTGTAACATGTTGATTTCTATTTTGTCCCTAATTCCACAATTCATACAATTCAGTCCTTCTTTGAATTAACCCCTCAATTGAGTTAATTTTCTCATTTAATACTTTTCTCTATCATTTTAAACTACTTCATAACCTTTGAAATCAGAATTTTAACACTAGGCCATAATTTCAACTATTTCACAATTAGGTCCTAAAACCCATTTTCATCAATTTCACTTGATAATATCATCATATAACAAAATTAAAGCTCCAAATCAATATTTATTCATCATATTCTTCCAGTAATAATCCACATCAACTTTAAAAATTAGCTATAGAATCAAAAACTAATGACATAGTAAGTTGGATCCAATTGTAAAAGTCCAAAAACATAAAAATTTCAAGGAGAAAGCAAGAATTAAACTTACATGAAGCTTGAGTATGAAAACCAGCTTGAAGCTCTCTCCCCTGGTTGTTTTTCAGCTGAAGAAAATGAAGAGAAATGAAGAGAAATCTAGATAATTCCACTTTAGTCCTAGCTTTATTAAGTAAAATTTGCAATATTCCAAATTTACCCTTATTTCTCCTTATTTTCTCTGGTTTCATGCCCTTGTTGTCCAGCCCAAATAGACCTTGGGTCTATTTGCCTTTAAACCCTCTTTCTTTTATCATTTAAACTATTTAATCATTTCTCATAACTTTGCATTTATTACAACTTAGTCCTTTTTGTTCAATTAACTATCGGAACTTTAAAATTTCTTGACGAAACTTTAATACTAACTTATTAACACTCCATAAATATTTATAAAACATTTATAGTTAGATTAAAAATCTCCGAGGTCTCGATACCTCGTTTTCGATTCTAATTATTTAATTAATTTTTTTTTCTAACTTCACATTTAACTTCTACTCACTAAATTAATAATATTTTTCTACTCACTTGTCGGATTTAGTGACCTCGAATCACTATTTTGACACCACTGAAAATTTAGGCTATTACAAAGACCTAAATTAAAATGATTTAAACTCGAAATTAATCCAAACTCGAAAATAACTCGTACCAAAATAGATCCAAATCTAAAGTAAACACACCAAAAATTATCCAAATTAAAATAACTTAGAATTTTTAAAATCCGAATTCGTCCATGGCAATTAACATATTGTAAAACAAATCAACCGTACCCAATCCTATTTTTAATCAACCATCTTCTTCTTTATGCTAAAAGACAATATTGGTAACTTCAATGTCAAAAGAGAACATGCATCCATCTATCATCATCATCACTACCTATATACTAATGTTGGTATGTTGTTAAAAAATATGATCAGGTTTGCAGATGATGCGATTGAAGCATCGGATGGAAGTATCTATTTTAGTGTAGCAAGCACTAAATATGGACTCCACGACTGGACTCTGGATCTTCTAGAGGCAAAACCTCATGGCCAGATTCTTAAATATGACCCATCAACTCAACACACCTCCATTTTATTAGATGGTTTGTACTTTGCTAATGGTGTTGCACTCTCCAAAGATGAAGATTTTCTTCTTATATGTGAAACGTTCAGGTAACCCATCAATATCTTCATCATTGCGAGTTCAGGTTTACTTTCAGATTATTCTGACATTCGTTTTCGATATATGTAAATTCCCGGTGAGGGTACAGATTCAGGTGCCTGAAATACTGGTTGAAAGGTGAGAGTAAAGGGAAGACGGAGGTTTTCGTGGAAAACCTCCCGGGTGGACCCGATAACATCAATCTAGCACCGGATGGTTCTTATTGGATCGCTTTACTCCAGGTACTCGAAAACTCTTTTCCTCTTTAAAGTTCGAATGATGAAACACCATTGATGAACTCATGATTTGGTGGTACAGACAGTTCCTCAAGGCATGGAGTTTGTGCATACCTCCAAGGCATTGAAACTGATCATATTGAATTTTCCGAAACTGGTAGAACTCGTCACAAGTGGGGTAAAGAGGAAGGCAACGGTGATCAATGTGGCAGCTAACGGCAACATAATCAAGAGGTTCGATGATCCCGATGGAACGGTTGTTTCATTTGTGACATCTGCTTTGGGGTTTGAAGATCATCTTTACTTGGGCAGTCTCAAGAATGACTTTGTAGCAAATTTTCCACTAAAATGAAATTCACAATGAGATAAATGTTCTTTCAAATTAACTAATCCTCAAATCCCAGAAATAACATGAATTTTAAAGTTTCAAGCAGTAATTCGAGACGACATAATTCGAAGCTACAAATCCCTTTTTCTATCCTCTCTCAAACATGATATGATAAACTAAAGCACATTTGTCGTTTTCGATTGATAACAGAAAGATTTTTGCAGCGGCGCTCGCTAGTCACGCTCGCTAATGGCTGTCAAATGTTCATCTATTTCCTCGGTTGACATCACACGGAAAACAGGATTATCAGCTTTCACCACTCCCACCTGCCAAAAACCAAAAGGTTTAAATTTAATCCATCCAAACCTTGAAATGGCAATATAAAGTCACTAACAACTAAAAGGAACAGCTGACTTGTTATACCTCTATCTCAGTAGCCTTGAAATCCTCCTGAAGAACAGATTGCAGAGCAGAAATGGCCGTCTACAGTATAGTACCAATAGCAAATGTTAGACAAATACGATCATTTTAGCGAATGGTACACGTGGTGTTGAACAAATTCCAGTACCATACATAATGAATACAAATAATATACCTGCACCGTTTCCTCGTAAGTAAAAGCTGGGTCATTCTTCATCTTCTTTTCCAAGAAATTAATTGCCTCTTGTTCTTTCGATCCAGCACTAGTTGCCTGCAGCATATTAGTCAAAATTCATTCCGGTAAAACCGACTGAAATTTAAGTTTAATTATTGTGATTTTCAATATCGTAAGTATGTTATAAAGTAAAAGGGGAAAAATCGTCGGCATTTATATTACAACAATCCAATATAAAAAGAACTTTTTTAAATGAAATGGAAAAGGAGAACTAGTAGAGAGAAACAGTAATGAATATCCAGCACCAGGTATATAGAACCAAAATCGAGAACCAAACTCAATGAGCAATAAAATTCATTGCAAACTACCTTGTGCCCGTAAAAGTGGCCCGCTGGATCACACTTGTAGAGTTGGGGTCCCTTCTCTTCATCAATACCCAAAACCATAGCAACTTCATATAAAAGGAAACAAAATATAAATTAAGGGAATGGCATAGGAAGTTATTTGGAACATACATTAGCATATATCTGCTTGCATGTGTTAACAACTCAAAATCGGGAAAAAAGTAAAAAACAAAAGTATAGTTGAAGGATGTTGAAGAAATCATAAATTTACCAACTCCAAGAGGTCTCATATAAGCATGTTGAGTATAAACCTGTGATTTGTCAGCAATCCTACACCAATAAAGAATGTTTTGCTAAATTAGTAGTATGATCATCAAAATGAACAGGAATCCTAAATATCAAAGGAAAACCAATAGGAATTTAAAATAATAGTAAAAATTTGGTTGGTTTGATGTATTATTCTTTTGAAGCAAGACTTCATCCATGAACCAGCAAATAAAGAACCTCCAATCTAAGTGTTAACAAGAGCAGTAAAGAATCAGGGTATGTAAAGTTTTTTCAATATCTAACATACAAAGGTGCATATATCCAACCAAATAGTCTCTTGAAGTCGCTAAATACTAGTTCAAACATTATATAGACAAGCTGTACAGATACAACAGCCGACAATCTGAAAGCAACTAAACATTATAAGAGACCATACCATTTAGACAACACATCAACAGGCATCTCATATCCATATCTGAAGCGAAACTCGGCCGCTTCATTCCTTGCTTGTTGTACCAAGGTCCTTGCATCAGCTGATGATTGAAAATGCCAATTATCACAAATGTGAAATCAGGTAAAATTATAATAACCCAGAATCCTTAATACCCCCAAAACCCTAATTCACTAATCAACAAAACAAGATCATCCCAATTCAAACAAATAATATTAAAAAAAAAGGAATAGTATTTAGCAATAATAAACCTGTCATGCCAGTAGCCAACAATCCAAGGAACTTGGTAATAGGGAAAAGATGAGTGACACTAGTCTGATCCAATAGCTTGTCCTGCGTAACATTTTTCAAAATTAAAAACCCAAATCGAAGAAAACCCTTAAAACCACTTAATCCCAAAATAAAGAAAAAAGGAAATATAAAAGTGGAATACGGACGGGAACTTTCTTCTGAGTAACAACGCAAACAGAGTCTTTGCCTCGAACACCAATCGACGTGATCCCAGCTGCTTTAACTGCCTTAAACGCATACTCTGCTCAATTTATACAAAAAATTCAAAGATTTGAAACAAATAATAATGAAGTGGTTGGAGAAAAGAAGTAGGGGTGGGAGAGTGAATAGATATGCATACCCACTTGGAAAAGACGACCTTCGGGAGAGAAGATTGTGATATGACGATCGTAGCCGCCTCCACTTCCTCGGCTCATTTTCTTTTTCTTTTATATTTTTGTGGAATTTTTTTGGGGGTGTTTTGAATGCAGAGATTTGATGTAGGAGACAAAGCTTTTTCTCCAAGAGATTTATGGACTCTTCGGAGTTAACTCGCGGAAGAAGAAAACTGGGTTACATCCCCAAATTGCCCTTCTTTCATCTATTTTTATTTTTGGCCTAATTTATTCCTTGTCCCTGTACTCTTTGCATTTTTAAAATCGAATCCTATTTTTAATTCCATGATTTTGTTTTTTGGTGAAAAAGAAACAAGTCAAATGTAAGAAATTAAACTAATCCCTTCAATGGAGAATCCTCAACCAACTGTAATCCTATTCTCTTTTCACGAATCATCTTGACGAGACCATCTGTGATCTTATTTTCTTCTCGAGGAATATGCTGTAGTCTCCAATGTTCTACAATTGCCAAGAGTTAATGGATTCTCCTAACCAAAGCAGAAATGGAACCCTCGAATGATACATCATGAATGGCATTAACAGCTTTAAGGCTGTCAGTTTGAATTAAAACCCTCTCAAAACCTCGATCCAGTATATCTTCCCAAATATTTGCTAAAACTAAGAATTCACCCTTCATTACAATCACACACTATCCCACCAGCTGCAAAAAATCCATCCTCAATCCTAACTGAACCGTCGTGTATTTAAGCGCACCTAATTACTTGACAAGAGTGAACTAGGGATAAGTCTTTGTGTCTTGAATGATAACAACTTGGATACAGAAGCATATTGTCTTATCCAACTATAAGACACCTTGACGAGTGCATGAGCATTCCAAGAGATGCCCTGAAAAGTGAAAAGATTATGTTTCTTCCAAATGTGCCAAGAAATAATCCCGAAAAAGTACGGCCAATCAACCCCACCCAAATGAAAAGTTTGCTAGCTGTCGTAGGTTTTGTGTCATCCACTCGTGATAATTGAATTCCAATTGGTAATATGATTGCTTTAAATTCACTATGTAACGAATTTAAGAGTTTGGATGCGTGGTGGAATGCGATGCGATATGTTAGTAAACACACCGCTCATCCAAACCCACAATAAATTTTTTTTGTTTGAGTACTAATAGGATTAAAAAATTACAATTGTTGAAATCAAATTCTAAATTAATGTTGATAAAATGTTGATTAATGATAGTAACTTGTGTGGATTCAAATTTATTGGCATCATGGGTTGAGTTCAATGGTTAATATTTGATGAAAATGATAATTATAATTACACCATCAATATACTGCATATTAACAGTAATTATTTTCAAGACACCCCTTTTATTTGCTGATAGTATTGTGCCAAGGCATTCACCACCTTGTAAAGTTAGAAATACAACAATACGGCATAAATGAACTAAACTGATTCCTAAGTCTTACAGTAACGGAAAATTTACAGACGGTTTCGGGGTCAAGTGGTACAAAACTTGATACCTAAGTAAGGTCTCGATATCGAGTCTCGTGAATGGTGAGACCTAGGAATCGTTTATGGTTAGAGATGCCGACTTCATGCGGTAGATTTGCCTGTTGCCTTCTCTATGAAATCCTTAATGTCAAATGCATCATCCTTCATGTCATTCTTTGTAATTACACCCTGCTTAAATTACAGTTAATCATTAGAATATAAATCACACATACCGATATCTGAAACTCTTCCGAGTTCGACTACCGTAGATATATTACCACATGCATGGTTGATGTTTATCTCTACAGACATAACGAAAGCGAGGAAGGGTGAGACCTTTTCTGTTATGATACCGGCTATTAGATTGGCAGGGGTGACATCGAAAGCCGGGTTCCAGACTGAGATCCCGGAAGCAGCCACTTGTTCTCCCAGTCCTCCCCGTGTGTGCAATAACTCCTTAGCTGATCTTTCCTCGATTACAATTTCTTGTCCGGAAGAAAGAGATAAATCTATGGAAGTAAGCGGTGCGGCAACGTAAAATGGAATATGATGATGCATTGCACATAAGGCAAGGCTATAGGTTCCAATCTTGTTAGCAGTATCACCTGCAATTCAATGGTAGGTATTGGTTATATGTAATATGGAATTCATGCGAAATGCATCATTAACAGCCATGGAATACCATTCGCTGTCACACGATCCGCTCCAACAACAACAGCATCAACACGACCTTCTTTCATTAAAGCAGCTGCAGCAGAATCTGCTATTAGAGTAGCAGGTATTTTTTCATGCACCAGCTCGAAAGCCGTGAGTCTGGATCCCTGCAGTCCGAATATACGAGAGAAAACAGAGATTTTGAATATGAGCTTGAAGTAAATGGACCAGAAAATATTATCAGGAAGCTTAATGGCCTATTCGGGTTCAAAAAAGGCATGAACCTGATCACAAATGCATACATCACCCTCGATAACAGTTCGATTTAATCCCCAATAAGACAGTTCGATAATGAATCACTTCTTTTAAAGAACGACAACTTCAACAAAAGGTTACCTGATTGAAGGGTCGTGTTTCGGTACAATATGCCCTTTCCAACACTCCTTGAGCATGAAGGGCGCGGATAACACCAAGGGCGGTACCATATCCAGCTGTGGCAAGACTGCAAGATAGAGAAAATCACTGTTAGAAAACCATCATATGGCAGTATAGTACCTGTATGAACTCTAATGGCTTCTTGCCAACATTATCAATCAGACTTTTGTATAAGGAACAGCAGGGAGAAGACTTAACAAACCTTCCGGTGTTGCAGTGTGTCAAAACCGAAAATCTCTTTGAATTATTCTGTTGGTGCTGGAGAAGACTTGCACCGTGAGACCCGATTGCTTTGTTAGTAGCAACATCATCATCAAGCATGATTTCAGCAGCTTCTATATAAGCCTATAAGGATCGGGAAAAAAATAATTATATAGCAAGAACAACAAGACATGCTCAAATATCCTGAAACAAATCCGATTTGATACAATTAATGGCAAATAGCTTGATCAATCAAAGCATGACCCTGAAAGTCACCTCGAAAACACTCTCAGGCACTGTAACAGTAGAAGTAGCTTTTGATATAATTTCTTTAAGCTTTATAGCAGCATCCGAAAGATTCACAGCCGTTGGTCGACTGAAAATAGACATAAAATTACAACAAGAAGCAAAAAACTTCAGTCTTGAAAAGACCCGACTTTTCATTTTCCTTTTAAGTATTCATACCCCAGGCATTTTCAAACATGAGTATGAGATATGATATTCCGATTACACTTCAAATATATAGAAAAACATTTGAAAATATGAACATATTATATCTGTTGAGGGGATGCCTGACTCCTTCAAGAGAAATCTTCAAATTTTATGTTCATCGGAAGCCGGTAGCCCCCTCAACGGGTCTGTATTATACAAGTGGTACCATACTTGCTCCTTAATGCTATATGAGGGGCAACGGTTCAAACCCCACCATGAGCGAACATGCTCACGTTCCCATGGTGGGTGATTGTGCACCCATACACGGCTCAATGCCTCGAAGTGCTTCCCTCTGCGAACTTTAAGACTCTTGATGGAAGCATGGCATGACCTGGGAACAACACCAATCCGTTGCGGAGTAGATCGGCTCCTGACAATCGATACTTGGAATACTTTTTCTGAAAGAGTCCGAACTCTCTCAACGATATCCAACACTAGTTCCCGAATCCAAGTATTTTGTATTGTTGCATAGAGGTTATTACTTAAAATCCAATCATGGCCAGAAACAATAAGGGTAATAAAATGGAGAAATATATAAGAACCTTGAGACAAGATATTCTAATTTCGATTCAAGAAAAGAAGCGGCATCCTTCGATCCGCCATTAAAGTCCTTTAAGTTGGCAACTTCAACCGCCAGTGAAAGGGCTGCAGCTATGGCAATAGCAGGAGCCCCTCGAACCACCATATCTCGGATTGCGTTCCTTAAAAACCCCATCAAAATAAAATAACTCAAATCGAGTTTGCTTAATTCAATACGATCCAAAAAACAAAATTCCAATTCAAAGGAATAACCACTGCATTACCATCCATCTGTTGAACCATGAATATCTAAGTACACCGTTTCCAATGGAAGTTTTCTCTGTTCAAGCTCAACAACCGATCACGGTTCAGTATTTAAAAAAAAAAAAAAGAAAAGGAAAACCCATACTAAAAAGGTCCTTCAAATATAAGGTATCTCAAAAATCTTCAGCTTTATAGGGAAAAAAAAGAATGAAAAACTAAACCTGGTCAAGCAACTGGAGGGAGCCACGTTTATAGCAGATAGCTTGGAGAGTGTTGTCAACCGCAAGTCCGTCGGCAATCAACTTAGAATCAAGCGCCATTGATTGGAATTTTCGAGATGATTTATTGATGAAATGAATGGAATGGGATCGCAGCCGCCTTTTGAGCTCTGTTTGTTACTGCTACAGTCCTTTTTTTTGTTGTTGATGGCTGCTGCTCCACGCGACTGATATAAATTGGTTTTTGGTCCCTTCATTGTACTATATTTGCCATTTTTACACCTATATTTTTTTATTTAAATTAAATTATCATGAAAAATATAAAACTAAAAAAATCCTTAATTTAATATAACTAAAACTCTAAAAAATTTAATAAAAGGAGAGTTTTGTAGATACAAAAATCTCAATTAATTATAATTAAAAATTTTATTTATTTATAAAAACATTATTTAATTAATGTTGTTACTGGGATTAAAACTCAGTTTCAACACTCCTATTATTAAATCCAAAATATTTCACTAATTATATAAATCTATTTAAAATAGTAAATAAATCAAAGTAATTATCTTTATATAAATTCAATTACTACCCTTATAAATACTTTATCTTACTCTACTGATTTTTCATTCAATATTTTATTTACTGCTTTTATTTTTTCTTTCATCCTATTTCATTCAAATGCGCTTAATGTTACTCATGATTCAAGATCCATCATAATTGATGGAAATCATAGAATTATCCTTTTGGGTTCGATTCATTATCCGAGAAGTATTGCTCAAGTAATAATTTACGTTTGGATTATTTGAGATATTTTTTTATAATTTGATTTTGAATGATTGATTAAGTAATTTTCTTTTAATTTATTAGATGTGGCCGGATCTTATAAGCCAAAGAAGGTGGATTGGATGCGGTTGAAACATATGTGTTTTGGAATGTACATGAACTAGCTCGTCGTCAGTATGATTTTAGTGGAAATCTTAACCTTATTCGATTTCTTAAAACGATTCAAGACCAAGGTTTATATGCAATTATTTAAATTGGACCTTATACCTGTGCGGAGTGGAATTATGGGTAAATTAAGCTATTTTCAAAATTTAACTAATTATGTTATTTAATAAATTATCTAATTAGAATACTAATAGTTTTATTTTTATTTTTTATTAGAGGCTTCCCTGTATGGTTGTATAACATGCCTGGAGTTTCTCTCTGTACCAAAAACGATGTCTTTATGGTAATTCTTTTAGTAACTTTTTTTAAAAAATAAAAATTCTATTCTATTTTTGTTTATTTTCATTTACAAATAATGTGTTTAATTTTTCTTATTTTTAGAATGAAATGAAAAACTTTACAACATTGATAGTTGATATGCTGAAAAAAAAAATATTTGCATCCCAAGGAGGAAATATCTTTCTACCTTAGGTATATATGATAAACTTTTATGTTTTATTATTTTCATTTTTATTATATATTTAAATAATATCAAAATAAAATGTATATATATAGGTTGAGAATGAATATGGAAATGTTATGGAACCATATGGAGATGAGGGGAAATCATATATTAATTGGTGTGCTCAAATGACCAATTCTCTTGATATTGGTATCCCATGGATGAGTCAACAAGCTGCTCCACCAAAGTGTAGCACCCCTTAACCCTTATTCGTTACCGGAACAAGGTTACAGAACATTACCGGGCTTTTCAGATCATAAACGAACATTACATAATCATTTAGCATACACATCACAATTTAATTATATTGTCCCTCATTTGAGCCATCGAGGCTCAAAATACGTGTTAGAAACAAATCGGGTACTTCGAAATTTATTTTTATCTCGAAATTTCAAAAATTTTCCTAGGTGTAGGGGACACATGCCCGTGTGGCCAAAGGATACACCCGTGTGGCCATTAGACATGCTCGTGCCTTAGGCCGTGTCCGACCCCGTGTAACTCTCTGACTTAGGTCACACGGCCAGCTATACACCCGTGTGCTAGGCTGTGTGGTCAATTTATTTTTCAAAAATTTGATGCAAGTTTCACACGGCGCCCAAGGCACATGCCTGTGTGCTAGGCCGTGTGTCTCACACGGCTGAGACACACGCTCGTGTGAAAATACCTGAGCATTTTGTTTTGAAGATTTTAAGTTGCAGGGGACATACGGCCAAATCACACGCCCATGTGTTAGTCGTGTGGACTTAAAATGAACCTTAAACATCAAGTTTACCCTTCTTTGCAACCTTAAACATCAGGCAACTCAAAAACCAATCATTCAATCACTATAAAACACGATCAAATACCTTAAAAACATATCAAAACAATCATCCTACTAACCTAACCAATGTACCCTCATATGTACTTCACATATATTATCAAAACAATCCATTAAAACACCATTCAAGCTAATTCTAAATTCATACCAATTTCAATTCAAATTAACCTATATTAAGATCATTTAAACACTAACATAAGCATACCATATTATAGCCTCAAATAACACACATATTCATGTATATGAGTAACCAATATCATTTTATAACATCATTTACATTCACTTCCCAAAATGACAAGCATAAGACATTCTAAGTACATGCTGACACAAAAAGAAACATACTTCACCACATTTTGAGTTCAGGATCGTTGATGGATGCTGAAGCGACAATCTGACTTTACCTAACCTGCGCACAGAAAACAATCCGTATGCTGAGTATAAACTCAGCGGTATTTCTATAATCCTAATATTTAAAGGTAAAATAATATATCATACAATAACTATAGTCATATAATTTAAACAATTCATAGATAAGGTATTTATAACTCATTCAATTCTTATCATTTGCTATCGCAGATAGCTTTTCACAATATGAACACAAATTATTCGAACAACAATATTGTTCAATCATATTCAATTCATAAATACACAATTCATGTATCTCTTACCATATTTCAACTCACTATTTAATATCAATCATAACATTGCTTTATTCAGTTACCCCTATTAACATGACTTGGACTTGGACGGATACACGGTTCCAACCAAAACACACTAGTTTGGCACCCAGTGTCTCATCGGATAATTCGAAGTAGTAAGTTTACACCCAGTGTCTCATCGGCTTAACCGAAGTAAAATGGTACCCAGTACCTCATCGAATTTATCCGAAGTAATAATTTGACACCCAGTGTCTCATCGAATCGAAGTCGAAGTAATCCTTGAACTCTTCCAATCCTATGGCATGTCATCTATATCCGGCTCAGCCCGATACAGTTAATAAGGTTCCGATTCACATTTCAATACAATCAATATTCAATATAAATTTTACCATATAATTACATATGCACATAATTTCAATTGTATTCAACATTAAAATGTCAAATACTCACCTGACTCACTTACCATAAAATTTAAATCAAAATACAATAAATAATAATTATCAGATTCGGATTATAGAAATACAAACTAGAATTTCCGAGCTACTCCTCGTCGACTTTATCTTTTCCTTTCTAAGCCGAGATTTCTAGCACAACGTTAGCTACATAATTGAAACAATTGGAATTCATCAATACAATACAATTTCCCATTGAATATTTAAATTTTTATTCAACTTTTGCCTAAATTTCAATTTAGTCCCTAAACGGAGACTAAGTTTATTTCTTAAAAACTAATTTCATATTTTCATTCAATTTCCAGTTTAGACTAAATTCAACTCTCTAATTTCACTTAAATCCATAAATTTTGAAATTTTCTCAATTTAGTCCCTATTACTCAAAACTTATAATTTATTTTACAATTCAATCCCTTTTCATTTCTAACTTAAAATTCTATCAATTTAATCCCAATACTTAAATTATTCAACATGAACATCTAAAAATTTAATATTTTTTAAAATTTCAACATCGGTTAAGTAATATTTAATACTAGGATTCTAAAAATATAAAAATTACAAGAAAATGAACTAAATTGACTAACCAATTTGAACTTAAACCCTTGAAATCCATAATTGTCTCCTTCTTCTTTCTCTTTTTCCTTCTTTCTTTTTCCTCTGTTTCGTTTCAATTGCTTTGTTTTTATTTCTCTTTTTCTATTTCATTTCTTTTATTTATTTGTATTATGTTTTATTATAATAATATAATATAATAATATAATAATATTTACTTAAATAATAAGTAAATATATAATATAATTTAATATATATGTATTTTATTTTGACACATTTCATCACTAACACCACCCACTTGTCTATTTAAGGTTTAATTGCTTATTTAGTCCTTTCACTTTACTCTATAGTTCAACTTTCTCCCTATATTCAATTTAATCCTTACACCTAATTGTCCTTAATTCAAACTAATTCACTTAGCCAAAACCTAATTAATCACACAACTAACTTCGTAAATATTTTTAATAAATATTTACGAATTTATTTTACGAAAACAAAGACCTGAAAGTACACTTTCTGGAACCTGTGACTATCGGGTCGATACACAAAACCTATGATATTGTATTTAATTTATTTTTTACTATATTATTTTATTCAGAAATACATATTTTTTTGTAATTTTGTTTTGTTTAATTATAATTGTAGCCGGAGACGTGCAATGGTTGGTACTTTGATGAATACAAACCAAAAGACCCATGTGGACTGAAAATTGGACTGGATGGTGAGTTTTTCTTTTTCTTCTTAAAGTTGTTCTTAATTTAATTTAAATTATAAATTTTATTTTAATTAACTTTAGGTTTAAGAGTTGGGTGGTGCAGCCATCTTGCTTACTCTGTTGCTTGATTTTCCCAAAAGGGTGGTACACTACAAAATTATTACATGGCAAGTGATTTTTTTGAAATTAAATTAATTTTATTAATTAACCCCTTTGTTTTTCCAATTTTTTTAGTATCATGGTGGTACCAATTTTGGTAGAACTTCTGGTGGCCCATATATTACCACTACATATGATTATAATTTCATGCCTTTGAATGTATATATATATATCTATAAATTATAATTATTGTAATTAATTATTAATTTTTATTAGGAAGCATTTGAAGCAACTTCATGATGTTCTACATTCCATTGAGTATATTCTTACAAATGGAGACGTTAAAAATGAAAAACTCAGCAAATTAGTCATGGTAATAAAATGAATTTTATTCTAATTATTATTCTTAATTATATATATGATTTAGGCTACTATTTATCAAACAAAGGAGAAATCAAGTTGCTTTTTGAGCAATAGAAATACCAAAATAGATGCAAATGTCAACTTCGGAGGCATTAATTATTTTGTTCCAGCATAGTCTATTAGTATCCTTCCAGATTGTAGGGAGGAAGCATATAATACCGCTAAGGTAAACCCTATTTTCGTGTTTCGGGTTATTATCTTTATGATTAATATGTTATGATTATAAATGGGTTTATATTTTTAAAAAAACTAGGTTTTTGCTCAAACTTCATTGAAGGTTAAGAAATTAAATAAAGTTGAAGATGAATTGAGTTCTTTGAAATGGACGTGGCGACCCGAGTTGATCGAATTGACTTCTGATCAAGGAAGGGGAGATTGTTGATCAAAAGGATATGGCAAATGATGCTAGTGATTATTAGTGGTATATGACAAGGTAAATTATTTAGCACAATTATATTCAATTCATTTAATACAAATTATATATATTTTGATTAATTAATTTATTTATTTTTTGGACAACAATATTGATGCTGCAAAAGATGATCCCATGTTGAATGGAACAGTAACACTTCGTGTCAATGATACTGGTCATGTTCTTCATGCTTTTTTCAATGGAGAATATATCGGTAATTATGAACTATATTTTATATTGAATTCAAAATATATTTATTTGAATATATATGTATTTGTTTTCGTAGGTTCTCAATGGTCAAAATATGGTAACAACAATGTGGCATATGTTTTCGAGAGGAACATCAAGCTATCCCCCGCGAAAAACTTGATATCATTACTTAGTGTCACTGTTGGATTAAAGGTATATATATCAACAAATAAGAAAAAACCTAGAATTTTAATATCTAATTTGAATCAAAATAATGCAGAACTATGGTCTAATGTTTGATAAGGTTGGAGCTAGAATTACATCACCAATTGAGCTGGTTTTGAACAAAAAAGTCGTCAAGGATTTGTCTTCAAATATATGGACATATAAAGTTGGTTTGAATGGAATTTCTAACAAGTTTTTTGACACAGATTGTGCTTCAAAATCATCATCCAAATGGGTTTCCGACCCTATTCCCGTTTATAGGAACTTCACTTGTTACAAGGTAATTAAAATCAATACATTTACTTACATATAAATGTTACATATAATGTTTGATTTTATTAATATTTATGTTTTTTTTTTTTTAAATTGCAGATGGCATTCAAAGCTCCGTTGGGGAATAAACTAGTTGTTAGCATGGCTTCGGTGAATAGTCATGTAACACCCCTTACCCGTATTCAACACCGGAACAAGGTACGAGGCATTACCGGACTTACAACACAAGCAATCACACAATTACGAGTCATAAATTTACGTCCAAATTAAAACCATATGTATTCCATCATAAAATCCCTAATACAAGCCTACGATGCCCAAAACATGCTTTAGAAGTGGTTCGGGATTAAACCGAGAACTTAAGGAATTTTAATAAAACTTAGAATTTTTTTTTACTAAAAACAGGTCTCACACGCCCGTGTGGTCCAAGGGACACGGCCGTGTGACCCTGGGACACACCCGTGCTACAGGCCGTGTTCGATTTAGGGTGCTCTCTGACTAGTCATAACCTCGGCAGATATTGGCTATCTTATACAGCTGATAAGCAGCTTTGTAAGACAGAGACTTGTGATCATCGTGGTAGATATAGTGATAGTAAATGTATCTCTAAGTGCGGTGAGCCTCCCCAAAGATGATAACTCTAAGTTTTTTTTACATATGTTAATATACATTTTTATATTATTAGTATTTTTTTTTCATTATTCTAATTTTATTGTTTTATAGGTACCATGTTCCTTGATCATTTCTTAAAGACAGTGAGAACACTTTGGTATTGTTTGAGGAATTTGGTGGTAATCCTTCCGGTGTACAATTCCAAACCATTGAAATTGCACTACAACAAAAAGGTCCTATAGCGACAGTTTTTTTGACATAAGACGACGCAAAAAAGGTTGCCATAGGTTTTGCGACGCTTCGTCCGACGCTTCGAAAATGGTTGTATATAGTGGGGTTGGTATAGGCATTGCGACGCTTTTGAAAAAGCGTCGCAATAAGTCAACATAAGCCGACCTTTATTGAAGGGTTGTGAAAAGTTTGGTCAATGGCGACCTTTAAAAAAGGTTGGGAAACACCTAGTCAAGTCCAACCTTTGGAAAATGTTGTTATAGACATGTTTAAGGCAACCTTAAAAAGGTTGGAATAGTTCTTGTCTAACACAACTTTTAAAAATGGTTGGGATAGAGCCGTCTAAAACAACCTTAAAAAGTTGGGATAGACATTGTCTAAGGCAACTTTTAAAAGCAGATTAGGATAAAATGTCTCAAGACAACCTTAAAAGGTTGGGATAGACCTTGTCTAAGACAACCTATAAAAAAGGTTGGGATAGACTTATCTAAGGTAACCTTAAACAAGTTGAGATAGATCATGTCTAAGGTAACCTTTAAAAAGGATTGGGATAGACTCATCTAAAGCAACTTTAAAAAAGTTAAGATAAACCTTATCTAAAACAACTTTTAAAAAAAAGTTAGGATAGACCCGTTTAAAGCAACCTTAAAAAGGTTGGGATAAATCTTGCCTAAGACAACCTTTAAAAAGGTTAGAATAAACCCGTCTAAAGTAACCTTAAAAGATTGGAATAGACACGTATGATGTAATCTTTTTTATTTTAATATTAATATATTGAAATAAATATTTATAGTGAATAATGATAAGAATTGTGCTTTAAATACAATTAAAAAATATAAAATAAAGATTAAATATTCACTACAAAAATCGATCCAAAAATCAAAATACACTAACATTTAGCTAAAATGTATACAACTAACATTCAACTCAATGTACAAAAGTAAACAAATAACAAAGTACGTAAGTCGATGGACATTGATATTGATAGAACCAAATATAATTATAGACCAACTGCATGACAATACAAAAAACTCAGCTGACCTGCATAAAATTAGAAATATAAAACAGACTCAATGATAGACAGGCAGTTACGGTTGCTTTAATATCTTTGGATGACAAAATCTTGGTGAGGCTTCTCTTCGCAATTATAAGTTCGGCTTGCATTTTATCATATGCTTCTGCAATCAGAGGGCCAAGGATCACTAGTAAAAACAAAAAAGGCATTAACTCTTTAAGAGTTTAACTGTAGTTTATACAGTTGGAAAACTTACCGGTGCCTTCTTGTAAGGCCTTTTGTATTGCCTCCAGCTCAGTCAATCTGTCCTCCATATCCTGCAAAATTTACCAGCTTTTAAATTCCCAGTTGTCTGACATTAGTTAAACCGAGGGATTAGCACAAACATAAGGTTGTTTTAAGACAAACCTCTTTCTTGAAACTTGACAAATCGAATCGCCCCGACCTCAAATTTCAGGTGGGAGAAAAAGTCCTCATCTAATCTACAAAGGTTGCAAATAAAGATGGTGTATTGAACTGAGAATTTAAAGTGTATTTTACCAATTACGTAAAGTTAATGGCAACGAAACGAAGAAAACACTCAAACAAAACATTTCAACTATACAAAAGGTGAAAGTACCAGTGAAGTCCCTCTATTATATAGACTACATCAAATTAGTCCCTCTACTAAATTGATTGATTTAGTAACTTACTAGTAAAAGTAAATGAATAAAGCTAAATTGTAATAGAGTTAACATTTACTATTTAAAAAATGACTTAAATTTTTCTTTCATTTTGCAGAGAATTTCTAGCAAAATATTTCATTTGTAAAACCATAAAAGCTTTCAAAAATAAAAATATAACTCTGTTAAACAATAAATAAATGTTTTTAAACAGTACAAGTTAACTCCGATGTAATTTCACCTTCTATGATTTGGTTTAACAGTATAGGATCTAAATTGATCCATAAGGACTAATTTTACCCAATCTCTATAATAGAGTGACCCTATAGAAAAAAACATTGAACTTCTCAATAAAACTCAAGTGTTCTAATAAATTTCAATACCCAAAGAAGCAAAACAACAAACAATTAACATGCAACATTCAACATTCAACATTCAACAAACAAGGATTTCACAACTTCTTCGCAGCAAGATTAAAGTACTAACCTATGCCTCAATCTTTCAATCTCAAACTCTATCTCTTGAGCCTCGGTGTCAAGAAAATACTCGATCGTCTCCTCAGCAGTATCGGGTAATTCCCTGGACTAATAATGAAACCACCAGAAGAAGAAAACAAAATTTAAAACATCCAAAATAAAACCAACTGAATTCCAACTCTCAGCGTGATAAAAACAAGGTTGTCTCACCCAATTCATTTATTTCATTCACCACACTTGCTTCAATGATTTGGATTCCAACTTGGTGTGGAGTACCTAGTCCTTCCTCTAGATCTATTTCTCCACCTAAACAATCAAGCATCAATCCCAATAATTCTTAAACAAACCACAATGTTTTCATAATCCTTCATAGAAATGATATAATTAACCCCATCAACCAAAAACGCAACAAATATTAACTTCTTCTTGATTCTACCAAAGAAGCAATCATAAAAATTAAGTCAACTTCCACTACTTATCTTAATACATAATTTCAAAATAAAACTAGGAAAAATTTTCAAAAAAGAAACCTAATTCCCATCAAAGTCTCATCTCTGTTATCTAATTAAGCTCCAACGGATGAAAATATGAACTGTATTTTTGGATCAAACAAGATCTGAACTTGATAGCTAAAACTATATTGTCTATGTTCAATAGTACTCAAATATTCTTTCAGTGAGTAAATTTAAGCTAAAATTCAATTAAAAAAAGATTAAAAGGAACATCTTTTTTTCACCTGAATTAAGCGCATTTGCTATTTTAAAAAATAAATTTAAGCATTTTGAAGAAAGAATCAATTACCCAGAATCAAAAAGTTAACTTTTAAGCTAAAAAAAGAAACTTTATAACAAAAAAAAGTATGAAAAAAGAATAGAGAGAAATAATGATGTAAAATTAAAGATGGATGAAAGGAGAGTCAACTGGATTACCTTGTTGGATTGAAGAAGAGGCCATGGGTGTAACAGAGATGAAGCAAAGCTGAGAATAACAAATAAAAGCAGGAATCGGCCGCCCTTATTTATGTAGCCTCTGGTTGTTTAATAAGCAAAGATCATTTTTTGGGGGGGTTTTCCTTTTCACACCAAATTTAACTCGTTTTCTTGGGCTCAATCAATTGAACAATGCTGTCATTGTCCCTTTAAGCTTCCAATTTTCCCACCATTTTCTCAGAAACCAAACAGGAAAAACAAAAGGAAAAGAAAAAAAAAAGAGCAAGTAAAATGAAAAACCATCACCGTCTCCTTTGGCCGGAGTCGATCCAACACACCCCATTCTGCTATTCTTCTAAAGCACAAAAGCTCACCAATCTTCAAAGCCCGAAAAATGAAATTCAGAGCAAATTCTTGTTCATTGCAATTTTAGTCAAACTATGCCTGAAGTAGAAAAGATGGATAAGGAGATGAAATTTTCCCGGTGAAAAAGGCGACGACTTTTCCGGCGAAATTAAAATTTAAAAGGAAAACCAAAGTGATGATTGTGTAAATAATGTGATAATTAAAAGAAAAAAGAAAAAGAAAATCGTGAATCGATTTAGGAATTGGGGGGAAATTTTAGAAATTGAGGAAAAATTTTAGGAATTGGGGGAAATAATGTGATAATGTTCCTCTTTCCTTTCGTGTTTGGGGAAAAATCTAGGAATTGGGGGGAAAAATTTAGCGGGGAAAAATTTAAGGATTTTGGGGTATACAGGAGGGAAAAAGTTTGAGGAGAGCACGCCACTAAAAAAACTAATAATACGGTACCGTTTTAATTAAAATAAAATAATTTTTTATATAAAAATGTCACTATTACTTATCTTTTTGTCCGCTATTATTTACTTTTTGCGGCGTTTGAAAAAAAATACCACTAATGTTTTTGATATTAATATATATTTAAAGATTTAATTTAATGAACCCCATGTGTTGCCTCAATGGTTAAAGGTGTTCATCGCCTCAGGTTTAGCCTGGGTTCGAGTTGAGTTTGTTGTTGGGACTTTGCCATGTTATTGTAATTCACAAAAAAAAAAAGATTCAATCTAATTTTCTTCCTTATTGTTAAGTTTAAGTAATATTTAAAAGAATTAGATAAAATTTGAAATCTTTAAAATTTAAAATTATTTTATATATAAATTAAAAAACAATAACTCATATACCCAAAAAATTTTTAAATTATTTTAAATAATAGTATTTTAATTTTTCATTCAAATAAATAATTTTTTAAAATTTAAGTAATATTTAAAATAATTAGATAAATTTTGAAATCTTTAAAATTATTTAAAATTTGAAATCTTTAAAATTTAAAATTATTTAATATATAAATTAAAAAAATCAGTCATATACCTAAAATTTTAGAATTATTTTAAATAATAGTATTTTAAATTTAAAAAAAAATTAATATTATTAATTCTAAATTTTTTTGTACATATCATTAATTTTTTTGAATATTTTAAAAATTAAATTAAAAATAAATTTTATTTTAATTAATTAATATAAAAAATTAGTTAAATAATAATAGATCAAAGAGGATGAAAGAGTACTGCGTGAGTTTTCGAAAATAATACATGATGGCCACTTGGATAATGGATCAGATTGTAAGGAGCAATACAACACCGGATTGTTTAAATCTAGACCCTAAGCCGGCCCCTAAACCCCTAAAACCTATAAAACCCTAGACACATAATTCTAAACTCTAAACCCTAAAATATTATAAACCTCGAAACCGTAAACCTAAACCTTTATAAACTTGTATATATAAAAAAAATCACTCATATACATAAAAAAAACTTTAAAATTATTCTAAATAATAGTATTACAAATTTTTAACATATATTTTTCACACTAATTAATTTAAACCCTAAACTCCTATCCCCTATCCCTTAAACCATAAAATATAACCCTTAACACTTAAGCCCCTAAAACCAAGTACTTTCAAAATAAATATTAATAAGAAAACAGATGACTAAATGGCTATAATTAATTATTAAGTTAGAATTATCCAATATAAGCAATCAATCTCTCACATATCAAATTTCTATTAAAGATTGAGAATAAACAGCTTAAACATATCAATCTCTCATAATTAAATTTCACTCTTTTTTAAAATATTAAGAATTAGATTTAATTAAAATGAACAAATAAAAGCAAAAATGATAAAACATTAAACATTAAGAATTAAAATTTTCATTATGACTTTAATATTTAACTCTTAATCTTCAAGTACATACAAAGAAAATGATAAAAAAAAAATAAACATTAAGAACTAAAATTAAATCTGTTTTTCAGTGTCAATATATCATTTATGAATATATTTGTTACATAAATTAATTTGTCAATTTAAGTGATGCCTTAGACATACTATTGGACAAAGCCAACTCGTAAACCCTAAACATGAACACTAAACCCTAAATACTAACCCTAAACCCTAGACCCCTTAGACATGTATATACTAACCCTTATACAAAGAGTTGGCCAAAGTGTATGTTAGCAATTCTATCCCAACACTTAGGAAAGTGTCGGCCCAAAAGTGTAGGCATAGTGTTGGACAGAGCTGACTCTTATTTAAGCGTTACCTTAAGCATGCATATCCCGACCCTTATACAAAAAGTTTACCAAAGCGTATATCGGCAAGTATATCCCAACATTTAGGAAAATATCGTCTTAAGATGGACAAATCCAACTTTTATTTAAGCGTTACATTAGGCATGCATATCTCAACATTTATACACAAAGTTTGCGGAGCGTATGTTGACAAGTCTATCCCAACACTTAGGAAAGTGTCGCCCCAAAAGCGCTGTCTTAGAACTAGACAAAAGCTAACTCTTTTTCAAGTGTTGCCTTAAGCATACATATCCCAACCCTTATACAAAGAGTTGGCCAAAGCATAGTCTATCCCAACACTTAGGAAAGTGTCGCCACAAAAGTGTCATCTTGGGACTACACAAAAGCCAACTTTTTATTCAAGTGTTGCCTTAGGCATACATATCCCAACCCTTATACAAAGAGTTGGCCAAAGCATAGTCTATCCCAACACTTAGTAAAGTGTCGCCACAAAAGTGTCATCTTAGAACTACACAAAAGCCAACTTTTATTCAAGTGTTGCCTTAGGCATACATATCCCAACTCTTATACAAAGAGTTGGCAAAAGTATAGTCTATCCCAACACTTAGGAAAGTGTCGCCCCAAAACTGTCATCTTAGGACTATACGAAAGCCAACTCTTACTCAAGCGTTGCCTTAGGCATACATATCACAACCCTTGTACAAAGAGTTGGCTAAAGCATATGTTGGCAAGTCTATCCCAACACTTAGGAAAGTGTCGCCCCAAAACTGTCGTCTTAGGACTAGACAAAGCCAACTCTTATTTAAGCGTTGCCTTAGGCATGCATATCCCAACCCTTATAAAAGAGTTGGCTAAAGCGTATGTTGGCCAGTCTATCCCAACACTTACGAAAGTGTCGCCCCATAAGTGTCGCTATAGGCCTTTTTTGTTGTAGTGTTGGATCGGTTTGCATAAATACTCATGAAGGAAAAAAAGTGGAATTATCATGCCAAGATAGACCAATTTCAAAGATTAAGTTTGCTAGTTTTGGTAGTCCATAAGGTGTATGCGGATCATTTGACAAAAGTGAATTTGACTCGGAAGTGGATGTTTTATCAGTTCTTGAAAAGGTAAGTTATTTTCATTTCATTTTTTTAATATCTTAAAATATATTTTGAAGAATTTAACAGGAATGTGTGGGTAAAGAATCGTGCTTCTTCAAAATTATCGAAGATAAATTCGTGAGACCTTCTTATGAAGTCAAAAAATTAGCCATGGAAGCCGTTTGTGAAGATTTTACTCTTTAAATTCTTTTTTATTATATATTTTTCAATAATTTTAGGTATTTTTAGTTTTATTTTTTAATTATTTAGTTAAGTTTTTCTTTTTGATTATTTTAGGAAATCTTCTTAGGTTTTGTAATTATATTAATATAATAAAAGCATGCATATTTTTTTATTTATTCTTTGCTTTCATGATAAATATTCTCTTACAGATATAATATACAAACTAAATCTAGAAACTCCAGAAAAGCCAAATGAAAAACCCCACAATTGCCTAAATTATAAGCCAAACTTCTGGTCATTATAGATTACAAAACATGACAAAAAAACCTTAAGTGGAAGTATTGGAACAGCTTTAGAAACAGTAATGAAAAAGACATTAATTTGCTTTTAGGTTACAAAAGTTGTAACTTGCGACTGACATGTTATCAAACACTCGAGGTGATGTGTATGTGGAAGACGAGAGAAACATTTCATTGCATGCAAAAGCGTTTGACAAATCAAGGAGTGTTATGTCCATCCATATATACTTTCGGCATAGGCAATTTTCACGTGGTAGGGTTTGACATCATCATTGCTCATTGCAATACTAACTGCCGCTTTTCATCGATGGTGAATATATGTTTTACCTGTGTACGGGAGGTACCAAGGCAGTTTTCCCGACAGTTTTCATCGGCATATGCTTTTCACCGCTTTTCATCGAAAGTCCATTGACAATATACGGGACGTACCAAGGCAGTTTTCCCGACAAAGTTAACGGTATACGTGAATGATTTGCCCATGGAAATTCTTCATAATTTCCTGTTTTGTCTAACTGGTGTTCGCAAGACGACGTACAGATTGCTCAGACTTGGTTTTCAGAACATAAACGACTGGAGGAGAAGGCTCGTTTCTAAATATTCTAGCATTTTTTTTTTCCATCCAAAATAGGTGGGACAATGCTTTTGGATCGCAACTACTACTTTGATTCGAGTACTAGCAACGTGAATAGTTATTACGGATAATAATATAGCTGCTGCGCAGCGATTACTCTTTACTAATTGCTCAGTGGCCAGACTGAGTCATTGGCGTTTTGATCTCTGCATTTCTTAGTAGTAAACAACTGATGCAAATGCTATTGATTTTGTTGTTGGCAGGTTGCAAAGTTGAGCATACTAACTTGCAACATCTCCCGAAATAAAATGCTCTTCTGGAGCTTGGAAGGTATGCGTTTGCCTCGTATATATCACTATATTTTCTAAACAGAGTATGCCAGGATTTCTTCCTTTATTTCCATATTTTCGCTACAAACATTGCTAAGGCCGCCTTCTCTTTCCCTGTTAATGTTCTGGCATAGCAGAAGAAGGGCGATCCACACAAAATCCTGGATTCTGAATCGCCCGAAATGATACTGCTTCAAAGACTTTCAGTTGGCTTCGTCGACGTGATTGCAACTGCCGACAATCCCTCCTGGATCTCAAGAACCAGAATTTCCCCAAGTTGAGGAGTACACTTGGAATACTTTTTCTAAAAGAGACTGAACTCGCCTCAACAATATCTAACACTAGTACCCGAATCCAAGTATTTTGCATTTTTGCATAGAGGTTATTACTTATAATCCAACCATGGCCAGAAATAATAAGGGTAATAAAATGGAGAACCTTGAGACAAGATATTCTAATTTCGGATATAAATAATTTCCCCCAAAATTTTATAAGCTCTAAAATTAGAACCAAAATAATAAAAAAAATTAAATTTACCATAAAAAAATAAAAATATTAAACAGAATCAAGGCAGTGAAATCTGCCGACTTTATCTTATATATATATATATAAAAGAATCTGCCGACTTTTTTATTTATTATATACTTCATATACAGTCCAAAATGCCACGTGGAATGAGTCAGCAGATTTTCACTGGCTCACCTGTCTCTCAGTGTTGGGGAGGTTTAATATCCATTGCTTCGCGGAACCATCGTAAATCCTTCGCTTAGCCAAATGAATGCCGCCACGTTTTGATCGGAAAGTTAATCTTCCTCACCATCTTCATATTCCTACGCAACCTAAACATTTTATCCAATTGCAGTCGCAGTTGCAATATATATAAAAAGGGTCTCTTTCTCAAAAAAAAAAAAAAAAAAACTAATTAATTAACTAACTATAAAAATGAACTCGAAAATAGTAAACCGAATAAAGAAAAAAAAATTTGGTGCTGCTCACGCCACTGCAAGAGTCCATTTATCGAAGTAATCCCAGCTTTTGCATAAAGAAGAGAAATAAAAAAAAGAAAGAAAGAAAGAAAGGGTTTTTCGTTTTCGTTGTGTTTTCTTTAATGGCGGAGGATTTTGCAAAGGCGGTGGAGGACGGTCTGAAGTTAGCAAAACGGGTATACTTAGGAAAAGACAGTAGAACGGTAGCGCGTCGTATGGCACCACCATTAATGGAGAGGTCAACGAATTGGTACTTACCTTCAGCTCCGATGGTTTACGCTGTTATATCCGACCCGAGAATGGTTGACAACCCGGATATGCCGAGTTACCAGCCTTACGTGCATGGAATGTATGACCCACCGGCTTTGATTCCTCTTCAAATGATGGGTGTCAATTTAAACGTGGACTGTTATGTGGATACCGCTATTATTGTAGTTTCAGGTACGTGGAGGATTCATTGCGTTATGGGTAGCCGTTCTTGTGATTGTCTTATTGCTGTCCCTATGGGTAACCAGGTTAGTTCCTTCCACTTATTAATGGAAAATGGACAATTTTTTATCTTTTTTGTGTTTTTCTTAGCTTAAAGTTCTCTCTCTCGTTTTTTTTACAGCTCATGAAGCTCTATTTGCTGTTTGATTATGAAAATTTTGTTCATTTCATTTTGTTGACTTAAAAATGGAATCTTTATCCTACAAGAGAGAAATATTATTGAATTCACTGTTTGGGTTAACTTGATTTTAGTGTTTGGAATTGTGTTTATTTAATGTTATCAAGTAAATAATATAATATATTTGGCTAACAGGGTTCAATTCTAGGTGTTGAAGTTGATCTTCCTACAAAATCTTATGTTACTCAACTAATTGGAGAACAAGAAAGAAAGGGTATTGGAAAGATAGCAAGACCAGAAGATGGAGGATTTTTGAAGCCTCATATATTTACTTTAACCATACCGCAGGTGATACCGATGCTTCGAAGTTGTAACGAATTAACTCCCTGTTGTTTTGTTTCTGATGAATGTTTTTTTTTTTTGTTTTATATTCTCAGATCGATGGTGGTACTAATATTTCGATTAAGATTCGTTGGTCTCAGATGTTGTCGTATAACGCGGGCCGGTTTTCATTGACTGTACCATTTTGTTTTCCGGAATATGTTACCCCTGCTATAAAGAAAATTTCGAAGAAGGAAAAGATAGAATTGAATGTGAACTCTAGTGTAGCAAATGGAATCTTGTGCAAGGCAACTAGTCATCCTTTGAAGGTTGCATATTTTGATTTTGAATCATTGTGCTCGTGTTTTTTCTTTTTTGGCTTATGATGCAATATATGATTTGCTTCTTATTTCACAGGAAATAAGACGCCATGAAGGGAAGTTCAGTTTCTTATATGAAGCTGAAATTTTCAAATGGTCGAATACTGACTTCTGCTTCTCATATAGTGTAAGAATCAGCAGCTATGACCATTTCCTGATATTTTCATGAGGAATATCTCAACTTGTTATCATCGAGATATTGATAATCGTATCTTGTCTACTTCTTTTAATAGGTTTCTTCCGGTAACATATTTGGAGGCATACTTTTGCAGTCTTTATATGATTACGACCAAAGGGATATGTTCTGTATTTGTCTTTTCCCTGGAAGTGAGCAGAATAGGAAGGTGGGTGTGGCATGTGTTTGACCTGCTCGGTTATTCTTTTCGGTATATAATCCTTATCCTTTTTCAAATTTGATAGGTGTTCAAAAAGGAAGTCGTATTTGTTGTTGATATAAGTGAAAGCATGCAAGGGAGACCACTCGAGAGTACCAAGAGTGCAATATCTGCAGCCCTTTCTAAGCTCAGTCTAGAAGATTCGTTTAACATTATAGCTTTTAGTAATGAGGCTTTTCAATTTTCAACATCCATGGAGTTGGCTTCGAAGGACGCGATTGAAATGGCCACTGCTTGGATTAGTACGAAATATACCGTGGGGGGCAGTACAAATTTGTTTATTCCACTGGAAAAGGTTAGTCATCTCCTTTGTTTTTTTGTTTAACTTCTCTTGTTTTCTGAAATGGTTTGAGAAATTAGAATCTGGTTAGTATTCCTTTCTCACGATCAATAGCGTGTTATTTATTTCTGTCAGGCGGTTGGCATGCTATCAAACACTCGAGATTCAATTCCTATGATTTTTCTTGTTACCGATGGATCTGTCGAAGATGAGAGAAACATTTGTCACTGGATGCAAAAGCGTTGGACAAATCAAGGAGTGTTATCTCCATCCATCCATACTTTCGGCATAGGTAATTTTCACGTGTTAGGGTCTCCTTCCGATTTCCTTTAAGTTCACTGAATATATTTCTCGTTGTTGTTGACCGACGCCAGCTTGTTCGGTTAGTTCTTTGCACCGTAATTGTTAGTTAACTTGTTGCGTGAGAAATCGGAATGTTTCAGGTTCATTCTGTAATCATTATTTCCTGCGCATGCTTGCCATGATTGGCCGGGGGGAATACGGTGCTGCTTTTGATTTAGGTCTGTATGCACTTTGACATTTTACATTTGAACCTCAAGCCAAATAAATATTTGGAATTCCCAAATTCTACGAGCATAAGTCTGAACCATTGGCTAAATCCTTAAATTGTAAGGATATACAAAAGTTCTCGTCATATTTCATTAATCTTACTAATTATTTTTTCTGTTCTTTCAGATTCTATTGAGGTTCAGATGAATAAATTATTTAGCAAAGGTTTATCTACTGTTCTCGCAAACATCACCATTGATGCATTTGATGATCGTGAAGAAATAGAGGTACGTGCATCCCCCCCCCCCTGTATCAGTTTCATTCATATACTGCATCCTATTTGCCTCATATCTGCCTTTCTATGTTTTATTTACCTGAATATCACTGATATACATCATGATGGTTATTATGTATGCCTAATTGCTCCGACTCGTTACTTTTTTGCCATGGCCATTCCAATTTAGTTTCTCTTCTGATTTGGGTATCTTTACAATGTCCTCGACAGGTGTACTCTTCACGGATTCCTGACCTTTCACTTGAAAGTGCATTGACCATATACGGGAGGTACCAAGGCAGTTTTCCCGACAACCTTAAAGTTAAAGGTATATTAGGTGATTTGAGTAGCTTTACAATGGACTTGAAGATACAGAGGGCTAAGGATATACCTCTTGACAGCGTAAGACACATACTAGTCAGCTGGTTTTATCGATATAGCTTCCTTTGTGGGCGCGTCATGTGTTAAAGACCCTTTAATGTTTATTATCTTCCACCGGGTTGTTCGTAGTTTGACATCATCATTGCTCATTGCAATACTGACTGCCACTTTTCATCGATAGTTTATATATGTTTTACCTGTATATGTGAATGATTTGCGCATGGAAGTACTTCATAATTTTCTGTTTTCTCTAACAGGTGTTAGCAAGACGACAGATTGATCTACTAACAGCTCAGGCTTGGTTTTCAGAAAATAAACGGCTTGAGGAGGAGGTTCGTTTCTAAATATTCTAGCATTTTCTTTCATCCAAAATCGTTGGGAGAATGCTTTTGGATCGCAACTACTATGATTTGAGTACTAGCAATGCGAAAAGTTATTATGGATAATATTATAGCCCGGGGTTAGCTGAATCGCGACTGTCCCGTATCATTTACCAGCGATGTGAAAAGTTATCATGGAGATACCCTTTACTAATTGCTCAGTGGCCACTTAAACTAGACTGCGTGATTGGGAATGTGTTCGATTTGTTTCCCTCGTTTGGATCTCCGCATTTCTTAGTAGTAAAAAAATTGTTGCTAATGCTAATGATTTTGTTGTTTGCAGGTTGCAAAGTTGAGCATACAGACTTGCAACATCTCCGAGTATACCCGAATGGCCCTGCTCGAGAAAAATAAAATGCTCAAAGCCCTGAAACATTTTGGAGCTTGGAAGGTATGCTTTGCCTCGTATAATACAACACCCTGATATATATCACTATATTTTCTAAACAGAGTATGCCGGGGGTTTCTTCGTTTATTTTCATATTTTCTCTACAAACATTGCTAAGGCTGCTTTCTCATTCCCTGTTAATGTTTTTGGCATACCAGAAGAAAGGTGATCCACACAAAATCGTGGAATCCGAACCTCCCGAAATGATACTGCTTCAAAGACTTTCAGTTGGCTTCGGTGACCCGATTGCAACTGCCGAAAACATTCGTCCTGGATCTCAAGAACCAGAATTGCCCGAAGTTGCCAAGATATTTATTAAAACAACCTCGAATTACTTGGGTGGGATATGTAATCGATGCTGTTGCATGGGCTGCATCCGGTGTTGTTCGAAGATGAATAATCAATGTGCCACCACGTTAACACAGCTATGCACCGCCCTGGCATGCATCGGCTGCCTTCATTGTTGCACAGAATCATGTTGTCCTAACCAAGACGATTGATAAACACATTACGAGAGTTTTGAGTTGTAGTTTGGAGTTTTTGTTTGAATCTGGTTGCTCGATTTTATAGTTCATACTACATCGTCCACAACCTGTTTGTATATACAAAATTTGTTTTAAAATGAATTATTTTTTTTTTTTTGAAGAAATACGATTGGATTTATAATTAAAATAAAATTATAACAAAAACCTACCTGCTGGATCCTATCCATACCAGCATAAAGGACTAAAACAAAGGCCAAAATCAAGTCCATGGCATTTGGCCCAATAAAATTCAAAAAGAAAAAGCCAATAAACCCAGAAACTAAAAGACAAAACAATTAAATTTTCTAAGCCTAGCTATCCAGTCGTCAGAATAGCTGTTCTATCCACTAGGAATTGACGTTTCCCATCCCCTAGAAACAGCTGTACCATAGCAGATTGTCTGCATATTTTTTCCTTCACTGCTACGCTATCGAATTACAACCTCTTCCTCTACCCTGTCAATCATCATCTCTCTGCAGCAAGTCTATCATTTCATCCCTCACCGCCTTAGTCTTTCCCTTTCACCACCTAACTAAAACCCCTCTTACCTCCATAGAGCTCCCATTTCTATTCTTTCGAAACACCTCAGACTCTTCATCGCTCTCGGCATAAAGCCTCTGGAACTATGTGCTCCATTTCGCGTCGAATACGATCTGGGACCTCTCCCTCCAGGTAAAACTCTTCTTCCCTCTTAAGCGCATCTTTTGCAATTAGATCAGCATATGCGTTTACTGCCCTAGGTATATGTTCAAATCTTACCACTTGAAATTGGTTTTTTAGGTCCTGAATGTCTTTAATCAGTGCACCAATATATGAATTATCTCGCTCTGCACTTTGACATTTTTTAATAACTGTTCTCGAATCACCCAAAATGTCTAGATCCCTAACTCCCATTTGCAGACCTAATTTTACGGCTTGTAATGCTGCAAGTGCTTCCGCTGCAAACGGACTAGCCACATTGGAATGGAGGACCGCCTTTGATGCAAGAAAATGGCCCTCCACATCGTGGACGATCAAACCCGAGGCAGATCTGAACCTTTGTTGCGCGAAAGCTGTATCAAAATAAATCGTCACGTTGTCTCTTCTTTCCAGATGAGGGGATCTTGGAAACGCCTCTGAGCTAAGCCTCCTTTCTTCAATACTATCAAGCTCTGATATATAACTGACTATTTGCCTTGCGATATCCCTACTGTTGAAATTTTTCCCCTCATAAATTAATCTATTTCTGCTAGACCATATCATCCAAAGACCACAGCAAAAGGAGCGGCATTGTTCATCCGTACCGCTAGTAAAAACCCAGGTAAGCCACGCCCAACATGTTGTTAACGTATTCTCCAATACCCACTCCATATTAAGCAGTTTCCATACCTCTGTGGATGTAGGACAGATTCGAAAGACGTGATTGCTATCCTCCCCTTCTTTCAAACACCTATTACACCGATCGACCGTAGAAACTCTCTTCATCAAGAGATTCGAAAAAGTGGGGATATAGTTCCATGCAATTTTCCAAACTGTAATCTTTATTTTTGAGGGCATGTTTAGGCGCCATAATTTTTGGAAGAAATTTTTAGTAGTGGTTTGTATATCATCACTAGGAAACAGTGTAGCTTCTTGTAATAGTTTATAGGCACTCTTGACTGAGAAATTGCCCGATGGTTCCCCTCTCCATACTTGAAAGTCTTCACTGGCCCCTGACGCCAACGGGATCTGCAGAATTTTCCGAGCAGTGACTGCATCAAAGGTATTGATAATCAAATTAGTCTTCCACGTTCTGTCACTTTCATTAATCAAATCAGACACTAATTGGATGTTTTCGTTGCTACTATGATTCTGCAATCTGTCCTCTGCCTTCCCCGACACCCATAGATCATTCCACACCGAGATGTTATCGCCCTTGCCTACTCTCCAACAGAAGCCATTCTCCAGTAACCCTCTGGCTGACCAAACACTTCGCCAGGTAAGTGAGGGTAAGTTCCCCAATGAAGCATTTAAAAAAGACGAACTCGGATAGTATTTAGCTTTTAAAACTCGGGCTAACAAAGAATCTGGATGATTAATCAAACGCCAACCCTGCTTAGCTAATAGGGCAACATTAAATTGGGCTAAATTTCGAAAACCTAAACCCCCAAATTCCTTTGGTAAACAAGTATTCTTCCATTTACACCAATGTATCCCTTTCCTCCTCCTATTGTTCTGCCACCAAAATTTTGCAATAATTCCCTCTAATTCAGTACATAGAGATTGAGGAAGCAAAAAACAAGCCATCGAATATGTTGGAATAGACTGCAAAACAGCCTTAATAAAGACCTCCTTACCCCCCTGAGATAGATACTTAACACTCCAGTTGTCAATTCTTTGCCGCATCTTGTCTTTCAAATTTGAAATGCACCTTCTTTTTCCCCGCCCACAATATTAGGCAAGCCTAAATACCGTTCAGGATCATCAGAACTACGAACACCAAGCACTCGCGTTACTATTCTTCGAGTCTCCTCCTCAGTATTTTTGTTGAAAGAAATAGTAGATTTGGAGAAATTGATTTTCTGACCGGAACAGTGTTCATATTCTTTAAGTATTCGTTTCAACCCAATAGCACTCCTCTCTTTGCTAACCCAAACAATAAGCAATCATCCGCAAAAAGTAAATGAGAAATTGGAGGTCCGCTTCGCTTGCTTTAACTCCTCTCCATGACTCTTCCCGCACCCCATCTTCATCAAACTAGAAAGTCCTTCCCCACAAAATAGGAAAAGGAATGGACTTAGTGGGTCTCCTGTCAGTAATCCTCTAAAAGGGAAAAAGGTTTCCAATATTTCCATTTACCACCACCGAATAAGACCTTTGAGAAACACATTTCATAAGTTGAGCCACCCATCCCGGATCAAAGCCCATCTTTCTCATTACTTCTTCCACAAAATTCCATTCCACCCTGTCATATGCTTTACTCATATCCAGTTTGACCGCCATCAGCCCCTTTTTCCCGAACCTCTTATTTTTCATTGTATGTAAAAGTTCATAGGCCAATAAAACATTATCGTAAATTAGCCTCCACTGGAACAAAAGCGCTTTGAGCCAAATCAATACATTTATCCGAACTAAGCAAGACGATTTGCCAATACTTTAGCCAATAACTTGTAAAGCACATTACACAAGCTGATTGGCCTATACTGGGTAATATCTAACGGATTTACGGTCTTTGGGATCAGCACAATATTTGTTTTGTTAATAGCCTCAAGATTCATACCACCATTCAGCTGACTAAGGCAATAATTTGTAATATCATCCCCAATTAGTGCCCAACACTTCGATAAAAATTGCTTTGGTAGGCCATCCTCCCTAAGTGCTTTTGTGGGCCTAATTTCGCAAGTGCTTCTTCTATCTCTTCCTTCGTATAGCGTGCCCTGAGCTTTAAATTGTCTTAATCAGAAATACAATGCTTAATTCCTGATAAAATATGAGCGTAATTTCCTCTTGGCCCAGCGGAAAACAAATTGAGAAAAAAAGACCTAGCAATCTGCTCTATTTTACCCATGTCATCCGTTTGGATCCATCATCGATCGCAATTTTCGATCCGATTTTCGCATTTTTTTTTGGGTTCTGTTTATGAAAGAACGCCGTCAGTCTTTCTATCTCCGGACTTTAACCAATTCACCCGCTCTTTGTTCCCAAGATCTTTGTTCATCTTTCTCTATCTCAAAATTCAATTGTATTCTTGTATCTATCAGATCTGCCAAATTATCATCATTTCTATCAGCTTCCATCAACTTCTCCAATTTTTGTGACAGCATTCTCTCCTTCTCCTTCCTGTTATACTGCATTTTCCCCGTCCACCTCGCCAATCCCCTTTTCACACTTTCTAATTTATTCAACAGGTCACCTGTAGAATTTTCCCATATGTTCTTAACTTCATTATGAAACGAGTCTTCCATCAACCACCAGGCTTCAAATTTGAATTTTTTAGATTGGCACACCGGTCTTTTTTCCGTATTCACCATAACGGGCAATGATCGAAAATGTATGAGGCGAATGTTGAACTTGAAAATCTGAAATTGTGAAATCCATTCCTCCGTAGCCACTCCCCTATCCAGGCGTTCTTGAATATTCGCTCTCGACAAATTGCCACGCTCCCATGTAAACCAAGTCCCGATAAATCCTATGTCTATTAGATTGCAGTCCTCCTCTAAAACCTTTGAAACTCATTCATTCGCCCTCATCACGAGGTAATCCTCCCTTTTCTCAAAACCATATAAGATTTCATTAAAATCCCCACAAACCAACCATGGAAGCTCTTTAAAATCACCTAAATGACGTAACAAATTCCATGCATCGATCCATCTTGTGGATAAGGGGATCCATAATATCCGAGAAATCTCCACAGATACCACTTGTCATTTTCTTCTATACTCACATCAACGTGTGTCTGGGGAAAACTTCTCAATTGAATTGTACTACCTCCTCCACGCCAAACAAAGCCCTCCTCTGGACCCGTTAGAATCGACATCTATCCCATCCGGAAAACCAAAACTCCTACGAATTCTTTCCATCCTACTCTTGCAAATTTTCGTCTCCATAAAGAAGACAATTTGGGGATTATATAACTTCAGCACATGCCGAAGTCTTCGGGTTGTCCGCGGGCTCCCCAAACCCCGGACGTTCCAACTAAGTATTTTCATTCATGCCCGGTCACTTGCCCATGGCAATTGCCGATATTAGTTGGTTTATCTCCCCTTTTCTTCTACTTCTACTCCCGAGCTATATACCTCATCGCTCCTTGAAAAATCCTCCAATTCTCCTCTATTCCGCTTTTTTCCTCTTCACCTTCCAAAGACACTATCTTCAATATCATGTTCCATTAGATTACTGAACTGGCCTGCATCATCATTGTCCTTTCCCTGCCATACAAATCGTTGACTGCCCTCCAAATTAATCCCGAGAATGGGATCAACATTGCCTCTATTGCTTAATATTGGCCTTTTGGCTCTACCATTATTTCGCAAATTTTCTGGTCCTTCCTTTGCACTGCCCCACTCCCGATCATCCTCATCACGTAACCATACACTATGCATCGACAAAGCTCTACGTGATTGAGCCTTCAGGGATAAATCCCATCCCATGTCAGCAACATCCACTCCTAAAAGCATCTTAGCTTCACAAAAGGAGTCACTATGTCCCAATTTTCCACAATAAAAACAAAAGAGTGTGATTCTTTCATATTTAAAAATGACATAAGAGCATTTTCCATAACACATTATTTGTTTCTTTCTTTTTAAAGCTCTTGGATATCAATTAACACTCGTATTCTCGTAAAATTCCTATTCTCCTTTCCCAAATTTGAACCATCATATTCCATGAATGATCCAATAAAATTACCCATTTGAATTGCAAATCTTTCTGAGAAGAAACCCACAGGAACGTCATGTAATTGAACCCAAAAAGGGGAAAATATAAGAGGAACTGCTAAGGGGTCCTCCCCCCACTGTAACTTATGAAAGACTAATAAATGGTTATTAAAAGTCCACGGTGAACCCTTGATAACTCTATCGAGATCCATAATGTGGAAAAATTTAAATAAATACCTTTTATCTCCCAGATCTCGGATCTGAACCCCTCGAACCGGGTGCCATAAATTTGCCATTGTGCTCTTCATAGCTGGAAAGTGAATCATACTTGCAGTCAGAAAGCACCCCACCAGACAACAAACTTCTCCTCCCCCTTCCATTGTGGGCTCATTTGATATTTGGAGGATCTCATCTTCCTCCTCTTCTATTGTTAATCTCGCAAAATCTGTTTCCATCCTGAATCAGCAACTATTTGACTTAACCAAAAAGGCACAACCAGTAAAAGTTGATCAATACACCGCCGTCACACAGAACAAATTAACAAAAGAAAACCTAAAACTGCCAGAGAAAGCAGACAGAGACGTGCTAGAGTAGCAGACTTATAAAGATAAAATTATTAATTTTTAAAATGAATTATTAATTTATAAAGAATTTGTCAAAAAAAATTATGTATAAACAATTATATACGTTTATAGTACTTCACACAAAATATAATGATGACATGAAATAGACACTTAATTTTTTTTATTTAAAATTTTTAAATTGAATTATCATGACAAAAGAAACCTTAATTTAATATATAGAAACAAAAATCTCAATTAATTATAATTAAAAAAATTTTTTAATTAATGTTGTTACATAGAATATAAACTCAAGTCATATTATTAAATCCAAAATCTATTTAATGATAACCTGTTGATTTCACTAATTATAAAAATCTAATTAAAATAGTAAATAAATCAAAGTAAATATCTTTTGAAAATCTAGTATTTCATATGAATTCAATTACTACCCTTATAAATACATTATCATACTCTTCTCATTTTTCACTCAAAACACTTTTTCTTTTGAATATATTCAATATTTTATTTACTGCTTCTATTTAATTTTTCATCCTATTTCATTCCAAGGCGCTTAATGTTACTCATGATTTAAGATCCATCATCATTGATGGAAATCATAGAATTATCTTTTTGGGTTCAATTCATTATCCGAGAAGTACTGCTCAGGTAATAATTTACAATTCAATTATTTGAGATATTTTTTTTTATAATTTGATTTTGAATGATTGATTGATTAATTTTTTTTATTAGATGTGGCCGGATCTTATAAGAAAAGCCAAAGAATGTGGATTGGATGCTGTTGAAACATATGTGTTTTGGAATGCACATGAGCCAGCTCGCCATCAGTATGATTTTAGTGGAAATCTTGATCTTATTCGATTTCTTAAAACGATTCAAGACCAAGGTTTATATGCAATTCTTCGAATTGGACCTTATACCTGTGCGGAGTGGAATTATGGGTAAATTAATTTATTTTCAAATTTTAACTAATTATGTTATTTAATAAATTATCTAACTAGTTTTTCAGTACTAATAGTTTTGTTATTATTTTTTATTAGAGGCTTTCCAGTATGGTTGTATAATATGCCTGAGTTTCTATCCGTACTAAAAATAATGTCTTTATGGTAATTCTTTTAATTTTCAATAATTTTTTTTAAAAAATAAAAATTCTATTATATTTTTGTTTATTTTTATATATAAATAATGTGTTTAATATTTTTTATTTTTAGAATGAAATGAAAAACTTTACAACATTAATAGTTGATATGGTGAAAAAAGAGAAACTATTTGCATCCCAAGGAGGAAATATCATTCTTGCCCAGGTATATATGATAAAATGTTATGTTTTATTATTTTTATTATTATTATGTATTTAAATAATATCAAAATAAAATGCACATATAGGTTGAGAATGAATATGGGAATGTTATGGAACCATACAGAGATGACGGGTAATCATATATTAATTGTGTGCCGAAATGGCTGATTCTCTTGATATTGATGTCTCCACCAAAGCCTATGGTATTGTATTTAATTTACTTTTACTATATTATTTTATTTAGAAATACAATTTTTTGTGACAATAATTGAATTTTGATTTTGTTTTGTTTAATTATAATTGTAGTTGGATACATGCAATGGTTGGTATTGTGATGAATACAAACCAAAAGACTCTAATACCCCTAAAATGTGGACTGAAAATTGGACTGGATGGTGAGTTTTTCTTCTTAAAATTGTTCCTAATTTAATTTAAATTATAAATTTTATATTAAATTTTATTTTAGTTGATTTTAGGTTTAAGAGTTGGGGTGGTGCAGACCCTTTTAGAACAGCAGCAGATCTTGCTTACTCTGTTGCTAGACTTTTCCAAAAGGGTGGAACACTACAAAATTATTGCATGGCAAGTGATATTTTTGAAATTAAATTCTTAAAATTAATAATTTAATTTTGTTAATTAACCCCTTTGCTAATTATGATAAATATGTTATGATTATTAATGGGTTTATATTTAAAAAAAAAAAAAACTAGGTTTCTGCTCAAACTTCATTGATGGTTAAAAAATTGAACAAAGCTGAAGATGAACTTAGTTCTTTGAAATGGACATGGCGACCTGAGTTGATCGAATCGACTTCTGTTCAAGGAAGGGGAGATGTTTCCGTTAACAAGATTGTTGATCAAAAAGATATGGCAAATGATGCTAGTGATTGTTTGTGGTATATGACAAGGTGAATTATTTAAATCACATTATATTCAGTTCATTTATTATAAATTATATATGTTTTGATTAATTAATTAATTAGTTTTTTTGGACAGTATTGATGTTGCAAAAGATGATCCCATGTTAAATGGAACAGTGACACTTCGTGTCAATGATATTAGTCATGTTCTTCATGCTTTTTTCAATGGAGAATATATCAGTAATTATGAACTTTATTTTATATATATTATATTGAATTCAAAATACATTTATTTGTTTTCGTAGGTACTCAATGGTCAAAATATGGTAACAACAATGTGACATATGTTTTCGAGAGGAACATTAAGCTATCCCTCGGAAAAAACTTAATATCATTACTTAGTGTCACTGTTGGATTCAATGTATATACATATATATACATATGACAAATAAAAAAAACCCTAGAATTTTAATATCTAATTTGAATCAAAATAATGCAGAACTATGGTCCAATGTTTGATCTGGTTGGAGCTGGAATTACATCACCAATTGAGCTGGTTTTGAACAAAAATGTCTTCAAGGATTTGTCTTCAAATAAATGGACATATAAGTTGGTTTGAATGGGATTTCGAACAAGTTTTTCGACACAGATTGTGCTTCAAAATCATCATCGGGGTGGATTTCTGATCCTATTCCGGTTTACAGGAACTTCACTTGGTTCAAGGTAATTAAAACCAATACATTTACTTACATATAAATGTTACGTATAATGTTTGATTTTATTAATATTTATGTTTGTTTTTTTTTTGAAATTGCAGACAACATTCAAAGCTCCATTGGGGAATAAACCGGTTTTTGTGGATTTACTAGGTTTAGAAAAGGGCATGGCTTGGGTGAACGGTCATAGCCTTGGTAGATATTGGCCATCTTATACAGCTGATAAGCAGCTTTGTGAGACTTGTGATTATCGTGGTAGATACAGTGATAGTAAATGTGTTTCTAAGTGTGGTGAACCTACCCAAAGATGGTAACCCTAAGTTTTTATACATATGTTAATAAATATTTTTATATTATTAGTTTTTTTCGTCATAATTCTAATTTTGTTGTTTTATAGGTATCATGTTCCTCGATCATTTCTTAAAGACGGTGAGAATACTTTGGTATTGTTCGAGGAATTTGGTGGTAATCCTTCCGGTGTACAATTCCAAACTGTTGAAATCGGATCCGTTTGTATAAATACTCGCGAAGGAAAAGAAGTGGAATTATCATGCCAAGATCGACCAATTTCAAAGATTAAGTTTGCTAGTTTTGGTAGTCTACAAGGTTTGTGCGGATCATTTGACAAAAGTGAATCTGACTCTGAAGTGGATGCTTTATCAATTCTTGAAAAGGTAAGTTGTTTTCATTTTATTTTTTTAATATCTTCAAATATTTTTTTCCAATGATATATATTTTTAAAAGTTTAACAGGAATGTGTGGATAAAGAATCGTACTCCTTCAAAATTATCGAAGACAAATTCTGAAGACCTTCTTGTGAAGTTAAAAAATTAGCCGTAGAAGCCGTTTGTGATGATTTTACTCTTTAAAGTCCTTTTTTTTTTAGATTTTTCAATAGTTTTAGGTCTTTTTAGTTTTATTTTTTAATTATTTAGTTAAGTTTTTATATTATTTTAGGAAATCATCTTAGGTTTTGTAATTATATTAATATAATAAAAGCATAAGTTTTTTTTATGTATTTATTCTTTGCTTTGATGATAAATATTCTCTTATAGATATAATATACAAACTAAACCTAAAAACTCTAAAAAAGCCAAATGAAATTAATTTTGTCTAAATTATAAGCTAAACTTTTGGTCGTTGTAGATTTTAAAACAGGGCAAAAGACCTTAAGTGTGTAAGTATTGGAGCAGTTTTAGAAACAACAATGAACAAAGACATTTATTTTCTTTTAGGTTGCACAAGTTGTCATTAATAGGCGGCTTCAATTTTTATGATTTTTCTTGTTACTGATGTGCTTCTTGAAGACGAGAGTGTTGGAGAGGACAACTACACAAAGGGAAAGAAACCCAAAACAACCTTTAAAAATAAGAGATAGTAAAAATGTTTCTAAGATTAATCTTATCAAACAGGTTATGGACACAAATAAGCTATAGTATATTTGGGAAAAACTGATGCCATTTATTCAACTAAAGATCAACCTCTTATATAGGCTTTACACAGCAATAAATCTCAATAATAAAAATCTGGCACTAAATCATATCTCAACAAAAACAAAAAAATCAGGAAAATGATAAACTGAGCACAAACCGACCAGATCTAAATTTAGAAAAAAAACTAACTTTGAATCATTCTCCAACACTCCCCTTGATTCAAACTTGCACACACCAAGTAAGATTCTAAAATAACAAAACTTCTCTTTGGACAATGACTTGGTCAGCACATCTGCCAGCTGATCTTGAGTGCTACAATATTCCAATGTTATCTCCTCATTTGCAACCAGATCGCGTATAAAATGATAGCAAATGTCTATATGTTTCGTTCTACCATGGAATGTTGGATTTTTTTGTCATGGTAATAGTTGCTTTGTTGTCACAAAATATTTCCGTTGCTTCCTTTTGCTCATGTTGAAGATCTGCTAACACTCTTCTTAGCCAAATGGCTTGACAAGTTGTTGAGGTTGCTGCTATACACTCAGCTTTTGAAGTTGACAATGCTGCTGTAGCTTGTTTTTTCAAACTCCAAATGATCACTCTCGAACCTAGAGTGAAAACATTTGCTGAAACACTTCGTCTATCATCCAACGAACTTGCCCAATCATTGTCTGTGAACCCATACAATCTGAAATTTGAAGTTTTGGAGTACCGAACACCAAACTCCAAAGTTCCTGCAATATAACGCAAGACTCTTTTTGCTGTTCCATAATGAACTGTTGAAGGTTGTTGCATAAACCTGGAAATAACACTAACAGGGAATGCAATATTGGGCCTGGTGTGCTTCAAGTAAATTAAACCACCTACCAAGCTTCTGAACTTTTTTGCATTTGCCATTTCTCATTTTATCTTCTTGCTGCAATTTCTCATTGATATTTATGGGTGTAGTTGTAGACTTGCAATTAAGCATGCCAAACTTACTAAAAAGGTCCTTCGCATATTTTCTTTGTGAGATAAAAATACCATCTTCATCCTGATGAACTTCAAGACCAAGGAAATAATGCAGTAGACCCATATCCGACATCTCAAATTTATTCATCATTTAAGATTTAAACTGTAATAGCCTAAATTTCAGCGATGTCGAAAATAGTAGTTTGAGACCACCAAATCCGATAAATGAACTCATAGATTATATTATTTAATATTTACGAGCCAAATGTAGCTTTTAGAATAATTTTGAAATAGTAAATTGTATTTTATAAAGATTTATTTGATCAAGAAATTGAGAAAAAGAGGTATCGAGATCTCGGTGTTATAAACCGAGTCATAAATATTTTTATAAATATTTACAGAATGTCAATAAAGTAGTATTAAAATTTCGTTAGAAAATTTTGACGTTTGGGTGGTTAATTAAATAAAAAGGACTAAATTGAAAAATGTGTAAAAGTTGCTAGAAGGATTAAATAGCTTAATTGTCAAATGAGGATGGACCTAAAGTGAAAATAAGCCCAAAGGAGATATTTTGGACGGCAATAGCTGAGAAAAATCAGGAAATGGGTGAAATAAGGGCAAAATTGGAAAATTGCCAAAAATAGCTAAATAAAAATGGGACCAAATTGGAATATCTAGAATTCTCTTCACTTCTCTTCATTTTCATCAGCTGAAAAATAGCCATGGATGAGGGTTCAAGCTGGTTTTTATACTCTAGCTTCATGTAATTTTAATTCTTGCTTTCTCCTTGAAATTGCTATGTTTTTGGACTTTTACAATTGAGTCCAACTTACTATGTCATTAGTTTTTGATTCTATGGCTAATTTTTAAAGTTTCTATGGATGAGTTCTGGAATAATATGATGAATAAATATAGAATTGAAGCTTTAATTTTTATATATGATTATTTTATCAAGTAAAATTGATGGAAATTGGTTTTAGGACCTAATTGTGAAAGAGTTTGGAATTAAGGTCTAATGCTAAATTTTTAATTTTCAAGGGTTATGGAGTAGTTTAAAATGCTAGAATAAAGTATTAATTGAGAAAAATTATCTCAATTTAGGGTTTAATTGGACAAGGACTGAATTGTATGAACTGTGAAATTTGTGGCAAAATAGAAATCAACACTTTGCACTAAAACAGTTTTGGACAGCAGCAGAGTATAACTTTGAAAAATCACTAAAAATTGTATAAATCAAATTAGAGGATGAATAAAATATGGAATTAAAGATTATTGAGTCTATTTTCTTATAGAAGAAGAGTTGTAAGCAATGGAATTGTAAATCATGTGATATAATAGGTTTTGTGAGACAAGGTCAGAATGATTTCGGGTTCCCCTGTTCTGAATTTGGAAAATCATAAAAAATTTGAGAAAAATAATTAGGAGCTTAAATTTATATGTTTAAAATTCTGAATGAGTCTATTTTTAAGAGAAACAAATGGTAACATAATCTGAATCCCGTATGAGGAGATAATTAATTTTTAGTGAAGAAGGGTCGGAACTGTCAGACAGCAGAACAGGGGTGACTTTAAAGAATAAACTGTACTTATTGGCTAAACCAAAAATTCTGAAAATTTTATAGTAAGAAGATATGTGAGTCTAGTTTAAGGTAAAATTAGCGGATCTTAATTTGAAGTTCTTTAGCTCAAGATAAAAATAATTTAGTGACTATGATATGGATGGACAGCTTGAATATTCGCATAAATAAATAGTGAAAAATTATAGATAATGTTACTTACAAGTGTGTTATTTATACTAAGGATGTGGATGGAGAGGAGGAGGAGGAAAAATATATGAATGACTTATGCATAAATTGATCACATGCTCGATTATAATCGATAAACGTTGAATTAGAAATGATATGATGTTTTATTTCAAATATTTATTATAAAACTAAGATTATCGTTATAGTATAAAAATCAAATTGTAAGTTCGTGTAACTTGAATTATATTCTTAAATGCTTGAAATGTATGTTATTGATGTGAATATGATTTGAATGTTCATTGTATGAAAGTTGATGAAACATTGATATAATTGATGAAAATGGAAAATAAATCCCAGTTGAATGAAAGAAAAATTTGATGGGTCTCTAAAAAGGAATTGACGGTAAAAAGGATCTAGCCCGGACGGGTGATCCTGATATAGCCCTCCCGAAGAATATGTAGAAAATGGATTTAGCCCGGACGGGTAATCCAAATTAGGGTCTGAATTTAGCCTGGACTGGTAATTCAGATCCAAGCTCATTAGAGTAATTGTCGTTGCAGGGGATTTAGCCTGGACTGGTAATTCCGCTGTAAGAAATGAGGTTAGCGGGAGTGTGCTCTCTTACAGGGGATTTAGCCCGGACTGGTAATCCTACTATAAGGATGAGGTTTGCGGGAGTGTGCTCTCTGAAATGGAAATGTGCGCACATGAATATGAATTGACGGACCCGGATTTGTACACTAAAGTGTACCTCTGAAAATCCATCGAAATTCTGAGAAATTCAACGGGATAAATATAGAAAAATAACAAGGGAATGGAAATCATGGTATTGATGAGCTCATCAATCATGGTATATATATTATGTGATAAAAGAAAATACGAGTTGATGGGACATGAACATAGAACTTGGTTGATAAATATGTTCATTCATAATTATAGAATTGTGCACCTCAAGTGCACTATATTGTAAAGATGATGTTTCAAATGATTTGATAAGTAAAACTCCAATATGAAGTAGTTTGAAACCAAGACAAATTGTTATAAAAATGTACATGAAATATAGAGGTATAATTGTTATATGTTATATGAATATATAATGTGAAAAAGTATAAGTATAAGAGAAATTTAATGAGAATTGAGCCCATATACATTTCTTGTTATTTATATGAAGTGTACGACTAACAAATGGTATTAAGTATAAGGCTCAGTTGACTATTTTAAATTGGTTTTTGTATGTACTAAATGTGTGTGAAGAATAAGGATCAAATGAGTGAGAGATATGACTTGGAAAATAGCCTAATTTGTGAAAATTAACTTTACCACATGGCCTAGTAACATGGGCGTGGGACCCTTGTAAATGAGATAAACGTAGGGATTTTGCGAAAAAATTTCATATGATTCTTATTTAGTCCCGACCCGATTCTAATGCATTTATTTTGGTTTTCGAGGGTCCGTTAAAGAAACTTTTATAATCAATTTCGTTATTTGAGTGATAAATGGTTTAAATTGTCTGTAAGTGTTTTGTACTCCTCGGTAATGCCTCGTACTTTATTCCGGCAACTGATACGGGTAGGGGGTGTTACATAAACTCATCCACAAGAAAGGTAGAAGAACTAGTATAAATGATATCATCAACATAAAGACAACACAATGATGAAATCATTACCTTCCTTTTTCACATACAAGGTGTGCTCGTTCTCACTTCTCACGTATCCTTTTTTCTGGAAATATCCATCAATCTTGTTGTACCATGCTCGAGGGGCTTACTTCAGTCCGTATAATGCCTTTTTCAACTTGTACACCTTCATTTCATTACCCTTATTTATGAAACCTTCCGGCTGTGTTAATAAACCTCTTTTTGTAGATCTCCATTAAGGAATGCTGACTTGACATCAAATTGATAAACAGGCCATTGCAATTGTGCAGCCAATGCTAGAACAAGCGCCACTGTTTCAAACCGAGCTACCGGAGAGAAAGTTTCTTCGAAATTAACACCATGTTGTTGTGTATAACCTTTCGCCACAAGACGAGCTTTGTGTTTCTGTAAGCTTCCATCGGCAACAAACTTTGTTTTGAACACCCATTTCAAGCCAATTGCACTTTTGTCTTTCGGTAAGTCCACCATTTCCCATGTTCCATTCTTCTCAATAGCTTTTATCTCTTCCTCCATTGCCTTCTGCCACTCTTCTTTTTCGGCAGCTTCTTCATAGTATATAGGATCTGAAACAGCAAGAGCAAACTGACAAGATGCATAAGTGTCATCAACATATTTCAGATTCGGCTTTTTGGCCCTTGCCTATCTTCTAAGTGGGAGTTGCTCAGCTAAAGGCTCTTCAGGAATTGTAGCTCTTGGTGATTTAGAAGGTGAACTTGCTGAATTTAACTCTTGTCTTTCATCTTGTGAGACCTCAATGGGCATAGAAATTTGCTGATGTACCTGCTCTTCATTCCAATCCCAGCTTGCATTTTCATCAAAAACAACATTCCTGCTAATAATCACCTTGCCACTCAAAGGGCTGTAAAGCCTATATGCTTTGGATTGAGAGCAATAACCAACAAAGATGCATTTCGTAGGCTTTTCATCAAGCTTGCTTCGATTGTGTGAATCTACCAAAGAATAGGCAATACAACCAAATATTTTCAAATGGCTTACCAAAGGTCTCCTAGCACTCCACGCTTCATAAGGTATTTGGTTAAGAATCGCCCTTGTTGGAGACAAATTCAGCAAATAAACAACAATGACAACACTTTCAACCCAAAACTTATCTCGCAGCCCCTTAGATATCAGCAAACTTCTTGCCATTTCGACAATCGTTCGGTTCTTATGTTCAGCCATACCATTTTGCTGCGGTGTATAAGGTGTTGTCAACTCTCTATGTATGCCCTACTCTTCACAAAACTGGTTAAACTCATTAGACAAAAATTTTTCTCCTCAATCAGTGTGTAAAGCCTTGATACTTCTTCCGCTTTGCTTTTCAACGATCGCTTTGAACTTTTTAAAAGTCTCGAATGCTTCTGATCTAGAGTGAGGAAAATACACCCAACTTATGCGGCTGCAATCGTCTATAAATAACAAAAAATAGCAATTTTCACCCAAGGATTCTATCTTCATGGGACCACAAATGTCAGCATGTATAAGTCCAAGACACTCAGACGCCCTTCTAGAGTTTCCTACAGGAAATGGTTTTTACATTGTTTCCCAAATATACACCCTTCGCACAAATCTAAAGACTCAAAATTTGGCAGCCCAAACACCATTTCCTTTTGACTCAATAATTTTAGACCCTTTACATTCAAGTGTCTATACCGTAAATGCCACAACTTAGACTCACTATTCTCTTTAACAATACGAGCCTGACTTTCTACATTAGAAACTTCAAGAGGAAAGAGCTTGTTTGGTGCCATCTGAACATCAACATTAATTTTTCCTGATTTTTTGTCTTTAACACGCAAGACATATCATCAAACATGATAGAATATCCACTACCCATAAGTTGCCCAATGCTCAATAAATTTTGAGATAAAGTAGGAATAAAATAGACATTATAAAGGAGTTTTATGTTACCATGACCATTACTTATCGCCAAAGTGCCTTTGCCCTCAACTTGCATCTGCTTGTCATCACCAAGTCTCACCTTCACCTTGTATGATTCATCCAGCTCTTTGAACAAAAATTTTACCCCCATCATATGATTTGAACAGCTGCTGTCCAAAAACCATATGTCTTTTGAAGTTATAACATCATCTTGATAATCCATGAATAGCTTAATCTCTTCGTCAGCTTCTGCATAGTTGGCTTGTCTTTCCCTTTTCCAGCAATCCGCCTTCACATGCCCATATTTCTTACAATAATAGCACTGAACATTGCTTCTATATTGCTTCTATTTTTCTATCATCTGCCTTTGTTCATCATGTCCAGCACCTCCACCTCTACCTCTGCCTCGACCTCCTCTACCACGATAACCACCTCTGCATGTGCCTTTCTTGAATCGTCTTGCTGCTTGAGAGGCTCCCTCATCACTTGGAATGCCTTTTTGTCAGACTTTTCATTTATGCGGTTTAATCTCGCTTCGTGGGACTGCAAAGATCCCTGTAGTTCATCAAATGAGTAAGTAGCTAAGTCTTTAGACTCCTCAATAGCTGTAACGACATGATCAAACTTTGGAGTCAAACTCCGCAACACTTTTTCAACAGTAGTCTGATCCGTAACTTGCTCTCCATAGGACTTCATTTGATTGACAACCGCTACTGCCCTTGTAAGATAATCTTGTATGGATTCTCTACTTTTCATTTGCAACGTCTCAAAGTCAAGACTAAGAGTCTGAAGTTTCACTGTAACAACTTTCGAAGTACCTTGATACGCCATGTGCAATGTTGTCCAAGTTTCTTTTGCAGTTTCTGCTCCTGCAATTTTTGAAAAAATTGATCTCATGAACAGCTTGCTGAATGAAGAATAACGCTTTGTTGTCTCTTTTCTGGTTTTTTCTCAACTTAGCCTCCCCATCGTCATCAGGATACACATTCTCCACTAAGTCCCACAATTCTTGAGACTTAAACAGTGTCTTCATTTTGATGCTCCAAAACTCATAGTTGTCACCATTGAAAACGGGAATTGCCAATTGAGAAACACTCACGGTATTGTTGTTTGTCGTCATGAGAAATACACCTAATAACAATCGAACCTACGCTGATACCAAAGAATGTTGGAGAGGACAGCTGCACAAAGGGAAAGAAACTCAAAACAACCTTTATAAATAAGAGATAGTAAAAAGTTTTCTAAAAGTAATCTTATCAAATAGGTTACGGACACAAATAAGCTATAGTATATTTGGGAAAAACTAATGCCACTTATTCAACTAAAGATCAGTCTCTTATATAGGCTTTACACAGCAACAAATCTCGATAGAAAAAATCTAGCATTAAATCATATCTCAACAAAAACAAAAAAATCAGGAAAATAATAAACTGAGCACAACCCAACCAAATCTAAATTTAGAACAAAAACTAACAGCATGTTTGGTTGAAGGCAATGGCTATGCCATTACATGCCTATTACAAGCCTATTCTGCAGGCCCACATAAACTGACGTTTGGTTCAATGGAATACCCTATTACGGGTCTATTCCATGCTGTGCTTAAGCAGAGATTTTTGGGGATTTCTATTCCCTTCCCTCTTCACCGTTTAGCTATTCATTGCTTGAAGAACCTTTTTTTACCCTTAACAAAATTTCACCTAAAAAACACTCTCAATCGGCAGCCATTTCACGTACCCTTCAACTCCGACATTCCTCCCCTTCATCCAAGGTCAGGTAAACATTTTTGCTTCTGCTTCCTTCACATCATCTTCCTTCATCATCTTAACTTGAACTTTGTCTTTTGCCTTTTCACTTTTGTTTTATGGTTAAACGGGTGTGTTCTTTACTGATTCATCGAAAGAAACAATGGCAGAGCCTTGAAGAAGTAGAGTATCTCGACGTTCTCACTAAAATCGGTAAAAAATTGGCGTTTCCAAGCCCAAGCACGTCCCTTCATTCTTGTGCATTTATGGATTATCTGTTTTTGATCTTTCAACATAAATGATTACTTTACAACCGATTCTTTTCTTTATTTGCTATAATCATCATTGCTTACTCTTAGCGTAAATCATGTTTTTGCAAACTTCGTAAATTGGGTTTGTTATTTTAAACACGTAAATTAGGTTTGTTAGAACCTTTGAGATTAGTTAAGCTGGTTCCTTGTTATTTTCATTTTTTTTGATTTGTTGATTTTGGTAATAATAGCTTAATTTGAAGCTGAAGGTTCTGGTCTCTTTGAAACCTTTTGTTGCAGATCTCATACACAAATCTATTTGTAGCCATTAGTGTTTTAGGTGACAAAGTTATCACTTCTGCATTTGGGTCTGATTCAAAACAAAAATCTTAGTTAAGAAAATAAATAAAAAAATAAAAGTAATAAAAGTAACGGTGTTTTAAGGTAAGGGTTGTGAAATTTGAACCCAAACAAACCTAGATTGCCTGGTTGGTTCCTCTTTCTCTTAACTAGCTTAGCTTGAGCTGGTGGGTTACTAAAGTATTGTTGAGAATAGTTGGTTCCACCAGCAGTTGAAGAAACACTGGCTTCACCAGATGCACAAGTCAAATTAAACATATTCTCTTCCAAAACTTCTTGTTGTTGTTGGTGGACTATATAACCTTTCATATCATCTTCTCTTAAATAACCATGGATCTTAGTTACAGAAAATCCATAGATAAAAAAAAAAAAAAACCTAAGTGATAAAAGAGAAAAAGAAAATATAGATACTAGTTATGGACTCAAGTAGCATGAATAAAATTAAAAATATTTTTTGCATAAACTTTTATATTAGATTTCACATTGATTTTATTATGCATCTTAGTAATAATTCACTCATATAGTACTAAAAGTACTCTTTTGTTTAATTTCCAATTTCTTTTATATATAGACATTTTTACCTTGGGTTTAATTCTAAGCCTCCATAACTTGTTTCATTATCCCTAGGCCAAAAAGAAAGAAAAGTTATTTCTTTTATCTACCTAGCCAAAAAAATCTATGGGAACAAAACGAAAATGTGGAAACATGCTTAATTTGTTTATATACAGAAAAACAAAATAATAAGCTTTGATTTGATAGCCGTTTTCTACATGATTACTGATAAGTAGATCTATAGAGCACTTTTTTGGTATATATTTTGGTATCTTTTTGTGTTTGTAATATTTGAATGGTATAATGACATGATAGAATGTCATTAAAATGTTGTAACTTTTTGATGTTGTAAAATTTTAAAACATATGGATTATGACATATAAACTAATGAAATCATGTAACTTTTTGTTAATATATGAATATTATGCTTGGATGTGAAATATAATTCTCAAGTTATTTATTACTTCTAATATTTAATTATTTTTTATTGTAGAATAATTAAATTATTTGTTTCAGTAATGATATTTTAGCACATTAAATATGTATTGCAATTTAAAAATAATAAAGTAGATTATATATATTTTATAGTATTATATATTTTGATTTTTTAATTCATATAATAATTATAATGTTATTAAATTATATTTTTTATTAAATTATATTTAATAATAATTATGTTAAAATATGATTAAATTATTTATTATTTTTATTAAATTATTTTCAATAATAATCTTATTAAAATTTAATAACAATAACAATAATCATCTACTTAAAAAAAATTCTGCTAAGGATATTCTGGTCATTTTAGTTCTTTTCCTTATGCTATTACAATATCATTTCATTCAACCAAACAGAAGAATACTATTACAGTTCTATTCCATTCAACCAAACAGTTAAATTACTTATTACAGTTTTATTCCATTACAGTGAATCAAATCTAGTGTAACTTTGAATCATTCTCCAAAAGAGAGAAACATTTGTCACTCTATGCAAAAGCGTTGGACAAATCAAGGAGTGTTATGTCCAACCATCCATACTTTCGGCATAGATAATTTTAACGTGTTAGGGTCTCCTTTCGATTTCGTTCACTGAATTTAGTTCTCGTTGTTGTTGACCGACGCCAGCTTGTTCGGTTAGTTCTTTCCACCGTAATTGTTAGTTAACTTGTTGCGTGGGAAATGGGAATGTTTCAGGTTCATTCTGTAATCGTTATTTCCTGCGCATGCTTGCCATGATTGGCTGGGGAGAATACTATGCTGCTATTGATTTAGGTTTGTATGCACTTTCACATTTTACATTTGAACTTCGAGCCAAATAAGCATAAGTCTGAACAATAGGCTAAATCCTTAAATTGCAAGGATATACAAAAGTTGACGTCATATTTCATTAATCTTACAATTTATTTTTTCTGTTCTTTCAGATTCTATTGAGGTTCAGATGAATAAATTATTTAGCAAAGGTGTATCTACTGTTCTCGCAAACATCACCATTGATGCATTTGATGATCGTGAAGAAATAGATGTACGTTCGTCCCCTCCCCCCGTATCAGTTTCATTCATATATGACATCCTATTTACCTCATATCTGCCTTTCTATGTTCTATTTACCTGAATATCACTGATATATATCATGATGGTTATTATGTATGCCTAATTGCTCCGACTGGTTACTTCCTTGCAACAGCCATTCCAATTTAGGTTCCCTTCTGATTTGGGTTTCTTTACAATGTCCTTGAGTCTTCCTGATTTTTTCCTTGAAAGTCCATTGACCATACACGGGAGGTACCAAGGCAGTTTTCCCGACAACCTTAAAGCTAAAGGTACATTAGGTGATTTGAGTAGCTTTACAATGGACTTGAAGATATAGAGGGCTAAGGATATACCTTTTGACAGCGAAAAATACATACTGGTCAGCTGGTTTTATCGATATAGCTTCCTTTGTGGGCGTGTCATGCGTTAAATGTTTATTACCTTCCACCGGGTTGGTTATATTGCTAGGGTTTGACATCATCATTGCCCATTGCAATACTAACTGCCGCTTTTCATCGATAGTGTATATATTTTTTACCTGTATACGTGAATGATTTGCCCATGGAAATTCTTCATAATTTCCTGTTTTCTCTAACAGGTGTTAGCAAAACGGCAGCTTGATCCACTAACAGCTCAGACTTGGTTTTCAGGACATAAAAGGCTGGAGGAGATGGCTCGTTTCTAAATATTCTAGCATTTTTTTTTCATCCAAAACCGGTGGGACAATGCTTTTGGATCGCAACTACTACTTTGATTCGAGTACTAGCAATGTGAATAGTTATTAGGGATAATATTACAGCCCTGGTATAGCTGAATCGTGGCTGCGCAACGATGTGAAAAGTTATTACGGATATACCTTTTATTAATTGCTCAGTGGCCAGACTGCGTCATTGAGAATGTGTGTCACTCGTTTTGATCTCTGCATCTCTTAGTAGTAAACAACTGATGCTAATGCTATTGATTTTGTTGCTGGCAGGTTGCAAAGTTGAGCATACTAACTTGCAACATCTCCCGAAATAAAATGCTCTTCTGGAGCTTGGAAGGTATGCTTTTGCCTCGTATACATCACTATATTTTCTAAACAGAGTATACCAGGATTTCTTCCTTTATTTCCATATTTTCGCTACAAACATTGCTAAGGCTGCCTTCTCATTCCCTGTTAATGTTCTGGCATAACAGAAGAAAGCGATCCACACAGAATCCTGGATTCTGAACAGCCCGAACTGATACTGCTTCAAAGACTTTCAGTTGGCTTCGTCGACCTGATTGCAACTGCCGAAAACATCCCTCCTGGATCTCAAGAACCAGAATTGCCCCAAAACTCTATTTTTACAGAAAATGGCTAAAATTAATCTTAGAACATCCCTACTTATCCAAAGAAACATTAATTTAATATAACTAAAACTCTAAAAGTTTTAATAATACGAGAATTTTATAGAATGAAATGAAAAATTTTACAACATTGATAATTGATATGGTGGAAAAAGGAAAACTATTTGCATCCCAAGGAGGAGGAAATATCATTCTTGCTCAGCTATACAAATGATGGTAGTGATTATTTGTGGTATATGACAAGGTAAAATTATATTTAATTCATTTAATATAAATTATATATGTTTTGATTAATTAATTAATTAATTTTTTGGACAGTATTGATGTTGCAAAAGATGATCCTATGTTGAATGGAATAGTGACACTTCATGTTTGTTCTTCATGCTTTTTTCAATGGACAATATATTGATAATTATGAACTATATTTTATATATATTATATTGAATTCAAAATATATTTATTTAATTTTATATGTATTTGTTTTCGTATGTTCTCAAGGAAAAACATGATATCATTACTTAGTGTTAGAGGTGTACATGGGCCGGGCCGGGCCAAAAAATGGGCCTAAAATTTTTACCCAAGCCCGGCCCATATAAAAATGCTAAAACTCGAGCTCGGCCCGGCCCGCCCGTATTAATTTTTTATATTATTTTATATAATTTTTAAATATATATAATACATCAAAAATACTAAAAAAATCAAAATAAATATTTTTCAACAAATTGAAAATAAATTTTAAAAAATATGTAGACTTAAATAACACTAAAATAGATGCAACTTAACAAGCAAATGCCTCTAAAATAATAACAAAATTAACAAATGTCTTTAAAATAATAACAAAATTAACAATAAAATAAGTTTTATATAATATCTAAACAATAACAACAAAATAATAGAAACATAATAGTAAAATGGTAGCAAAATAAGGAGAAAAACAATAAGAAAATAATATTAAAAAATAATATTTTTTTTCTTTAGTGAATTCGGGCCGAGCCGGGCCAGGCCTGGGCCAAAAATGCCTTTGTAACATCCTGAATTTTTGGGCCTATGCATTTAATGGGTGAATATGTTTAATATGTTAATTTAAGTAATAGGGGTCCAAATTGAGAATTAGACAAAGGCCTTGATTAAAATTATCTGTTTGGGCATTATAGGGTTTAAAAGGTAGTATCTATGTTTAAAATATCAAAGTGGGCTTGTGGCCCAATCTTAGGAGGTGACACCACACAAGGGAGTAAGGGGCCCAAATTTAAGTTTCATGGAGCCTAATTCTTTTAATTCAAGTTAGCTAAATTTTGGGCATTAGGATTAGGTGGAGTAGATGGCAACAAGGCTAAAATTTAGGGGTTTTAATTTTTAAAATATGTGGATAATAAGCAGATAAAGGCTATTATTTAGGAATTTATTTTATGTGGATAATAAGCGGATAAAGGCTAAAATTTAGGGATTTTAATGATTAAAATATGTGGATAATATCTTTGATAAAGGAGGAGGAGTTAGAAATAATTAAGTCTCTTTTAGATGAGCTAGTAGATTAAGATAAAGGAGAAAAGATAGGATTTATCTGCAAGGTTAGGTAAGTGTGAAATTTTTATAAATAGGGGAATATCTCTTCAATTTGGCATTTGGGTTTTCTCTCATTCTTTTTCTTCTTCTCTCGAGTAAAAGCCGAAAACTCCTAAAGTTCCATCTTCTTCTTCATTCTCTGCAAAAGCCGAAATCTTTAAGCCTAATCCCTCATCTTCACTTTGATTCAAAAGCCGAAGCTCTTTCCATTCTTTTTCTTCCTGGCCGAAATCTTCAAGACTCTTCCTTGTTTTCTTTTCTTCTTCTCTTTTCCTGTCAGAAACCGAAACTCTTCACTCAAGTATTTTAAAAGCCAAAGAGACATCAGCCTTCTCTTGTTCATACTTTTTCTGGGATTTTCCTAAAAGTCGAAATCCCTAGATCTCATCTCCTGTGATTGCCGAATTGCTTCTGTGGTGCCTACTTGTGCCGAAATCTGAAGGGAACTTTAGTGGAGTCAATCGCCTAGATCTCTAAGTCAAGGATCAGTAACATCTGAATCGTGTTACTCTCGGGATTTCAAGGCTTTACACTGAGGGTAGGAGATTCAGATAACAAGGATATCGACTAAGGATATTGGATTTCGTGATATCAGGTGTGTAACTCTCCATACCATCTAGATCTGTTTGTTAAATATATGATTATAAGTCTTATATGTTCTGTTAAATGCCGAAATCCCGGCACAACGTTTGAAACCCAAAGAGGGTAAAGCAAATCACCAGGTTAGTGATCCCTGTCATTTTAGATGAATGTTCTGATTAAATGATATGAGTATGCCGATTTTCTATAATTGCATGGGTTGGGTTTGATGAAAGGAGGAAGTTATACGTTGTAGCGATTTTTACCGTGATCTGTTGTAGCGGTTCCTTATCGTGATCTGTTGTAGCGGCTTTTGCCGTGATCTTTTGTAGTGACTACGGCCATAATCTGATGATGAGCAGCACGACTGCCATCAAGGCGTGTAGCGGTGTGGGTTGATTGTAGAAATCCCCAGTGGTGTGTATGGCTGGTACGGGTGGCGTGTAGCGGATGGATACCTAGGAAATGGGTTGGGCTTTGCATATCATTTGTTATATACATGAATTTATTATATATATTCTGTGGGGCTAAGGCCCAAAATCTAATGGTGCACGAGGGTTGCACACTGAGTCTCGCGACTCACCCTTTTATTTTAACAATTTCAGGTGACACTTAGCGTGTCGGACCGGGCTGGAGAGGAGAGCAAGGTGGCCATGCAAAAGAACATTTGGATTCAGCAAAAGACTTTAGTTTATTATTTTATATTTTTATTTAATGGTTTAAAATCTCGTTGTAATAAGGCCATAGGCCACTAGACTATTATTTATGTTTTTGGGTTTAAGTTGGGTTTAATTATTAGACATTTTAATTTTTATGATTAAAATTAAGCTAAGACATGTACAAGATTTTTGAATTTTAATTAAAATTCACCAAGGCAATTTATAACTTTATATCTTATATGACTTAATAAATTATTAAGTTTTCGGTATTAATGATTAAACCTAGAAATCATTTTCCAAAATGCGACATGTTTTGCAAAATCACTCAAGTGACATACCAGATCCGGTTGTAGTGTTTGGGCCGGGTTTGGGGTGTTACAGCCTTACCCGAGCCTGACCCATTTTTTAAACGGGCCTTATTTTTTTGTCCAAGCCCATTTTTCGGGCCTATATTTTTGCCCAAACCCTCCCACATTTCGAGCGGGCCTTCAGGCCGGGCTAGGCCGCCCGGCCCATGTACACCTCTACTTAGTGTCACTATTGGATTCATACAACAAATAAAAAACCCTTGAATTTTAACATATAATTTGAATCAAAATAATGCAGAACTATGTTCCAATATTTGATCTGGTTGGAGCTGGAATTACATCACCAATTGAGTTAGTTTTGAACAAAAATTTCGTCAAAGATTTGTCTTCAAATAAATGGACATATAAAGTTAGTTTGAATGGGTTTTCAAACAAGTTTTTCGACACAGATTCTACTTCAAAATCATCATCCAAATGGATTTCCGACCCTATTTCAGTTGACAAGAACTTCACTTGGTACATGATAATTAGAACCAATACATTTACTTACATATAAATGTTACATATAATGTTTGGTTTTATTAATATTGATGTTTGGTTTTTTTGAAATTGCAGACAACATTCAAAGCTCCATTGGGGAATAAACCAATTGTTCTGGATTTACTAGGTTTAGGAAAGGGCATGGCTTGGGTGAATGGTCATAAGCTTGATAGATATTGGTCGTTTTATATAGCTGATAAGTAACTTGGTAGGATAGACTTGTGATTATCTTGGTAGATATAGTGATAGTAAATGTGTCTCTAAGTGCAGTGAACCTACCCAAATATGGTAACCTTAAATTTTTTTACATATGTTAATATACATTTTTTATATTATTATTATTATTATTATTATTTTATTATTCTAATTTTGTTGTTTTATAGGTATCATGTTCCTCAATCATTTCTTAAAGACGGTGAGAATACTTTGGTATTGTTTGAGGAATTTGGTGGTAATCCTTCCAGTGTACAATTCCAAACAGTTGAAATCAGATCGGTTTGTATAAATACTCACAAAGGAAAAGAAGTGGAATTATCATGCCAAGATCGACCAATTTCGAAGATTAAGTTTGCTAGTTTTGGTAGTCCACAAGGTGTGTGAGAATCATTTGACAAAAATGATACATATTTTTTCCAATAATATATATTATGAAAAATTTAACAGGAACCTGTGGGTAAAGAATGGTGTTCCTTCTAAATTATCGAAGACAAATTCGGAAGTCCTTATAGTGAAATTGTAACACCCCCTAACCTTAAACCGTCGTCGAAACAGGGTTACGGAGTATTACTGGACACATTGGACAATTTACGAATAATTCACAAATAAAATAACATACATAGTATAATTTAATCATTAAGTCCCTATAACGGACCCTCGAGGCCCAAAACACGTATTAGAAATGGAACGAGACTTGTTTGAGTACTCCGAATTTTTTTTTCATAATTTTTTTTAATTAATTACTTTTTTTTTATGAACTCAATATAACCCCTTTATAAATATCAAACCTTCCCTTCAATTTCAAATCGAGACCAAACCAAAACCAATATTACAACCAATGCAATTTCATATTTAATCGTATTAAAATCATACCTATATCATTAATTTGATAATTTACCCTATAAACATTTATATTACTATTAAAAATTAACTTATAATTTCATTCATTCCATTCTAAATTTAGTACCAATTATACCATGCATATCATATAAATTTTTGTACCATTTCATTAGTTTAAACACCAAAATTCCAAATATCATTCTTTACGACAAAAATCATGTAGCATTTTAAAGTGACCAAAATAACACCTATGTACATGCCATTTTTATCAAAGAGGACTACATCACCGAGTTTTATGTTGGAGTCGGGATCACTCTAGATGCTGAACCGGGACTCTGAACACCTATTAACCTGCGCACGGAAATAATCGTACGCTGAGTATTTCATATTCAGTGGTATTACCATAATTCAAATTATAAACATAATAAGGATAATTATTAAACTAGACAACTTAAACATACTAAAACCAAATCAAACATAACTTTCATTACTTTAACATTCGTTATTTAATTTAAACTTTCCATCAATTGAAATCATATAATTTCATATTGAGCCAACTAACATTTCATGAACCTTTGTTCATGCTTTTTCATTCTCATTTTCAATTTCAATTCACAAATTCAATACACATTCCTTTTTCACATTTCTTTAATGGCTCAACCGATTCATTTCATTTAATTTAGCTTTTCATTTTTTTACCCCTATTAACAGACTCGAACTTTGGCGAATATGCGGATCCAACCAAACATACCAGATTGGCACCCTGTGCCTCATCGGATAGTTTGAAGTAATATAGTGACACCAAGTGTCTCATCAGCAGAGCCGAAGAAAGTTGGTACCCAGTACCTCATCAAAACTATCAAAAGAAATATAGTGACACCCAGTGTCTCATCTACTCGAGGTTGAAGTATTCCTGAACTCTTTCAATCCTATGGCATGCCAACTATATCCGACTTAGCCCGACTAGTTAATAGGGTATTGGTTCAAATATCAATTTCTCTTTCTCTTCCAATTGATCACGAATCATCCAAATTCAATTCATACATATTATCAATCCAATTTCAATCTCAAATTCACAATTCAAATCACTTCCAATTCAATTTCACAATTTAATTCAATATAATTTTCATATCAATCACATGTAATTCAATTTATAATTCAATACTAACACATATTCATCATTTAATTCTATTTTTCCCAAATTCATTCAATATAGTCACTTACCTCATTATCTATTTACCATTCACATAATTTAAATTTATCATAAAAAAAAACTAAATAAATTGAATTATAGTAATACACATCCGGATTCCGCGATTACTCTTCGATAACTTTTTCTTTTCCTTTCGGTGCCGATGCCTCGGGTTCTTTGTTAGCTACGAAAATAATAATAATTAAACTATTAATTACAACACTAATTTATAACAATTAATTGAATTTCTATCCAATTTATACTTTAATTCCAATTTGGTCTTAACTAGATTTATCTACTTTTCTAACTCAATTCATACTTTATTTCTATCCAAATTTCAACCAAACTTATACATACCTATCAAAATTTCATCATAAATACCTAATTTTGAAATTCTTACAATTTAGTTCCTACAGCAAAAAATTTATGGCTTCTTTTACAATTTAATCCCTTTATTAATTCTAACTTTAAATTCATTCAATTAAACCCCTACTTCAACTTTTTGTTCAACATAAACTATACTTGAAAACCTATGAACTCTCAAAATATCAACTTAATTTCAATAAAACCTTGTTCTAAAGCTTTTAAAACATCCAAATTAAGAGAGAATGACTTAATTTAACTTACCAATTAAACTTCAAGCTTCAATTCCTTAGTTCCCTCTTTTCTTTTTCTTTCCCTATTTTCGTTGCTTCTTCTCTGTAACTTTCTTCTTTTCTTTGTTTCTTTTTACTTTATATATATATAAATATTAGTTAATAGTAATAATAATAATTATTATTATAATTATAATTATAATAAAAATCTACTTAATAACAACACTTATTTTACAATTGGAAAATTATATATTTTCACTTGTCTTTAATTAATTTGTTTATCACAATTAAATCTTATGATATAATTATTTAATTAATAAAAATCTATTTAATACCAATTATAAATAATACATTTGTATACATACTGTACATTTGTACAATATCATGACCATACATTTGGCAATTTTTTAATCTATTACCATACAAAAATCTTATACTATAATTATTTAATTAATACAAATCATTTATATTTTTAATTGTATGCATTACAAATGTATTCATGTATTCTATAACATTTGTACACTATCATCACCCTACAATTGTCACCGTATGATTTATTTATCACAAAAAATCTCATAATATAATTGTTTATCTCATAAATTTTTTTAATTTAATTTAATAATAATAAATATCTATTTACTAATTAAATAAAAATATTACAAATGTACATACTTAAATTAATACACTTGTATTTTATCTTTACCATACACTTGGCAAAATCATAATTTATTATCAACCAAAAATCTTATACTAATTATTTAATTATTAAATATCTTTTAATTTAATAATAATAAATAATAAATATCTTATGCTTAATTAATAAGCAAATTAAATCTATAAACTACAATTGTATACATATTTTAATTACACATGTATTATTTTATCACCATCCATTTGTCAAAATCATAACTCATTTATCGTATAAAAATCTTATAATATAATTATTTTAAATTAATTTAATATAATTTATAACTAAAATAATATATTTATAATTTACAACTTAACAAAAATCTTAGATTTTTGTTTTAATGTTTGCCGCCTCAAATATGCTAAATGGCCTATTTGCCATTTTGGTCTTTTTTATTTTTTAATCTAAATTCAACTTTTACCCTTTATTCACTTTAGTCATTTTTCCTAATTTCTCTCAATTAAGCTAAATGCATCTAATTAAAGCCTAATCAAGCACACTACTAGACTCCTAATTACTCCTAATAATTATTTACAAACTTAGTTTACTAAGACGGAGGCTCGATACTGTACTTTTTTTATGCCCGTGAATTTTAGGTCATTACAAAAATAAAAAAATTAGCCGTCGAAATCATTCTTTTATCTTTTTAATTATTTTAGGAAATATTCATTTGTAATTACATAAATATAATAAAAGCATATGTTGTTTGTCTTCTTCATATACAAACTAAACCTAAAAAAGTTTAAAAAGGTCAAATGAAATTGATTTTGTTACCCCACAATTTGGTCCTAAGTGTGGAAGCATTGGAGCAGCTTTCGAAACAGTAATCCAAACTTGCCTTCTATAATGCAACACATTTTCCAAAGATTTATGCACCGGATTTTGTTTTACAACCATAAGATATAACAGCGCCGGATTTTTATTTTACTTGATTTTTTTGCCTATTTTCCTTTTTTGAAATTTGTTTCATTATTTGTAATGATTTTTTGATAGTAATTGAAAATGAGTGATTGTGAAAAGGTGAAGATGGCAATGTGTAATGAATTTTTCTTTGACCGTATCAAATATGATTTCCATTTTCAACCAAATCTTTAGTTTATTTGACTTTTTTTTTTATATTTATTGAGTCATCGAAGAAATCTCCTTGTCAAGCCGAGTGCGATGGGTTCTTAGAGATGAATTGGGTAGGACTTCTTGGATATCAATTCTCATAATCCAATTGTTGAATTTGATTCCAATATTATCATTTCATGATGTTCTAAATCATGCCCTCTACTTTAGAAATATGCCGAAACTTTCCATCATTATATTGCATTGATTTCTGATGTTAAAATTACTCGCCTCTTGTGAGAAGCTGGTGATTAGATAGATTCTTTGGCTAAGGCAAATATAGATAAAGTATTATGTTCATGAGCTAGGATTGAATGTTATCATAGTATATTGTTGCATCCACAAATACTATTTTGTCTAAGGGTTCGTTTGTTTACATGTAAAAGGTTTTATGGAAAATATTTTCTATATTTTCCTGTGTTTGTTTCATAGAAAACAGCCTGGTCAACGGAAAATGACTTACAGGTCAACTTAAAATAAGGCCTTTTTCTTGTAAAATGATTTACCCTTTTGAAAAGCGTAAGTCATTTTCTGGAAAAGAGCTTCTTTATAGATAATTTTACTTTTTATATAAAAATCAACTTAAATCAAGCTTAATATTATTATATTAATAATAATTTTTTTATTTTTAAAATAATTAAAATATTATTTTTTTCAATATTATTAAACATACATAATTATTTATTTATTTTTAGTCATATAATAAATTATTAATATAATAAATATAATTTGTTATTTTAAAAAATTATTTAATATTTCAATTTTATTTTAATAATAAATTTTAAAAATAATAATTTTAAATAATATTATTCACGTATTATTGAAAATATTCAATATTAATATTTTAATAATAAATATTCATTACAATTATACATATATTAATAATAAATGTTTTGTAGTGTCAAGGTTAAAATATGTCATAAGTCTATATACACTTCATAGGTTGCAATTTAGTTTTTGTACTTTTATTTTTAAGAATTTATTCTATTTACTTTTCAAATTTGAAAATCAAGTCCAATTGTTGACATCGTTAAATTTTTTTTGTCAATTTTGTTTATGTCAAATTTTTAAATAAAAAATACTCACTCGGTAGTCATGTAATTAAAAAATGACATTGTAATGAACCTAAATTTAACATAATATTTTTAATATATGCAAAAACAATGTACAATAAAAAATTATAAATAAAAATAAATTCAATTAAACAATGAAAAAAATAAGAAAATTTCAAATGTATATTTGTTTCATTAAAAACAACTTTTATGAAATATTTTTAAGAAATCAACCAAACAAAAGAAAATATTTTACACAGATTCATCCAAACACCAGAAAATATTAGCTTTTCCAGAAATTATTTTTCGGAAGTCATTTTCAGTGAAACAAATGAAGCCTAAGATTACCCAGTTATGGTATAATTTGATTGTGATAATATTGATGGTTACATATTGATATAAATTAATACTCATTGCTTGAGTAAAATTAATCTCATGATAATATAATTTTTTTAAAAAAATAAATTTCTAATTGAAACCAATTAATTAATGATATAATATAATATCAAAATTTTAATAATTTTTGTAAGAATGGAGCAATAACACAAATTCAATTAAAATAATAAGAGAATAAAACAAAAAAGTTATATTATTATATCAGTGGGTTTTTGGGTTTTGGTCGGAGATTGAGCAAAAAGGATTGGCCATACAAAAAGGAACCCTCTCCTACGGATCCAGACAAATTAGCTGACGTGTGTTCTTATTAGGAGAAATCCCAGAGAAATGATTCCGAAACTAAAATGCCATCAACATTATCCTCTGCTTCTTCACCGGCCATATTGCCCACCGATGATCCAATAACAACATCACTTGAAAAATCATCAAATCCAGGGAATATCCCGTAATCCAACCCATAATTCCCCGAATCCATTGTCAAACCATCCGTAAACGACCCCACCACAGGCGTTTCCCACTCCAACCGTACCGAAGGCGATGGTGACTCCGTTCCACAACTTGACGTCGACTGCTCCGAATGGATAGTCGCCGGAGGGTCCGAGTTGGCAAACCGGGCGGCGAATGCTTGGATTTCAGACGGGGTTAAAGACTTACCGAAGGCGATATCGGGTGGGTTATGGGGGAAGTTGAACTTAGCAGAAGGTCCACGTAAGCAAAAAACAGCAGCGTCGAAAGCACGCGCCGCTTTCTCGGCGGTGTCGTAAGATCCCAACCAAATCCTTTCACGACTGTTGGGTAGTCTGATTTCGGACACCCATTTCCCCCATTTCCGTTTTCGAACACCCTTGAACTGTGAGTCGCTTCTCTCACCTATGGGTTTCTCATTACTGAGTTTCACCATTGTTTTGCTGTGGAGGAAGTTGTAGTAATGGTGGTGAGGAGTATGAAGGGACATTGCTTTGCTCTGTTATTTATAGTTGCAGTTGTGTTGGGAGGTAGAGACTGTGTCGGAGTGAGAGTGACAGTCAACGAAGCACCACGTTTATTTTTGGAGGAGAAGCCGCAAAAGTGAAAAAACAAAACGGTCAGCACTTGTTGGGTTTTTTGACGAGCTTGTCATGTTGAAGGGTTCCTCCACGTGGTCTTTTCTAGTTCTTGTGACGGTCACTGATTTCCCAATTACCATAATAATACGTGGATTATACAAAATAGAGTGAATATATAGATATTAAAATTTTATAAAAATGTATTAGTAACTGAACAGTTGAATCGATTTTTAAAATGTTTTTTATCTTTTAATTTTTTAATATTTTATTTAATTGAATTGGATAGATCGATCGAACTAGTAAATCGGTAGCTTGACCGGTTCATAATTTCTGGCTAACCAGTTTAAGTTTAATGATTTTTTTTATTTTTATAAGTTTATATCAATTTTAATATTTTTTTATAATTTTTTTATTTATTAATAATTATAATAATTTTTTTAATTTTAAATGTTTTGAATAAGTTTGATTAATTTTATAATTTTTTATATTTTGTAATGTTTATAAATTTTTATAATTTTAATAAGTTTACTTCAATTTTAATATTTTTTATTTTTGTTATTTTTATGAGAAAAATATTAAATTAAATCAAAAGTTGCCACTTGTCATTATCTAATTGGTCTAATAATTTATTTTAACAGTCAATATGGTTAAAAACAAAAATCTTTAATGAAGGGACTTAATTATATTTTAATTAATGATAATAACTTAATTAAGTGCAAATTTAATACATTGACATTTATATGTCTCATTATTAGAATAAATAAAAAAATCCGTGTAGAAAATAAGTAGGATTTTATTTGGCAAATAAAAAAAATATAAGACAAAGTTTATTTTATTAAAATTAAATATTAATATAAAAAATTAAGAATCCAACCGAATCACTTATAAAGCATTCACCGAAACCAAAGGCAAATCCTAGGCCCAATTCCCCCCTCCCAAAAATTTGGGATATTTTTATTTTTCCCTTTAAACTTTTAGCAAATTTTAATTAAGTTCTCCAAAATTTTTGGAAATTTTCATTTCTCCCTTGAACTTTTTAGAAAATTTTAATTAGGCCCCTCAAGTTTTTGAAATTCTCATTATAAGTTTTAATTTTTTTTTAAATTTTAATTAAGCTCATTTAAAATTTTTGAAAATTTTAAAAATTTTACGAGGCTCCCCAAAAGTAATCCTCTAAGTATATCATTTTATTCACTTTGGTCCTTAAAAGTTTTTAATTTTCCCATATAAGGATCTAACTTTACTGTTGTTCCCAATTCAACCCTAAAAAAAAAACAGCTGAGTCAAATCGTTTCTGGGATTTTTACTTCTGGGTTTTGATCAAAAGTTAATTTTACTTCCTGGGATTTTTATTTTTAAGATGGGAAGTACTAGGAATGTAGTGGTGGACGTCGAGAGCTTAGAGAGAATCTTGTATAAAAGGGCGTAGTTAGGGGATTAACAAGGGCCCGACCCCTCTAAAATGGAAAACTTTTCATTTAAGTCCTTAAAATTTTTTAAAATTTTAAATTAGTAAATGTAAAATTATACTTTGGCCCCCTAAAAATGATAAAAATTTGATTTAATCCTTTAAAAATTATTAAATATATAAACTATAAAAATGATAAAATTACATTTTTACTATCATAAAAATTATAATTTAATTTTGACCCCTTAAAAAATTTTTCTTACTTCACCCGAACAGGAATTTTGTCAAACACCAAACGGCTGAATAGGTTTTATATTCATTGGTTTTAATATTAGCTCGGAGTGTTGGAATTGTTCAGCTCTTATACATTACCCTTCTAACACACATTCTTTGTAAAGATTTTTGATCCTGAAAGTTCTATATTAGGTCGTTTTAGACCAATAAATATCGGATGCATTGATAGGCATATTAAAAGAATTCAAGTTCAAATTTTAGAAAGATAACATTATTGAAAGGAGCAACCATGAAATTTGAAAGAATTAGTTTGTGTTATGCATCTTGTTCATTGGTTAAGTCACTCACCAAAAATTTGTAAAAATTTGAACAAAAATATTAAATCCAAAAAGCTAGCTTGGACAAAAAATTAGGCTTGTTTGAAATATGAGCCGAGCTCAAGCTAAAATATTCGAGGCCCGAGCCCACTACGATTCATCCTGCTAGGTTATGTATATCTATTATATAATTTATAATGAGGAGAGATTCGCTTACATAGTGCAAGAATTAAATTAGATGTAAATTTAAATTTTCTAAATATTTATTTTATGTAAAAAGAAATCAACTGTTGAATATATATTAATATATAGAGAATATTAGATTGATATGATGATATATTGGATCGATTCAAAAATTTGCATGCATGACAAGTACAATTATATTGATAAATTCAACGGTTGAATCATTAGTATAATTAATTACCGAAGTGTGTAGAACTAATTTAACTTTTATATTGTGTAAGTGAATCCCTCCCCATTAAAACATACAAAAACTAAATCTATAATAATATGTAATACTAAAATGTAAATATTAAAAAAAAAATGTTAAGATGACTATTTATAAAATTTTAATAAATGAAAAAACATATAAAATTATTAAATATTAAAATAAAAATAATATAAATATTTTTCAAAAAATTCAAAAAAATATATATCGACTTAAAGAAAATTTAAAGCCCCATATGTCAGGATGGGTCAGATTTACAAACATATTTCAGGTCAGGTCAAATTTAAACAAACATAAAATATATTAATATCATGGTTATGCCCCGCACAAGTCTGATTCGACCATAAACACCTCTAGTTATTCATGCACTTCTAGAGTTCAAACTTTGATCGAGCAACAACATGGTTAAAAAACCATCAAAAAACTGCTGATTGAGGTCAGTATGTCAAAATGCAGAACAAAACGCATAACTTCTCGGGTTCAATGTTCACTTTATCGTATACATTGTGGCAAAATTAGCGTATTTCTTGTAGTAGTAGTAGGCATTTGCCTTGGTTGCAACAGGCAAACTACTAAAACTTTACCTCCATTCTTTTTCGGTTCGGGTTCCGGCATCAGACCCGTCACCTGTATTGAAGCTCCATAAGTTACTTTTACCGGTGACCCGGATGCAATCACTGCTACCACCCTAAGGTTTTGGTGTTTGCAAACTCACATAGAAGCATAACATATATAACTTCAAGGAAACGATACTTGATTAAAGCATGTATGACAGTGGAACAATCGAGTTCCACTCGAGCCTCATCGAAACTCCAATATCGGAAAACTTTAGCATAAGTACAACATGGAGATTGCATTCATTATGTATCAGATCTGTTCTGCTTCACACAATATGTCCTTAATTCGATGCGAAACAGTATCTCAATGCAGGGTACATAGCAATCAAAGCAGCTTGCTGTAGTACTCAGTAGCCAAGAACACATTTCTATCTATGTTCCAAGAGAGGCCATTTCAGAGCATTGGATACATCCCTGTAAATATTTCTGAATCAAGTTTTGAATTTTATGCATTTTTATTATTGGTGCCGAGTAAAACGGTTGCTATATATGGTTGTGGATTGTTCGATTCGTATTTCATCATTGACAATTAGAATTATGAAAAGAACTGTTATGACATTTCCTGTTACCGACTCAAAACTCGGACTATCGACCCATGACCCTTACATCAGGGGCTCGCAAGGAGGGTTCGCAAGCCTAGTTCACACATCCCTAGGTGTTTGTAAGTAGAGGTTGTGAAGTCAAACGAGTGGACCAGTGGACAGGTGTTAAGTCTAGGATAGCATACGTGTTGGCATGCATAGAGCCCACATAAGACATCACTTCAATAAACAGTAACCACGTCTTATAAATACCCGATTCTCTTCACCTTGAAGACACAACAAAAACACTCAACAAGAATGCCTAATTTGACGGTCTCTTGTGGTTCAAACTCTTTACTTCATTTCACTGTAACTTCATTTGTTATCATTCTCATTGGTGAAGCTTGTAATGGTGTTTTTCTTTTAATAATTTTCTGAAGAATTATTGGGTGAACCCAATCAGTTTAGGGCTTGATGCGAATCTGGAAGCTTGGCTTGTGTAATTGAGTGTAATTTGTTGGAAAATTTGGACATCACATATATAATAAGGATAATTACATGTTATTATTTATTATCATGATAGGTTAGCCCAAATTAAAAGTGATCTAATTTGGTTAGAATTTTATTGGGTTTTTAATTATTAAATAAAGTATGGGTCAAATATGTGTAGATACTCTTCTAATCAAATTCTAATTAATGATGGGCTAGTTAGAATTTGATTAGAACTAATATGCCAAGGTTATAAATATTAGGGTTATGGTCCCCAAATTATACACAAGATATCTTTTCTAATATCCCATCATTAGGATAGAGAGAGAGAGCAAATATTCTCTAAATTACTTGTATGCTAATTTGGAAGATCAAATCCCCAAAATCCGGTAAAACTACAAGGAATTCATGGGTTCAGGTATGCTTCCGCATTTAGTTTTATTCTTCATTTATTCTTGATGATTTGACATGATAGATCCTAATTTATTAAGTTTTATTTCAAATTTATTTTACAAATCTAACAAGTGGCATCCGAGCTTTATCATGTTGAATCATTGAGAATGAATTGATTCTTTATTATTTTCGGATTGATTCGTTTTTCTTTTTAATTTTATGGATATTATATTTTAATTATATATTATGTTGAATCTTTGATATTCCTGATAAATTTTTGGGTTTTAATTCTTTAAATAAAATTTTAAAGTTTTAAATAAAGTTTTAAGGTTTTAATTTTCGTATAACTGGAAAGATTTACAGATTTAATTGAGAATTAAAAAAAATGAGGATTTTATGTTGTTTATACAGTTTTAATAAATATTTAAAAAGCTGAATAGGTTTGGGTTCATTAGAAACTTTTTATGATATATATTTGATTATATCAATAGATAGATTGTTAATCGCTAATCGCTAATCGCTTGTTTTACAGTTTTACTGTTATATAATATATATATTGTTTTGGAGACACTTTAGTAATTACGTTCAAGATTTTACATGATGATATATGGCTGGTAAAAGAAATTGCTTCAGATAAAGTGTCTCTTATATACCGATTGTTTATTAATGACTTCATTATATATGTTGAATCCTTAAGATTGATGGTAATATTTGTTAGTTTTACTATTCTTTTATCGATTCAATTTTAGGGTTTCATTATAATCGTTTTTTAATTCAAATCCGGTTCAACAATTGTACAATTGAATTCAAATTTTATAATCATTAATTCTTGAATTCAATATATAGTTGATAGAATATATTATTTATTATTGAGTTTATATGCTTATTCTTCTCATACTATTCAGTTTAAGCATATATTTTGAATTTGGATTTACTTGAGATATGTAAGGCAAGTCGATCAAGGTTATATTTTTATGGTTTAATTATAATGAAATTCGTTTTTGATGCAAATTGATGTTAATCATAATATGTGTTTAAATAATTTGGTTTTAAGTTTGGTTCTATAATATTAAGTTTTGGCATCTTATGGTTCCAAATATTTGGTTAAATTATGATGATTTATTGTATGAATTGTGAGATATGCCAACTATTATAATTTTATTTTTGAGATATATTGACTTGAAGTTTTATTTTTCAAGTATTCATGTGAATATCTGTTTAATCATAAATACAACTTTGAATTTACATGGTAAATTCAAGGTAAGTTTTTCTATTTGATTATGCATACATGTATATGCGTGAATTGTTTTGGTGTTTTTTTATCCATGCCAAAATTATGAATACATGTACTTGTTAATTATTTGGCTTTGAACCACTACATTATTTCTGCTTTGTTTGATATATATGGTTTTGGAACAAAAAAAAAAAGTCAAAAATTAAGGTTTTCGGTTTTTTATTGCATTTTTAAGACAACCTTATTTTGGGTTATTTTAGAGTTTATAAAGCAATAAAAAAATAATTTTGACATTTGACTATTGGGGAAATTTTAATTTTGAATATTGGTATGTTTACACATTTTAAAATAACTTAATTGAAGCAATAAGTCACCAAAGTGATTTTTTTTTTGTATAAATTATTTTGTTTTAAAATATAAAAAGTTGTGTGCATGTAACTTAAGTTATGTTAATTTTGATCGGCCCAAATGAAGGTTAATAATATTACATGTGCAATTATGGTAATAAACATGTGACAATTATTCGGTTTTATATGTGAGCAATAAATTGACCCAAAAGAAGATTTATGGCTCGACATGCTCTTATTGTCAATGTTTGATTATTACATCAATATATCACTTACAAGTTAATATTTTGTCCAAAGATAAAATATTAATGGAGTGCCTGATATCTTGAGATGAGGTTTACCTTTATTCAAATTATTTTGGTTTAAATTTGAAGTCTTATGTGAGGTTATTTATGGTTTATGATTTATTCATCTATTATTATATTTGCCAACATCATTGTATGTTGTTTTGGGATAAATATATATACATATATATACTATTATCTTTTAATTTGATTGAAAGATGAAATTAAAAGAGATATTTTGAAACAAATAAATTCATATTTTGGCTTTTAATTAAGAATGTCTAATATTTTAAATAGATTAGTTGAAACAAAATGCCGCCAAAGTGACCTCTTTTGTGTAGACTAGTTTATTTGAAATATCAAGATGATTATATGTTTTTGTGATTCATGCATTTATTAATTGACCCAAAGGTAAGTTAATATTTGGCAGAATTTCAACGACATCTGTGGTGATAAATGTGTGACAATTATAAGGTATTTTATGTGAACAATAAGTTAGTCTAAAAATTAATTAATTGTTTGACATTATTTATTGTCAATGTTTGATTGCTACAATAAGAGTACTGTTTACTGTTAATATTACTGTCCAAAGACTTGATATTAATGTTGTGTTTGGTATCTTGAGATGAGATTAGTCATTATCCTTAATTTATTGTTTACTTATGAATATTGATGTGAGCTTATTTTTAATTTTTTTTCTATATTCAACTAATTCTGTAACACCCCCTACCTGTATTCGTTGTCAGAATAAGGTACGAGGCATTACCAGAGTTTACAAATTTTTTTTTTTGAAACCGAAACCATTCTAATTCAACATATTTTCAAAATAAAATTCATGCATATTTATAAAATAACTTCAACACATAAGCCATATCAGTGGCTAACCTTATATTCATTTCATATTAACATTTATTTTATTAGCTTATACATGCCATTCATTTCCAAACTAAAGTTTCTTTAAATACCGAAATACTGGGGTTGATAGTGTGATGAGTCTCCCACCGATCCGACCTCCGAGCTCTTAACACTACAAAACAAGGGAAAGGAAAACAGAGTAAGCACTTTGTGCTTAGTAAGCCCATGTAACAAGAATTATACTTACCTAATATTTTCAATACAATGTAATAAGCATTCATATATCCATTCAATGCATTAATACCCTACAATGCACAAGCTCAACATTCAAGTTAGTTCATTAATTTCCATATATCAATAATATACACACCATGATTGATGAGCTCATCAATACTATGATTTTCATTTCCTTGTTATTTTTCCATATTTATCCCGTTGAATTACTCGAAATTTTGATGGATTTTCAGAGGTACACTTTAGTGTACAAACCGGTCCGTCAATTCATATTCATGTGCGCACATTTTCATTTTAGAGAGCACACTCCGCAAACCTCATCTTTACAATTTGGATTACAGTCCGAGGCTAAATCCTCAGTAATATAAACTCATAGAGTATTGTCGGGATTACCAGTCCAAAGCTAAATCGCAACGACAATTACTCTAATGAGCTTGGATCCAATTACAGTCAAAGCTAAATTCAGACCCTAATTCGGATTACCCGTCCGGCTAAATCCATTTTCCACATATTCTTCGGGAGGGCTATATCAGATAGGATCACCCGTCCGGGCTAGATCCTTTTACCGTCAATTCCTTTTCGAGATCCATCGAATTTTCCTTTCATTCAACCGGGATTTCTTTTCCTTTTACCAAATATATCAATGTATCATCAATTTTCATATAATGGACATTCAAATTATATTTACATCAATAACATACATTTCAAACATTTAAGAATATAATTCAAGTTACATGAACTTACCTCGATACTAGTTCGTTTATAAAATCTACTAATCCGGGACTTTTTCCTTTCCTCGATCTAGCTTTGTATTTGAGTTTTCCAGATCTAAATAAATAAAGTCAATCATCAATTCAATACATTTCATGTTCACATGTAGCATTTTCTATAATTCTATTATTATTTTTAGCTTATTCAAAGCTGTCTACTTGAGTCACAGTCACTAAATTATTTATTTCTCGAGCTACAGAGCTCCAAATGAAGAACCGTTAATTTTCCCTGAAACTATATTCACATATCTTCTTCCCATAAAATTTTCAGAATTTTTGGTATGGCCAATCAATAGCAGATTATTCTTAAAGTTTCCCCTGTTTTACTGTCTGACTGTTCTGACCTCTCTTCACTACAAATCAAATTACTCTTCGTACAGAATTCATATGACCTTCTTATTTATTTCATTTGAAAATAGACTCATTCGGGATTCTAAACATATAAAGCTAAGCCCCTAATTATTTTTCTCCAATTTTTTTATGATTTTTCAAAGTCAGAACAGGGGATCCCGAAATCCCTCTGAACCAGTCTTACAAAAATATAAATATCTCAAATTACAGAATTCCTTTGCTTTCCATGTTTCTTTCATATGAAAATAGACTCAATAAGCTTTAATTTCATATCTCATTCAACTTCTAATTCCACTTCTACGATTTTTAGTGATTTTTCAAATTTACTCTACTGCTGCTGTCCAAAACAGTTTTGTTATAGCTTATTTTACAATTAAATCCTTTACCCAATTCTAACTTCAAATTCTTTCAATTAAACCACTAATTCATCATTTTATTCATCATATGCTATATTCAAAAACTCTGAAACTTCAAAAATTTCAACTTAAATTCATCAAAACTTTGTTCTAAAACTTATAAAGCATCAAAATTAAAAGAAAAGGACTAAATTAACTTACCAAATTAAACTCCAAGCTTTAAAAACTATATTATCCCTTTTTTTCTTTTCTTTTCTTCTTCTTTCTCCCTTCACGTTTGCTCTCTGTTTCTTCCTTTGTTTGATCCTTTTGTTTCTTTTCTCTTTTCTTTATATATATATAATAATATAATAATATAATAATATAATATAATAATATAATATAATAATATACAAAAAAAAAATCTCAGATTTTCTTCAATAAATCGCCTCATCTTTACAAAATGGCATAATTGCCATTTTGGTCCTTCATAATTTCTTTTAATCTATAATTCAACTTTTACTTTCATTTCAATTTAGTCCTTTTCATTTAATTACCTACCCAAACGTTAAAATTTTCTAACGAAAGTTTAATACCACATTACTAACATTTTATAAATATTTATAAAAATATTTCCTATCATATAAAGACTCATGCAAACATATTGAAATAAATTTCTATTTAAATCGGATTTATGGTTGCGAAACCATTATTCGAAAAATTTTGATTTTAGCCAATACAAAATCATATTTCTACTGCCACAATATCTGCTAATATAAATTCTATACCCATGCTTAATGGGATTAATTTCAATGAATGGAAAAGGCACTTATTTATAGTGCTTGGCTGTATGAACATAAACCTTGCACTAAGGGAAGAACTACTTGCACCTCTCATTGCGGAAAGCATCCCCTATATTAAAAGGGATTTTGAGAGGTGGGATCGTTCAAATTGCAAGAGTCTAATGATCATGAGGCACAACATTTCAGAAGCCTTTAAGGCATAGAATCTAAAAAGATTACTCAGACCAAGGTTTCCTTGACGAAATTAAGAAACGTTTTGCTAAAAATGATAAAGTTGAAATGACATCACTTCTGACTTATTTGATGTCTATAAAGTTAAGGGTTAAGGAAATTCTGAGCAATCTAAGGGCTATGAGTTTTATGATCCCATAATAAAGAATATTTTTGAGACGGAAACTGTACCATTTTTTGAGGATGTTGAGTTTTGGGGGAGAAATAAGGTTAGAGTCATTGCTTTTGAGGGGGAATTGGATTCTAACTCAGTTCCTACTATCACTTTTGACGATGTTCAGGTTCCTATACCTATCATTGATCAAGAAGTAAATCTAGAACCTCTGCAAGACAATGTTGAACAACTCCCCATTCAAAATGAGATAATTGTTCCAGAAGAACAAACTCAACAACCTCAAGAACAAGTGCCATTATCCACAGTAGAAAGGAGAAATGCTATTCCAAATGATTATGTTGTATTTCTCCAAGAACATGAGGATGATAATGGAATGATGGAAGATGATCTAATCAACTTTCATCAGGCCATGAAAAGTTCTAATTCTCAAAAGTGGATTGATGCCATGAAAGATGAGTATAAGTTTATGCGAGACAATAAAGTTTGGGTACTTGTCCCATTACCTGATAGAGCAAAACCAATTGGTTGTAAATGGATATTTAAAACCAAAAGGGATGCAAATAAGAGGTATAAGGCGCGTCTTGTAGTTAAAGGATATACTCAAAAAGAAGGTGTTGATTTTATAGACTGTCTCTCCAGTTTCATCGAAAGACTCCTTTAGGATAATTATGGTGCTTGTTGCTCATTTTGATCTTAAGCTACATCAGATGAATATTAAGTTAATGTTTTCTCAATGGTAACATTGATCATACATTTATATGGTGCAATTAAAAGATTTGTGTCTAATGATGCAAAGTTAATGATTTGCAAAGAACTTCATCTATGGGCTTAAGCAAACTTCTCGTCAATAATATTACAATTTACCAAATGGTTATCTCATTCGGTTTAGAGATGAATTTTATTGATAATCGTATATACCATAAGTTTAGTGGAAGTAAGGTTCTATATTTGGTTTTATATGTTAATGACATACTGCTTGTCAATAATAAGTATAGCCTCAATCAATGCCCTAAGAATGATTTTGAGATTACAAAAATGCATTAGATTTTTTACATTTTAGCAGTGGAAAGTCTAATGTATGTTCAGGTTTGTATACATTGGAATATTGTGTACACTATTGGGATGTTAGGCAGATATTTTAAGCAACCCTGATTTGGACCATTGGATAGCATCCAAGAGGGTTATAAGGTATTTTCAGAGAACAAAAGATTACATGCTCACATATCGGAGGTCTAATCAGTTAGAGATCATCAGGTATATAGACTCCGATTTTGATGGAATATGGATATAAGATTTTTTCACTAAGGTGCAAATTGTGAAAATAAATTGCAATCTTTTATTCCAATAGCAACAGGAGCACATCAAAGTAAAAACACATAGACTTTAAGTTTATGGTTGTTAAAGTAAAAGTTTAGAGTGGTTAGGTGCTTATAAAGCATATTAGGACAAACTCCATGATTGCAGATCCACTTACTAAGGAATTACACCTAAGGTTTTATAAGAGCATACTGTTCATATGGGTGTAATGTCATTTAAAGGATATTTGGTTTTAGTGGGAGTTTGTATTTTTAAATGCTTTTATGTTATAGACACATTTTCAGTTATTTCAGTTTAAAGATATTAAGTTTACTTTCTACAGAAATAAAGTTTATTTTGGTAAAGTTAAATCTCACTGTAACACCCCTAACCCCGAACCATCGCCGGAACAGGGTTACGAAGCATTACCGGACATATCAGACAATTTGCAAATATAAATTTTGTTTAATATAAATTTCGTGACATTTCGCTTATTAATATATAAAACCCCTGTAAAATAAATCGTATTCATTTCAATAAACAACCAATTTAACCAATTCATTTGATAAATTCATTTTCTATTCTAAATACCTTCTAATCAAACTCAATCAATATAATATCAACTTAAATTTATCAAAATATTAGTTAGATTAAAATAAATATACTCCTTTCATTATAATTTTTAAACTTGTAATACTAACATTTTTAACCATTTACATTCAAAACATAATAACATTTAAACACAACCTACGTACATGCCACATTATAAAAGGAAATATACATCACCAAAGGTTTCTTTGAAGTCGGGTCCGGCTTCGGATCTTTGGTTCGAGATTTGACTTCTACAACTTGCGCGCTGACGGAAGCTGCCGTGCGCTGAGTATACATATATATACTCGATGGTATTACCATAATTCAAATTATAAGCATAATAATCATATCATTAAATCATATAACTTTAATTTAACTAACCCTTAATTCAAACATAAGTTTATCATTCTCAATATATTCATACAATTCAAATTTAGCTATTTAACAATTGAAATAATACACAATCATGTTGAGCCATTATCCATTTCTTGAACCAATGGTTCATACTTTCTTTTCTCATGCTCATATTTCAATCACATTTTTCAGTTCATGTTCTATTTTCGCATTTCTTCCAATGGCTCAACCATTTCATTTTATTCAATTTAACCTTTTCTTTATTTACCCCTATTAATGAGACTCGGACCTTAACGGATACACGGATTCCAACCCAACACTCGAAGACGGCACAATGTGCCTTAACGGTGATAAAGATATCGACACACAAAGTGTCGAATCGAGTAATGATAACAATATCGATATTCAACACACAAAGTGTTGAACTCAGAACGGTGATATGATAACGATGATATCGACACACAAAGTGTCGAATCGGTAATGATAGAATAAGATGATGAGTCGCACGTAAGTGCTCGATCGATAAGCGGCAAAATCCCGTACTCTTCCATGTCCTATGGCATGCCAATTATATCCGACTCAGCCCGACTAGTTAATAGGGTATTTCAGATTCTCAATTTCATTTTCATTTTCATAATAAATTCAATTTCAATATTAATTACACTTTTCCATATCAATCCAGATACAATTCAATTTCAATAAAAACACTTACCTTATAATTTACTTACCATATCCATAAATTAATCTAATATTTAATGAATAAATAAATAGCTTGAATTATAGTAATACAAACCCGAATTTGCTTGATTATTCCTCGGTAACCTTCTCCTTTCCTTTATGGGTTGATGCCTCGAGAGTTCCTTTTTAGCTACGAAAATAATAATTTACATTATTAATTACAACATTAAATTACAATAAATAATTGAATTTTATTCAATTTCTACTCTTCCTCTTCATTCCACATCTTTTATACACAATTCTATTATTTACTTATAAGTTCTTTCTAGGCTGTCTACCTGAGTCATTGTCACTAAATCATCTATATCTGGAGCTACGGAACTCCAAATTAAGATCCGTAAATTTTTCCCTGAAACTAGACTCATATATATTTTTACTGTAAATTTTTCAGAATTTTTGGTATGGCCAATCAATACCAGATTATTCTTAAAGTTTCCCCTGTTTCACTGTCCAACTGCTCTGACTCTCTCTTCACTACGAATTAAATTACTCTTTGTACAGAATTTAGATGGCCTCCTTGTTTAGCTCATTTGAAACTAGACTCATTAAGGAATTTAACCATATAAATTATGTTCCAAAATCATTTTTATACAATTTTTAATTATTTTTACAAGTCAGAACAGGGGATCTCAAAATCACCCTGAACCAGTTTCACTAAAATTTAAATATCTCACAATACAGAACTTATTTGCTATCTCTGTTTCTTTCATATGAAAATAGACTCAATAAGCTTTAATTTCATATCTCACTCAACTTCTAATTCTATTTCTACGATTTTTGGTGAATTTTCAAAGTTACTCTACTGCTGCTGTCTTAAATCTGTTTTCTTATGACTTATTTTGCAATTAAATCCTAGTTAAGTTTACTTATTTTCTTAACTTAATTCATGCTTGATTCTACTTAAATTCCTTCCATATTCAACTTGATTACAAAATTTTCAAAATAAACCCTAATTTATAATTTCTTCCAAATCAATCCCTATAATACAAAACTTATAGCTTACTTTACAATTTAATCCTTTTACTAACTCTAACTTAAATTTCATTCAATTTAACCCCTTGTTCATCTTTTTCTTTAACATAAACTATACTTAAAAACCAATAAACTCTCAAAATATCAACTTAGTTTCATCAAAATCTTGCTTTAAAGCTTCTAAAACATCAAAATTAAAAGAATAGGACTTGATTGACTTACCTTTTAAAGTTTAAAACCTTGAATCTTTAGTTTTTCCTTTTTCCTTCTTTTTCTTCTTTCTTTCCTGCTTGTTTCGTATGCTCTCTGTTCTTTTCTGTTCTTCTTTGTTTCTTTTTTTTTTATTATTTCATTTACTATTTACTTTATTATATAATATAATATTATATTAATATAATTATTTAATAATATTAATAATATATTTTAACACATAAAATTTCAGATTTTTTTTAAGCTTATGCCGCCTCAACTTATGCTAAATGGCATAATTGCCATTTTAGTCCTTTTTATTTTCTTTTAATCTACAATTAGACTTTTACTCCTTATTCAATTTGATCCTTTTTCCTAATTACTCTCAATTAAGCTAAATTCACTAAATAAAAATCTAATTAAGCACACTACTAGACTCATAATTACTCCTAATGATTATTTACTAACTCGATTTACTAAGACGGAGGCCCGATAACACATTTTTTTTTTTTGGTGCCCACGAATTTCGGGTCGTTACATTTCTCCCCCCCACTTAATAAATTTCGTCCTCGAAATTTACACCGAGAATAGGTGAGGATATCTGCGCTCTCATAGTTTCTTCAGTTCCCAAGTTGCTTCTTCTACATTATGGCTTCTCCACAATACTTTTACCAAAGGGACTCGTTTGTTTCTTAATTCTTTCACTTCTCGAGCTAGTATTTGAACCGGTTCTCCTTCATATGACAAATCCGGTCTAATCTCAATGTCTTGATGAGAAATAATATGAGATGGATCCGATCGATACCTTCGTAGCATGGAAACATGAAAAACATTATGAATTTTTACGTAATTAGGAGGTAAAGCTAATCGATAGGCAACCGGTCCGATTCTTTCAATTACTTCATATGGCCCAATGTAACGAGGACTTAATTTTCCCTTGCGACCAAATCTCAAAATTTTCTTCCAAGGTGATACTTTTAAAAACACTTTATCACCCCAGAATACTCTATATCTCGTCGCTTTAGATCTGCATAAGACTTTTGTCTGTCAAAAGCTACTTTCAAACTGTCTTTGATCTTTTAACTACTACTTCTTACGTCTCCGAATTAATTCCGGTCCAACAATCTTTTTCTCATTCAACTCTGTCCAACATACAGGTGATCGACATCTTCGACCATATAATGCTTCATATGGAGCCATTTGAATACTAGATTGATAACTATTATTATAAACAAATTCAGCTAATGGCAAGTATCGTTCCCAACCCGATTCAAAGTCAATAATGCAAGCCCGAAGCATGTCTTCTAAAATTTGAATTACCCGATTCGATTGTCCGTCGGTTTGTGGATGAAATGCGAGACTAAAATTAAGCCGAGTACCCAAAGAATCATGTAATCGCTTCCAAAATCTCGATGTAAATCGTGGATCTCGATCGGAAATTATAGATCTTTGGAATGCCATGCGATCTCACAATTTTCGGATATATACTTCAAAGCAAGCTTTCGTAAAGACCAATCATCCCGATCGCTATGAAATGAGCGGACTTAGTAAGTCGATCAACTATCACCCAAATGGCATTCTTTTTGCTCTCCGATGGTGGCAACCCGTAACAAAATCCATAGTAATACTATCCCATTTCCATTCAGAATACTAATAGATGGAGTAACCTGTTGCATGCACTGATGTTCTCGCCTTTACTCGTTGGCAAGTCAAACATTTCTTGACATATTCAACTATATCTTTCTTCATTCCCGGCCACCAATAGTGCTCCCTTAAATTACGATACATTTTTGTTCCACCCGGATGCAACGCAAAAGTACCATCGTGTGCTTCTTAAAGAATCATCTTCTTTAATTGTAAGTAGTTGGAACACAAATCCGATTTTGAAACCTCAAACAATTATGTTCATCAATACTAAAATTTTCGATTGTACCATTACGAACCATTTCTCTTTTCTTTAATAATTTGACATCTTCCATCCGAGCCGCTTTAATCGCTCTAACATCATTGGCTTAACCTTTATCTCACTAACAAGCTTCCATCATCATTAACACTAAGCCGAGCAAACATTGCTCGTAATTCAATCGCATGACTTTCTGCTCAATGCATCAGCTACCACATTTGCTTTTTTCTGGATGATAATCTATAACACAATCATAATCTTTTAGAAGCTCGATCCACCGTCTTTGCCTTAAATTTAAATCTTTCTGTGTGATGTAGATATTTGAGACTTTTATGATCGTGTAAATGTAACATTTCTCGCCATAAAGATAATGTCTCCAAATCTTTAAAGCAAAAATTACTGCGACTAGCTCCAAGTCATGTGTCGGGTAATTACGTTCATGCGGCTTCAATCTGTCTAGATGCATATGCAATAACCTTTCCATTTTGCATCAATACACAACCCAAACCACTCAAAGAAGCATCATGTACACAATAAAATCTTTTCCCCGACGGTAATGTTAATACCAGTGTGCCTCTGTCAACATTTGCTTCAAAGTCTCAAAACTATTCTGCACCGATCATCCCGGATAAAAGGAACATTCTTACGTAGTAGTTTAGTCATCGGCATTGCTATTTTCGAGAATCCATTTACAAATCTTCGATAATATCCAGCCAAAGCGAGAAAACTACGTGCACTCTCATATACATTCTTTGGCGCTTTCCTTTGAACAATTGCTTGATCTTCTTGGGTCAACTCTAATCCCATCAGCAGATACCACATGTCCTAAAAATACCACTTGGATAAACCGAATTCACATTTACTTAATTTCCCATACAACCTGCTTTTTTCCGCAGAATCTGTAAAACCTTTCGAAGATCTTTGATCATGTTTCGCCTCTGTTTTTGAATATACCAATATATCATCAATAAAAACCACCACAAACCGATCTAGATACGGCTGGAAAATGCGATTCATCAAATCCATAAAAGCGGTGGAGCATTGGTCAATCCAAACGGCATCACCAAAAATTCATAATGGCCATAACGAGTACGGAAGGCGGTCTTAGGCACATCACTTTCCTTCACCTTGGTGATAATACCCGGATCTCAAATCAATTTAGAAAAAATAATCAAGCTCCTTGGTGATCAAACAAGTCGTCTATACGAGGCAAAGGATACCGGTTCTTGATTGTCACTTTGTTCAGCTATCGATAATCAATGCACAACCGCATAGAACCATCTTTCTTTTAACAAACAATCTTTGGAGCTCCCAAGGTGAAATACTCGGTCGGATAAATCCTCGATCTAATAAATCTTGTATCTGCACCTTCAACTCTTTCAATTCGATGGCGACATTGATGACGGAGGTATAGAAATTGGTGCTTTGCACTGGATACACATCAATAGCAAATTCAACCTCTCTATCGGTGGTAAACCCGGTAGTTCTTTCGGAAATACATCGGAAACTCGCATACTGATCCTAATCGTTGCATTGGCTTTCCCATCGAATCGAATTAATAACATATGCCAAATATTTGAACAACCTCATTGTAATAACTTGTTAGCTTTAGTAGTGAAATGATACGTGTCGAACCACCGTACGGATGCCATTCACTTCAATTCTGTCCCCATTTTCTCGCTGCTGAATACTAAACCTCTTTTTATAGCAATCCAAAACTACCCCATGTTCGGATAACCAATCCATACCCAAAATGATATCAAAATCGCTAAAAGGCATGATCAGCAAATCCACGAAACATTTTATCATGTATTATTAACGGGCACCTCAGGCATACTCTGTCTACTAACACTGTTTTGTCCCAAAGGGCTAGACACCTCTATGAAAACTCTAGACATTTTTGATTCTAACTTCCCGATTCAACTAATTTTAAATTAATATATGAATGTGATGAACCCGGTCAATTAAAGCATAAATAGGCTCAGAATACAATAAAAATATACTGTCACCACATCGTGAGCATTGCCTTCTTCACGGGTCCGAACTACGTATGCTCTGGGCTGGTGCTCTAGCCTCGATCGTTGTGTAGCTATATCACCGCCTCTACTAGCTCCTCTCTCTCGAAACAAAACCTCCTCTAGACATTCCTCTACCTCTCGCGGCGATCATCTTGATCTCTACGAGATGTGGTAGGTGTACTACTCTGAGTTTTCGAACAATCTTTAATAAAGTGTTGGTGAGAGCCACAACGAAAACATCCTCCAATTTTCTTCCAAAGATTCACCAAAATGTCTTTTCCACAATAGTTACATTCGGGATATTCATTTTCCGGGGTGGAGCTTTTACACTACCAATGTGGAAATAGTAATCTGTTTTCCTCTGTTTAGTCACCTCTATCGGATCGAAAGCTTGATCTCCAACCACCTCTGAATTCTCTAGATCTTTTGGTAGTGGATTTGAACTAGTTGCTCTACTCGTTTCTGGTCAATCCAATCTTTTCGACTTTTTATCAAGTCCCAAGACTTGCTCTATCATTTTGGCCCGTTCGATCAAATCAACAAATTCGATGGAATTATTTGGGACACTAATTGTAGTTTTATTTCATCTCTTAATCCGTAAAAACCGTTTACAACTATCGACCTCTGTTGGAATATATTTCAAGCATACCGCTCAATCTAGTAAACTCTCGATCATAATCCAATCTTGACATATTACCTGTTTCAACATTAAAAACTCTTGCTTTTTCTCTTCAATATACATTTCCCCAATATACTTCTTTTGAAATTCTTTTTTTAAACAAATCCCGAGTTACCGATCATCCAGTAAATGTCTAACAATGATTCCCACCAGAGATATGCTTCCCTTGTAACAATGATACAAGCACATATCGATTCTCTCGGGGGTGCAATCTAATTGTTGCAAAACTCTTTTGTTGATTCTATCCAATTCTCAAGCAATAGACGGATCAAGACCTCTTAGTCCCGAAAACTCCGTGGCACCATATTTTCTTAACTCTTTAATCGGGGCCCGTCTAACCGTAGGTACCGATGTAATAGCAGAGTACGATTTCGCTACATGTTGCAATGCATCGGCTATAGCTCTTAACATTGTGAGTTATCTCTTTCTCTTCTTACATTAGGAGGTTGGTTATTTAACGGATTTCTGAGAGGTGTAATGATTCGCTTTCTTCAATTTCTCGATTTCAAAGTATGCATTTCTGTTCAACATCATACATTCTTTAAATCGACATTTTATCTATAAAACAAAATCAAATAAATATATATCAAACATCCAAAACCCGACTCAAACTTCGACTCAATAGTGGCATGTACTTCTAGACTCACTTTGAGCCCGATTTTGCTTGAGAATCGACTAAACACGATAGCTACGATACCAATAAATGTAACACCCTAACCCGAACCATCGCGGAACAGGTTACGAAGCATTACACTAGGACATATCGGACAATTTGCAAATATAAATTTTGTTTAATATAAATTTGTGCACATTTACGCTTATTAATATATAAAACCCCCTGTAAAATAAATCGTATTCATTTCAATAAACAACCAATTTAACCAATTCATTTGATAAATTCATTTTCTATTCTAAATACCTTCTAATCAAACTCAATCAATATAATATCAACTTAAATTTATCAAAATATTAGTTAGATTAAAATAAATATACTCCTTTCATTATAATTTTTAAACTTGTAATACTAACATTTTTAACCATTTACATTCAAAACATAATAACATTTAAACACAACCTACGTACATGCCACATTATAAAAGGAAATATACATCACCAAAGGTTTCTTTCAAGTCGGGTCCGCTTCGGATCTTTGGTTTGATTTGACTTCTACAACTGCGCGCACGGAAGCAACGCATCTGTTGAGTATACATATACTCGAGTGGTATTACCATAATTCAAATTATAAGCATAATAATCATATCATTAAATCATATAACTTTAATTTAACTAACCCAATTCAAACATAAGTTTATCATTCTCAATATATTCATACAATTCAAATTTAGCTATTTAACAATTGAAATAATACACAATCATGTTGAGCCATTATCCATTTCTTGAACCAATGGTTCATACTTTCTTTTCTCATGCTCATATTTCAATCACATTTTTCAGTTCATGTTCTATTTTCGCATTTCTTCCAATGGCTCAACCATTTCATTTTATTCAATTTAACCTTTTCTTTATTTACCCCTATTAATGACTCGGACCTTAACGGATACACGGATTCCAACCCAACACTCCGAAGACGGCACAATGTGCCTTAACGGTAATAAGATATCGACACACAAAGTGTCGAATCGGTAATGATAACAATATCGATATTCAACACACAAAGTCTTTGAACTCAGTAACGGTAATATGATAATGATATCGACACACAAAGTGTCGAATCGGGTAACGATATGATAATGATGAGTCGGCACGTAAGTGTGCTGATCGAAGCCGCAAAATCCCGTACTCTTCCATGTCCTATGGCATGCCAATTATATCCGACTCAGCCCGACTAGTTAATAGGGTATTTTGATTCTCAATTTCATTTTCATTTTCATAATAAATTCAATTTCAATATTAATTACACTTTTCCATATCAATCCGGATACAATTCAATTTCAATAAAAACACTTACCTTATAATTTACTTACCATATCCATAAATTAATCTAATATTTAATGAATAAATAAATAGCTTGAATTATAGTAATACAAACCCGAATTTGCTTGATTATTCCTCGGTAACCTTCTCCTTTCCTTTATGGGTTGATGCCTCGAGTTCCTTTTTAGCTACGAAAATAATAATTTACATTATTAATTACAACATTAAATTACAATAAATAATTGAATTTTATTCAATTTCTACTCTTCCTCTTCATTCCACATCTTTTATACACAATTCTATTATTTACTTATAAGTTCTTTCTAGGCTGTCTACCTGAGTCATTGTCACTAAATCATCTATATCTGGAGCTACGGAACTCCAAATTAAGATCCGTAAATTTTTCCCGAAACTAGACTCATATATATTTTTACTGTAAATTTTTCAGAATTTTTGGTATGGCCAATCAATACCAGATTATTCTTAAAGTTTCCCTGTTTCACTGTCCAACTGCTCTGACCTCTCTTCACTACGAATTAAATTACTCTTTGTACAGAATTTAGATGGCCTCCTTGTTTAGCTCATTTGAAACTAGACTCATTAAGGAATTTAACCATATAAATTATGTTCCAAAATCATTTTTATACAATTTTTAATTATTTTTACAAGTCAGAACAGGGGATCTCGAAATCACCCTGAACCAGTTTCACTAAAATTTAAATATCTCACAATACAGAACTTATTTGCTATCTCTGTTTCTTTCATATGAAAATAGACTCAATAAGCTTTAATTTCATATCTCACTCAACTTCTAATTCCATTTCTACGATTTTTGGTGAATTTTCAAAGTTACTCTACTGCTGCTGTCTTAAATCTGTTTTCTTATGACTTATTTTGCAATTAAATCCTAGTTAAGTTTACTTATTTTCTTAACTTAATTCATGCTTGATTCTACTTAAATTCCTTCCATATTCAACTTGATTACAAAATTTTCAAAATAAACCCTAATTTATAATTTCTTCCAAATCAATCCCTATAATACAAAACTTATAGCTTACTTTACAATTTAATCCTTTTACTAACTCTAACTTAAATTTCATTCAATTTAACCCCTTGTTCATCTTTTTCTTTAACATAAACTATACTTAAAACCAATAAACTCTCAAAATATCAACTTAGTTTCATCAAAATCTTGCTTTAAAGCTTCTAAAACATCAAAATTAAAAGAATAGGACTTGATTGACTTACCTTTTAAAGTTTAAAACCTTGAATCTTTAGTTTTTCCTTTTTCCTTCTTTTTTCTTCTTTCTTTCCTGCTTGTTTCGTATGCTCTCTGTTCTTTTCTGTTCTTCTTTGTTTCTTTTTTTATTATTTCATTTACTATTTACTTTATTATATAATATAATATTATATTAATATAATTATTTAATAATATTAATAATATATTTTAACACATAAAATCTCAGATTTTTTTAAGCTTATGCCGCCTCAACTTATGCTAAATGGCATAATTGCCATTTTGGTCCTTTTTATTTTCTTTTAATCTACAATTAGACTTTTACTCCTTATTCAATTTGATCCTTTTTCCTAATTACTCTCAATTAAGCTAAATTCACTAAATAAAAATCTAATTAAGCACACTACTAGACTCATAATTACTCCTAATGATTATTTACTAACTCGATTTACTAAGACGGAGGCCCGATAACACATTTTTTTTTTTTTTTTCTGGTGCCCACGAATTTCGGGTCGTTACACTCACTAAGGAGGACCAGTTGGAAATAGACATGTTTAGATTATATTGCATGTAATTTCCATGCTACACATCCATACTTGATCTATGTCATTTGGTTGTGTTAATATACGTGATCATGGATGGATTTAGTTACGATATATGTAACGAAAGTCGTATTGGTTCTATGTTAACATAATTAATGGACGAGATTATTCGAAATACCTTTTGGATATGATAGTAAAATTTTGAGCTCATAAGGTTATATAATGACATGTAATTATAAAGTAATTAGTATATATATGTGGTCAAAGTGGGAGATTGTTGGAAAATTTGGACATCACATATATAATAAGGATAATTACATGTTATTATTTATTATCATGATAGGTTAGCCCAAATTAAAAGTGATCTAATTTGGTTAGAATTTTATTGGGCTTTTAATTATTAAATAAAGTATGGGTCAAATATGTGTAGATACTCTTCTAATCAAATTCTAATTAATGATGGGCTAATTAGAATTTAATTAGAACTAATATGCCAAGGTTATAAATATTAGGGTTATGGTCCCCAAATTATACACAACATATTTTTTCTAATATCCCATCATTAGGAGAGAGAGAGAGAGAGAGCAAATATTCTCTAAATTTCTTGTGTGCTAATTTGGAAGATCAAATCTCCAAAATCCAGTAAAACTACAAGGAATTCATGGGTTCAGGTACGCTTCCGCATTTAGTTTTATTCTTCATTTATTCTTGATGATTTGACATGATAGATCCTGGTTTATTAAGTTTTGTTTCAGATTTATTTTACAAATCTAACATAATTAGCGATATAATTGAGTTAAGTTGAGTAGTGGAAAGTTCAAGTTTTAGAGCCTGATAGTCAGCTCGAGCTAGATTAAACATTTATTTTTAAAGTTTGAGTTCAAAACGAGATATAATCGAGGTACTTAAGCTTGAACTCAATTAAGCTCATTTATCAGTTTTTGTACTTAAACTCGGCTTCAATTAAGCTTGTACATATTCAAGCTCGAGTTGGATCTCAGCTCGATAATTAAGGCTAGAGTTAATAATATATATTAAGAGAAATAATTTAAATTAATAATACAGAATATTTAATATATTAAAATTGAAAAACGTATTACTAAACTCAAATTCAATTCGACTGAAAGCTTAAGCTGCTATAGCTTGAACTTGATTTGATAATTACCAAATCAAATTCGAGATTATTTGGAGTCAAAATCGAGTAGCCTGTAGGCACTAATATCTTATTTAACGAATGTTTTATCTAACTTGATAAACTATCATCAAGTTAAGATTCAATCGCTGTTATTCGATATTTTAATCCATGATTTCAAGTAAAAGAAAGTATCTAAATTTGAAACTTATTAAATGTCTTTCACTAGTGCACTGCTTCAATAAATTTGGGTTCAGTAGGGGAAAAAGTACTCTCAATGGTCCAAAATTTCTTTTCTTTTTTCTTTTTCTATTTCATTCATTTTCTCAGCTGCCAAACGTCTAGGGAAAATCAGCAGCCTATAAAAAAGTTTAATTCACGACTTGGTCCTTGAAATATACTTATTCTCTTATTTTGATATTTAAAACTTTTTTGTCCTAATTTAATATCTAAACTATTTATTATAATCAGCAGCCTAATTCTTTTCTTTTCTCACATGAAGAACATGATGAATATGATGAAGAACACCCCAAAAAATTTGTTAGATTTTTTTAGTTGAAAAAAATTAATTATTTTATGGAATTAATGAATTTTTATTTTTTATACTTTATTATTATATATTTTTTAAATTTTTATATATTTATTTCTATTTTTATAATTTTTAAATTAATATATAAATATATGATAATTATATTTTTTAATAAAAACGCTATGTGTCTTGTTTTTATTGGTCACCTATTTTTTCACAATATTAAAAAAATAGAGCAAAATATATAACGGAATGATATTTTAGGTACTAAAGTGGGACAAGAAAAATTTAAGTACCAAAATGAAAAACGAGTACACTTTAAGTGCTAAATTTTGAATTAAGCCTTAAAAATAATATTTTTTTGTCGTACATGCACGAATCTATGAACTGATCTGTCAGAATAGATATATAAATATTAATAATGTTATTTTTTTCATTCTTTTATAAGATTTCATGAACAATGGTGCAGTATGGGTATCTCATGATCTTTTTAATGTTTCTTTTCTTGGAGTTTGCAATTATTTTAATTTTCATCATTTTAAAATATGGAAACATGAAAATAAAATATAGAAATAATATATTAAATGGTTCCTGGGATTAATTATTTATTTATGTTGAAATATTATATCGTTTAAGTTTGTCAAGGACTACGTATTTAGGGGTAAATATTTGATCGAATCGAATTGAATTAAGTGAAAAATTTGAGTTAATCGATTTAACGATCTTATTTTATCATCTTCTTTCAATTTGAAATTTTCTCAAATCGAGTCGAGAGAAATAAAATTCAAATCAAATCGAATTGAGTGAAATTGTTCGAGTTAAATTAAAAAAATTAAACATGTCAAATTAAAATCTTGTTACAATATAACTAATTTCATGTTAGAGCACATAAATTTTAAATCATATATATTTGAATTTTTTTCAAAGAAAAAAAATACATTAATATGATAAATTTGAATCATTAATTAACTTATTTAGGTTCCAAAATTATTATTTTAGAAAAAATTTAAAATTTTAACTTCCTTTATATATTATTTTAAAAAAATTAAATTTTTTTATAATTTTAAAATATATATAAAATTTGGAATTTTTGTAAATATTTTAAATTTTAAAAATTATTTTGATTTTTTTCTTTTGTAATTTTTGTTGAGAGAGAGACCAATTTGCTCATTTTCAAAATTGACAAAGACCAAAGAGGTATTTGCACCAATATGTTATTCAAATTATTCGAGTTATTCGAATTCTAAAATTTAACTCGACTCGAACTCGAAACTTGAATTACTTATTCAAGTTTACTAAAAAAAATCGAATAACTCGATTTAGTTAACTCAAAATTCGAATTATTTTTCAATTTTTTAATCGAAATTCGAAATTCTTCTATACAAATACTCATGTATGAAAATTGTTCAACTTAGGAATGTAATCTTGATTTTTTGAGTATTCTCCTCACTGCTTTTGTTATATTTCCAAGTCTTCTTATCAATAGTTCATCGTCTTTCTCATCATGGTATCAGAGTTGGTGTTTTCGCAGTGATCAGAGAAGTTTTTGTGGTGGTGAGCAGTCAAGCTGAGTCCTACAATAGATCCAGCAAATATGGTTACTAACACCCTATCGAAACCATTTTTAAAGTTTCTTTAAAAAATGGGGGTCGACTTTTAAAAACGAAAATGGGAGTCGTCACCAATCTCTTTTTACTTAGGTGTGATTGGATCACCTTATAAAACGTTTTATTTTAAAACATTGATTTTGGTCCACGAAATACAAGAAAATGGGTTCGGGAGTCAGTTACGTACGAGGAAGGGTTAGCGCCCTCGTAACGCCCAAAATTTGGTACCTAATTGATAATTTCATATCCTAATGTCGAAATTTTTAAAATACGATCTTTTTATTTAAAAGAAAGCCAAGACTTATCTATCTTAAAGAAATAAAATGCTATATCCAATAAGTTAGGATGTAACATCTCATGACTTCGAAACTAGGCTCGCCTTTATTTGTAGAAAATTCTTATTTTGAGACAGAAAACATCATATCCAATAAGTTAGGGTACAATGTTTTGAATTCCCGAGAATAAATTTTTTTTATTTAACTTTTAGAAAGAAAGTAATAAGTTCTTTAGACTTGAAGTGAGAAAACAAAACCCAGTAAGTTAAGGTACGATTTCTTTCGAACCTTAGAACGTGGAGTGTTTGCTTATTTCAAAACCAAATTTTTAATGCATCAAAGAAAATATAATATGATCATAATAAAATGAAAAAATAAATCATAATGCCAATATGCTTAATGGAATAAAAGTGTAGATGATAATATGAATAATAATAATGAAGGCAAAAATAATAAAAGAAAAGTTGAAACAAATAATAAAAAAATATTAAGTAAAAATAATAATAATAAATAAATAAACAAATAAATAAATAAATAAAATAATAACAAAAATAAAGCTAATAGCAAATTAACAAATAGATAAATACTATATACAATAATTTAAAGATAATAAAATAATAATAGTAATAATAGTAATAATAATAAATAATAAACTATAATGGAAATATGTTAATAAATAAATAATAAAATTATATTAGCAATTATAAAATAAAAATAATAATGAAAAAATGATAAAAATAATAGCAAAAATAAAAATAGTATTAATAATAATAAAATAATGTAAGGATATTAAAATTAATAGTAATAATAATATAAAAATAATAGTAGTAGTACAATAAGAAAATATTAATAATAATAAAAATAATAATGCATGTTAATATACAAATAATAGTAAAAATAAAAACAACAATAATGAAAATAGTAATAATAATGATGATACTAAAATAATAATAATAATAATAGCAATACTAATAATGATAAATATAATAATAATAATAAATATAGCTATAGTAATAATAATATATATAAAAAATAATGGTCATAATAAAAATAATAATAGTACAAATGAATATAATGATAATTATAAGGTTAAAAATAAAATGATAGTAATAATAATATTAAAGTAATAATTATAATAGTCAAATAATAGTAGTGTTAATAATAATATAAAAAAAATAACGAAGTAACAAAATCAAAAAAGAAAATAAAAAAAGAAGAAGATGAAATTGAACTTGAACTTGAACTTGAAATAAAAATTTGGGGCGAAATCGAAAATAAAATTAAAAGGAGGGACCGATTAGAACACGCTAGTAACCAGAAGGGGCTAAAAGGGAAAATATCCCCTCCCTCCAAAACACGGCGCTTTGAGCAGGACTAAATAAAAAACAGAACAAAATTTAAGGGTAACATTAAAAATAAAAGAAAACTTAATTAAAAGAACTAAAAATGCGGAAGGGCCTGATGCGCAAATAGCACATTTCACAGAAAAGTGCGGATCTTCCTCGGGTTGGGTCAACGCGCGGATCTGGTGGCCATGAAACGACGTCGTTTTTGGCTCTAAAGGCAACCCTCAAAACAGCGCCGCATGGATCACTTATATAAGTTAAAATTAAAACCCAAAAAAATATTTCAGACACCCCCTAAAAAAATCAAAACAGGAGCCCCAAAGGCTCTCTCCCATATGGTCGAAGGGTTCCAGCGACGGAATGCCGCACGCACTGTAACACCCCTAGCCCGTATCCGTCGTCGGACTAGGGTTAATGGCGTTACCATACAGATCGAAAACATTTTCAGAAGTTCATACATTCATCCATCAATCTCAAACATAATGTCCCTTAATACGGTCAACGAGACCTAAAACATGCTTATAAACCGGGTCGGGACTAAACCGAAACACATACAAAATTTCACAAAAATTTAAAACTTTTCTAAGTTTTAGGGGATACACGCCCGTGGGGGTAGGCCGTGTGCCTCCCATGGCTGCTAGACACACCCATGTGTCCTCCTCGTGGTCGAAACTGACCTTAGCTCCACGACCACCAAGCACACCCGTGTACTTTGGCCGTGGTCGATCCTGTCAAAACCACACGGCTACCAGGTACGTCCGTGTGCCGTGGCCGTGTGCTCTTAGGCCATATACTGACTTACACCCACGGTCACTAGGCACGCCCGTGTGCCACAACTGTGTGGCAAAAATAGGCCATTTACAAGGCCAAAATGCCACCCAAATGGGTCAATCCTACAAGCACATTTGAGCATCTTTATACACACAATTTGGCAACGAATTTCATGTCCAATAATCATCATATCATCACAACGTAATTCATTCTTTTACTTACTCAAACTTGACCATTTCATAGATCACATAACCATGCCAAAACATTCCACACATAACATATTCATTCAAGCAAATTCTCAACTCATATCTAGCCAAATCACATAGCTAAGTTCATATAACAACTTATACCAAAATACTAGCCTATACATGCCATATCTAACTTTATACATTTTCAAAGTGTACCAAAATGATTTTAGTAGTGTGATGATGATCCTTGACGGTCCCGAGCCTTCAGTAGCTTTGACGACCTATAAAACAGAGAAAACACATACAAAGTAAGCTTTCCAAAAGCTTAGTAAGTCATATACAAATAAACTTAATATTTAAACCTATAAGCATGTAGAACATAGGCACATTTCATATATATATATATATATAACAAACTTCTCACATATATGCTTTGGTCCATACTTTTGACTACATTTGCCCCAATCATCAATTCAAGAATCATATGTATATACATAACTCTATCATAACCATTCTTGTATCTCATTCACATACTTACACTTAAGCACACATTTCTTCAAATCGAAATCACACAAGCACTTACCTTATTATACACACTTTGTGTATATATACCAAACGTACCTGAAACGGACAATTATTCACTTAATTGATCATCGCTCGAATTTGTAATTTGTATCACAGACTTGCCCATTGAACCGTTAGGAATCTAATAGGATACTCAAAAAGCTCGAAATAGTCGTACAATGCCAACGTCCCAGACGAGGTCTTACATGCACTCAGATATCGATGCCACTGTCCTAGACAGGGTCTTACACGAATCAATATGATGCCGATGTCCCAGACATGGTCTTATACATAAAGCTCATATCGATGCCAACATCTCAGACGTGGTCTTACACTTAATCTCAAATCAACGCCAACGTCCCAGACGTGGTCTTACTTGATAAACAGAACAGATACCTATGTCATGACATGGCTAATCCTATCTATTCCTAGGTTCGCACGGGACTTCGCGGGCATTGTCACTATATCGATCTTATCTCAGAATTCATGTACAGATCATCTCATAAGCATTCATAGTTAACAATAATCATATGAGCATACACAGTTCAATACAAATACGTCTATTTGCATAATGACTTACCTCGGATTCGATTTAACGGAAATGGAAACGGCTACTCGGTTACTTTCGCTTTCCTGCGATCTAAGTCCGTTTTCCTCGGTTCTTAATCTAAACATATTCAGAATTAACCCTTTTATTCACTAATTCATTCAATTCAATCCAAGGACACACATTTAGGGCTATTTACAAATTAACCCTCACATTTGCACAATTTATCAATTTAGTCCATTTTTCTCAAAACATCAAATTCACAAAATTTGTTCACACACATGCATAGCCAAATCTCCCTAGGGACTATATAAGTCCATATTTTTCATCAAATTTACAAATTAGTCCTCCAAAATAATATTTTCTCAATTTAGCCCTAATTAGCTAAATTTGTCAAAAATTCAAGAACAAAATATATTCATCTAGCTTAAATCTTACATTTAACACCATAAAACATCATAAATCACATGAGTTCACCAAATGCTCATCTCAAAAACATCATCAATTCTCAAAATTAAAACATGGGTTTTGTAGTAGACAAAGCAACGATTGCAGAAACGTAGAAATTATCAAAATCCAACTCAAAATCATACCTTAATTCAAGCTTGGAATGGCCGAATATGCAAAAGAATAAAAACCTTTCTTCTTCCTCTTGTTTTCGGTCAAAAGATGAGTAAAAATGGCCATTTTTCATGTTTTAACATATTATAATATACATATAAATTCATTTACCCTTTCATAATAATAAAAAACATATACATATAACAAGGACATAATTGACCTTTGTCCACCACTATCCACTTATTGGCATATTTGCCTACTAAGGCCATAAACATTCAAAACCACACCACTTAAGTACTTTAACAAATAGCAAGCAACTTTCACATTTAATGCATTTCAATCCTTCTGTCCAATTAAACACACAAACGAACAAATTATCTTACGGAAATTTACCACATGCTTAATCACATATCAACGGCACAGAAAATAATATTAAAATATTATTCAAATTTAGATTTGTGGTCCCAAAACCACTGTTCTGACTAGGGTATAAACTGGACTGTTTCACGTGCCGCCACACGCACCGCCTCCGACGGCGGTTGGAAAGCCAATTTTTTGTTTCACTTCCTAATCGCAGGTAATCTCTTCTCCGGTTATTATGTTTTAACCATATTTGTATATATATACATACATAAAAAATAAATCGAAAAGTAAAGTAAAAATAAAGGAAAAATTCACCTCTACTGTTGGGATTTTTTTATTAATTTTTGTATCTGTATATTTGTGTGTATGTATCCTCCTTTTTTACAGATTATATCAGGGTTATTTATAGCCCCAAAAATGATAAAAAAAATACAAAGATTCTGTCATGTTTGCCATATTTACTGCTTTTTCTTTCCTTGTTTTGCAGGTGACCGGCAAAATCTACAACGGTATTAGTTTCAGATTTCTGAAACCGCATTTGGGCCATTGGGCCATTTGGTTTTGGGTATTAGTTTGGGTCAATGTTGTGGGTCTGTGTAATTGGGCCATGGGTAGTTTATTTTGGGCTACTGGGTTTAGGTTTGGGCCACTAGTAAAATTGGCTGTAAAATAAAACTGATGGACTTTTATTTATTTTTTTGGTTTTTATATTATTAATATGGGACCGGGCAAATTGGGCCAATTACACACGCCTCCTATTATAACTTCAAATCCTATGAATACATCTGGTAATATCTCTTCTTTCACAAATGCATCTATGAGTTCTGTTCTACCCAAAATACAACAATTCCCTTAACATGATGTAGTTAAGCTTGTAACACCCTAAACCCGGCCCAAACACCACGACCGGATCTGGCATGTCACTAAGAAGATTTAGTAAAACATGTCGCATTTTTGGAGAATATTTTTCTTGATTTTAACATTATATTCGGGAAAATGAATGGTTGAATAATTCGTAAAAGATATTAATTTTCATTTAAATGCCCTTATGAATTAAAAACCAAAATTTAATACATGCTTTAACTTAATTAAAACGAAAAAAATGTAAAAGTCTAGTAATAATAAAAGCCCAAAACAAACGAACATATAAAGCTAGTGCCCCATGGCCTTATTACAATGAAATTTAAAACCCAGTAACTGAAAATATTAAAAATTAATAAACTTGTAATGTCTTTTGCTGAATCAAAATAATCTCTCGCATGGCCAACTTGCGCTCCTCTCCAGCCCGGTCCGATGCACTAGGTGCTACCTGAAAGATGTTAAATAATAGGTGAGTCGCGAGACTCGCTTTGCAAACCTCGTGTGCTTCATCGATTGGGCCTAGCCTACGTAATGCACAATGTAATATCATACAACAGAAATTATGCAAAGCCCAACCCAATCCTAGGTTTCCATCCGCTACACACCACCCTTACTTGCCAATCACACCATTGGGGATTTCTACAATCAACCCTCTCCCCTACACACCATCGATGGCAGTCATGCTGCAGATAGCTGCTCATCGTCAGATCATGGCAATAGCCACTACAACAGATCATGGCATTAGCCACTACAACAGATCATGGCAAAAGCTACTACGACAGATCATGGCATTAGCCACTACAACAGATCATGGCAAAAGCCACTACAATAGATCATGGCATTAGCCACTACAATAGAACACTTCCCCTTTCATCAATCACCCAACCCCATGCATACATATAAAACATATCATCTCAACAGAAACATTCACTTTAGAATGACAGAGATCACTAACCTGGTGATTCGCCTTTACCCCTTTTCGGGTTTTCAACAGTCATGCCGATATTTCGGCATTTAATAGAATATACAGAATATAACAGGTTTATATGCATACTAATCAAGCAATCTAAATGGTGTGAGAGTGTTACACACCTGATAACACGTAGTACTACTCTCTATGTTGATACCCTCACTAATCAGATCTACTGTCCTTTGTCTACAACTTTGCTCAAAAGCCGGAAGAACGCGAAGATAAGGCCTCTCCTATATTCGGCCAAGGGTTAGTATTTTACCCAAATTATATGCTTAAATTAACAGATCTCCTTATCTTGAAATCCCGAAAGTGATACGATCCAAGGGCTACTGAACTCTAGCTTAGAAATCTAAGCGATTGAATCCCCTTCAAATCCTGGAATGCCGCAAACGATAGAAAACACCGGATCAATTAACCATATAGCCATTCAGCTAAGATCTCTAAAAGCCAGAAAAGAATACACAAATCGACATTTACCTCTACAGATGATTTCGGCTACCCTCTTGCAGAAAGATTCGGTAATCTGAGAAGAAGATCGAAGCGTAGAAGAGTATAGATCTAGGAATTTTGGCTTTTAAGAAAATCCCCAAAAGATGAACTAGATGTGTTTTTCAGCTCTTTAGAAGAATTGAATGAGGAGTTTCGGCTTTTAATGAATGGGAGAAGAATAACAATGGGGATCAGAAGATTCGGCTAAAAGGAAGTTTCAAAGAAAAAGAAAGAAAAAGTGAGGGAGGTGGTGGTTTTCGACTTTTGAAAGAAAAGATGTTGAGAAGATTGGGAGATTTCGGCTTTTGAAGAAATCAAAAGAAAAGAAATTACAGAGGGAGACTGAGGATTTCGGCACAGGAAGAGAGGAAAAGAATAGGGTCCCAAATGCCGAAATTGATGAGCTATCCCCTCTATTTATAGAAATTTCGGTACCTTTTTGCCCTATCAAAAACTGATTTCTCTTCCCCTTCAGAGTCAAAATTTCGGCCACCACCTAGCCTTGCAGATAAATCCTATCTTTACTCCTTTATCTTAATCTATCCACATCTCCAGAAGAAACCTAGACAGCACCAACACTTCTTTCTTTTATCAGCACATTATCCACCTTATTATCTCATTAAATAATTCCTATTTTTAAGCCCTATTGTTGTCCAACCTACTCCTCCTTTAAGTGTCGAAAATGGCCCAATTACATGGGCTACATGCGGCCAAAACTTGGGTTTCCTCCTTTGCCATTGACGCCAACTCCCTTCCCTCTTAGTGGCACCATTTTGCCACTGGGCCACAAGCCCAGTATGTCATTTAAACTACCAAGACTTTGTTTTAAGCCCTAGAGTATCTAAATAGAATATTTAATCAAGGCCTCGACCACATCCTGAGCCTAATTTGGACCCCTAACACTTAAATTAACACATTAAACATATTCACCCATTAAACGCATAGGCCCAAAAATTCAGGATGTTACAAAGCTAATTGATCAAACTTCATTCTTTGGAAGCATCAAGTTACTCTGATCATTGAAGGTTATGGTCTTAATGGATATATTTTAAGAACTTTATCTATACCTGCTCAATTTTTGCCTGATAAAGATGGCAAGTTAGTTGAGAACTTTGATTTCTTGTTATATAGACAACAAGATAAATTGTTAGCTTCTTGGTTGTTATCCACTGTTAGTAGTGAAGTTTTCCCACATCTCACCGATACTAGTACTTCCTTTGAGATTTGGAATGTCATCACTATGTTGTATGCTGCTAAATCTTCCACTAAAATTTCTACAACTAGGCATACTCTTCATTCACAAAAGAAAAGGAATCAGACTGTAAATGAGTATCTAGCTAAGACCAAGCTACTTTGTTATACATTGAATGCATCTGGGAGTATAGTGTCAGAATAGGAACATGTTAGTGTTGTTCTTACAGGGTTATCATCTGAGTTTGAGTTAGTGTTGGCTGTGGAATCTTCAAATGGATATTCTTTTCCATTAGATTTAATCACTGATATGTTGATGGAGTGTGAATCTCGACAAAAAGAGTTTGTTACTGAGTCTTTTATGTCTTCTCCTATGCATGCTAGTTTTGTTCAACAATATCATAAAGTCCAATCACTATAAGCTTAATTAATAATTAATTAAGGCTTAAGGACTAAATCGTAAAGTCCAATCACTATAAATTTTTAATTGGCCAAAGGATTAAGGACTTATATAGTAAATAGCTAAGGTTCAAAATGGTAATTAAAGTCTTAAAGGAAAAAAATTCTTTAAAACTTGAGGAAAATTCTTGAGGGATATATTTGGGTAATTTAAATAAGAATTTTATATATATTTTTTAAGTTTATTGTTCTAAATAAATAAAAAAATGAAAAAAGTTTATTTTTGTTATTCTTATATTTTTAAGGGGCTATTTAAATTTAATTTCAAAAAAGGATAGATCTGACATGCAAATAGACCAAAAGTTTAAAAGCATTTAATTGGGTGCCGCAGTAGTCATGGTGTCACCCTTTTTTTCATCCAATCTAAAAAGTGTAATTGCTTCATCAAGTCCCTAAACATTTTATATAATCACACTTCAGTCTAGTACCGCCAATAAAAATGGTGGCACCTAGGTTCACTGTTCAAAGTGGGTAATTTTCGTACATGATTTTGCAAGTGGGTCATTTTCATAAATAAATAATTTATTTGGGTTATTTTTGAAAAAAAAAAGCCGATTTAAGGTCATGGAAGCTTGATTTGGCAAGCCCATGTACCAATTTGTAAAATTTTTAAAATTTTAAAAAGTTACTATTGTTGATTTCTTGAAGAATTAGGCTTGAAATTGATATATTTTAAGCTTAGAATATAAAAAGGACTAGATTGTAAAGTTAATTTAGCTTGTTTGTTAACTTTGTTATATTAGGGACCAAATTGAATAAATGTGAAACTTGACATGAAAAATTATGTTAGAAATAGAAATTTTAAGGTCCCTGATGAGAATATATGAAATTGGATTTTCATCTGAAGCTAGAAATAAAAAGTTATGACTATCCCGAGTTTAGAGACTAAATTGAATAAAATGAAAAATTTTAGGGATATCAACAAATTGAGTTCATATAAGTTCATACATATCATAGCATAGTATGGAAATATTTGGTATTGATTGATGGTATAAAATGCTTGTTTAGATCAAGAATCAGATCAAAGAGGAATTGATCGGGGAAAAACTAAAATTTCAGATTAACCCTTGAAGTATCCACTTTACATATTTTGAACAAGTAAGTCCATATGGAACTTACCGCTCTATTTTATTTTTATGTATGAATTATGTTTGGATTTGTCTATATATAGATTTAAGTATAATTTAGCAAAATTGGCACATATGACTAAAAATGGACTAAATTGAAAATGGTTGTGAATATTGGCTATTATGAAATAGTACAAGATACAAGTATGTATGTTGATTGATTACAGGACTCGTAAATGAAATTTGTAATCATGTACAGGGATTGGTGATGACATATATACGAAAATGATGCTCGTGTGAACTTAGTAAATGTTAAGATACGTTTGGCATGCCATTAGGGTTATATGTGCGTTTGATTAAGGATATTACATGTTTTTACGAGATATGGCATTTTTTGTAGATTCTCAGGTTATACATATCGTAGGTTTAGCTCGGATGGGTAACATTGATATAATGTCAGCTTGTGCGAGCAACTCTGTTATAGTGCCAGATTGTGTGAGTAACCTTGATATATTATCAGCTTGTGTGAGTAATGTAATGACCCGATAGTCACAGGTAATTAAAAAGTGTATATTCTGGTCTCCGTTTTCGTAAAACGGACTCATAAATATTTAAATATTTACGAAGTTGGCTGAGTAGTTAATTAGGTTTTGGTTAGGTGAATTAGCTTGAATTAAGAGTAATTAGGTAAAAGGACTAAATTGCATAAAGGGTAAAAGTTTAATTATTGATTAAAGAAAAAGTAAAGGGACTAAATAAGCAATTAAGCCTTATGTAACAATTGTATGGTAATCAAATAATATACATATGTATATAATAATATATGAATACTTAATATTTAAGTATATAATAATATATTATATTATATTATATTATTATTATTATTATTATTATTATTATAACTAAAAGAATAAATAAAAGAAAAAGAAACAAAGAAACCAGAAAGTTGAAACGAAACAGAGGGAAAAAGGAAAGAAAAAGAAAGGAGAAAAAGCTAGGGTTTTCAAGTGTTCAAAGCTCAATTGGTTAGTCAATTTAGTCCATTTTCTTATAATTTTTATGTTTTTAAAATCCTAGAATTAAATACTACCCAATCTATGTCAAAATTTTAGAAATTATTGAGTTTTTAAATGTTGTCTATGTTGAATAATTAGAGTATTAGGGACTAAATTGATAGATTTTTAAGCTAGAAATGAAAAAGAATTGAATTGTAAAATAAATTATAAGTTTTGAGCATTAGGGACTAAATTGTAAAAATTTCAAAATTTAGGGATTTAAGTGAAATTAGAGAGTTAAAACTAGTTTAAAGTGGGAATTGAATAAAAATATAGAATTAATTGTGAGAAATAAAGTTAGTCTCGGTTTAGGGACTAAATTGGAATTTAAGCAAATGTTGAATAAAAATTGAAATATTCAATGTGAAAATTTAATTGTATTGTATTAATGAATTTTAATTGTTTAATTTCCATAGCTAATGTTGTGCCGGAAACTTCGACTAAGAAAGGAAAAGATAAAGTCGACGAGGAGTAGCTCGGAAGTTCTGGTTTGTATTTCTATAATCCGATTTTAATTATTAATTGTTGTATTTTGATTTAAATGTTTATGGTAAGTAATTAAGGTGAGTGTTAGCATATTGATATTGAATTGAATTTATATGTATATGTGATTAATGTGGAAGTTGAATATTGGATATTTGTTGCATTTAGAAAGTGAATTGAAACCCTATTAACTGTATCGGGCTGAGTCAGATATAGATGGCATGCCATAGGATTGGAAGAGTGATTCTTCGACCTCAAGTTGATGAGACACTGTGTGTCAATTATTTACTTCGGATTAATACGATGAGGCACTGGGTGCCAATTTACTTTTGTTTAGCCGATGAGACACTGGGTGTCAGCTTATTACTTCGAATTATCCGATGAGGCACTGGGTGCCAAACTGGTGTGTTTTGGTTGGATATGTGTATCCATCCAAATCCGAGTCGTGTTAATAGGGGTAATTAAATGAAATGATAATATGATTGAAACTGAAAAGCATTGAATGTGAAATACAAGTGAGATATATGGATATCTGTATCGTATTGCGAAAAGCTATTTTAGATAGCAAATGATGAGAATTGAATATGATATAAATAATTTGTTTATTAATTGCTTAATTGAATAGCTATTGTTGTTGTACTATTAAATGCGTATGTTATATTAAATTTTGTTTTAAAATATTTGGATTATAGAAATACCACTGAGTTTATACTCAGTGTACGGTCTGTTTTCCGTGCGCAGGTTAGGTACTTAAGGGTTGATCGTTGATTCGACATCCACAACGATCTCGATCTCAAACGTGGTGATGTATATTTCTTTTTGTGTCAACATGTACCTAGGGCGTCCAAATGTTAACTATATTGTGGATTGATTGTAAATATGATTATAAGTTAATTTTGGATTGGTTATATATAAATATATGCTTATGTTTGAAGTCAAAATATGACATGTTTAAATTGATGTTCAAATTGGTATGATATAGGCAAAATAGGTTAAAATTGGCATGTTTACAAATTTGATTTGAATGAGGTTTTATTGATATAGTTTTGATAATACAATTGTAGTACCTTTGAAGGTACATTGGTTAGGCACCTAGGATGTCTATTTTGACATGTTTTGAATGTGTTTAATTGTGTTTTGAATTGGTTGAATAAATGGCTTTTGAATTGCTTAGTGTATAAGATTGCAGGGAATGGTAAATTTGTTGTTTAAGGTTCATTTTGAGTCCACACGGCTAGACACACGAGCGTGTGACTGGACCATGTGAGATATACGGCTAACACATAGGCGTGTGGTTTGGTCGTGTGTCCCCTGCAACTTAAAATTTTCAAAACAAAATGCTCAGGTATTTTCACACGAGCAGAGACACGGGCATGTGTCTCAGCCTTGTGTGACGCACGGCCTAGTACACGGGTGTGTGACTTGGCCGTGTGACTCAAGTCAGTATATACCTAAATTTAGACACAAGCTGGAACACAGCCATGTGCCCCTATTTCGAATACCCATACTGCCTGAGACATAGAATCGGGCTTTTCCAAAGAATTACTGCTGCTTTCCCACTCCCTTTGATTATCATATACATGGTCTGAACACACGGACGCGTGTCCCCTGTTTCTTTGAAAATTTTTTAAGTTTTCAGAAAAATTTCCTGAGTACCCGATTTTGTCCCGATTTGTTTCTAACACATATTTTGGGCCTCGAGGGCTTATATAAGGGACTATATGATTTATTTACAATATATTTGTCAAATGATACGTAATGTTCATAATAGAACTGAAAAGTTTGGTAATACTATGTAACCATGTTCCGGTGACGGATAAGGGTTAGGGGTGTTACAAGCAACTTATTCCTGTGTATTGGAGTTCATTTTACTATAGTTCCATTGAGTTATATTCAATTGATTAGAAATTGAAAATTAATTTGGAATTGAAAATGATATGGTAATTGTTGATGCTTGATATATGAATTGTTACACGATTCCATTAAAGTCTCGATGTAACACCCCAAACCCGGCCCACAAGCCTTGACCGGATCTGGTATGTCACGAAGTAAAAAGGGTTTGAAAGATTTGGACTAATAGTGGAAATCTGAGAATATTGTTGAAGTAATAAAACGGTGTTTATTAAGACTCAGGTGGGATTGGTTTTATAAGCATGGTTGAGTTGAAAACTTTTAAAAACATTCGATCATCTAATTTTTAGAACCATCAGAGTTATTGTTCCCTTGGTAAGTTTTGTTACCCGATGGTAACATCTTTTGAAAACGCGTACGAGTAAAATTTTGAAAACGTTACTTTTAACCGATTTGCTTAACAGTTCATAAGTCCATTAGCAACATTATAGAAATAAAGTAAAAGCAGCTACTTAAACATCCAAAATAATAACTAGCGGCCATATTACAAACCAAACCGAAATTTAGTAAATAGTAAACTTTAATGGTACGAAATAAAATTTCAAAACCGAGGAACAAGCATGGCCGCCTCGAGTCCTCTCCGGCTCCATCTCCGCGATCTACTCACCTGCGAATGATATGGGAAGGGGTGAGTCACCAAGACTCAGTGTATAAATCCCCAACCCTAAAATACAACTCATACACAAGATATTAGTAAAACATGCAATTATGCAACCCAAGCTAGCCATCCGTACTCCTTTTTCTACCCCGTGTGGTACCAAACCACTGGTGGTGCCAAACCACTGGTGACCGAAGTCACAAAATATCAAGTGATGGGGCCAACCCATCGTGTGGTACCAAACCACTGGTGGTGCCAAACCACTGGTGACCAAAGTCACAAAATATCAAGTGATGGGGCCAACCCATCGTGTGGTACCAAACCACTGATGACCATAGGTCACAATATCAATATGTGGTACCCAACCACTGGTGGTGCCAAACCACTGGTGACCGAAGTCACAAATATCAATATGTGGTGCTAAACCACTGGTGGTGCCAAACCACCGGGACTTAGTCACAAATTATATCAACAGATGTGGTCAAAACCCTTTGGTGGTACTAAACCACAGGTGACCGAAGTCACAAATATCAAATGATGGGGCCAACCCATCGTGTGGTGCCAAACCACTGGTGACAGTCCATAGAGATCATCTCCCTCCTTTCATCAATCCCACCATCATCATGCTCACATAACAAGTATCATGATCCCATATATCATGCATTCCTATATAGCATAGCATTTATCGACATATGATGGCGTATACAACATACAACATAGATTAAGTAATAGGGGACTTACCGAAATCCAAGCTTATGCCCGCAAGGCAAAGTTACTACATGAGAGGTTATATATCATCAAAATAATAGTCTATACTAATAAAATGTGTAAGAGTTTACACACCTGATTACTATGACGTTATGCCCTCAATCCCGAAACTATCGCTAAGTGACACTAGAGTTATCTACCTACTTTTTTGTTGGATGACGCCCACACACCGGCGCCAATCTCGCACCGCCGAGACAGATCGCTTCTTAAACTTCGGAATAGGGACCTTCCCTTTTCCTTCTTGACTGATATTTGCATCCATCAGTATAATCTTAATCAGAAAATCCCGTTAATCACCAATATACGAAATCTTAACCAAATGTTCACAACTTGACATACCTACCGAAATTAGATCTCAAATCCCAAAGCCCTTGATTACCACTGTCGAAATTCCTAAATCATCATAGACAGAATCGGTCAACCATTTAAATACCAAAGATGGCCTAAGGCCGAATGCTATTAGCCACTTACCTTGCTCGACTAAGTCCCGAAACCGCCACCTACTCTTGTTGCGTCGAAAACCCTACTAAACAATAGTTAGAAACGGCTTAACACGAGAATACTATGAAGATGACCCCCTTGGCCGAACATCAACAACCTCTTACCTTGATGTTCAAAAACCCGAAGCTTCTCCTTTAGTGCTCCTTCACGTTGGCACAAGCAAAAGAAACACAAAGTTATGCCACTACACACATTCGGCCAACCTTAGAAATCAAGGCCTACCCTTGATTTCGGTACACCCAAAAGAATAAGAACCCAAATCAATTGCTAAGGGTGAGTACACTTACCATGTAACAGCCCAATTTTAATAGTGTCGGAACAGTGATTCGAGATCACTAAATCTGACGAAAAGTTAGAAAATTTTGTTAATCGATAGTTATAAGTTAAGTGTGATTTTAGAAATATTTTAAAATTAGTGAATTTTGTGAACTGAAAGAATTAATTAGAAAAAAAAAAATTGGGCCAAAAACGAGGTATTGAGACCTCGAATTCATAAAGTGAGCCATAAATATTTCTAAAAATATTTATGGAGTGTCATTAAGTTATTATTAAACTTTCGTTAGAAAATTTTAACGTTTGGGTAGGAAATTAAATGAAAAGGACTAAACTGAAATGAAAGTAAAAGTTAAATTATAGATTAAAAGAAATTATGAAGGATCAAAATGGTAATTTTACCATTTTGCATAGTTGAGGCGGTTAACTTTAGAAAATCTCAGATTTTTTTAAAAGTATATTATTATATTATATTATATTATATTATATTATTATATTATTATATATATATAAACCAAAAGAAGTAAAAGAAGAATACCAGAAAATGAAACAGAGAACAAGACGAAAGCAGGGGAAGAAAAAGGGGAAAGAAAGAAAAAGGAGAAATTGATGGTTTGAAGCTTGGAAGTTTAATTGGTAAGTTAATTTAGTCCTTCTCTTTTAATTTTGATGTTTTATAAGTTTTAGAACAAAGTTTTGATGAATTTAAGTTGAAGTTTTTGAAGTTTTAAAGCTGTTGAATATAGCATATGATGAATAAAATGATGAATTAGTGGTTTAATTGAAAGAATTTGAAGTTAGAATTGGGTAAAGGATTTAATTGTAAAATAAGCTATAACAAAACTGTTTTGGACAGCAGCAGTAGAGTAACTTTGAAAAATCACCAAAAATCGTAGAAGTGGAATTAGAAGCTGAGTAAGATATGAAATTGAAGCTTATTGAGTCTACTTTCATATGAAAGAAATAGAGAAATCAAATAAGTTCTGTATTATGAGATATTTAAATTTTAGTGAAACTGGTTCAGGGTGATTTCAGGATCCCCTGTTCTGATTTTGAAAAATCATAAAAATTGGAGAAAAATAATTAGGGGCTTAACTTTATATTTTTAGAATCCTGAATGAGTCTATTTTCAAATGAAATAAACAAGAAGGTCATATGAATTTTGTATGAAGAGTAATTTGATTCGTAGTGAAGAGAGGTCAGAACAGTCAAACAGTAAAACAGGGGAAACTTTAAGAATAATCTGGTATTGATTGGCCATACCAAAAATTCTGGAAAAATTATAGTAAAAAGATATATGAGTCTAGTTTCAAGAAAAATTAACGGTTCTTCATTTGGAGTTCTGTAGCTCCAGATAAAAATAATTTAGTGACTATGACACGCACGGACAGCTTAAATATTCACATAAGTAAATGTTGAAAATTATTGATAATGTTACTTATAGAATGCTATATACATTAAGGATGTGGAATGGAGAGGAGGAGGAGGAAAAATATGTATGAATATTCAGCTAGCATGGCTAATTTGTAATGTTTTAGGCTCAGGGACTAAATTGAATAAAAGTAAAAGTTTATGATTAGTTTTGTATAAATGTTTGAGATGACCAATTTACATGGAATGGATTATTTTATTATTTAAAATTGCTAAATTGAATGAAATTATTAATTAGATTAAGATCGGTTGAAAAATCGATGAAAATGGGAAATTACCAAAATGCCCTTGAATCTTGGTATTTCGCAAATTTAGCTGTAAGTTCGTGTAACTTTAAATATGTGATATAAGGAAATATAAGTTGATAGCACGTGAAATATTGATATAATGAATTAACTAATATATGTTTATGAATAAGCGGCAAGAGAATGATATTTATCATGACATGTCAATATGTGATTATTTGTAATATGTAAATAAAAGGTAATTAAATATGTTGAGACGAGAAATAAATTCAAGTAAGTCATGAGATAAGAAAAATAAATATGTTTTAAGGGATAATATGTTTGATTTTTGATTGGTTTCAAAAATAAATGTTAAATGATATAAAATTTTTGATAAATAAATTTGTAATTCAGTAATGCCTCTCGTACCTATTTGATTGTCGAATACGGGTAAGGGGTGTTACATTTAGTGGTATCGAGCTTAGGTTTAGTCGGTTCTCGGACCAAATGTAGTATATGTGAAGTCTAGAAATATATGCTATTATTAATATATAACTTGAGATAATGTGATATGTTCCGACTTTGATGATATTTGTATCATTATAATTTAAACTTTATCATTATTATGTGTAATTTATTAATTATGTGTGGTAAGTATTTTAAGGTAAGTATTTAGTAAAATGATAAATTTAAGATTGAGTCTTGAAGTTGAGACCGACATCGAATGAATTATGGAATATGAATATTATTTTGTGTCTTGAATTGAATCATGAAGTTATTGAATATTGTTATGTGTATTGCATTAAACTATGAAGAATTATTGCAACATCTTGTGAAACCGGAGTTGAAATAAGAAGTGAAAGTAGAATGAATCGAAATTAGAAAGTTATTTAAATTAATGATTGAATTATGAATTATTTGAATATTTGAAGGCAAATTAAATTAAATAAAGAAAATATGTGAGTAATTGAAATGTATATTGATTGAAAAGTAATTAGTGATTTTAAATTTGATTAGACAATAAATTAAAAATACGAATTGAATAAAAATATATTATACATGCTTATTTTGTTAAATAATATAGAAAGTTTATTTGATTACTTTTTTACATGTAAATGTTATATGTTTATATGAAATCAATTTGAGAAAGAAAGGAGAGGACCGAATTGAAGGAAAAGGAAAAGAGAAGGTTAAGGAGTGAAGGAAGAATAACATATATCATTTCAACCTTTTTGTTGTAAGTACTACAAGAATTTTAAATTATTGTTATTTATCTTCTTTGAAATATTTATGTGAATTATTTAAATATATGAGATTCAGCTTTAATGCCCAAGTAGACGAAATTTAGGACTACTGGGATATTAAGGAACATTAGCACGTTAGTGCTCTCTGATATTAGCACATTGGTGCTCTCCGATATTAGCACGTCAGTGCTCTCTGATATTAGCACATTGGTGCTCTCCGATATTAGCACATTGGTGCTCTCCGATATTAGCACGTCAGTGCTCTCTGATTATTAGCACGTTGGTGCTCTCTGATTATTAGCACATTGGTGCTCTCTGTTCACTTGTGCATCATAATGCACCTCTGTATCTGTTCCGTATATCCGGTGTGTTCTATAAAGTCTACTTTGGGCTAAGAAAGTGAAATGAGAACAAAGTGAATCATTGAATTATATACTGATTAGGAAATGGAAAAGTGAATTTGAAATAGAAAAAAAAATGAAATGATGATTTGAATACCCTATTAACTTATCGGGCTAGATTGGATATAAATGGCATGCCATAGGATTGGAAGTGTTCGAGGATTCTTCGACCTTGAGTCGATGAGGCCTTTGGGTGCCAATCTGGTGTGTTTGGTTGGATCCGCGTATCCGCCAAAGTCCGAGTCTTGTTAATAGGGGTAGATATGAATATTAAGTGAAATTAAAATGAGAATTGATCTCCTATTAACTTGTCGGACTAGTCGGATATAATTGGCATGCTATAGGATATGGAAGAGTGCAGGTTTTTTGCAAACATCGATCGAGCACTTACATGCCGACTCATCATTCTATATTATCTATTATCGATTCGACACTTTGTGTGTCGTATATTGTGTACCGTTAAGGCACAATGTGCCCGTCTTGGTGTGTTTGGGTTGGAATCCTGTGTATCTGTCAAAGTCCGGATTGTTAATAGGGTGAATAACTAAAATGAGAAAAACTAAATAAATTTGATCGATTGAACTATTGAAAATATGAGTAAGAAATTATGAGTTGAATTGTGAATCGAATTGAAATGTGAGAATTGAAGTATGAACTTAAGGTTCATAAATTTGTTAAAATATCAAATTATTATTATTGAAATCTGTTGAATAAACGAAATGAGAAAAATCGATTGAATTTGATCGGTTAAACTATTGAAAGTATGGAAAAGTGGAATTAGGAATTGAAATGTAAATTGAAATTGAGATATGAGATTGAAAACTTGAACCAAAGGTTTATGAATTGATTAAAAATAATATAGATGATATATGATGCTATTTGATGAAATGCTATTGTTGAGGTATGAAATTAAAGTATAAATTAACACATATGACTTATATTGTTGCATGCTTGATGTTTACTATTTAATATTAAATGTTAAATTTAAATTATGCGTATAGTAAGTGAAGTATGAGGTAAGCGTTATTGATGAATTAAATGGAAACTGAATTAATCGATGGATAAATATTAGTATTGAATTGTATATTGAAGAGGAAGTGAAATTAAATTTATTTGTGAATACATTTAAGTGAAATTGGAAAAAAAAAAAAAAATGATATGTAAAAGCATTATGTTAAAATTGTAAAAGTGACATGCGTGTATAATGTAATTTTCCCAAGTAAATGAGATTAAATCTACTAAGATATTAGTGGTATACCATTAAGGAACTTTAGCGCATTCTCACGATAATAACACTTTGGTTCTCATCAAGTGCTATCGATTAATAGTAAATAATAATACACTTCTATATTTGTTTCATATATCTTAAGTATTCTATTGAATCTATTGGGCCTCTTATAAAAAAGGTAAGTAATTTTCAGCTATAAGGTATGTTCGCAATATTGAATTAAAATGAATTGCAAACTGAAAGGATATGGAATGGATATAAATGATAAATCAGATAAATATGTGCACAAAGGAGCTATAAAATTATAGAAATAACGAAGTTCATGATCAAAATAATAAGGAAATTTAGAGGACGAAATTTTTTTAGGGGAAGAATTGTAATGACCCAATTTTAATAGTGTCGGAACAGTGATTCGAGATCACTAAATCGACGAAAAGTTAGAAAATTTTGTTAATCGATAGTTATAAGTTAAGTGTGATTTTAGAAATATTTTAAAATTAGTGAATTTTGTGAACTGAAAGAATTAATTAGAAAAAAAAAAATTGGGCCAAAAAGCGAGGTATTGAGACCTCGAATTCATAAAGTGAGCCATAAATATTTCTAAAAATATTTATGGAGTGTCATTAAGTTATTATTAAACTTTCGTTAGAAAATTTTAACGTTTGGGTAGGAAATTAAATGAAAAGGACTAAACTGAAATGAAAGTAAAAGTTAAATTATAGATTAAAAGAAATTATGAAGGATCAAAATGGTAATTTTACCATTTTGCATAGTTGATGTTAACGTAAGAAAATCTCAGATTTTTTAAAAGTATATTATTATATTATATTATATTATATTATATTATTATATTATTATATATATATAAACCAAAAGAAGTAAAAGAAGAATACCAGAAAATGAAACAGAGAACAAGACGAAAGCAGGGGAAGAAAAAGGGAAAGAAAGAAAAAGGAGAAATTGATGGTTTGAAGCTTGGAAGTTTAATTGGTAAGTTAATTTAGTCCTTCTCTTTTAATTTTGATGTTTTATAAGTTTTAGAACAAAGTTTTGATGAATTTAAGTTGAAGTTTTTGAAGTTTTAAAGCTGTTGAATATAGCATATGATGAATAAAATGATGAATTAGTGGTTTAATTGAAAGAATTTGAAGTTAGAATTGGGTAAAGGATTTAATTGTAAAATAAGCTATAACAAAACTGTTTTGGACAGCAGCAGTAGAGTAACTTTGAAAAATCACCAAAAATCGTAGAAGTGGAATTAGAAGCTGAGTAAGATATGAAATTGAAGCTTATTGAGTCTACTTTCATATGAAAGAAATAGAGAAATCAAATAAGTTCTGTATTATGAGATATTTAAATTTTAGTGAAACTGGTTCAGGGTGATTTCAGGATCCCCTGTTCTGATTTTGAAAAATCATAAAAATTGGAGAAAAATAATTAGGGGCTTAACTTTATATTTTTAGAATCCTGAATGAGTCTATTTTCAAATGAAATAAACAAGAAGGTCATATGAATTTTGTATGAAGAGTAATTTGATTCGTAGTGAAGAGAGGTCAGAACAGTCAAACAGTAAAACAGGGGAAACTTTAAGAATAATCTGGTATTGATTGGCCATACCAAAAATTCTGGAAAAATTATAGTAAAAAGATATATGAGTCTAGTTTCAAGAAAAATTAACGGTTCTTCATTTGGAGTTCTGTAGCTCCAGATAAAAATAATTTAGTGACTATGACACATACGGACAGCTTAAATATTCACATAAGTAAATGTTGAAAATTATTGATAATGTTACTTATAGAATGCTATATACATTAAGGATGTGGAATGGAGAGGAGGAGGAGGAAAAATATGTATGAATATTCAGCTAGCATGGCTAATTTGTAATGTTTTAGGCTCAGGGACTAAATTGAATAAAAGTAAAAGTTTATGATTAGTTTTGTATAAATGTTGGAGATGACCAATTTACATGGAATGGATTATTTTATTATTTAAAATTGCTAAATTGAATGAAATTATTAATTAGATTAAGATCGGTTGAAAAATCGATGAAAATGGGAAATTACCAAAATGCCCTTGAATCTTGGTATTTTCGCAAATTTAGCTGTAAGTTCGTGTAACTTTAAATATGTGATATAAGGAAATATAAGTTGATAGCACGTGAAATATTGATATAATGAATTAACTAATATATGTTTATGAATAAACGGCAAGAGAATGATATTTATCATGACATGTCAATATGTGATTATCTGTAATATGTAAATAAAAGGTAATTAAATATGTTGAGACGAGAAATAAATTCAAGTAAGTCATGAAATAAGAAAAATAAATATGTTTTAAGGGATAATATGTTTGATTTTTGATTGGTTTCAAAAATAAATGTTAAATGATATAAAATTTTTGATAAATAAATTTGTAATTCCGGTAATGCCTCGTACCCTATTTCGGTGTCGAATACGGGTAAGGGGTGTTACATACCATTACACACATTGCTTACCGCGCATGAACAACTTCCCGAAACACCCTCCTAGGTTCGGCTACAACCAAGAAATAGGGTTATATCTCCTACTTTCGGTTTCTACCAAACTTTGGTCTCTGAGAATGGGAATGATATTTGACACTTATGTGGTGAAGAGAAAAGAGAAGAGATTTGAAGGCTACAAGATTCGGTTATCACTCTAGTTACAAATAAAGCATTCGGTCATACATGAAAAGGATTTAGAACCAAGGTTGAAGGAAGAAAAAGAATTAAAAGAGAAAGGTTACGGGAATTTCGACAATGGTGAAACAATGGGAAAGTTACGGTTTGAACAACAATGAAAGAAAAAAAAATGGAAGGGACATGTGCTGGCCGAAAATGCTCCCTAGCTCCTTCAATGCCGTGAGCTCAACCTTGCTCTCCCTCTCTTTCTCTCTTGTTCGGCCAAGGCAGAATGGCAAGAAAACCAAACAAAAGGTTCGGCCATACCTCCCCAACTCAAGGCCGACCAACTCCCTTCCCCATTTGAAAAAATTCCCATCATCAATTACAAAACATTATTTAACCATTATCCCATCCTTTGCATAAACTAATAATAATAATAATAATAATATAACAACTACCCCATCACCTAAACTCCTTCTTCAACAAATAAAATAAATAATAAATACAATAGAAATAAAAGAATGAAGCCCCATACTTCCAATACAAATAAAATAAAATAAAAAGAAAAAAGCAACCTATATTGCTTCTTGTGTGCATGTGCCCATGCAGGCCACTACCCACGCCTGCATAAAACAAAAACAAAACCTCCAGGTACACCCCAAAGTCTCGAACCCGAGATCTAGAGAAGACATCTCTCGCCTCCAACCACTCGGCCACTTCGCATTTCATAACATAATCCCATCCCAAATTTCTTTTAATCTCTCATTCCGTTAGCTCCCTTGTTTAGCGCTAAAAACAAAATAAACGTCCTTGCGCTCCCCTCTGGACTCGAACGCGAGTCCTCGCGCCGCAGCCCTCCTAAAGCGCCCTTAGCCACTCGGCCAAGGTGACCCTTGTGACATAGTCCCATCAACATTTCTTTTAAACACTCCCTTGTAGCTCCCCTTCGCCTTAACACCTAAGCCAAAAATAAAACGCTCCTAAACGTTCTCCATGTTACTCGAACATGGGACCTTACTACCAGGGTCCCATGTAGTGCCCTTGGCCACTCGGCCAAGGCGATTCTTATGCCATAACTTGCCAAATATTTCTTTTAAGGCCTCCCTGCCTTGCTCTCCTTAACGCCAAAATAAAAACTCCCCATCGCGATTCATGCAGCTCGAACCCCCTTCCCTCCTAAAGTACCCTAGCGCCCCAAACCACTTTGCCAGTCAATTCCTTATGTCATGCTTCGCACCATCAATTATATAAAGCCTCCTCACCTGGCATTTTCCTCTCAAGCACAAAAAGGAAATTTTAGCCCTAAACCCGACCTAACCCGGGGTTATGACTAGGCCCTATAACAACCATAACACTCCATCTCTTCGAGCATATACATGAAAATAATTTAATAAAAAAATTTTACCCCTATCTCGGGATATTACACTCGATATTACGTATGATTTGGGAATGTGACTAACACATTTAAATCGAAATGTTGCATGTTTAGTTATATCATCATGTGTCAATAGCTAAGTTAATTTCCAAATTGGTTATTTTAACTATGCCTTAAATGGTCAAGGTATGTTTAGTGATTCCATTTGAACTTACTAAGCATTCTGAATGCTTAGTCTAGTTATTTTTCTTCCCTGTAGATTGACACCTTGCAAAACTTGTCGAGCCAGATTAGCGGAGGTGTAACAGCCCGATTTTGACCCCAGTCGGAACAGTGGTTTCGGGACCACGAATTCGAGTCGAAAAAATATTTTAATATTATTTTCTATGCTTATTATGTGTGAATTGGTGTGTGTGAAAATTTTGTATTAAAATTTGATTGTTTTGGTGCTTAATTGTGAAAAAGGGCTTAATCGCATAAAAAGAAAATTTGGTGGTTGAATGTGTAAGTACTAAATTGAAGGTGGCTTCTTAAATTGAGGTATTAATAATGTAATTTAGCCACAATCGAACTTAGTGGCCGGCCAAAATGCATGTAATAGTGTTTTAAAGTTGTTTATTTTATTTTATGATATTTTGATATATTATTATATTTGATAAAATATTATATTGAAAGAAAAGATGAAAGTGTTCATCTTCTTGTTTGCATGACCGAAACTTAGCAAAAGAAAAGAAAAAAAAAATAAAACCTAGCTTCATTCGGCACTTTGGAGGCTTAATTAGGTAAGTGATTTTGTTCGGTTTTTGATTATTTTTACGTTTTTGAGATCGTTGCTATGTAATTTAGCTAGCCCATACTTGAATTTTTGATTTGGTTGTGCAATTCGTGTATTGCCATTGATGGAAGTTTGATGTTTGTGTTACTTAATGATGAAATATGATATATGTATGCTAGATTAACAAGTTTATCTTTAAATTATTGATGAAATTTAGTAATTTGGATTAAATTATAAAAATAAATTTTTGTAAGGACTAAATTTCAAAGTAAATGAAAGAAATGAGTTTGTATAAGGACTATAAATATTCGGCCCTCAAGAAGTGTGGTTAAATTATGCATATTTTATGTTCTATACTATAGGGACTAAATTGCAAAAAGTGTAAAATGTTAGGGGTAAAATTGTAAATTACCCAATTATGTGTTTTTGGATTGAATTGAATGAAAATATGTTGAATGAGCTTAATTTGAAATTTATATAAACCAAAAACAAAAAGGATCGGGAGTGGATCGGGGAAAGGCGAAGTTAATCGAATAGTTGGGAAACAAAGTCTCTCGATACTCAAGGTAAGTTTTCAAGCAATTGAATTGAATTGAACTTTTAACTATAATGAATTACATGTATTTAATAGAGATTGATATGTTTAATGTGATATTAGTCAAGAGTTGAATTTATTCGAATATGAAGTATACATACATGTTAATGATATATCTATGGAGACAATAATTTGAGTGATGAATATAGCCGAATGTAATGTATAATTACATGTTAATAATGTAGCCAAATGTGAGGTAGATATTTAAGCCTTTGGTTCATATGAATGGAAGGTGCATATTTATATATATATCATTGACATAATCAAATGTGGTAATGAAAAGTGAGATGGTTGTATTCGAATAAGGTGTATATATGTATAATTCCGAATGTGATAATGTTCTATGGGATGAATGAGTTGAATTGGAAATGAGTATATGTATATATATAGTATTAGAAGATAAGAATATATGTATTTGTATGGATGGAGAGAAGATCTGATATTGAGCACTAAGTGTGCGAATTAAATTTCCGAGCACTAAGTGTGCGAAATTGGATAATGAGCACTAAGTGTGAGAAATCGGATAATGGGCACTAAGTGTGCGAATTGAACTTCCGAGCACTAAGTGTGCGAAATCGGACATGAAAACTTTAAGCGTATAAATTGAACTTCAGTACATTTCGGATTGCTTAAATTCGGTTGATGAGAAATAAAGGTAGATGTAAATATAAATTCAAAGATTGATTTTGGTAAGTTTCGATGCTATATGATATTTTTATTTGAATGGTAAGTATAGATTTTGTAAGTAATATATGTATAAGATATCAATTGTTAAATGAATGCATATGCGGTTTTTGGAGCTATGAAAGGTAATAATTTGGTATGCAATTGTATTAAATTGAGGAATGGATTATATACTTGAGTGAAGCATATTATTGAATGCTGGAATATTCGGTTAAAGAGTCATGTAATGTATAAATTTTCTTTTAAAATGTTTAAAAACATTGTTATATGTAATTGCTTATAACTTACTAAGCTATAATAGCTTACTGTGGATGTGTTTATTGAATTGTTTTATAGATTAAGAAGTCTAGTTAAGAGCTCGGGGATCATCGTCAAGTCTATCACACTATCAACTACTTTTGGTACCATTCTTGTAAGTTGAACTTTTGAAACTATGGCATGTATAGGCGATATTACTATTTTGAGTTCATTATGAACGAGATGTATATAAAATGCCATACGAAAATGGCTATGTTTCTATGCTTGGGTTTGATTTGAATATGTTTGATCATGGTATTAATATTTGCGTATGTTCAGCCTTGTTATAAACTTATTTTGGAAGTTCATTTCATAATATTTTATATGTGATAATTGAGTACATGAATTTGATTTGAGTAAGGCATAATATATATATTGGTTGGTAGATGTATTTTTGCTTTATTATATATACGTACCTATAAGTTAAGTTAAGAGATGACTATGTTATGCTTTATGTATATAACTATTGGATGTGATTTATTAATGTTCAAATTTTGGTATATTAGTTTATAAAGATTCGGACATGATATACTTATCTGCATGTGTAAAGAGTTTAGATTTTTGGTGATTTAGATATTGGGAGATATGTTTTGTCTTGTTGATTCAACTATGTTCTTATAAGAGAAGTGATCTATATTATGATTGGATGTTCTGCAATTGATATAGAAATTGACATACTTCTTGTTGATAGGAATTGAAGATATATATATATGCTTCATGTTCAGTTTTGGTAATTGATCATTTGTTTACGTAAAGCCATTATAAGTATGAGCATATTCGGCTAATCGATTTTTAAAATGACCAAATGAATAGTAACTTTTACTAATTGTTGAAACAAGTTTATGTATATATATGAATTTGATTGAATAGATTTAATTTAAATGCATTAATGATTAAGCATGCTATGTAAGTACATCATTATCTTAAATGCATTCGGCTATGACTTTATAATAGTAACTAGTTGCTATGATCTGTGTTGAGCTTGGTAATGCCTTGTAACCATAATCCGGCGACGGATACGGGTTCAAGGTGTTACAGGAGGAGCACACACTATCCTGTTATGGTAGTTATATGTCTAACTATATGACATGTACAAAAGGGCTTTTAATATACAAATGTTCAATTCGGAATGAAAGTTTTATGTTAGTTGTGGTAATGGTTGACTTTGAGCATACCATTTGGTATATATCTTAAAGATACATAATTTGTTTAAGTTTGATGTTATATGAATGGTTATTTTGCTTTTAAATGGTTTGGTAAGTTTAACCTATCAATTAGACTATATGAATTAGTTAATTGGATTAATGAGTTGTGAATGGTAAGCTATATATGGAACATGATTTATGATTTAATGTATGCATTAGTTGATTTATGTCAAGCCTAAGAATGGTTTTGTTATCAATTGGTAAAATAAATATGGTAGAAGTTGAAATAGATGCATTTGGAGTATGAACTGATGAAATGGTTTTTCATGTTCTTAAATGTTGAATTGTTGAATTGAATGTTAAAGATTGGTTGGTTTAAATGATTAGATACTTGAATTGGTTATTGTTGACTTGGTTTAATAGCTTTAATCTTGTGTAAGGTGGAGTGAAACACTTAAGGAAATGGTTTCAATATCATTGAATTAGGTACCAAATGTTTATTTTGTCAAAAATAGGGGCAACTTCGCGACCACGGGCTCTTGATGTCATAACATTGTCATCTCAGAAAGTGACATCGTGGAGAGCATATGTGTATTTTCGTAATGTGGCATACTGAGATGACTAAGTGGCGACGAGGAAAGGACGAAGTCGTGACGTCGATCCTGGAATTTTCAAAATATTACAATTTGGTCCTAATTCAAGTGTGGACTAGTATAAGAGTATTCTTAAGCCCGTGTCAGTCCCGAAATTTATTTTATATCATACCATATGTCTATCTTACTTGTATTTAAATGTATAACAACATGAATTGGATATTTATTTGATTGTTTTTGCTCTGGTAACTGGTGTAGCATTCTGTAACTCAGACCTGACGATCGGGTCGGGTAAAGGGTGTTACATTCTTAGTTTCAAGGCTCTATCTCATATGTGGCTTCTACTTCTATCATATCAGGATGGTGCCTAGTATCTTGATTCAGGTGCCACGAATTACATCATTGATGATGGCACTATGCTACAGACTAGTGACCCTTACACAAGTAATAGTGGTTTGTATATGGGTAATGGAACTAATGCTAAAGTTGCAAATATTGGTTATGGAGCTATACTTTCTTCCGACAAAATCTTGCATCTTAAAAATGTGTTACATGTGCCTAATATAAAAAAGAATCATCTTTCAGTATCTCAATTTACTAAAGATAATGATGTATTCTTTGAATTTCACACCTCTTTTTATTTTGTTAAGGATTTCCAAACACATTCTACTATACTCAAAGGCCACATGCATGAAGGCTTGTACAGGTTTGAGCCTATTTCATCCTATCAAAAGCTGAAGTCAAACTAGTAGCATTGCTTGATGGTGAAATAAACAACACAATTTTAGATTCTTCTTTCATTGTTTTTCATGTATGGCTTAAGAGACTTGGTCATCCATCTACTAAAGCTCTAAGAAATCTTTTACTATTTTGTAATATCTCTGTTGATAAAATTATTGAAAGTAATAATACAGATTGCACATCTTGTTAGTTGGGAAAATCACATAAGTTAACTTTTTCCACTTTTGTTACAACTAATGTTATACCATTCGAGTTAGTGGTTTTAGATTTGTAAAGGCCAGCTGCAGAGGTGTCAGATGGTCATTGGTAATATGTTACCTTTATGGATGTTCATAGTAGGTTTACATGGTTGTACCTATTAAATAATAAAACTCAAGTTGTGGAATGTTTTCAAAATTTTCAAAAGTATGTTGCGGTTCAGTTTTAGTCTAAAATCAAAGCCTTTCAGAGTGATTGGAGTGGAGAATATAGGCCTCTCACTTCTCTGTTGGCTCGATCTGGCATCTAAAAGAGAGTGAGCTATCCTTATACTTCTAAGTAGACTGGCATAACTGAGAGGAAGTATTGCCACATAATCAAAATGAGGTTAACCTTACTAGCCCAAGCTCACTTGTCATTCAAGTTTTGTTCCTATGCATTTGTTACTACCATTCATCTTATAAAATCGATTGCCAACATATGCGTTGCAAAATAAGTCTTCATATGAAATTCTAGACAAGATTAAGCTTGATTATAGTCTTCTGAGAATCATTGGTTGTTTTTGTTATCCTTGTTTGAGATCCTATAATAATCATAAGTTGCAGTTTAAATCCAAACCGTGTACATTTCTTGGATACAATGTAATAGCCCAAATTTCAGCGATGTCGGAAATAGTGGTTCGAGACCACCAAATCCGACAAATGAACTCGTAGCTTATGTTATTTAATATTTACGAGTCAAAGGTAGCTTTTAAATTTTTTTTTTTTGAAATAGTAAATTGTGTTTTATAAAGATTTAATTGGTCAAGAAATTAAGAAAAAGAGGTATCGAGATCTCGATGTTATAAACCGAGTCATAAATATTTACGGAATGTCAATAAAGTAGTATTAAAATTTCGTTAGAAAATTTTGACGTTTGGGTGGTTAATTAAATAAAAAGTACTAAATTGAAAAAAATGTAAAAGTTGCTAGAAGGATTAAATAGCTCAATTTTCAAATGAGGAAGGATCTAAAGTGCAAATAAGCCCAAAAAAGATATTTTGGGTGGCAATAGCTGAGAAAAATCAAGAAATGGGTGAAATAAGGGCAAAATTAGAAAATTGCCAAAATTAGCTAAATAAAAAGATGGAATATCTAGAACTCTCTCTATTTCTCTTCATTTTCTTCAGCTGAAAAACATCCATGGGAGAGGGTTCAAGCTGGTTTTCATACTCAAGCTTCATGTAAGTTTAACTCTTGTTTTCTCCTTGAAATTTCTATGTTTTTGGACTTTTACAATTGGGTCCAACTTATTAATTCATTAGTTTTTGATTCTATGGCAAATTTTTAAAGTTGATGTGGATTAGTGTTGGAATAATATGATGAATAAATATTTAATTGAAGCTATAATTTTGTTATATGATGATTTTATCAAGTAAAATTGATGGAAATTGGTTTTAGGACCTAATTGTGAAAGAGTTGAAATTAAGGCCTGGTGTTAAAATTCTGATTTTCAAAAGTTATGAAGTAGTTTAAAATGATATAGAAAAGGATTAAATGAGAAAATTAGCTCAATTTAGGGGTTAATTGAGCAAGGACTGAATTGTATGAATTGTGGAATTTGGGACAAAATAGAAATCAACATGTTACACTAAAGCAGTTTTGGACAGCAGCAGTTGTCTAACTTTGAAAAATCACCAAAAATGATAGAAACTGAATTAGAAGTTGAGTGAGATATATAATTAAAGCTTGTTGAGTCTATTTTCATATAAAAGAAACAAAGCAAGCAAAGGAAGTTTACATATTGAGATATTTAAATTTTTGTAAGACTAGTTTAGAATAACTTCGGGATCCCCTGTTCTTACTTTAGAAATTCACTAAAAATTGTAAAAAAATAATTATGAGTTATTATTTATATGTTTGTATTCCTTAGTGATCCTATTTTCATTAGAAATAATTAGAAACACTATATGAAAATCGTACTATGAGATAATTTATTTTTAGTGAAGAGAGGTCAGAGCCATCGGACTGTGTACCAGGGGAGAACTTAACTAATAATATGTACTAATTGGCCACACCAAAAATTCTGGAAAAATTATAGTAAGAATATATGTGAGTCTAGTTTCAAATAAAATTAACGAATCTTAATTTGGAGTTTTTTAGCTCAAGATAAAAATAATTTAGTGACTATGACATGGATGGACAACTTGAATATTCACATAAGTAAATAGTGAAAATTATAGATAATGTTACTTACAAGTGTGTTGTTTATACTAAGGATTTGGATGGAGAGGAGGGGAAAGAAAAATAATATATGAACGACTTGTGTATAAATTGATCACATGCTCGATTATAATTGATAAATGTTGAATTAGAAATGATATAATGTTTTATTTGGAATATTTATTATGAAATTATGATTATTGTTATAATACAAAAATTGAACTTGTGAGTTTATACGGCTAAATTTTAGTAATCATTTGTTAATTTTATGAACTTCATGATGTGTTATTTCATATGTAATGATGATAAAATCGTGAATAATGTAAAAGCATGAAAATTGAATAAATGATCAAATTGAACACTTCAGTTCAGTAACAAGATGACTTGACGAAAAGGACCATGGATGAACCATGGCAACACGTCATAAGTGATAGCTTCGGCTACACTTATCTGATCAAGGACAAGTGAAAGTGAAAAGTGGTAGCTCCGGCTACCTGTTCAGTGAAATGTGGTAGCTTTGGCTACAAGTGACAAGTGATTTTCGTGTAAGACTATATCTGGGATATGGCATCAGTGTGATACGTGTTTAAGATGTAAGACCATAGCTGGGCTATGGCATTCTAGTGAAAAGTGATGAATTGACGGATAAGACCATGGGTGATCCATGACAAAGTGTGAAACGTAGGTATGGTATCATCCATAGTGAGTTGTGAAATGTAGGTATGGTATCATCCATACCGAGTTGTGAAACGTATGCATGGATGATTCCATACTGAGTTGTGAAACGTAGGTATTGTATTAACCATACTGAGTTAAGAAACATAGGTATGGCATTTCCTATACCGAGTTGTGAAATGTAGGTATGGTATTTCAATGAAGAAAACCATACTGAGCTGTGAAATGTGGCACTGAGCAACACCGTGTAGCTTGTCATGATCGACAGCTTGTGTGAGCAGACTAATTCTATAAGACGTTTACTAATCTGACAAAGTTTGGTAAGTGTTACATGGAATTATGTGATATACAGAAATACGAGTTGATGAGACATGAACATAGAACTTGGTTGATGAATGAGTTCATTTGTGATTATATATTTTTACACCCTTGAGTATATTATTCGTATGAATTGGTATTCCAAATGAGTTAATGAGGAAAGTTCTAATTTGAAATAATCTGAAATTTGAAATGAAATATTATGAAACTGTACTTGAAATACATTGGTATATCTTGTATATGTTATTTGAGTTCATAATGTGGAAAGTAAATGCATGTGGAAATTTGAGATGATGATATCGGTACATAGAATCTATTGGTGGATACGTACATCCAAATTTATATGATAGATTTTAGTGAACATTGAAATTGGACTCAATAAGTGATTTGTCAATTTAAATTGTGATTGGCAGGAAGAGTTAGTGAGTTGTGTGTCTATGAATTGTTACACGTATTTGTCTGAAATACGAGGAAATGGTGGTACTTGATACATGGAAATATGAGATTGTGATATATAAAAACATGGAATATGTTTGATAAATGTGTTTATTCATAATTATAAAACTGTACACCTCAAGCGTACTATTTGTGTAAAGATAATGATTTCAAATTATCTGTAAGTGTTCTGTACTCTTTGGTAATGCCTCGTAACCCTGTTTTGGTGACGGATACGGGTTGGGGGTGTTACATACAATTCTACTCACAAGGGTTATAGGCGTCTTAATGATAATGGCAAGGTTTTTGTTTCCAAGCATGTTTTTTTTTTATTAAGGTTCTTTTCTATTTCAAATAGACCTTCTTCTTCTCCCTTAGCAACTATTCTTTCTTCTGCTCCTTTGTCTATGGTGTTTCGAGTAGAATCATCATCTCAGCAAGTTCATGTCTTGAGTTCACCAGTGAGTGACTATTTTGTAGACAACTCAAGTGCTATTGTTGCTTCTTCAACAAGCAATGATTTTAGCAATAATGCACCTCCAACTGGTGTTGTGTAACACCCCAAACTCGGCCTAGACGTTATGGCCAAATCTGGCGATGTCACATGATAGTTCTTTAGAAAACGTAATTACAATAAAGCCATTTTCGATATTTTAGGTTACCGTAAAAAACGTGTCGTTTATTCATTCATTATCCATTTTCAAAACATTATACGTTGCGGAAGCTTTTAAAATAATTCGCGAATTCGTATGTATTTTGATAAAACATTTGTTTATTTTGAAAACTGGAGTTTTCCTACTTCTAACCGTAATACCATAAACGTCACAAACCCCAGATTAAACAAAAATCCGTAATGGCCATATTACATAAGGTATACCCAAATATAATCAAAACCGTAAATGAATTAAATAAAATAAAACCATAAAGGTTCAGAACCGTGGTCACCGCCGAGTCTTCTGCTGCACCGACCCATCTACTGCTGAGGATTACCTAAACAGATTAAACAAAATAGGGTGAGTTTTCGCAAACTCAATGTGTAATCCCCATAGAAAACATGCACACAGTAATATCAAAAAATAAACACAAATTCACAGTTTGAGTCTGAGCCCATTACAGAAACGGTGTGGACCTTAGCCCACTCAGATACAGAATCAGATAATCTCTAGGGCCTTAGCCCATTTCAGACATAAAATGTAGATCAGAATAGAATAGCAGAGTCCTACCCACCAGCCTCTACACACCATCTCTGTCCAACCCTACACACCATGTGGGGATAAAATCGACCCACCCATCCCTACACACCATGCTGTACTGAAAGCGGCACATAATCAGAAATTTACAGCTGAGCGGCCAGATATCATGCTTAAGAGCCTTTCAGACACTTCCTCCAATAAATCATCAACCCACCCCGATGCAATGCAACATACATAAAATGTCATGCTATAATGCAGATAATAGTCCATACATTCAAATCAATATACATGCTAAGTGTAACATGTTCGGCACAGATTTCACATAATTAAATCACATAACTACGGGTCTAAGTACTGCTTATCGACCCTTCACTAGGTTCACAGTCGACTTGGGTGACCCGTGCAATGTAACATCCTGAATTTTTGGGCCTATGCGTTTAATGGGTGAATATGTTTAATATGTTAATTTAAGTAATAGGGGTCCAAATTGGGCTCAGAATTAGGCAAATGCCTTGATTAAAATTATCTATTTGGGCATTATAGGGTTTAAAAGGTAGTATTTATGTTTAAAATACCAAAGTGGGCTTGTGGCCCAATCTTAGGAGGTGACGCCACACAAGGAGTCAGGGGCCCAAAATTCAAGTTTCATAGAGCCCAATTATTTTAATTTAAGTTAGCTAAATTTTGGGCATTAGGATAGGTGGAGTGGATGGCAACAAGGCTAAAATTATGTGGATAATAAGCAGATAAAGGCTATTATTTAGGAATTTATTTTATGTGGATAATAAGCAGATAAAGGCTAAAATTTAAGAATTTTAATGATTAAAATATGTGGATAATATGCTGATAAAGGAGGGAGGAGTTAGAGATAATTAAGTCTCTTTTAGATGAGCTAGTAGATTAAGATAAAGGAGAAAAGATAGGATTTATCTGCAAGGTTAGGTAAGTGCCGAAATTTCTATAAATAGGGGGAATATCTCTTCAATTTCGGCATTTGGGTTTTTCTCTAATTCTTTTCTCTTCTTCTCTGAGTAAAAGCCGAAAACTCCTAAAGTTCTATCTTCTTCTTCATTCTCTGCAAAAGCCAAAATCTCTAAGCCTAATCCCTCATCTTCACTTTGATTCAAAAGCCGAAACTCTTTCCATTCTTTTTCTTCTTGGCCGAAACCTTCAAGTAACTTCCTTGTTTTCTTTTCTTCTTCTCTTTTTCTATCAGAAACCGAAACTCTTCACTCAAGTATTTTAAAAGCCAAAGACACATCAGCCTTCTCTTGTTATACTTTTTTCGGGATTTTCCTAAAAGCCGAAACCCCTAGATCTCATCTCCTGTGATTGCCGAATTGCTTCTGTGGTGCCTACTTGTGCCGAAATCTGAAGGGAACTTTAGTGGAGTCAATCGCATAGATCTCTAAGTTATAGATCGGTAGCACTCGAATCGTGTTACTTTCAAGATTTCAAGGTAAGAAGATCTATTAGTTTCAACGTGTAAATTCGGGATTTACTAACCCTTGGCCGAATATAAGAGAGGCCCTGTTTTCACATCTTTCCGGCTTTTTGAGCAAAGTTGTAGATCGGTCTAGCAAGGGTATCGACATTAATCAGGTGTGTAACTCTCCACACCATCTAGATCTGTTTGTTAAATATATGATTATAAGTTTTATATGTTCTGTTAAATGCCGAAATCCCGGCACAACGTTTGAAACCCAAAGAGGGTAAAGCAAATCACCAGGTTAGTGATCTCTGTCGTTCTAAATGAATGTTCTGATTAAATGATATGAGTATGCCGATTTTCTATAATTGCATGGGTTGGGTTTGATGAAAGGAGGAAGTCATATGTGTAGCGGTTTATACCGTGATCTGTTATATAGTGTAGCGGCTAATGCCGTGATCTGTTATAAGGGCTTCGGCCATAATATGTTGATGAGCAGCATGACTGCCATCTTGGCGTGTAGTGGTGTGGGTCGATTGTAGAAATCCCCAATGGTGTGAATGGCTGGTACGGGGGCGTGTAGCGGATGGAAACCTAGGCAAACGGGTTGGGTCTTACATATTATTTGTTATTTTTTTATAAATGAAATTATTAATCTGTTTTATGGGCCTAAGGCCAAAATCTAGTGGTGCATGAGGGTTGCACACTGAGTCTCGCGACTCACCCTATTAATTAACCTTTCAGGTGATACCTAGTGCTTGATTTGGGTGGAGAGGAACGCAAGGTGGCCATGCAAAAGAACATCCGGATCCAACAAAAGACTCAAGTTAATATTTTATATTTTTAATTAATGGATTTTAAATCTCGTTGTAATAAGGCCATGGGCCACTAGTTTATGTTTTGTTTTATTTTGGGCTTTAATTACTTTTAGTTATTTAAATTCTTATTGAACTAACGCATGTATTTAAATTTGGGTTTTTAATCTATAAAGGCATATTTTATTTAAACTATCAACTATTAAATTTCTTTCGAATAAGAAGATAAACTTTAGAAAAATATTTTGGAAAATACAACATGTTTTTTTCAAAATTTTCTTAGTGACATACCAGATCCGGTCGTGGTGTTTGGGCCGGGTTTGAGGTGTTACAAATTGGTATCAGAGCCCGATTCAAAACTCGGCTTTGGGGGTTTTGGGCTCAAAACATTTTCTAAAGATGAGTTTTGCATGTTTATAAATTATACAAGATGGTTTTTCTCAGCATGGCACCTGCGTCTCCGACCCAAGTCCGCCAGGTAAGTATTCTGAACTCCTTGTGTGTTATATATGTATGTGGACTTGATGGGCTTTGTGGGACGTAGACTATTTAGACTATAACTTGATGGACTTTAGGCTTAGCTGAAATAACTCCTTAAATCTCATAAGACTTAATTTCACTAAACAAACCCGTGAACGAGTCGCAAGACTAGGGTGTGGCAACAGCATACGCAAGGCTTAGGATTGGATCCGGAAGAGCCTGGTACTTAAGCAGTTCTAGTGACTCACCTCCTCTTCGCTGGAATCCTACCTGGTGCGTAGTGACTATTCACCCTAGCCACGAGGATTTGTTGACGGGCCAGAATCTATAATTAAAACCCGAAAGGGACCAGCCACATTATTTTCACAAAATTGATAAATATCCTTATTTTGAAACTTACCAAGATACCTATGATTTGCAAATATACCCCCAGATTTACAGAAATATCCTGATTCACAAAGTCAACGGTTTCTTTAATAAATAAAAAAAACCTTAGTTTCGTAAAATTTTGAAAATATTTCTGATTTGTAAATTACTAAATTACCCCTGATTTTCAAAATTACCGAAATACCCCCGGATTTTAAAATTTTCGAAATACCTCCGGATTTTAAAATTACCGAAATACCCTCAGATTTCAAAATTACCAAAATACCCTCGGATTGTAAATTACCAAAACACCCTTATTTCACAAAATCACCAAGGAACCCTATTTTGGAAAATTACGAAAATACCCCTATAAGATAAATTACGAAAATACCCTTGGGTAGTGGAATAACAAGAATACCCCTATGTATTTAGTGTGGATGTATGGATGTTACCTGTATGTTGATTGTTGAATGTATGTAGTTTATAGAACTAGGAAAGGTGAACTTGAGACTGAATTGCGAATTCGAAAGAACTACTCTTAAAACTACTAATCATAAGACTGTTCGTGGATAATCAGTGGAAGAAAACCAATAATTCATAAAAAATTTTAATCAGATAAACACGAACCGATAGCATGAGTACAAGGGGACGAGGACGCTCTAGATGTGAATACTGGGTGCGCACTTCTACCATAGTGTACTAAGTGTTTATTTTGGGTTTAGAATTGGAGTGCGCAGTGAAAGCATGGTAGTGAGACTTAGGTAGTACGATTAATAGTTAGTTGGAAATTTCGAGGACGAAATTTCTTTAAGGGGGTAGAACTGTAACATCCTAAATTTTTGGGCCTATGCGTTTAATAGGTGAATATGTTTAATATGTTAATTTAAGTAATAGGGGTCCAAATTGGGCTCAGAATTAGGCAAATGCCTTGATTAAAATTATCTGTTTGGGCATTATAGGGTTTAAAAGGTAGTATTTATGTTTAAAATACCAAAGTGGGCTTGTGGCCCAATCTTAGGAGGTGATGCCACACAAGGAGTCAGGGGCCCAAAATTCAAGTTTCATAGAGCCCAATTCTTTTAATTTAAGTTAGCTAAATTTTGGGCATTAGGATAGGTAGAGTGGATGGCAACAAGGCTAAAATTTAGAGGTTTTAATGTTTAAAATATGTGGATAATAAGCAGATAAAGGCTATTATTTAGGAATTTATTTTATGTGGATAATAAGCAGATAAAGGATAAAATTTAGGGATTTTAATGATTAAAATATGTGAATAATATGCTGATAAAGGGGGGAGGAGTTAGAGATAATTAAGTCTCTTTTAGATGAGCTAGTAGATTAAGATAAAGGAGAAAAGATAGGATTTATCTGCAAGGTTAGGTAAGTGCCGAAATTTCTATAAATAGGGGGAATATCTCTTCAATTTCGGCATTTGGGTTTTTCTCTCATTCTTTTCTCTTCTTATCTGAGTAAAAGCCGAAAACTCCTAAAGTTCCATCTTCTTCTTCATTCTCTGCAAAAGTCGAAATCTCTAAGCCTAATCCCTCATCTTCACTTTGATTCAAAAGCCGAAACTCTTTCCATTCTTTTTCTTCCTGGCCGAAACCTTCAAGTAACTTCCTTGTTTTCTTTTCTTCTTCTCTTTTCCTATCAGGAACCGAAACTCTTCACTCAAGTATTTTAAAAGCCAAAGACACATCAGCCTTCTCTTGTTATACTTTTTCTGAGATTTTCCTAAAAGCCGAAACCCCTAGATCTCATCTCCTGTGATTGCCGAATTGCTTCTGTGGTGCCTACTTGTGCCGAAATCTGAAGGGAACTTTAGTGGAGTCAATCGCATAGATTTCTAAGTTATAGATCGGTAGCACTCGAATCGTGTTACTTTCAAGATTTCAAGGTAAGAAGATCTATTAGTTTCAACGTGTAAATTCGGGATTTACTAACCCTTGGCCGAATATAAGAGAGGCCCTGTTTTCACATCTTTCCGGCTTTTTGAGCAAAGTTGTAGATCGGTCTAGCAAGGGTATCGACATTAATCAGGTGTGTAACTCTCCACACCATCTAGATCTGTTTGTTAAATATATGATTATAAGTTTTATATGTTCTGTTAAATGCCGAAATCCCGGCACAACGTTTGAAACCCAAAGAGGGTAAAGCAAATCACCAGGTTAGTGATCTCTGTCGTTCTAAATGAATGTTCTGATTAAATGATATGAGTATGCCGATTTTCTATAATTGCATGGGTTGGGTTTGATGAAAGGAGGAAGTTATATGTGTAGTGGTTTATACCGTGATCTGTTATATGTTGTAGCGGCTAATGCCGTGATCTGTTATAAGGGCTTCAGCCATAATATGTTGATGAGCAGCATGACTGCCATCTTGGCGTGTAGCGGTGTGGGTCTATTGTAGAAATCCCCAATGGTGTGAATGGCTGGTACGGGGGCGTGTAGCGGATGGAAACCTAGGCAAACGGGTTGGGCCTTGCATATTATTTGTTATTTTTTTTATAAATGAAATTATTAATCTATTTTATGGGCCTAAGGCCAAAATCTAGTGGTGCATGAGGGTTGCATACTGAGTCTCGCGACTCACACTATTAATTAACCTTTCAGGTGATACCTAGTGCTTCGGACCGGGCTGGAGAGGAACGCAAGGTGGCCATGCAAAAGAACATCTGGATCCAGCAAAAAGACTCAAGTTAATACTTTATATTTTTAATTAATGGATTTTAAATCTCATTGTAATAAGGCCATGGGCCACTAGTTTATGTTTTGTTTTATTTTGGGCTTTAATTACTTTTAGTTATTTAAATTCTTATTGAACTAATGCATGTATTTAAATTTGGGTTTTTAATTTATAAAGGCATATTTTATTTAAACTATCAACTATTAAATTTCTTTCGAATAAGAAGATAAACTTTAGAAAAATATTTCGGAAAATACGACATGTTTTTTTTAAAATTTTAGTGACATACCAGATCCGGTCGTGGTGTTTGGGCCGGGTTTGGGGTGTTACATGCAACCTTTCAGAACATTTCATAAAAATGGGCTCACATGCCCATATGGCCTGCCTGGGTGGGCCCACACGCTCGTGTGGCCCACACGACCCGAATTGGCCTTAGTCGTGTGGATCACACGGCCTGGCCCAGAATCTCACATGGCCGTGTCACTCGCGCACGTCCTGGCTCTTCGATCACACGGCCATGTGGTGACTTACAGTCTTGCACACGGCCTACCACGTGGGCAACCACACGCCCATGTGGCGTCGACAGTAAGGTTTTCGGCTTTCGTTGAAATCTCGTTTTCTGCGTTTTGAGTACACACCTGGTTTGATTTCGACGCGTAAGCACTCCCGAGCACTCCAAAACCTATATTCGACAATTGAAAGCCCAATTTCAGTCACTTAATCCAAGTTGTTATGAACAACGAAACTAACCAACAACCTTACATTAACAAGCAACGCTGATTTCTTACTGCTAAAAACCTGAAAAGCAGCCCACAGCTCCTTGATTGTCCCCTAATCTAAAACAACCTCTTAATACCCCATTACCTCATCCAAAAAGAAACAAAACGTACCTCTAGACTTACTGAGTACACGCTAAACCTAGAGACAAGCAATATCGATGGGAAAGGGGCAAAATTGGAGTTTGGAGAACAATGAAATAGTGAAAAAAACGGTAGCAAGGGAATTTGGCTACAACAAAAAGAAAAAAAAAGGCAGAAAAAGTGGAGAGGAGGCATCAGGAATATGACAGTTTTGGGAAAGAACCGAATCCCTTAATTCTCTCCATCAAACTCCCCACTAAATCCACCACTCAGAATCTTACTCCATTTCAAACTCTCCCACGGCATAAGCAGCAAAATAAATCCCTTGTTTGCACAGAGACTCGAACTCCAAACCTCCAGCTTATTTACACTCCACTTAACCACCAGACCAGCAGGCACATTCTGTCATGTTCTTACAAATAAATACTTATAAGCCTACTAACCAAAAGTAAGGCTTTATTCCATAAAACCCCAAAATTTGCCCAAGCAAAAGCTTGAACTTGGGACCTCTCACACACACCCAGAACATATAACCACTGAAACAGATACAAATTTGTGTCACAAAAATTACGAAAGTCGAAATTAAATAAAAATTGGGGCATTACATGTTGATTGTGCTTTACCTTCACATGTTCTTTGTGGATCTTCATGTGTGGTGGGTGGTCATTCTTCTCCTTTCTTTCCCTGAAGAAGTTCTTCCTATTCAGATGTTGAAGTTCCAATTACAAATATTCAAATTCGCTTACAAGAGCAAACTGAGGTATTAACTTCTACTAGTACTGTGTCACCAATAAAGCAAATTGAAGTACCAGTAGATTCTCAAGGTTATGTTCTTAATTCTCATCCTATGATGACCAAGGCCAAAAATAGGATTTATAAGCCAATTTGTGTACTACTGAGCTTCATAACAGGGAGTCTGATTCTATTGAAGAAGCATTAGCACATTCTCATTGGAAGAAAGCATTTTAGAGTGAATATGATACTCTAATGAAGAATAACACTTGGACTTTGGCTCCTTTACCACCAGGAAAGAAGCCAATTGGATGCAAGTAGTTGTTTAAAATAAAAAGAAATCTAGATGGCATTGTTGCTCGATACCAGGCACGATTGGTTAGTAATGGGTATTCTCAAGTAGCAAGTTTTAATTTTAAAAACACATTTAGCTTCGTGGTGAAACCTGTGACCATCAAATTTATTCTTTCTCTTTTTGTTTTAAAAGGGTGAATGCTCAGGTGGATTGGTATTAATAACACATTTCTGAATGGAAATTTACTTGAGGAGGTATATATGGTGCAATCACCAAGGTATCAAACAAAGTCTAAGGAATAACTTGTTTGCAAGCTGAATAAGGTTTTTTACTGTCTCAAACAGCCTCCTAGAGCCTGGCTTGAAAAGTTTAAGGACTATCTTGTTTCTACAAGGTTTGTTATGGGAAAATCTAATGCCTTTCTCTTTATCAAATTAGCTAAGTCTGATGTCATTTATCTATTAGTGTATGTGGATGATATCATCATTACTAGAAGTAATAATAATGTTGTTGATTAAGTGGTTCATAGTCTCAATATAACCTTTTCTCTAAAAGAAATGGGGAGATTGCACTACTTCTTGGGCATTGAGGTTACTTATACTAACCAAGATTTGTTTCTTAATCAACAAAGTATATTTCAGAACTTTTGGAGAAAAGTCACATGGCACAAGCATATGGAGTTCCTACTCGAATGGTTAGTTCTTGCAATTTGTTTGGTTCTACTAGTAGTCCTATTGAAGATGAAGGATTATATAGGAGTATAGCTAGTGCTTTGCAGTATGTTGTTATTACAGTACCAGAAATCGCCTTTACTATGAATCATACTTGTCAGTTCATGCATAGGCCTCTTGACACTCATTTCAAAGCTATAAAGCAAGTGTTGCAATACCTAGCTGCTTCTTCTAGTCATGGCATTCTGTTTAAACCTGGTGTAATGATGCCTATCTGTGGTTTTATTGATGCTAATTAGGGGCCTAATCTTGATTATTGATGCTCAACGTCTAGCTAGGGTTTAACTTTTGCAAGAAATCAAGTTTCTTGGGGTTCCAAAAAGTAACAAGTAGTCTCTCGTAGTACATTTGAAGCATAATACAATATGTAGCTCATGCTACTACCGAAGTTGCCTAGTTAGACAGTTTGTTGGGTGAACTTCTTTTTTAGTTGGATGATAAGCCTTTACTTTAGTGTGATAGTTCAAGTATGGTTGTTATTACTGCAAATCTTGTTCCATATATAAAATTTAAGCATGTTGAGCTCGACTTGTTTTTTTATTGAAAAAGGAGAAAAAAAATTCATTAAAAAAAAGGAAAGCATAAATGTTGCATTAATGGAAACATAATGTGCATTAAATTAAAGCACAAAAATTGAAAATAAAAAACAAACGTGGCAAAAATTTGGCATTTGACCAAATTATAATTAAATTTTAACTCTATGCAAAGTACGACTATACCCAAACAAAGAAAAGAAAATATGTATTAGTTTCTATGTAATAAAATTAAAAAAAAAATCGTATTTTATTTAGAAGATTAAATTGAAGGTTTATATATTTTTTAAATTTTATATTTGATTTTTATAAACGAATATGATGGTAAATTAAATAAATATGCTGAAATTTTTTAATATTTAAGTAAATATCCTGATTTTTTTTTATATTTATCGAAGTATACTATTTTTGGAGAGAGAAATAAAAACGTGCATTGTAGGACGTATTTTCAGGACAACAACCATATTTTTTTTCCTATATAAACCCTTCCAAATTTCATTCTTTTCAATTCAAACTTATTTGTATTCTCGCAATTCTCAATTCCAATGGCAACAACCATATTTTTTTCTCTATATAAACCCCTCTAAATTTCATTCTTTTCAATTCAAACTTATTTGTATTCTCGCAATTCTCAAATCTCAATTCTCTCGATAATTTCGTTTTAAATCTTTCTCTGATTTCTATTCTCTTTGATTTTATTTTATTCATTATAATTTGTAAAATGACAAATCAACTTATTCATTTGGATGATAAGCACATCTCTGACTTTCAATTACAAATGGTAAGAAAATATTATTAAATTAGATAATTATTACGTTGTTAACATTATTAATTTTTTATGTTTATATACTCAGGTTGAAGATTGGATTTTGGAGACGTACATACACAATTTAAGTGTGAGTGCATCGGTTGTCATTCATGGACACTTGTGAGATGCGAGATTCTTATAATTGGCTTGCATGCTCGGGGGGACTAAATTGGATCCCCCACTTATCAGTGCTTTGGTGGAAAGATAGAGACTGGAGAAACACACATTCCATCTTCCCTACGGTGAGTGTACAATTACACTCGAGGATGTTGGTTTACAACTCGACCTACTGGATCATGGGGAAGTCGTTACGGAGCCAGTGGCTAGTGGTGATTGGAGTGCAACATGTGAGCAACTATTAGGGAAGATGCCAAACAAGTTTAGGGGTAGTCGGATCGAGATGGGATGGTTGGAGGACGACTGCAAACATATTGAGGCCTCCACGACTGACATTTGAAAAAGAACAATTCGCTCATGCATTCATCTTGAGTTGCAATGGAACCCCGACTTCTCGGAGGATGGCTCCATTCTCAGATGACAGATGAAATTTATAGGTCACCGCGTTCCACGGCATCACTGTAAATTCAAACATATCTTAAAATTATAACAATGTCTATCTCAAACATAGACAAAAATAAATCTATAAACTTCTAATTTTCAACCGCAAAGGAAAAAACACAATTTTTAACGAAATGAAAATGCGTTTTTATTTCTCTCTCCAAAAATAATATATCCCGATAAATATAAAAAAAACAACTTATTTACTTAAATATTAAAAAATATCAACTTATTTATTTAATTTACTCCGAATATGATGTATTGATGTCATATTATTAAAAATAAAAAATATTTTGTATTTTATTTTTTATTTTTGATATATTAAATTTATTTTTCTTTTATATGTTATATATTATCCAAACAATGCACATAATTAAGTTTTATAAACGAGGAAAATAAACATCGGAAATATCGACAAGGATTACGTGAGACTGAGAATTTATGGCATTAATTTAAACCCATCCAATAAAACTTAATGTTTAAATCGTGACACTCAATTAAATATTTAAATCGTGCACCAGTATGAGTATTAAAAACTCTATGTTTATTTTCACAAAAAAAAAAAACTATGTTTATAAAAATTTATGTATTTAAAATACGAAGGTTTAATAAAAAATAAAATTTAAGGTTGAAAAGTAGTAATAATAATATATATGTAATATGTACAAAATTAAAATAAAATATAGTTTAAATTGTGTCACCAATTCAATCAACAACATTATCGATATTATAAACAAATAAAGTAGGTGAAACAAGTTGTGTAATAAAATTAAAATACATCAAAATATCGCTTTGGGTGAAGTAAATTTTATTTATAGATACTATCATACTAGTAACATTGACGGAGTCAGAGGGGCTGGCAGGGGTCCCGATCCCAACTAAAATAGAAAATTTTCCATTAGGCCCATTATAATTTATAAAATTTTAAATTAGTAATGGTAAAATTAAGCTTTGCTCTCTCAAAAATGATAAAAATTCGATTTAATCATTTAAAAAATTATAACAATATAGACTATTAAATTGGTGAAATTGTATTTTTACTAACATAAAAATATACAATTTAACCCCCAAAAATATTTTCTGGCTCCGCCACTTATTAGTACTATGAGGTTAAATCTTTATGTTTGTAATTTTTAATGTTTTTAAAATAAGAAAAATAAAAGTATTATCATAATAATATAACTTATTTATAATATATAATGTTATTTTAATAATTTCTTTAATTAATTTACTGTTGAATTAACTCATAACACCAATTCAGTGATACACCTAAATAATTAATATATATATATTGATATGAAAGGAAAGTCCAAGCCATTCTTAAATTTTATTTAGGAAATTTTATAAGAATAATCCAATTTCAATTTTGATCTCTATAATATATTTAAAATTTAAATTTACTTTTTATTTTTTATTTTTTTTTTACATAATTTAGTACTTCACTTTTTTTGAGATTATATAACAATGGTCAAATTTTTAATTTTAGTCCCTATACTATGCTCAAATTTGAATTTTAATTTTATACTTTGGTTATTGACATAATTTGACACATTAACTTTTTTAATGTTATTATTTAGTCTAAATATCATATTCTAATTAAAATGTTGACATAAATTTTTAAGAATTGCCAACACAATTAAAGTTCAGTGTTGAATTAAAGTCTATTACAATGTAATTTTTTATTACATGGCTACCAAATGCCTTTTTTTTTTTTTAATTTTAATATATCACACCAACGAATTTAACAGAAAAATTTTAATGGTATTAACAACTGGACCTAAATTTTTAAGTCAAAAAAGCAAAAAAATTAAATTTCTAAAAATAAAAATACCAAGATTAAATTTCAAATGTACAAAGAGTATAAAGGCTTAGAATATATTTTGACCTTCAAGTTTTTACTTTATATTTAGTCTAAAAAAATTGGCTGACCCAACATGAAACGAGATGGAAATCATACTAGTTATTATTGAAAGTCAATACAGAATTAATGTAGGGTTAATTTTAAAAAATAAAAAATCATTTTAAAATAATGATATATATATATAAATATATACTATTATTAAATCTTAATTAAAAAAATACTAAATTAGTTAAAAAAATTACACCTAATTTAAATTAAATCATTTATGTTGGAAACCATACTAATCTTTACTACTGTTCAAGCTCTTGATAGAGTTGGTGTTATTAGTTAATCGGGCGTCAATTTAATTAGGAAAATTATGAAAATACCCTTCCATAACAAAAATATATAACATTATTCGAGAATACTTCAGTCTTTTTATTTTCTTTAAAAAACCAAAAAAAAAAAAACCATGTGAAGAGATTTGAACCCATGCTATTTACATTAATAATATATTTTAATATAATATTTACATTTTAATTATATTATGCATTTTTTATTACCTCCATTAATTGAATATATAAATAATGTTGTTGATTGAGTTTGTGTCACGAGTCAACTCGACATTAACCCAAGATTGATAAAAATATTATGATAAATAATTGTAGTGGATTTAATATTCTTAATATGATAAATCCACATATTTTAATTTCATTTTACTCAGAATATAATCTTTTTCATTTTAATGTTGTACATATTTTATGTGTTATTATTAATTAATTTCAAATCATACATTTCATTATTTGTTGTTTATGTTTTAAATATGTAATTTTTATTTTTAAAAGTCGTGATTGAATGAATGTTGGGGTTAATTTTACAAATCACTTTAAAATAATGATATACTAGTATGATTCTCGCCCACACTTCGCGTTGGGTTAAATTTTATTTTTCAGTGGTCAAGGGTTCGATCCTCGTCCTAGGTATGGAGCAGCTTTCAAACTTTGCTAGCATCTACCCCTTAATGTGCTTACAGAATGCGGAGGATTAGTTATTGGACTCGCTCCGGTAGATACATTCAGAAATCAAAGTAATTATAAAGTAAAAAAAAAAAAAAAAAAAAAAAAAAAAACTTAAAGGTTGCAATATGCTCTAAATTCTTGTACAATTCATATATTTAGAATTTAATTTTCATACTTTTACTTTAAGGAATTTAGTTCATCTACTTTCAAGTTTAAAAATGTAGATCTATTTGTTAACATTGTTAAAAATTCATTTGTTAAATTTATTAGTGTAATAATTTAAAATTAAAAAAAATTACTTGAAATTTCTGTAAAAAATGACATTATAATAAACCTAAATTTAATAAAGAATTTTAATAACAATTCTTAAAAGTTCATTATGATTTAAGATTTATTTTAATTTTTAATCCAATAATTTAATTACGATTATAATGATTTTAAAATATATTACTTGTAATTATAATTATAATTTTCCAACTTTAAAAAATAATTAGATAACTTCGTTCTTAACTATTATTTTCTCATTATTAAAAAATAGTTAGCAAATCGAAATTATGCTAATAAAATTTAAAATGAAAGGTTTATAAAAAAATTAATAGATTTTAATTAATTAATTAATTTAAAAATAAGTGGACGTGACTTGACCTCACCACGTTACACCACCGTAACATTCCCATAAATGGATAATCAATGTCATTTATTTTTGGACCACAAAAACCTATTGTAGTTTAACATGTGTATCTAACAAGAGAAAGCTATTAAAAATATAAAAGATAGATATTAGAATTTGTTGAGTAATATTTTGCTTGTGTCTTATTGATACGAGTATCCGAGTATTTACACATTTTGTTACTACTACCATTAAAGCTCATGATAGGACCCCACTATTTTGTCTTGACTCTGTTGTCTCTAGTACTGACATTCTCTGTGAGCTCCAGGTTTGCTGGGCACGTGTCTACGGAGCACACGGTCCTTTCTGTTCCTGGGGCTAGCGTTTAGGGCCAGCTCTGTACCTGCTGGACGCGTGCGTGGGTGGACTGTGGAGCACATGGCACTTCCTGCAAGTTCATTGGGTACTAGGTCCCTACGAGCTGGGTCTGTAACCCTATCTTTCAAGCTAGTTCTGCGAGTTGTACCTGCGATCTTGCCTTATGAGTTAGCGTAAGGTTTCTATGAGTTTGGTTTGTTGCCTCGCTTTGCGATCTGGTTCGCCTTGTTGTCTTCTCGTGGTCGAGTCATGATTCGGTGGCTCGAATCTTTTCTAAGATTTAGGTTTCAAGCTATTGACATATAACAAATTATACACAAATTTTAATTCAAATGCATCAAATTAAAGTTGATATACAATATTGCAAATTGTATCAAACTTTATATATAAATTTGATATTTGACCTAAATATAAAAGGGGAAAAAAGAGCAAATTTAGAGGTTAAAGTACCATGGAGGTCTTGTACTAGGAGTTCGACTGCATTTTGCCCCCTATATATTAGATCAAAGAGCAAAATTGTAACACCCCTAACCCTAAATTTGTACATTATTTCTACTCAAATTTTAACTAAACTTAAACTTAACAACAAATTTTCAACATAAAAATCATAATTTCAAATTATAGTAATACAAACCGTGAATTTCTCGATTTGTGTGTGTCATCCTTGCCCAGGGGCCATGCATTAATATGAATTAATGTTGCATTAATCATTGTAAATTTATTTTAATTTTCGTAGCTAACAAAGAATAATAATAATATAATATAATATATTATAATTAAAACATAAAATATCTTTATTATATAATAATATAATAATATAATAATATATTAAACATAAAAATCTTAGATTTTCCTCACGATAAACCGCCTCAATTTATACTTTTGGTATAATTGCCCTTTTAGTCCTTTTTATTTTCTTTTAATCTATAATTTAACTTTTACTCTTTATTCAATTTAGTCCTTTTTATTAATTACTCCTAATTAAGTCAAATTCATCTATCTAAAACCTAATTAAACACACAACTAGTCTCGTAAATATTTCTAATAAATTTTTATGAACCCATTTCGCTAAGACGGAGGCCCGATAATGTACTTTTTCGATGCCCGTAAATTTTAGGTCATTACAAAAATCTCAACTACATTCCTAACAAAAACTTTCCTTCTATCCCCTATTACATCCTCCTCCTCTCTTACAATTTGATTTTTGTCACCTTTTTTACTCCCCACATCAACTTCTTTATCTTCTTTATCATATTCATCTTCTTTACTTGAAATCCTAATTTGAAATGCTCTTATATATGCCTCACATTGTTGACTACCAACTCCTATTTTATTTATCCCCAAACAAACCATAATTCTTTAAAATGTCATTGTAACACTCCCTAACCCTTATTCGTCACTGGAATAAGGTTACGGAGTATTACTGGACTTTTTAGAACAAATACGAACATTAAACAAATTAAGTTACATACATTTCATAAATTAATTATATTATCCCTTGTATAGGTCCTCGAGGCCCAAAATATAAGTTAGAAACAAATTGGGACTCAATTGGAAATTCAGAGAATTTTTTTTTTCGCGAAATTTTAAAATTTTTCCTAAGTGCAGGGCACACACGCCCGTGTGCTAGGCCATGTGGACTCAAAATGAGCCTTATACAATAAATTTACCCTCCCTGCAAATCTTGAATCAACAAACAATTCAAAATTCTAACTTTCAACCAATCCAAAACATATCCAAATACCTCTAAAACATGTCAAATTGATAAACTTAATGACCTAATCAATGTACTCTTTTAGATACCTTTCATACTTTAATCAAAACAATCTAATTTAACATCATTCAAACCATTTCTAAATTTATAACAATTTCTCCTAAAGCCTATTTATTTCATACTCATGTATGCATTAACTTAAACATGTCATTTTATATCATCAACATGTCTTACATAAGTTCAAGTATATAATTAGCCTATATTATCTTATAACATCATTTACAATCACTACTCAAAATGACCTATATGTGACATCCTAAGTACATTCCATTACCAAAAAGAAAAGTACTTCACCACTTTTGAGTTCGGGATCGGCTTTATATGTTGATTTGACAAAAGATGGTATTAGGAGTAGAAATTGCTGAGATGGGTTGGGACTTATCTTTGAGGGTACAATCCCGCCAAGCTCTAACGATGAATAATGTGTGGTTACGAGAAGATGGAGATGGGGAGTGGGGGGACATAAGGAGGGAACACAACTTTTGGGGAATAATGAGAGGGATTTAGTGCCAAGTATGCGCAGAAGAAATAATATTGACCCTATATTGGGGATTAATTTGGAGGGTTGACTAACAAACTCATGGAGCAGAGGGGAAAAAAATAAATGAAGGTCAGTTTCATACTTTAATGGAACATGATCTTAAAGATGGAGTGCTGATAGGAGAAGAGGGTAAAAAATGGAATAGATGAGAGATAGAGGATTTTTTGGATAAAAATGAGGCGACCAACTTGGACGGAAGAAGCAGGAGGTTAGGGGAAGTCAGTCATCTAATATCGGTGGCTGCCAAGAGGCAAGCCGACTGGTTGCAATAAAAATATTAAGCTGGAATGTTCGGTGTTTGGGGAGCCCACGGACAATTCGAAGACTTCGACATGTGCTGAAGTTATATAATCCCCAAATTGTCTTCTTAATGGAGACGAAGATTTGTAAGAGCCGGATGGAACGAGTTCGAAGAAGTTGTGGTTTTCTGCATGGAATAGATGTAGATTCAAATGGGTCTAAAGGTGGGCTATGTTTGGCTTGGTGGGGAGGTAATAATATATAGCTTAGAAGTTTTTCACAGACACATATTGATGTGATTATAGAAGAAGTTGAAGAAGGTAGTAAATGGAGATTTACTAGGTACTATGGGTCCCCCTAGAACTGATGCATGAAATCTTTTACGTCATTTAGATGATTTTAAAGAGCTTCCATGGATGTTTTGTGGGGACTTTAATGAAATCTTATATGGTTTCAAAAAAAAGGGAGGTCTACCTCGCGAAAAAAGAAGAACGGAAGCTTTTCGTAAGATTTTAGAGGACTGCAATATGGTGGATGTAGGCTTTACGGGGAATTGGTTTACGTGGGAGTGGGGTAATCTGCCAGGAACTAATATCCAAGAACGATTGGACAGGGGTATAGCAACCGAGGAATGACTTTCTTTATTTCCTGATTTTCAATTTCAGCACCTTCCTCATACATTCTTAGATCATTGCCTATTACTTATGAATACGGAAAAAAGAGATAAGGAGAGAAGATCTAGAAGTTTCAAGTTTGAAGCATGGTGGGTTTTGGAGGATTCGTTTCTTAATGTAGTTAAAAATATTTGGAAAAATTCGATAGGAGATTTGTTGAGTAAATTAGAAAGTGTGAAAAGGGGCCTGGAGAGGTGGGCTGGTCAGATTCAGTATAATAGAAAGGAAAAGGTAAAGATGTTAACCTTCAAACTGGGTAAGTTGATGGAAGCTGAGAGAAATGATGACAATCTGGCAGATCTCATTGATACGAGAATTCAACTCAATTTTGAGATTGAATAAGATAAACGTTACTGGGAACAGCGGGCGTGAGTTAATTGGTTAAAGTTTAGGGATAAAAATTCAGCTTTATTCCACAAACAGGCAACACAAAAAAGACAGAAAAATCAGATTCGAAAAATGCAGTATGATGATTGACGTGAAACGAATGAAATATGTGAAATGGAGGAGATTGCTAGATCGTTTTTTCTTAACTTGTTTTCGGCTGGGAGAAGGGGAAATTATGAGCACATTTTGTCAGGAGTTTCTCGACGTATTTTTTATGAGGATAATTTAAAGCTTAAGGCGAGATATACGAAGGAGGAGATAAAGGAAGCACTGGTAGAATTAGGTCCTACAAAAGCGCTAGGAGATGATGGTTTTTTCGGTGATATTTTATCAGAAGTGTTGGGAAATTATTGGGGAAGACGTCACAACATATTGCCTTAATCATCTGAATGGAAGTGTGAATATCGACTTAATTAATAAAACAAATATTGTGCTGATTCCGAAGATTGCAAATCCATCAGATATAACTCAGTTTAGGCCAATTAGTTTGTGTAATGTAATTTATAAATTGTTGGCTAAAGTTATGGCAAATCGTCTTCGTTTGGTAATGAATAAATGTATAGATCTAGCCTAAAGCGCTTTTGTTCCAGGGAGGCTAATTCCGAATAATGTCTTGCTGGCTTATGAACTCTTACATACATTGAGACATAAGAGGGTGGGGAAAAAGGGATTTATGGCAGTAAAATTGGATATGAGTAAAACCTATGATAGGGTTGAATGAAATTTTGTGGAAGAAATAATGAAAAAGTTGGGATTCGATCCGGACTGGGAGGCTCTACTTGTGAAATGTGTTACTACAGTATCTTACTCAGTGGTCTTAAATGGGAACAATGGAGAAACTTTTTTCCCTTCAAGAGGATTAAGACAGGGTGATCCATTGAGTCCATTCTTATTCTTATTTTGTGGAGAAGGTCTATCCAGTTTTATGAAGCTATGGATAAAGAAGAATCAATGAGAGGAGTTAAGGCAAGCAGAAGTGGTCCTCAGATTTCTCATCTACTTTTTACAGATGATTGCATATTATTTGGGCCAGCAACGGAGAGGAGAGCAACTTGTTTGAAATGTATATTACATGAATACGAAATTTGTTCAGGTCAAAGAGTTAATTTTTCAAAGTCTACTATTTTGTTCAGCACTAATACAAAAGAGGAAGTCAAAATAACAATAACAAGAGTGCTTGGAGTTTGCAGTTTCAATGATCTTGAATGATACTTAGGCTTACCTAATTGGTGGGTAGAAAAAAGAAAGCTGTATTTCAGATTCTGAAAGACAGACTACGGCAACGAATTGATAACTGGAGCATCAAGTACCTATCCCAATGAGGTAAGGAGGTATTTATTAAAGCCGTTCTACAGTCTATACCAACTTATTCAATGGCTTGTTTCTTGCTTCCTAAGTCTCTATGTACAGAATTAGAGGGAATAATTGCTAAATTTTGGTGGCAAAAAAATAAAGGGAAAAAAGGGATTCATTAGTGTGCCTGGAAGGATATTTATGTGCCGAAAGAATTTGGTGGTCTCGGTTTTCGAAATTTAGATAAACTTAATATTGCATTATTAGCTAAGCAGGGTTGGCGTCTTATTAATTATCCCAATTCTTTGTTAGCTTGAGTTTTAAAAGCTAAGTATTATCCGAATGCGAATTTTTTAAATGCTCTATTGGGAAACTTACCTTCACTCAACTGGAGAAGCATTTGGTCAGCAAAAGGGATACTGGAAAAAGGCTTCTGCTAGATAGTAGGCAGGGGAGACGGCATATCAATGTGGATTGATCTCTGGGTGTCGGGTAATGAAGAAGACAGATTACAGAATCATTACAGAAATGAAAACATCAGATTAGTGTCTGACTTAATTGATGAAAGTAACAGAACTTGGAAGAGTGATTTAATTGTCAATACCTTTGATGCGAATATTGCTAGGAAAATCTTACAAATCCCGTTGGCGAAATCGGCCTATGAAGATTTTCAAGTATGGAGAGGAGAGCCATCAGGGAACTTTTCAGTGAGGAGTGCCTATAAATTATTACAAGAATCTACACTGGTACCTAGTAATATTATACAAATCGATACTAAATTTTTTACAAGAAACTATGGAGCTTAAACATGCCGTCAAAAATAAAAATTACAGTATGGAGGATTTCGTGGAATTACATCCCCACGTTTTCGAATCTTATGATGAAGAGAGTGATTATGGTGGATCGGGCCTTAGGTGTCAACAAGATGTGGAGGATAGCAACCATGTTTTTCGATCCTGTCCTACAACAAAAGAAGTATGGAAGCTATTAAATTTTGCATGGGTACTTGATAATATTTCTTCAGTATGTTGGGAGTGGCTTACCTGGGTTTTTAACCGTGGAACGAATGAGCAATGCAGACTTTTTTGTTGCGGACTCTAGATGATCTGGTCGAACAAAAATAAGTTAATTTATGAAGGCAGAAAACTTAATAGTTGGGATATTACAAGACAAATAACCAGCTACATATCAGAGTTAGAAGGTATAGAAGAAAAAACACTTAGCTTGGATGCAATAATGAGTTCTCCACATACCGAACAGAGAGCAAATGTGGTGATTTATTTTGACGCGGCTTATGATCAACAATCTTTCAGATCTGCGTCAGTTTTGGTTGTACAAGACGTGAGGGTAGAATCTTAGCCTTTAAATCAGTTCTCCATTCCAACGTAGCGTCTCCATTCACGGCGGAAGCACATGTAGGGTTACAAGCCATAAGGTTAGGGAAACAAATGGGATTTACTATTCTAGACATAATAGGCGATTCGAAAACGGTTATAACAAAATGCCAAAGTGCAGATCGTGACAGTTCAAATATTGGAGCACTTATCAGAGACATTCAAGCAACAAAGAATCACTTTCAAGAGATCCGATTTAAGTTTACCCCAAGGACAGAAAACACATGTGCTGATCTAATCGCAAGAGAAGCGCTTAGCAAAAGAGAGGAGTATTACCTGGAAGGAGGGATTCTAGACCCCATCCGAAGAGAAATGGAGCAGATTAGCCAGAGAGATTTGGGCCGAAAGAGAAGAAGGAGCGTCTGCAACACTTGAACTGTTAGTGAAAAAGGAAATGGGGTGACCTTTGAAATAAAAGAGGAAGCAAAGCTCTGGATTGAAGGAAAAGAAAGAGTGTCTGTAAAGGCTGAAATGAAAGAAAAGATGAAAAGGGGTGACCTTTGAAATGAAAGAGGAAACAATTAATATTTTGAAAACGTAGCAGATAAGTAAAAGATTTGAAGCAAATCTGCTATAGTACAACTGTATCTGGTGATGGGAAACGACAATTCTTATGGAGGCCAGCTGTTCTGACGACTGGAGGAGTAGGATTAGGTTTATTTATTTGCTTTGTCCTTTCATTTTCTTTTTTCTTTTTTTAAATGCTGAGCCTTATGTTGTAGGTCTATTTTTATTTTCTTATTTTACTTAAGCCTGCTTTGCTGAAGTGTACCCAATTCAGCAGATGGGTCTTCTTTGTTATTGAATGTATTTGCTATAATAATAATCTAGTCGAATTTCAAAAAAAAGTAATATATGTATATGTATTACAAATGTATGCATATAAAATTTTACACATTTACATTATTATCACCATACAATTGTCATAATTTAATTTAATTTATTTACTTTATTTAATTAATATAATATAATAATATATAATATTTACTTAAATTATAATGTAATATATAATAATTACTAATATATGTATATTATTTATACACATGGAAATTATTTTTACCACACACATGTCAATTTATGGTTTAATTGCTTATTTAGTCCCTTGAATTTTCTCTACTCTATAATTCAACTTTTACCCTATATTCAATCTAGTCCTTATACCCAATTACTCCTAATTTAAACAAATTCACCTATCCAAAACCTAATTGACCATACAATTAACTTCCTAAATATTTTTAATATATATTTACGAATCTGTTTTTTGAAAACAGAGACCCGAAAATACACTTTTCGATACCTGTGACTATCGGATCATTACAGTCATCTAGTTCACCACAAGAGAAACAAAAAATCTCTTGAGTTTTTCATACTTTACCCTTCCCTTTCCCAAGAACCCAAAAGTTCATCAACATTCACAATAACCCTCAACCTCATAAATCACCTTTCCCACTCCATGTAATCTATTAGGATATTCAATCTCCATTATATTCCCCAAATATTTCCCATTTAGAATAACATTCTCTTTAGTCAACATAATCAAAGGCAAATTATGAATATGTATCCAATAAGAGGTCTCAGAAAAATCTATTTCTCCTAAAACATTACATGCCTTCCATTCTTTTAACTCCAAAAAATTCCCCCATAACCAACCATCAACTCTTCTTTCTCATCATATCCTCAAATCTAAAAGAAATACTATATGTATTTCTCTCCTGCTGGAAAATATGGACATCACATATATAATAAGAGTAATTACATTTTACTATTTACTATCATAAAAAAATTAGCCCAAATTAAAAGTGATCTAATTTAGTTAAGGTTTATTGGGATTTAGTTATTAAATAAAGTATGGGTCAAATATGTGTAGATACTCTGTAATGGCCTAAATTCAAGGTTATCGGAACAATGGTTTCGTAACCATAAATCCGATTTAAAGAGAAATTTATTTTAATATTTTTGCATGAATATTTATATGATAGGAAAATCGTATTAAAATATCGATAGAAAAATTTTACCGATTTAGTGGTTAGTTAGAAAAAGGAATTATTTAAGGAATTGGGTAAAAACAAGGTATCGAGACCTTGATCTCATAAAATTGAGTAGGAAATATTTTTATAAATATTTATAAAATGTTAGTAATATAGTATTAAAATTTCGTTAGAAAATTTTAACGTTTGAGTATGTAATTAGATGAAAAGGACTAAATTGTAACAAATACAAAATTATGAAAAATGATTAGATAGTTTAAATGATAAAAGAAAGAGGGCTTAAAAGGAAAATAGACCCAAGGTCTAATTGGGCTGGACGGCAAGGGTATGAAATCAGCAAGAAGATAAGGAGAAATAAGGGTAAAATGGGAAAATAACAAAATTTGCTAAATAAAACTAGGACTAAATAGGGATATCTAGAAATCTCTTCATTTTTCTTCACTCTCATCAGCTAAAAACGCCATAGGAGGGGTATCTAAGCTGGTATATCATAATTTTTGCACCAAGTAAGTGAATCCTTGCCTATTTCTTGTAATTTTGTGTTTTTAAAGACTTTTACAACTAGGTCCTACTATTAAATTCATTAGTCTTTGATTTCATGGATGAAATTGAAAGCCACCATGGTTGGTTTATGTAAGTTTATGATGAAATAGCATGAAATTTAAGCCTTAATTCGTTTAAGAGATGATTTTATTAGGTAATTTCAATAGAAATTGATTTTTGGGACCTAATTATGAAAGTGTTTGTAATTAAAGTCTATTACTGAAATTATGATTTCCAAAGGTTATAAAGTAGTTTAAAGTGATAGAATAAAGTGTTAATTGAGAAAAATATGCTCAATTGAGAGGTTAATTGAGCAGGGACGAAATTATCATTGATTGAAAGTTTAGGGGAAAAATGGTAATAACCAGCTTGCACTAAAACAGTTTTTGACATCAGCAGTAGTCTAACTTTGAAAAATCACCATAAATTGTAGAAGTTGAATTAGAAGATGAACAAAATATGAAATTAAAGCTTATTGAGTCTATTTTCATATGAAAGAAACAAGGAAATAAAAGAAGTTCTGTATTTTGAGATATTTAGATTTTTGTAAGACTGGTTCAGAATAAATTCGGGTTCCCCTGTTTTGACTTTAGAAAATCATAAAAAATTGAAGAAAAATAATTAGGGGCTTAAATTTATATATTTAGAATCCTGAATGAGTCTATTTTCTATAGAAATAAACGTGAACACCATCTAATTTCCGTATGAAGAGATAATTAATTTTTAGTGAAGAAGATCAGAACTGCCAGACAGCAGAACAGGGGCAACTTTGATGAATAAACTGTACTAATTGGCTAGGCTAAAAATTCTGGAAATTTTATGGTATAAAGAAATGTGAGTCTAGTTTCAGGAAAAATTAACGGTTCTTCATTTGGAGCTCTGTAGCTCGAGAAATAAATAATTTAGTGACTGTGACTCAAGTAGACAACTTTGAATAAGCTAAAAATAATAATAGAATTATAGAAAATGCTACATGTGAACATGAAATGTATTGAATTGATGATTGAATTTATTTATTTAGATCCGGAAAACTCAAATACGAAGCTAGATCGAGGAAAGGAAGAAGTCCCGGATTAGTAGATTTTGTAAACGAACTAGTATCGAGGTAAGTTCGTGTAACTTGAATTATATTCTTAAATGTTTGAAATGTATGTTATTGATATGAATATGATTTGAATGTCCATTGTATGAAATTTGATGAAACATTGGTATATTTGATAAAAAGGAAAGAAATCCCGGTTGAATGAAAGGAAAATTCGATGGATCTCACGAAAGGAATTGACGGTAAAAGGATCTAGCACGGACGGGTGATCCTATCACGATATAGCCCTCCAGAAGAATATGTGGAAAATGGATTTAGCCGGACGGGTAATCCGAATTAGGTCGAATTTGCCTGGGTGGTAATTCAGATCCAAGCTCATTAGAGAAATTATCGTTGCGGGGATTTTGCTTTGTCTTGGTAATCCCGACAATACTCTATGAGTTTATATTGCGTGATTTAGCTCGGTAGTAATCCATTGTAAAGATGAGGTTCGCGAGAGTGTCTCTGAAATGAAAATGTGCGCACATGAATATGAATTGACGGACCGGATTTGTACACTAAAGTGTACCTCTGAAAATCCATCGAATTTCCGAGTAATTTAACGGGATAAATATGGAAAAATAACAAGGAAACGGAAATCATGATATTGATGAGCTCATCAATCATGGCATGTATATTATTGATATATGGAAATTAATCGACTAACTTGGATGTTGAGTTTGTGAATGTTAGGGTAATAATGCATTGAGTGAGTATATGAATGTTTATTGCTTGTATTGAAAATACTAGGTAAGTATAATTCTTGTTACATGGGATTACTAAGCACAAAGTGCTTACCCTATTTCCTTTTTCCCTGCTTTTGTAGTGTTAAGAGCTCTGAGGTCGGATCGGTGGGAGACTCATCACACTATCAACCTTGATATTTCGGTATTTAAAGAAACTTTAGTTTGGAAATGAATGGCATGTATAAGCTAATAAAATAAATGTTAATATGAAATGAATGTAAGGTCAGCCATTGGTATGGCTAACAAATTTCTAGTTTCAGTATGTAATGAGGTTATCTTATAAATTTGCATGGATCTATTTTGAAAATATGTTGAATTGGATTGGTTGGTATGAATTAGTTTCGGTTTAAATATTTGCAGGGAAGACTAGATTAATTATAAAGGGGTTATATTGAGTAAAAAAAAAAATTGTAAACTCCGGTAATGCCCCGTTCCCTATTCCGATAATAAATACGGGTAAGGGTTGTTACATACTCAGTAACTAATTTGTAATTGATGATGGGTTGATTAGAAATTACGATTAATGTGCAAAAGTTATATGTTAGGGTTATGGTCCCCAAATTACACATACGTAACCCTTCTAATATCAAATTTTTAGAAAAAAGAGAGTTAGATTCTCTGAATTACTTGTGTGCTAATTTGGAAGATCAAGTCTATAAGATCGAAGATTCTAAGAAATCAATGGATTTAGGTACGCTTTCGTATTTAATTTTGTTCTTGATTTATTCTTGATGATTTGACATGACAGGTCTTGGTTTACAATTTTAAGTTTATATCAAATGTAACACCCCCTACCCGTATTCGTTGTCAGAATAAGGTACGGGGCATTACCGGAGTTTACAATTTTTTTTTTTAACCTTATATTCATTTCATATTAACATTTATTTTATTAGCTTATACATGCCATTGATTTCCAAAATAAGTTTCTTAAAATACCGAAATACTGGGGTTGATAGTGTGATGAGTCTCCCACCGATCCGACCTCCGAGCTCTTAACACTACAAAACAAGGGAAAGGAAAACAGAGTAAGCACTTTGTGCTTAGTAAGCCCATGTAACAAGAATTATACTTACCTAATATTTTCAATACAATGTAATAAGCATTCATATATCCATTCAATGCATTAATACCCTAACATGCACAAGCTCAACATTCAAGTTAGTTCATTAATTTTCATCTATCAATAGTATACACGCCATGATTGATGAGCTCATCAATACTATGATTTTCATTTCCTTGTTATTTTTCCATATTTATCCCGTTGAATTACTCGAAATTTCGATGGATTTTCAGAGGTACACTTTTGTGTACAAATCCGGTCCGTCAATTCATATTCATAAATGCGCACATTTTCATTTGAGAGCACACTCCCGCGAACCTCATCTTTACTGGCGAGGATTTACGGTCAGGCTAAATCCTGTATATATAAACTCATAGAGTATTGTCGGGATTACCAGTCGAGCTAAATCCTCGCGCAAGCGACAATTACTCTAATGAGCTTGGATCCAATTACCATCCGAGCTAAATTCAGACCTAATTCGGATTACCCGTCCGGGCTAAATCCATTTTCCACATATTCTTCGGGAGGGCTATATCGAGATAGGATCACCCGTCGGGCTAGATCCTTTTTACCGTCAATTCCTTTTCAGAGATCCATCGAATTTTCCTTTCATTCAACCAGATTTTTTCCCTTTTTATCAAATATACCAATGTTTCATCAAATTTCATACAATGGACATTCAAATTATATTCACATCAATAACATACATTTCAAACATTTAAGAATATAATTCAAGTTACATGAACTTACCTCGATACTAGTTCGTTTATAAAATCTACTAATCTGGGACTTTTTCCTTTCCTCGATCTAGCTTCGTATTTGAGTTTTCTGGATCTAAATAAATAAATTCAATCATCAATTCAATACATTTCATGTTCACATGTAGTATTTTCTATAATTCTATTATTATTTTTAGCTTATTCAAAGCTGTCTACTTGAGTCACAGTCACTAAATTATTTATTTCTCGAGCTACAGAGCTCCAAATGAAGAACCGTTAATTTTCCCTGAAACTAGACCCACATATCTTCTTCCCATAACATTTTCAGAATTTTTGGTATGGCCAATCAATACCAGATTATTCTTAAAGTTTCCCCTGTTTTACTGTTTGACTGTTCTAACCTCTCTTCACTACGAATCAAATTACTATTTGTACAGAATTCATATGACCTTCTTATTTATTTCATTTGAAAATAGACTCATTCAGGATTCTAAACATATAAAGTTAAGCCCCTAATTATTTTTCTCCAATTTTTTATGATTTTTCAAAGTCAGAACAGGGGATCCCGAAATCCCTCTGAACCAGTCTTACAAAAATATAAATATCTCAAATTACAGAATTCCTTTGCTTTCCATGTTTCTTTCATATGAAAATAGACTCAATAAGCTTTAAATTTCATATCTCATTCAACTTCTAATTCCACTTCTACGAATTTTAGTGATTTTTCAAACTTACTCTACTGCTGCTGTCCAAAACAGTTTTGTTATAGCTTATTTTTTTACAATTAAATCCTTTACCCAATTCTAACTTCAAATTCTTTCAATTAAACCACTAATTCATCATTTTATTCACCATATGCTATATTCAAAAACTCTGAAACTTCAAAAATTTCAACTTAAATTCATCAAAACTTTGTTCTAAAACTTATAAAGCATCAAAATTAAAAGAAAAGGACTAAATTAGCTTACCAAATTAAACTCCAAGCTTCAAACTTTTAATTTTCCCTTTTCTTCTTTCTTTTCTCTTTTTCTTTCTTCTTTCACGTTTGCTCTCTGTTTCTTTTCTGTTTCTATCTCTTTTGTTTCTTTTCTCCTTTCTTTATATATATATATAATAATATAATAATATAATAATATAATAATATAATAATAAACTAAAAATCTCAGATTTTTCTTCAATTAACCGCCTCAATCTAGACAAAATGGCTTAATTGCCATTTTGGTCCTTTATACTTTCTTTTAATCTATAATTAAACTTTTACTTTCATTTCAATTTAGTCCTTTTCATTTAATTACCTACCCAAACGTTAAAATTTTCTAACGAAAGTTTAATACCACATTACTAACATTTTATAAATATTTATAAAAATATTTCCTATCATATAAAGACTCATGCAAACATATTGAAATAAATTTCTATTTAAATCGGATTTATGGTTGCGAAACCATTATTCCGATAATCTTGAATTTAGGCCATTACATCAAATCTTGTTTTACGATTCTTACAAGTGACATCCGAGCCTCGTCATGTTGAATCATTGAGAACGAATTGATTCTCTATTATTTTTTGATTGATTCGTATTCAAATTTTACAGTTTTAATATATGGATTTAATGTTTCGATTCTATACATATTAAATGTATGATTTGTATTTATACACATGATATCAAAAGCTGCTAAGCTGCTAACTAACTAACTTCTGTAACTATCTTTAACTACTAACTTCTTTAACCTTTCTTTAACAAACTAACTACTCAACTGCTACTACTTTAACATTCTCCTGATGTTCTGTCTTGTGTTGACCTATTTGGTTGACTATTTCTCAAAGGGAGGACTCGTAAGGCATCTTGAAAGGAAGAAAACTTCTTTGGAGTGATAGTTTGGTGAGATCTTCTACAATTTGGCTTGTTGAGGGCACAAAACTAACATGCAGGATACCATCATGAACTTTCTTTCGGACAAAGTAATGATCAATCTCCACGTGCTTAACCTTAGCATGATGAGTTGGATCGGCTACCATTGACACCTTGAAGGTGTTGTCACACCACACTACTAGAGTATGTTGTAGATGGACACCAACTTCAGTCAGCAGCTACTTCACCCATAGTAGTTCAACAAAACAATTTGCAAGATTGTGATATTTTGCTTCTGAGGAGGATCTAGAAACAACAGTCTGTTTCTTGGAACACCATTTAACTGGATTGGAGCCAAGGTAAATGTAGTAACCTGCGCCCAATTAGCATCAGAATAACAGACCAATTCAAAACAACCTTTGGTAAAGTATAAGCCATGATCCAAAGTTCCATTAGGATATCTCAACACACGCTTCACTACCTGCCAGTGAGTATCTTTTGGAGAATTCATGTATTGACTCAGTTTGTTGACATACATATTGTAAAGTTCCAATAATGCTATGATACAAATAACCATTAGGAATTGGACTGTCATATGTTGCAGTCAGCTTAGGTGTAACTACCATAGGTGTTACATCATAATCCATTCCAATGATGCAACTTAATGTTAGTTAAACATTAGGTAATCAGTGAGCTAATATTTCATTTGTTCATTTTTCTTTTCGTACAAAAACCAGTAAGGACAAATATACAAAAGATAATAATTGAACTATGAAATTTTATTAACTAATCTTCTTGAAAAATTATAAGCACAAATGACAATAGCCACACCAAAGGCACAAAATCTCAATACTTTATCATGGGATTTGATGTGAGTGAAATAATCACATACCTGATATGTTCGCAACGGAAGTTTTTGTAAGGTATTAGGCGATCAAATTTGCGAATGAGTTAATTTTCAACTCGATGATTTTGGAGGGGGATTCACTATTCATCTTCAGCAAACTAGCAAGTAAGCAACCAGATTAAGCAAGACAATTACTAGAAATGTTTACAGAGAATCGAGTTCAGCACATTTAGAGAGAAAGCAATCAAGCAACACACTTTCAAGTTAAAAAGGGTTTTTAGAAGAAGAGATTTACCTATTGGATTAAAAAGGCTTCAATGCATATTAAAGTTGTGACAATGGAGAACAAATGCTCAACCTACATGTCTTCTTAGCTATTGGCTACATGCATGAATAGATTTGGGGAATTTTCACACTTATCATCCCAATTTCTATATCTTCTTCTATGAATAGAAAGAGTCTTTTGGACCGGAGGTTTGCACTGGATTGATTGTTTGTTATTTGAGTTGGAAAGGTAAACGATGGAATAATGAAGCCGAAAAGCTTTCCTTTCTTAGTTCGTTCATTCATTCATTCATTCATTCTCTCTGTGTGTGTGTGTGTGTGTGTGTCTCTCCTTCTCTCGTGCAATTATACATGCGGGCTTCCAACACCAATCAGGTCCGAATTTTAGTTGAGGTAATTGTTTCAATTTTTAATCTCTTTGTGCCATAATAAAAAATCATTTTAAATCCTTAAAAGTTATAAATTATTTTTCTATTTCCATTTTTAATATAAAATTTATAATAGTGAAATTTAAATGAGATAAATTTTAAACTAAAAATTCATACATGATTTAAAAATTTTAATTTCTTTTTATCATTGTCAAAATCTCATTATCCTTTTAATTTTAGTTACTTTTTATTTCTATTAAAAAATATGTAGTTTTATTTAATATATTGAATATATAAAATCATTAAAAAATATAAAAATCGAGTTAAAATAATCTTTTAATCTAATTTAATCAATTCATATCAATTTAATTTTCTTTTTTGAACCGATAACTTAACCGTTCCCAAATTTAACCGATCCGATCCAACCCTTTATGATACAAAAGAGCACAATGAGAAAACCTATTTTTTGTCATTAAAAAATTAAATTACCACTGATAAATTAAGAACAATTTTTCTGGTCATAGATCCTCGTTTTTACAAAAAAAAAAAAAAAAAAAAAAAAAAGAAAAAAAGAAAAGAAAAGAAAAGAAAAATTGTTTCTGTTTTTCTCATTCGAGAGAAAAACTGAAACTCTCACTGAAACCACGAGGAGAAAAAATAAAATTTAAATTTAAAAAAAAAAAAAGGAGAGTACTTGGCAGTGCAGTCATTTAGTCTATAAAAGGAAACGACTGAGATTGCCCAGATTCAAAGCTTTTTCCCCCAAAATATCGAATGCAACTTCGATTTTCTTCTTCATCAAAATTTCAATCTTTATTTTTTGTTTTGCTTTTTTTTTTTCCCCATTGATGGGTTGCTAGATTTTTATTAACCTCACATAAATACTCTATCTTTATCCAGACCCAAATCTTTACAATATTTTTTTTTTTCACATATAATCTTTAGTTTTATTTGTTTGTCTTTTGGGGGGATGATGGCATCTTCATCACTGGCAAGTCCTTTATGCACTTGGCTGGTGGCGGCTTGTATGTCGGTAACGTACGGTAAAGACCAGTCCCGGTCTCCATTGTTCAACTCATCAGCCTCCGCTTCTTCGAACAGGCTCGGCCGTTGGGCTCGTAATAGAAGGAAGGCTCTCCTTTCTCAATGCTGTGGTGGCGGCGCAACCCCTAACAAAGACGTGGGCTTGATTTCTTCCTTCCGTGGATCCACCATTCAAGGCTTGATGGCTTCTTGCTTGGCTTTTGAGCCTTGTAATGATTATTATTCCTCCAAAAATGGTAGCTTTTTCGGTCAAAATGGAAGCTTTTCATCTTTCTTCGGCTCCAAAAATGTTCCTTTCAATAATAATCGCAAGCAAAAAAGGCTCAATCGACGAGCTCATCATTCTGGTAACATATATGTTTCTTTTTCAAATCTGGGTTCTTTTTCTTTTTTATTGTTATGAATTTTAATTCCTGTAGAGAGCTCTGTTTTTGCCTCTTTTTCTTTAATTGATTTCCTTGAAAGCCAGTCTAGAAATGAAAATAGAGATATAATAAATGTTCCTTTGTACAATTTCACCAAGATTTTTTTTTTTAAAACAAAATTAAGAGCTAAAAATATAGTTGATTTTAAGTTCTTGTTAAGTCCATAGCCATGGAAAATCATTATTTCCTCAGATAATCTGAATTTAATACAAACAGATTATACATGTGCAAGCTTTAGTACTTCTTTCGCAATAATTAAATTATAGATATAATTGAGTCTGCTTCTCTCTCTCTCTCTCTTTTTAACAAGTTGTTGTAGGTTGGTGGTATTAATTGTCTTGTTTTCATGGGTTTGCTGCTTCTTTCAATATAAAATGGAAAAATGTTTGTTTTGCATTCTAGAATTTTGGGCTTTTTGTATGTATATGAGATTGTTTATATGTGTTGTTTGTAGAACTTACCGGCTAAATTAAGTTCATTCTGCGGGTTAATTTGTTTAAAAAAAACTTAGGACAAGCCATGGCTATAGCTGTGCAACCCACAAGAGAGATTACAACGAAGAAGAAGCCTCCTACGAAGCAAAGACGAGTGGTTGTGACGGGGATGGGAGTAGTAACTCCGCTTGGACATGAGCCTGATGTTTTCTATAACAACCTGCTCGAGGGTGTTAGTGGTATAAGTGAAATCGAGACTTTTGACTGCGCTCAGTTTCCGACGGTAAGTTGTCTTTGGGATCTCTTGTTTTGCTCTTGTTTGTACTGCTGCTCGTTCTTACTGCTCCTGTTTTCTCTCCAGAGGATTGCTGGAGAGATCAAATCTTTCTCAACTGATGGATGGGTCACACCGAAACTTTCCAAGAGGATGGACAAATTCATGCTTTATTCTCTTACTGCCGGAAAGAAAGCTTTGCAAGATGGGGGTGTAAATGAAGATGTAATGGAGGAGTTAGATAAAACGAAATGTGGAGTTTTGATTGGGTCAGCAATGGGTGGCATGAAGGTAAAATCTTTTGCTAGTAGAGGGAAAGTGTCATGGTATATAGTTTTCTTTCTATATCCATCGAGTCATATACATTGCTTGTTGTGGAATGAACAGGTTTTCAATGATGCGATTGAAGCTTTGAGGATCTCATACAGGAAGATGAATCCTTTTTGCGTACCATTTGCTACAACAAATATGGGTTCTGCAATGCTTGCAATGGATTTGGTTAGCTTGAATTTAGATTCTGCAATGTTAAGATAGACCTTGATGGATGTTAAAATTTCAAGTTTGAGCTTTAAACTGATGATTTCTTCAGGGATGGATGGGTCCTAATTATTCAATCTCCACTGCATGTGCTACAAGCAACTTTTGCATATTAAATGCAGCAAACCATATCATTAGAGGCGAAGCTGTAAGTCTAGCAAAGAAAAACATCCAATATATCATGTATGATTGATTGCACTATATCAACGGTATTTGTGTCAAAATTGCAGGATATGATGCTTTGTGGTGGCTCCGATGCAGTGATTATACCCATTGGTATATTGTTCTAACTTTCTTAGTCAGCATTGTTTTATAATCTTTCCGCTTGGTATAACATGTAATACTCTATTTTATCCTTTTTTTCATTTAGGTTTGGGAGGATTTGTGGCTTGTAGAGCGCTCTCTCAGAGGAACAATGATCCTACCAAAGCTTCACGCCCTTGGGATGCTGTAATATTTTGAAAACTCTTGAGCTTCATCACTATCATTTTTCCTTTTGCTGTTGTTTCATTTTCCCCTCTTCATAGAACAAAAGCAGTAAAACCAAGAATGCATTTATGAATTAAACTTCATGGTAATTAATGTCAACTATTCTAATCTTTTGAACGAGTATTCAACGTGTTTATCATATCTTAACAACTCACGTCACAAATGATATGTATCTGCACATGGTCTTTTTGACAAAGTTACACTATATATTTATCGAGCATTTTCTAATCAAAGGAACATAATTTTCCTTGGTTTGCTTCGTGTGTGCTATTTACCTTGATAGTGGTTCTAATTTTTTCTTCCAGAGTCGCGATGGATTTGTCATGGGGGAAGGTGCTGGGGTTCTACTTTTGGAAGAATTGGAGCATGCTAAGGTACACTGTCTTCAAACCCTACAAATCCATGTTGTAAGCAATAGGTTTGTACTTAGTTTCTTTTGTAGAAAGGAAATTACCGTGTTTAGATTTCTGATTTTGCAGAGGAGAGGTGCGACTATCTATGCAGAATTCCTTGGCGGAAGCTTCACTTGTGATGCTTATCACATGACCGAGCCTCACCCTGATGGTAATGAGCCACATCTGTATAACCACAATTCTTCTTAAATCCCGATTTTATTTTCTAAATATAGACGTTGAGACTTAATTTGCTGCTTTTACTTTATTGTTTTTCCTTGAAACAATGATTTATATAAGCGTGTAAGTTTTTTTTGGCTCATGGCATTATCGAGTACATGCATGTCTTGACATTAGATTCTTGATTTTCTTGATTGAGCAGAATAAATGTCATGAGATTGCAACTTATGCCTCTTTGTCCGAGTATTCCCTACTGTGAAGATAACCCACATTTATATAATTAGTGATGTTTTACATGTTCTTTCTGAAGCAGTGCATGTTACTGTATGAAAAATTAAACATCCATCTCGTGAAATTTAAAAATAGGTGTTGGTGTCATTCTCTGCATTGAAAAGGCCTTGGCTCACGCTGGTGTATCTAGAGGAGATATAAACTATATTAATGCTCATGCTACATCGACACCAACTGGAGACATTAAAGAATACCAAGCTCTTCTTCATTGTTTTGGAGACAATCCCGAGGTAATTTCACCTACTTTTCTTGAAAAAATTGAATCTCCACGCATTTCTGTTTTTCAAATTTATGCATTGTGATTATTGATAAGATCTCCATCATTTGCAGTTAAGGGTGAACTCTACAAAATCAATGATTGGTCACCTACTAGGAGCTTCCGGTGCTGTGGAAGCTGTTGCAACAGTACAGGTATGCAATTTTGAGTTTTGGTTATGTTCTTTTTTTTGGATTTAGGAAGCAGATTGGACAGAATTTGCACGGTGCTGAATTTTTGTTGTTTATGTTCTCTTATTCGAGAAGATTGTTCTCCCTAATTCCTCTGCATTTCTGTTTTGTGGCTATATGATACGAGCAGGGATGAAAGGACTAATGCATCTTGTCTTCTTTCTCCCATTTTCTTTCCCTTTTCCGGAACCTGAACATTGACATGGTAATATCTTGTTAATTGTAGGCAATACGAACTGGTTGGGTTCATCCAAATATCAACCTGGAAAACCCGGATGTAGGTGTGGTATGTTGCCTCTTCTCTCTCTCTCTCTCTTGTTTCTCCTTCTCATCCATCAGTTTTTGCTTTGTGACACATACATGCTGTAGTTTTTTTGCCTTGGTTTTCCGACATGGTTCAATTTTGCTTTCCAGGACACAAGTGTGCTTGTGGGGCCAAATAAAGAAAGATTGAACATTAAGGCGGCATTGTCGAATTCATTCGGGTTTGGCGGGCATAACTCATCGATCATTTTCGCTCCATACAAGTAAAAATAGTTCAACAGCTGCTCTCCCAGTGTTTTCATACAATTGGCCGAAGGTATATGCACGTTTCCAGAACATTTCAAATACCATCAGTTATAGGTAATTGTTTAACATATCAGCTACATTCATGCAGAGTATCGCAGAAAATCCTCCTGTAGACAAAACATAACTCTGAAAGCGTTAATATTACGAAGTACGGTGGTGGCCGGTAGAAGAGCTCTAGAAAAAAAAAAACTCCCTACTGTTTCATAGTTCAGTGTTTGTTTGGGAAGGTTTCGTTTCTCTTAAACCTAGTAGCTACAATTAGGTTTTAGTGTTTGAGGCCTCAGGGCCATTGAAGAACCAGTAAATGTAGTCATTTTTGTGTTCATGTAAAAGAAATGGCTTATATCAGTTGTTTTTTTTTTTTTTTTTAATTTTAATTAAAGCCAATTTGTAATGAATCCTGAATTGGCAGCAGAGTGGATGCTTTTCTGATTTAATCCTCATGCAAAAGCTTGTATTCTACCTTATGTTATTAACCCGTAACATGATATGAACTCCGTCCTAAAATAATCATATGAACCTTTTTTGGTGGAAGAATGTATATCTAGAAGGATCTAACACTCATTACATGCTATAATTTTAACATGACATAAGATGAGAGGGTTTGGTAAAAAAATATATTTGTTTAAAATATAGGTTATGAATATTCAAGGCTTAAGTTTGATTATATTATGTAATTTATAGCACAAATAAATCTATAGTAATCTATAATATTATTATAATGTAAACATTAAAAAATGTTAATATGAATATATGTATGATTTAATAGGTGAAAAAAAAAAATTATTAAATATTAAATTAAAATAGTATAAATATACTTTTTATAAATATACTTTTTAGAATAAAAAATAATCATATGAGTGAGTTTAAAATAAACTTGGGTTAACTATTTACAAATATGAGGGTTTGAGCAAAATTTTAAGTCCTTATTTTGGACCGAGTTGAGTTTTGATAAGTATAAAGTATGTTAATATCATGTTTAAACTCGGCGCAACTCAACTTGAATCAGCTCATAAACACCTTTAATCATGATCTTCTCCACACTATATTTTCTGAAGAAGAATGAGAGGCAATTCAAAAAATCCCTGCCGGACTATCTTTTACAAGGTTGGATGGTTTAGCATCACTCGAAAGACAATTTGTTAGCATGTTGACTTAAACAACTTGATTATTTACTTACATCTTTTTGAGGATTTTAAGCCGTAAAATACAATATTATAATTGATGAAGTCTTGATTAAGAAATAATATTATTTGAAGAGTCCTATTGTGATCTACTAACCATATTTGGAAAGATAATGATTTTGAAGAAGTTTAATTAAGGAAGGTTTCTTCTTAATTTGAGCCTCATCAACATTAATAACCAGAATTTATTATTCATTTTTGGCTCTGTTTTAATAAGAGAATTTGGGTTTGAATTTTGAAGATAACATTATTAGAAGAGGTAATCATAAACTACGAAGAGATTAATCTGTATGGACCGTAAAACAAATATAAGAAATATTTTAGTTCCACTAAACCAAAAATTGGGAAAATGAAATCGTCATACTTTTTCTTTGTTTGTACCAAAGAAGTGTATTTACCTTTGAGTAAACAAAATTAAACTATGATTTCAAATGCATTAAGGATTCTGCATGACTGCATCTTCATAATATATATTTGTAGGGTTAGTAACACAATTTAGAATTTTATGATTGAAAAAATGGACGAACAAATCAAGAACAGACATGAACGTTCGTCTTTGCCTTTGAAAGTCAATAATAATAATTTCTGCATGTGTCGCATTAGGGTTTTATTATTTAACTTTGACTTTAAGACCAGAGCTGGTAAGTGGTTCACTCAATAATATTAGAGATGACAATGGCATGAGTTGGTACGGTAATTGATGTATTTTCTTTCGTGAATATTGAAAATGATTAGAACGATATTGATTTCCCATGTTGCATGAAGGACCCGAAGGGCAACCGTGCACCATGGTGGTAAGGACACTTCATTGGACTGTTCCACAATATTGGCTATGGGGTTTGCCCTTTTACCTCTTCTACTCCCCACGCTTTCATGACCTTGTTTCCCTCATCGCTCAGCAACGTAAACTGAAGACTATATCTCTTGGCAAAATACCATATGAAAAAATGAAGCTGATCACCGGTTAATTTACGAACATCGGTCGGTGGACATGGTATAACATGAACAAGTATCCAGTATGGAGCACCATCAGAAATTCACATAGACAAATAGAATATCTAATGATCACACATAATAAGAAATCAGATTCCATAGACAGATGACTTTGTTTTCAGAAGAAAATCTCAAAAGAGATGGATTTTACATGATACTCGGGTGTCCAACACACGATTAGTATTATTATTACCTTGTGTGATGATGGATCATCACCACTTATTCCAACAACTTCAGCTCCAAATTTCTTAAATTTCTCGTAAGAATCTCGAAAAGCACATGCCTAAAAAAGGTACTGTTTTTCAGCGCAAAACACAGGAATACGGACACGACACGACACAGACTCAGGTTTAAACCTGGTAAACAAAGGCTTTTAAAGCAATCACCTGCTTGGTACAGATAGGGGTCTCATCGGCAGGGTAAAAATAGACGACAACAGGTTTTCCTTTAAACATGGAAAGGCTAAAATTTTTCCCATCTTGATCTTTCAACGTGAATATTGGAGGCGCTAAACCTTTCTCGACCTGCAAAACCCCCCAAAAATCATAAGCAAACACTAAGGGAGGTTAGCCAATCAAATCAACCAATTAAAAAGAAGAATGTACCTTGGCAGAAATGGAAGTCTTGAAAGAGGAAGAAGGGAATGAAAGAGGAGAGAAAGAGTGCTTAATGCCATGAAACAGAAAGAGTGGTGATTTGGAGAGAATTGGGACACGATGAAAGACAGAAGAGTGAGTGTTGGGAGTGGGAGAAGGGAGTAAAGAAGGATGAAGGGTGTGGTTATGGGGTGTTGATACAATGCTCAAGGGGAGAGTACAGAGGAGAGGAGAATGGTTGCCGAGGAGCTGGGTTCACCCAATTGATGATGAAGAGAGTTTAGAGGTAGAGGACTGGAGGAATGTCGAGAGAGTGTAGGCTTAAATTTTTTTTCAAATCACCTAAATTTCGGACCAACTTTTAGGCTCGAAAGTGTTGATTTCGTGACTCCCGTTTACACTTTTTTTGTTAGAAATAATAAAATGGGCTTTACAAAGTTTGTGACTAAACCCAAATATTTTAAGTTTTAAGCCACCAATTTGAATGATTTCATATTATATTTACACTTGTTGAGCCCATTTATTTCCAAACCCATCTTTATAAAGACCAAAGATCGATTCTACAAAATTTCTATGGCATCATTTGCTTCGTTTAATGATATTTTTGTGTTTTTCCTACTCCACCAGTTTATTTAAATCGGTTGCTACTACTAAATGATAAAAAAAAAAAAAAAATCATAAAATTGTACATACTGACTGTTCAGAATGCTTTTGAGAGGATGATCCAAAATTTATAAATGCTCTTGCAGAAGGGGCTCCCACCATTGATGACTGGAACAAGGCACGTACGTTACTCAAGCTTCTGGAGATGTTCTACGATGCTTCTATGGAATTGTGGGGTTCTTATGTTACATCCAGTTTGTATTTTCATTCAAGTTAGTTGATGGCCTTCAAAATAAAGGAAAGCTTTACCAACTACTGGGGAAGCATAATATCAATTGGAGGCGGTCCTAGTGTAGGTAAGACCTCTAGTTATCTCCAATGGAGGACGAGACTTGGAAGTACAGATATACCTGGAGGATGGTTTATCGTTTTTAAAATTTTTTAATTGGAACTATCCAATTGAATAAAAAAAAACCAAACGCTTAATTGCATTTTTGAAAAAGTTTGAGGGTTTTTTATACCCTTAAGCCTATATTTTATTAGTAATTGTATTGTTGAATATTTTCTTATACTAACATATAATACCTACTATGATATGATTTTATAGTAATTAATATTTTTTTAAAATTTGAAATTATATGATTGTGTAATTATTGAAAGAGTACAAATCAGTTTGCTCTCTGACTAACTTGATGTTTGGACACAAGTTTGAATAGGACAATTTAACAATAGTTTATAAACGGACAGTAAAGCAATGAGAGAAGTCAACAAACGAGATTTATTAACGCAGTTTAGATCAACAATCCTACTCTACGAAGCTTCGCTCAATGAATGATTTTATTCAATAATCATCCAAATCACCTATTGGCTTAAGTCTAATCTACTGTTACACAAGAAGTAATTGCGGCTCAACAATAATCCCAATTATTATAAATCACTCACTCATAATCTCACATACAAATCAAAATAGCAATCAAATAAAATGTCTAAAACAAGAGTTCACAAATACCAAGTAAAGATATTCAAATAACCGGACAAAAGTACTCCCGCAAGCACACCAACATGTGCAACAACCAACGGTCTTTTTTTATAAGATTAGGTATGAGATGATGAAAAGCGATCCTTCCTCCTCTTTATTTTCAAATTCGATCATCATCATTAAGGATAGAATAAAACATAGCCTAAATATCATTTGTTGATGGTATGACACACTTTGAAGATCAAATTAAAAAATGTTAACTTTATCCTTTATTTATCAATTTTGAAGGTATATTCATATTGTTGTCAAAAAATCTATTCAGACAGTTGTTTAAAAAGTTATTTAAACATGAGTTGAAACTTCAAATACAATAACAACTAAAACCCCAACAATTATAATTTATACTACTAAATTTATATATGATAAAATTACTTTACACTTCCACTCCTGAGAGGTTACTCTCTTTCTAATGTATGGCTCAATTATGAGTCTTTAGCTTCAACATTTCCATCAAGATGTTCATGCATGGGTACTTAATTAATTGCTTTCTTTTTTGTACAAAATTGCTTCTTTTGTTGTTTTGTTTTGTTTCATTTTTGTTTCTGATGTTAGAACCCATAGTTTTGCATGGTGGAATCGTGGGGATATATATATATATATATCATACTTGAGAACATCACATGTCATGTCGTTTAATTGGTTTTTCTACTTTTGGATTTTATAGGACATATATGCAAAATTAAAAATACAATATTTGTTGAAAGAGACCTATGCTTTGCATTCAAAAACTTTTTTTTAGGTCCCAAAAGCAAATTTTATTTATTTATTTATTGGTCCACCACTGAAAATGATGGATCTTTTTAAAAAAAAAAGAAGATCAAACAATCAAAGATTTGCTTTGAACATAGTATTTTACTACACTTATACCATGCAAGAATACAAAGACTGGTTAGGGATTTGTTTTATTTATACAAAATATATATTGGGATCGATATTTTAACAAAACGATGGCCATAAATAAATAAATCATCATACATCCCTTTGCCTTCACTTTAACATGCAAAATTTGGTATCCAACTCATCAGGTTCTTTTGTTGTTCTTTGCCTCCAATGAAAAACTGGGCCCCTATAATATTATCAACATTACACAAGTTGCTTCATGTCAACTATGGATTTAAATTACAATAATGTAGGTATTAATTGTGTTATACAAGTTTCAATAAGGGAAAAGATAAAGAGAAGAAGGGGTGGTGTAAAGGAGGTCGATTAAGTTAAGCAGGCGGAAATCAGAAGAAGACAAGAGGAAGAAAGTTATTGTGAGGACCGGGAAAGGTAAGTACATGGAGTACTAAGTGCTCAGGATTGCTAAAGGGGGAGAAGGTCCCTTTTCTTTCATTTTGGAAGGTATTTATAGTGTGGTAGCGGTGGCGTGGTAAGACAGTTAACATCATGGAATACGTGGAGGATATATATGATGGGGCCCATTCTATTATTCTTTTTGAGAGAGTACGAGGTTATTATGCTCAAGTGGATCCCAATACTCTTGGAAGAGTGTTCACAATGAAAAGTGAGTGACTTGACCATAACTAGAACAGGAAGTGAGGATGGTCTTCAGGTGCTCACTTGCTGTATTCTAAAAGCACCACATGTCTAACCCTATTGTAATTTTGAATATAGATATATTAAGTATAAGGGTTCACACAAATGTTCACTTCTAACTATTACAGAGGAATGGGCATCTCTGAATTTTTATTATATCTTACCACTCTTCTTTATTGATTGTTACATGGGAACAGGCCTCAGAAGTTAACTTTCGACACCTTCTTATGTTTCATTCTTTTTTGTTAAACTATCTTCATAATGCAGCTGTCCCTTCAACATATTAATTAATGCTATGGAAATCAATTATGATGAATATGGAAATATTTTGTTGGTCCCCTAAACATATATGCATGGTCCATTCATGGGCACCTCTCTTTTTCTCTCCTCGTGGGTATTGTTTGTCTTAATTCACATTCTTCAAACCATTCTTTTATATGCTTGAATATCTTATATTATATAGTGGTACTTTTTATATTAATACCAACAGACCAAATTCATGGACAATGGTTGGCAGGCCAAGTTCAGAGTTATTTAGGACCAAAAATTAAAAACATATATTCCAAAACTCTCATCAAAGTCCTTTAATCTTTTTTGGATCATTATCATCAACTTACACTCAGTAATACATTAATTAATTAATATAATTTTAGTAGTAAATAAATATACAACTTAAATTAATATATCATGTTTGAAAAATATTCTAATTAAGGCTATAATAGAGTTCGATTTTATTGAGAAATAAAAGTTAAAGGAGGTTGATATGAGAGCTTATTCAAAAGATCGAAAACCGTGTGAAGAAACATAAAGAATTATAGAGAGATTTGGAGCATTGGGAGAAGAGGTATATTTTAGTGGTAATGTGCTAATTCGTTGTTATAGAGTTTAATAAGAGATTTGAGGAAAGCACTCATAAACTACATGTCTTCTCTTATTTAGTAAGCTATCATTCAATTAAGTCTCTCATTAGATCAATTGTGCTATTCGATGCGATGGAAGTACAAAGTATATTGATTATGCAATAGTCTTACCATGGTGGTTGAGTGTGGCGCGACCTTGATCTAGGCAAAGCATAAAGCTTAGACGGATGTGATGCTCGACAACGTAGTTTCATTTGCAAAGTAAATGTTGAATTTTAAATTTTAAAAATTTTTGTATTTTTTTTGATATAATGTCTAGAACTATCCATAATATCCCTCTCCAACCCTTAAATAGGAGGATAACGTGTTTTCAAGCGCCCATATCCTCTTACATTGATAAAAATATCAATACAACCGAGCTAAGAATCAATCTAATTATTTATAAATCATACAAGGTGTACAAAATTATAACAATAATCATATTTATTTCTAATAACTTTTATTATGATGGGTTTTTTCTCATGCATCAAATGAAAATTCAATGTTAAATCAAAATTAATATAGTGATATAAAAGGGGGGACAAAAATTCTAGGAGTAACATGGGGATGGGAAGAATGGAGCTATCAACTGAAAACCCTAAAATCCGATTGCCACGACCATCTCCCACGTGGGCTGTCCCTTTCTCCCTATTTTACTATAGCCCCATGCCTGAGTTGACTGACTTGACTCAGTCCCGATGTCGAAATGACAAACATACCCTACATTTGCTGCTTTTATTACATTTTTTTTTCCTAAAGACCCGCAAACACCGGAGACTGGACCTCCTCTTTATGGAAGGTAGCTAACTGGGCTTTGTCCTTTTCTTTTTTTAACTTCTTCATAGGCCAACCAAGTCTTCTCCATGGTAACACAGACCTCATAAATATTATATAAATTATTTTAAAATAATATTTTTATAAGATAATAGAAATAATTCATCATACATGATACTTGGAAATTTTTTAATTTCGTTTTCAATCTAAAACATAAACAGGTGTATGGGATGAACAATGCCTGTTGAAAGTGCAAAAGTCGTGTCAATGGGTCGACGCTAAGATTGATCCCTTGCAAGGAGATCAATCCCTTACTCCTAAATGTATTTTTTTTATTAACTTTTATATATTAAATATAAAATTATTTAATATATAAGTCAAAAGGATTACAAAGCAATTAGTAAAAAAATTATAATAAAAAAAATCAAATACGCCGTTCCATTAATTGTTATTGGCTAATTTGACCATTAACAAACAGTGAAATAGTTGACGGAAATAAGAAAAATCTAACATATGACATGTCACATCAATATATTTAAAAAAAAATTAGTAGACAAAAATAATATTTAAGCGATTACAATAACAGTTAACCCGTTATACTTACAATCCTGTCAGGAAACAAAGCTCCTTGTAATGAACTTGGCGGATACATGAATAAAATATGTACGTCCAAAATGAGCTAGACAAATGTAACTTCAACAACCGTTTATTTATATTCATTATGAACGTAGTTTAGAATATTAAAAAAATTTTAAAAAATAAAAACTAATAATTAATAATTTTTAAAAAATTTAAAAATCATAAAAATTTTATTATATAAATTACTAAAGCAGGCTACAATTCATTTAGGTTAATTCTGAACGTGATTCAAAATATTTTTATTATTTAAAAAAATTTACCACATTTATAAATTAATATCATATGTTGACATATTTTGTTGAATCAACTTGTTTGATAATAAAATTTATCACACGTAAATAAATTTATTAAAAAACTTTAACTTATTTGCTAATAAATAAGAAAATAAAAATTTATAATGCATTACCGATCTTTAAAGTACCCATTTTTCATTAATCTAAAAAGTAAAAAAATATATAATATATTAATTTAATTTTTAAATATCAAATTTTGATTATTTATTTAAGGTAATTTTTTTAATAAAATTATTTATAATTGTGATAAATTTTATTGTCTATTGAGTTCATTTAACCAAATATTTGAATACTCGAGTTTTATTTATAAATTTAATAAATAATAAAAATATTTAAAATAAAAGAATTAATAATATAATGTATAATGAAAACTTCTTTAAAAAATTAAAGTGTAATTATTTGATATACCATCCGTGATGTTTTTTAGACTTCACAAACGGATTGAGGATGTGATAAGTGTCGTATTTATTTATATAATTTATTTATTTATTTTTTGACTACACACTATAATACACTTGTGAAACCCTTAATCCGTTTGTGAAATCTAAAATATTCTACTGACGATATATCAAATAATTTTTCAAAATTAAATTCAAATGTATATATTATAAAATATAGATTGATTAAAAAAATAAAGAATATGATTGACTTTTTTTTTTTAATTTAAATTCCACCAAAGTTAGATCAATTAATTAGATAATTGTTTATAATTGTTATACACATACATTAACATTTCACAATATAGAATAATTATCTTTATTTTTAATAATTTCATTATAAGTTCTGATCATATCTGTTATTTTTTACACAATAACTAAAACTATCTATAGCCCCCTAATCGATAAATAAGAGAATAAGCGCTTTAATGCACTCGAATTTACATATTTCTACCTTGACAACAATACTTATACCAATCGAGTTAAGAATTAATAACTTATAAAACTCTACCTTTTCTTCTTTCAAAAATTGGGAATATTACACAAACAAAACAACGTCAAAAGTCAAAACAAGAATCATTCTTGCAGCTGCCATGTACTTCATTTGTGACAAGGATTACTTGGATTCCAAACATTCATTTTTTTTTCTTTTTTTTCCCCAAATTTTTGAGGATAAATACTAAAAGACCATGTATTTTTAAATTTAATTTTTATTAATTTGTAATCTAAATAATCCTTTGGAAAACAGTTTTTGATTTCTAGTTTTATTTTAATAATCACAGCTTTACCGATTAAGTTTTAGTTCGATAGGCATGGGTATTGTTGTCAATGCAAGATGACGTAGGTTCGAGTGTATAGAAACGTAATATTTTTTTATTTATAAGTTAGAAAGAGGCTATAAATAATGCTAAACACTATATAATCAAATTATTCGAGAAAAAAAATAATCACAACTTTAATGAAACCAAACTAATTTTCTTATTCTTATAGTTCAATCATCATTCTAAACGAATTCTTGTAAGGATAATATGTTTTTTTTTTTTAAAAAAGTATTCAACATTATAATCATCATTGAATTAAAAGTGGTTGGTAATTAGGGATTGGTCTAAATAAAATCAATGTGGGTACATGTTAAAAAGCAAGTCACACAATTAGACATATATATTCAAATTAAGTACCTAATTTGTCTTTAAAATTGTTATTAATGGTAAGGTTGAGGTTTTAAGAATTTGAATATTTTAGATTTAAATTTTAGTAGTCTAAATTATTTCTAATGATTGATTTTGATAATAACAGTATTTATTTTAATTACTAAATTAAAATACTAATTTTATATAGTTCTCGTAACAAAGTATATTCAAAATTTAAACTTGAATTCTCCTTTAGAAAGTATAATGCGTCTAGAAATTCTATTATACACGTAAAATGAAAAAATGAATTAAATTGTGAGTAAAATTAATTTAAACACGTACAATTGTTTATCATGTTGTTATCGTTAATCTTGAGTTAATGTTGAGTTGACTTGTGAAAACAACTCAATCAAAAACATTATTAACATATACAATTGGTGGAAGTAATAAAATATACATAATAGGATTAAAATGTAAATATTATATTAAAATAAAACTTTGGTTTAATAGTAAAGTTAATAGTTTATTAATGTAAATAGCACAGGTCACATGTAGATTTAAAAAAAAAAAAACTAAGATACCTTGAATTATAATATGGTTTATTTTAATTATGTAAGGAAATTTTCGTAAGTTCCATGATCGCGTTCGTGCCCAATTGGCTCGTGACACCAACTCAATTAGGGACTTAGTAATAGTAATATAAAACCAATTTTAATTTCAACTCGAGTTTAATCAAACTCTTTTAATACATATTGAAAAATAGTTAGTCTGTAGATATGATAAATCAACTTTGTTTAACATTTGGTGTAACAACAATTAGAACGAAAACAAGTAGCAAAAAAATAAGAGTCGAAAAGAATTGACATAACTGATCTTTGTTAACACAATTTAGACACAACGGTATTACGTCTGCGAAATATCGTCTAATGAATGATTTTATCCAATAACCGTTCGAATAATCTATTAGCTTAAGCCAGTCTACCCTTACACAAAGAAGTGATTGCAACCCCAATTGTCACAAATCACTTAACCAAATACCTCACAATACAATAAAAAAGAGAGTCACAAAATAATTATAAGAACACAACAAAGCTGACAAAGATAGTCCAAAACTATTCTTGATGTGCAGTACAAAACAACCTATTTATAAGCCTCTTCAAATTGCTAATTAAGTATTTATCACATAAAAATATTCATAAATCAATCTTCCAACTCTCCAAGACTCTCTCAAGAGGTAAAAAAAAACTTTCAAGCTTATCCAATCACTTCAAGCAATTCGGTTAAGAGTCTTATCACCCTACTCGACTCATATATTTCTAGTTTTTGTGAAATACGTCACATTTAAATAAACCGAACTCAACACAAATAAAACTTATTGAAAGCTTAAGTTAATGGCCCAAATAGAGAAACAATATTATTATAACAAGAAACGCAACGAGCAAATTATTTTATAAAAGTAAACAAACATAATAAATTCGACAAATGGAAAAATAAGCAGCAGATTTGAAGGTTTTAAGAGTGGCATGGCCATGGCAGCTTGGCAAACGCGTCGATGCTAATGCGCGTTAGAAGAACAAAGTATTTCGTGTCTTCCACTTACCAAAATCTTCCCCCACCTCTCTCTATAAAATAAATTTGTGAAGTCAGATTATTTTATACCCTTTTTAAAATTATAATATAAACCTCATACATATATTTAATTCACCTTTTTTATATTTTATACACACAAACCTTATACCCCTATTGTCAGCAAACAAAAAGCAACGGAACTAACACTGTCTGTCTAAAAAAACAAAGCATCTCTAACAACCCCATCATTGGTCATTTCAACCATACATTTTCTTAATATTATAATTTATCGAGTCCAAATATCTTAACAAGTAATTAGAGAGCGCTTTATCGAATTGGACGTACAATCACCTACCAAAGAAAAAGAAATGGCAGCTTTTGATGTTCAAACCCTAATTTATGAAGGTATATCAACTTTAGATGATCAACACTTTATAATTTTTTTTCGAAAAATTTCCACCTTCCCTCACCAAAACTCAAGATAATTTAAAAGAAAAAAACTTGTATTCAAGACATCGTCAAATCTGGAAGACAAACACGAAAGCTGCTGGTGCCCAAAGCTTTGCTCTAATATACTTTTTTTTCCAAGCATTATTAAATTAAGTTTGGATTAAGATTTTTTTCACCCAAAGATTGAGTTATTATGATTTCGACATCATAAGAAAAATGAAATATTAATCTCTTATATAAATCGGGAAAAAAAAAACATGATTAAACGACAATGAAACAACAATGATACACAAAATGTCATCTCCCCTACCACCACCAGGCTGCCGGCGAGAACTCGGTTAAATCCTCGCCGTTGAAACTAACTCAACTGTTGTCTTCTAACATCGCCTATAAATTTCATTTTATTATTACATGATCAATGTACAACTTACGAATTACGGTCCGTACCATCAACAAGCGTAAAACTCAACCAGCTCTTCCAAAGACTCGGGTTGAGGATCAGCATTTTCGAGCATCCAAAGCAAGTGTTCGAACAAAACCACCTCGCACGACACGTTGATGACGGCGTCATCGTCTTCACCGGACCGTTCGGCTAGCTCACGGAACAAAGGGTTGTCGATAATGTCGGAGCTAATAAGGTACCGCCTCCGGGATTTCCCAACGTAGACAGGGTGGAGATCGGCAGAGCTTTCTTCGTTGTAGATGATATCGGAAGCCGCCACCGCGGCGGTTGACGTGGGGGTGCGGCTTTGCTTGTTGTTGAATGAATTAAGCTTCTTTAGAACCGATAAGAGCTTGGTTAGCTTGTTGCTGCCTTTGGCCATTGCTTTTCTTATGGAGGGAGAGGTTTAAGGGTTTCCCAAAGAGTTTTTGGAGAGCCTTAGCAGAGAAAGAGGGTGCTTGTGAGCTAAGAAAAGAGGAAGACGGTTCGTTTATAAAGGAGTTGGGGAAAGGGTTTAAGTTGATCGTTCCAGTCCAAGTTAAAAGTTAAAGTACTATTTTTCGATTCAATCAATTTGAATATCTATCCATAATATAAGATAAATAATTAGAACTTTCATAAAAATTAATAGAAAATTAAAATTATTAAAAAAATTATAAATTAATTCAACCACCGATTTTTTGTCTCGGTTTTTTTTTTTTTGAACATATTCCAAAACAATTTATTTAAAAATTAGTTTAACTTTTTGTTCGAATTGATATACTAACCGATTTTTCATTTAAATGATACGATGGATTAATCAAATTTAATTCCAACAACACTAATCTAATTAGAAATAATATTACTCATGAATAGGTATAACCTCCTCCAATTACAATTGGGATTGTGCCACAAGAGGAATCAATTTTTAGAGAATGAAGGTGAGAATAAGTGAGAGGTTTTTGTCTTTATTTGGTTCTTAAAAATTTACTTACCAACTAGAAGGTGGTTGTGTGCATCTTTTAGAACAAATGATTCAACTACCAAAAAGATAATTTATAAAGAAAGAAATCACCACTAATGTAAACAATTAAAAGAGAATATGGTGTCTTATATTATTTCAAAAAAAAAATATGGTGTCTTATATAAATTAAATGAATTTAATAAAATGTTAAGAGATTTAGAATTAGAATACATGTAGATTGAGTCTTAATTTAATTCGTATGAGCATTATTATCAATGCAGGAGGATATAGGCTCGAGTATGCTTTAAAAATTATTCAAAATAAAAATTAAAATACACATAAATATCATAATTCAAAAGAAGATATAGTTAATATAATAAATTCAAGAACAAGACTTCACTAGAATTTAATATATGGAATCAAAGGTTTCGTGATCACCATACATGTAATTATATAATGTTAAATATTTTTATGTAATTATATTAATCAAGTGTCGAGTATAGTGGTAAGACATATTATATTTTCAAGTTCGAACGCAAGTTCGAATTTTGGAAACTATATTGTTGGGAGAGACAGTTACAGAATCTCGAAAGAATTAATTTTCATGAACAGTAAAACATACATGAAAGGTCTTATAAATACACAAATGTATAACTCCCCAAGAATTTCAATTGCGCTTATATTCATCACTATAGAAATTGGGTTCAAGCTTTTCCCACCTTCTTCTCATCAATGGACTCCTGACATATACGAATAAGTGCGGTTCGTTCGATAAATTCCTACCTCTCTATTTATCTCTCCAATGTTTGGGTTTTTCAAAATTCCATGGACATGCATAAGAGAAATGCTATCCCCACTTAAATCAAGACATAACTTTAACTTGTTCAAATAACAATTAAGGTGAAGCAGTATCAAAAACAACAATTCTTTTTATGATAAATAGATCCGTTTTGCAAACTCGTTATTATAGGTAGTTCCTACAAAGGATCGGATTAATGACGTATACGATACATGCATTCTCGATGTAGCATACTTTAATAATAATAAAAGACTAATTAATGTTAAATATTTTTATGTTTTTTTATTGAAGAAAATAGTGAGATGATAACGTCAGACATGTGCAAGAGTGGAAAAAGGGTTTCAAATACGTTAAGTTAAATCCAAATTTATTTATCCCTTTCTTAATTATTTTCTTATTCTTTCAGAAGATTCTGAATCCAGTGTTTGATATATCGACTTTACTCTCAACCTTTTTCATTTTTCTAGTTAGAAACTGGCATTTACCCTCACCCGCCATGGAAATTATAAAATATACACACTTTATAATCATTTTTGTTATATGTGAAATTAAGCTAAGTAGCTCGCCCGACTGTATAGGTTAGATTCCACCACTTCCAACTTATTGGGTTGAGTTCATACAAAAAAAAAAAAAAGTGTAAATGAATTGGATTTGATTTAAATTATTATTAAGTAAATAAATACGGGTAAATTATACTCAATTAATTAAGATCGTTAAATTATTAGTAAGTTTATATTTTAGTCACTCAATTTTAAAAAGTTATAAAATGATTATTACTATTCGAAAGTTTTCATTTATGTCAATGGCTTGTTAAAATCGTTATTGTATATTCTTCTCCGTGAAACAACTGTCTGTGAACCAAAATTCAAATAGCTTTTATCTCTAATCTCCAATATTGATCGTCAAACTGATTTGGATCTAAAGTATATTCTTCTACTCGTCGAATTATCACTTTGAGTTCGCTAGCCGGCCTTTAAAAAAAAAAAAGCTAACAGCCCAGTGACTTAAATACAAAATTTCGAATAGTTAAGTGATCATTTGTAATTTTTTGAAGTTAAGTAGCCAAAACCCTATTTTTTTTTGTTTAGACTCAATATTAATTTTTAATAGTGAACTGAGCTTGGAAATAAAAAGAAATTACTGGATTGTAATTTAATTTGATATATGAAATAAAATTTGAGTTGGAACTATATCTGATCATGAGTTGGGCAGGGTTCAAGCTGGGCTAATCCAAAATTTTAAACTCGTTTTCTAGGTCTGGCCTGAAAAATGAGTCTAAAATTTTGCCCAAGTTCAACCCAAATAAAAAATGCTAAACTCGAGCCAACATCAAATAATAGCAAAATGATAATAAAACAACATCAAAACAAGATTAATAATAGTAAAATAGTAGCCAAATTAATAATAAAATAATAGTTATTCAAATAATAACAACAAAATAGTAGCAAAATGATAACAAAACAGTAACAAACAAAGTAACACAGTAGTGAAAAAAGCGAAAAAAATGTAAGCAAATTTTGGCCAGGCCAAAAAATCTTACTCGAGGTCTGACTCATATAAAAAACGGGCCTTATTTTTTGTCTAAGCCCATTTCTCGGACCTATATTTTTACCCAAATACTCTCACTTTCAGGGCAAACTTTCGAGCCTAGGCAGATAACCTGACCCATGATGAGGTCAAATTTCAACTTATTCTCTCAAGTCAAATTATTCATTGGCATGATGGGTTTGACATGATTTTTATAATTCGATTAATTTGATCTAATTCAAATTATTATTTAACTGATTAAAATAATTTATTATAAAATATATAATATGAAATTACTTTTTACTACATATTATTATTCGATTTTGATCCTCGTATATGTGTAAGGTGAAACATTTGTATTTATAGTAGCAAAAGTATAAAAAAGGGTCCATCTTTTTCCTCTACTAATATTTTGAAATCTTAGATACGAATGCTATTATACGTAAATATTATGTGTGAATTTTTTATTAATATTTTATTTTAATTTAAACTATTATATTATAATAATTAACTTTAATCATAATTATATAAATATATTAATTATAAAAGCAAAGGTTCTAGAAATATCAATTTGTTTATACTAAATTCAAGAAACTAACACATTAATTACATTTTTTATAGTATTATAGAAATTTTTAAATAAATAAACAATTTTTAATTGGTTGGAATCATTTTACTATTCTCAAATTTGATAGCTGATCATTCTACTTTAATTTTATTTTATGTTTTTAATGTTTTAGTCTTACTATTAATTATTGCTGATTAGATACTGAAGTGGTTTATTTTACTTTAAGATAATAACGGTAGAACGATAGCAAAGTAATAAGAAAAGAAAATAAGACACACAGATTTGATGTGGAAACCTTTTGGGTAAAAATCAAGGGTAGAGGAAAAGAAATTTACTAATGTTGAAAAACGAATGATACAATAAGATTATTTCGACTACGACTATTTTAGGGTTGAAAAACCCTGTTCTAATCAAAGCCAAATAGTAAAAGTATAGTTCTATACGGACTCAACTTGTGTGATATGGTCCTCAGCCTCTTGTCCCTACGGATCTCCTTATTTTGTCAATTTATTTCTTCAACAAGTGACGGGATTCAGGTCACACAATTTTAACTATTTGAATTAAGAATTAAATTATCGGAAATTAAAATACAAGAAACTAAAATTTTAATTTAAAGATAAAAGTTTGAAAAATGATCAAAATTTTGCAAACAATAATTTGAGCAATAGCACGTGGGAAAGGAATCAAAATCAAAATGATGTCCCAGAAAACATGTACCATTCAACATATCAAAATAAGCCTCAAATCAAGACCCCATACCCTTCCCATGTGAATATCTCATGAAAATATTGCTTACTTAACTCTATTTTTTAATTACTAAAAATTTCTTCTCTTGTTATCCATCCTAAATAAATAAATATATAATTAAACAACCCCTCTTTTAGTTATCAACTTCATAATCTTTGTCTTCATCAATTAGCCCCCTTTAATAGATATATAAAATACATTATCCGAATGTAATTTTATATATTTATTATGCTACTACTTAATAATAGGTTACATTCACATGGTGCAAAGAGTCTAATACATTAATAAATTTTTATTGTCAAAATTTGATCCCTGTATGTCGTTATGAGCAGGGGTGAAATTAGAAAAAAATTTTAATGGGTCGAAATTAAATTGTAATTTTTACGATAGAAAAAATGTAATTTCATCATTTTAATAGACTATATCTTTATAATTTTTAAAGGATTAAATCAAATTTTTATATTTTTAAGGAGGCCAAAGTGCAATTTTACCTTTACTAATTTTAAATTTTAAAGAGGCCATATGAAAAATTTTCAATTTAGGGGGGTCGAGGCCCTTGCCAGCCCCCCTAATTTCGCCACTAGTTATGAGGTATGAGTTGCATGCCGTGTGGAGTTGTATAGTTGTCAATCACGCCAACTTTTAATATAGAAATTGATGAAATTTTTAACTGAAAGAATTAATTTACTCATTTTTTTTTAATAAAAGAAGCAAAATGTAATTTAATTAGTACGAATACAAACAATATTATTAGTTATTATTAGTAAATCAATTGATGTTGTATAAATTCATAGAGTCACAATATATATATATATAGGATAAATACAATAATTTAGTTAAAAAAACAAAATAAAAAACAAGAACAAAGTTCCATTCCTTGAACCAATTATGTCTGAATGATAGAAAGAATTTAGTGTTTGATTTGTAATTAATTAAGATATGTCGGCTTTCTGTTCCATTAGTTTCCAATAAAACAGCATTGGATCAATGGATTTGGAAATGTTTGTATACGAATAATAATAATAATAATTAAAATTAAACATATCAAAATTTATGTAATAATATCAATATATAAAATTCTAAACATAATTATGTTGTGAAAATGACAACAAGACATGAATTTGTTGAGTTTTATATCTCTTCCTTGTCCATATTACATCAAATTATGAATAAATAAGTTTATATGTTTAGTAATAAAATGAAAGAATTGGAAATATGATTTTGGATGGTAATGTAAGTTGATTCATTGTATGGAGCATGATACTATGTATCAAAATATTTTGCTATATATATATTTTTAAAAAAAGACAATTATAGAAGAATCGAGATGTTTTCAAAAAAAAAAATATAGATAAAAATAAATAAATACGTAAATTTTGAAACACCGTATCAATTGAAATAAAGGAGGAGAGGATTTTTTGACGAAGAAGCAGAGAAGAAGAAAATCATAGAGTGAAATGTTTGGAGTGTCACCCCTAAAAAGGGTCTTTAGAAATCTATATATATATAGAGAGAGAGAGAGAGAGAGTTTTTGGATCAAATTTAAAGTCGGATTATGATATATTTTATTATAATTGTATAACAATAAACAATGTCTGATTCATATTGAGAGTTGGGATTTAAATCATGCTGAAATGCATGTGATTAATTAAGCAAATTATTGATTAGGGTCGTCCTAATTATCATCCACATCTGGCATGTGATTTAGCATTATATATTTAGATAAAAGTATATAGATATGAATTTTTAAGTACATGGAAAAAAATATAAAAAGTTATACAACAGAACTATATCCAACAATAAAAATATGCAAATAAATAAATTAAGTACTAATAATTTAGAAAATGTTATTAGGGATATTTCATCTAGTATTGAGATATATATATTACTTGAATTCTTATGGGAATTTAATTAGTGAGTTCGATTATTATATGAATTGAATTATTATTAATCGAATTAATTAAATTGTTAATTAAATAAATTTTGTTTTTAAATTCATGAATTGAAACGAATTAATTTTAATTAAATCGATGAGTTAAAATTTGTTACATGTCTTTTTTTTTTATCCTTTTAGCATAACTAAGTTTAAAAATTGAAAACAAATATAATGACAATGTACTTCTTTGTTTTAGTTTAAAGAAATTTAAAAGAAGAAAAATAAAATAGTACAATGATAACATTAAATTAAAAATAGAGTAAACTATACAAATGGTCACTCAATTATGCCTACGTTCCTGTATTGGTCACTTAATTTTAAAATTTTTCAATTTAAGTACTAACGTTTAATTCGTTCCTATTTTTGATCACCCGTTGTTAAATTAATAATTAAAAGCCTTTTACTAATTGATATAATAACACATTTAAGCCTCAATAATTACATATCTTATCAATTTGATCCTAATTCGAAATAATTCAATAAATTTAACCATTCACATTTACAAATTCTATTAATTTGATTTTCAAATTTCCTAACCAAAACTTTCAACTTTTAAAAGAAATATTCCACGTCTATAAATTTTGTAAAACCAAGAAAGAAAAAGAAAATTTATATGTTCATCCCCTCCCATTCCACCATTCCACACAATGTTTTCATAAATACAAAAAATAATTAAAAATTCTTTTTCTTTTCCAGACTTTTCAATGATACAGTTGCTAAATTTTAGCTTGTAAACAACTATGTGGGTCAAATTTTATTTTAATAGTGCAAAGAATTTGACCCATCATTTCTATTTTTCAAATATTATTTATTATTTTAATCACAATTTATATAAACACACATCCATTTCATTTATTTTATATATTCATATACATACAAAGATTAACTCTATATATGATACATATTTAGCATCTATACTAAAAATTTAAAATCGCACATAAATATAAAAGATTAAGAATATACAATAAATTATTATTTAATCATTTAAATTATGCAATATATATATATATAAAAGAGATATGTTCAAAGGAATTTGTTATAGTGTGCCTGTGGCATCCAATGTTTGGTGTAAATCATCTTTAAAGACGAATCGATCGTGAACAGATATAACTTCAAATATCGACAACCTGTTAAGCTCACTACTAACAACAATTATGAAATATATATTAAGTATACTTGTCTGTAGATTTAATGAATATAGTTTTTCAACATAAATAAAGTTTAGCTTCAAGAAAAGCTGCAACATTAATTGTAGGAAAACTTTCCATTCTATATTCTTTATTTAATTTAGTCATTCAACATACGTAATTATGTTATCGACTTGGTCGGCCCATTCTCCTCATTTCTACTGTGTTTATCCAATCGATAAAATCGTCTTCTGAACATAGATTTGATTATCATTTTTCTCTTAACACCTTGACTATTATGATTTCTACTTGTAGCTGAAGCCATATAACCTGACACAGCTAATATTTATATGGCTAGAATTTTTTTCACTTGAAGGATTGGCTATACAAGTATAAATCTAAAGTTATAGTAATTATCCGTTCTTCTCGAATAAGATTTGTTCTGGTTTTGATAGAATTTATAAACGTGAAGTTTTAAATTTATTGAATTATTTAAAATTACGATCAAATTGATAAAATATGTAAGTATTGAGGACTAAATGTGTTATTATACCAGTGCAATTTGTTTCAGCTTCTACATATATGATACAAGCTTTAATTTGTTACATAAAAGGGATGAAACATGTGAAGCAAAAGTTGCCATATTTTACTTTACTAGAATTGATGGGCTCAAAACCCAGATGTTCAAACAATGCCCAAAACATGAACAAAAACAAATACACATAAAAGAAAAGAGAAAACAAAAGAGTTGGGTCAAAATGCCAAAACAACAAAGATTATTCTCAAGAACTCGGAAATCCCTCCCAATTGCTTCCCCGGCAACTTCAATTTACTCTTCGACTGCCAAAGGTACCGATTCGGCCTGCGAAAAACAGTTATAAAAACATTAACAATGCAAGTCATTCGTATTTAAACTGAATAAAAAGAAATGGGGCATGAGAATTACCAGCTTACGGTACTTAAGAGCGTAAAACATCTCAAGGTAACGACGGCTCTCGAGGCGATCGAGGTTGGACACATGCTTCCAGAACCCGTAGACACCGGTCAAGGTTAATAGTCTCTCAGAGTAAATTTTCCATGTGTACCTGATCAGAACCATGCAGGTATGTAAGAACAATGACAGGAGTTGACTTGGGCAAAAAGAAACGAGGAAACGAAGCAAATGAGTGCTTACTTCTCTTCGATACGTTTCAAACCTCCCTCGGAGATTTTAGTCCAGTAAGATGGGTCTGTCTTGCATTTCTCAAAGAAGTCAACAAGGATCTCAGCAGCTTGGTCGCCGTGGTAAGGATCAATGTTGAAGCCGGATTTACCGTGAACGATAATCTCGGCAGGTCCACCATTGCAAGTTGCGAATGTCGGCAAACCACAAGTCATGGCCTCAACGACAGTCAACCCAAAGGCTTCATATAATGCGGGTTGTACGAAGGCACCCTTTGTGTCGCAAATGTAACGGTAAAGTTCACCGTTCCTAACTCTGTTCATTTGGGATGATATCCATCTGAACTGACCGTTCAGCTTGTACTTCTCAATGAGCTCAAACATCTTCTTCATCTCAGCCTTCTCTTCCAAATCCTTGGACTCTTTTCTCCGATCTCCACCGACAACTACAAGGTTAACCAATTCACGCAACTTAGCATTCTTCCCGTACCATTCAACAAGTCCAGTTAAATTCTTAACACGATCCAGCCTTGCCATTGTAAATAGAATTGGCTTGTTGCGGTCGTTTAGCACACACCAGTGTTCTTCATTTTCAACTTCGCTGTAAAGAAGTTCTTCGATCTCAGAATGGAAATGCTTTAACCTCTTCTTCTCCTCGGTGTAAGGGTAGTATATGCTCATGTCGGCACCAGGGGACACAATGTTGAATTTAGGATCAAACACATCAATTCCGTGAACAACACGGTAGAGACCGGGAAGAGTGAAAGCAGTGTGACTCTCGTATTGACCAACAGTGTCCTTGCTGAAATCATAAGATTTCGATGTTAACGGTTTATAGAGAAAAGCATTTCACACAAAAATATTGAATCCAAACATCTACCTTCCGGCAATTTCTTGGAAGGTACTGGTGATGATGAAATCCGTATGGTTCATAGCGAAAAGATCAGCTGTAAATTGGCAGGAGAAATGATATTTATCCTCGAGCTTCTTCCAGTAGATGTCGGAATCTGGATACTTTGTCTTCTCCAAAGCGTGAGCAATCGTACACTATAATAGAATGAAAAATCGAATCAATACACCGAAACATAATTGAAGATAAACACGTAAAAATATCCCAGTAAATTAGTTTCTAACAAACCTGTGTAACTCCCAACTTATGTGCCAGCAAGGAGGCAACGATATTACCATCACTGTAGTTTCCGATGATTAAATCGGGCTTGCCTTGCAACTCTTTTGAAATCTCATGAGCAACATCCTTAAAACAAAGAGAGATTATACTCGGTAAATGAAATCAAAGAAATGGGTGTAAACTAATGCAAGAAATTCAATGGTTCATATGGCTCACCTCGGTGTAAGTTTCCAAGTAAGGCCAGACTTCAAATCTCGAGATCCATCTACGCACGATTCCCTTCTCTGTTCTGAAGGGTATTCGAAGAATATCCGAGTACTCCGTCCCGTATACTTTCTCGAGCCGTTGACCGCAAGTTGTTCCCACAGCATCAGGGAGAAGTCGAGTAATCTAGAAAAATTTCAAAAGAGATGTACTGTAAGCATGAATAACAGCCGAAATCAAATAAAACCGAATCAAAAGATCATGAACACTCACGATGAGAATACGAGGGGTAATGTTGAGTCCTTGTTGCTTGATACGGTTGAGCATTTCGTTCTCCAAGGCACGGACTTGATCCAAGATGTAAACAACCTGCATGGGAGAGTCGAAAGATTTAGATTTAACAAACTTGTTTTATACACGAATTACAACTTTGAAATCTCGTAATTGCTAACCTGGCCACCGGTGTCGGGATACCCCAAAACATTGTCCTGAGCAAAGTAACCGTGAGGCGTAAGAATCACGACATTGAACACCATGGGAATTCTCCCGAGGAACTTCTCAAGAGTGCAAGGATCGGGTGCCTCGAGAAGATCCAAAAGGAGTTGGATCATCTCGAGCACACGCTCAGCCGTATCACCCCACCCTCTCTCCAAACCAATCTCCTGGAACTTGTGTTCGAATTCGGCATAAGGAGTCTCAGCCGGCAGCGCAACAAGATACTCCTCTGCCTTCCTCAAAACATGTTGAAGAGAATTCAAGTTTTGAATCCTATCATTCAACATCATGTTCTGCAAAAACATAATGAACCCCTCAGAATCATCAACATGCAAGAGTCCAAGTCCGATCTACCAAAGCACGATAAATCGACAAATACGAGGCAGCAGCATATGTTACCTTGCCCTTATGACAATGGACTTTCAGGAATTCAAGCAAAGGGTGCATGCTCTCCTTGTCATGGAACAGTTTGGCCGAAAGGTGGCGATTAAGGAACTCGACGCCGTTACCGATCGATTTCGAAAGAGTCGGGCGAGGGAACGACGCGTTGAAGGGCTCGAAATCCAGTTCCAAAACAAAGTTTGCATTTGAACTGTGAGCAAAAAACAAAGCCTTTAATAAACAGATTAAACAAAACTCGATCAAAATTCAATCAATTCATGTTATTACTATTATTATACCTTCCATCAACAAGCTCTTCCTTGAAACGAAGATACTCAGCAACAGTGAGTTCTTCAACAACAAGAGCATGAACATTAACTCTAATGTACTCCCAAACACCAGGTCTTGGTCGGACGGCCAGCGCCACCCACGGCGGCAACACGATGGCTTCCTATAAACACCCAAAAAAATATCAAAATTTGGCAAAGAAAAAACAACCCAAAGTATATTTTCTTTAAAAAAAAAAAAAAGGGGTTTGTTTAAACCTGACTGGCTTTCAGTATTTCAAAAAATGCACCATCAGCTAATTTCTTTCGGTTCTCTTCAGGGATAGCTTCAAACTCAAGAATGATTTGATGGTGAAGAAGGATTCCTTTTCCTTTACCTTCAATCCTATACCCAAAAAAAAAAAGCCAACAATTTCATAACTTGCATGCAAATTTTATTGAAAAAAACAAATATTTTTTTAAGGATCTTGTCTGAATTACCTTGAGAGCAAAGCCAAAATCTCGTTCCTGTGGGCGGTAAGTGTGGAATCCAAACGCTCACGGAGACTGTGGACGCGAGTGAGAGCACGCTCAGCCATTTCTTCGAACTGAACCCAGAAATGAAAAAAGAAAAACACAGAGCAAAACAGAGTAACTAAGTGTGTAATAAAAATGATGGAAAGAGAAATAAATGGAGATGGATAAACATGAAAGGAAGAAAGGGAAGAAAAAAAAACATAAATTATGCTCTTCTAGAAGGCTACAAAATTCCAAGCCCACCCACCAACCACATGGAAAGTCATGTTAATCAATGTTCTAATTTTCAACTAAGATTTTGCAACACAACATCATGAGACCCAGTCTTAAATTTTCAAACTTTTCGGCTAGAACAAGAGATTTATTCACCAGAAAGTTTTAAAAGAGCAGATCAAACATCAAAGCACCTAAATTTGGGCTAAAGCTTGAAAAAATCCAACAAAAATTTTGGTTGAAGATATATGTTGGTAAATTTCAGACATTGTAGGTAAAATATCACACCATCAACTTCGAGCTGATCATCTAACACAACAAAAACAAAACCCGAACTCAAAAGTTTGTCTGGAATTTGGACAAAAGAACTAGAGAAGAGCAATGCAATATAATATTACCTTGAGCTTTCAACAAGGCAAAACTAAAGAAGAAAAAAAGACAACGCTGATACTAAAAATAACGGGAGGAAAAAAACCCAGAAAATCAAATGAACGCAAATAATGAAATGGGATGGTGAAAGAGGTGAGGCTAGTGACCCTTTTATACGCAAAGCGGGAGGCTGTCACCTCCACCAACTTTTATTTCCTTTTAATGGATAACTGAAAAAAAATATTAAAAATCATGTTTGTGCTTATAAAAATGGATTAAAAATATTTATAATTTATTATTATGTGTTGTTTCATAAATATGAATACTGCGTCCAACTTACCCATGGTTTTTTTTTTTAAACCGCTTTTCCTTTGACCTCCATTGACACCAGGCCAATGGTTGAAATTCCCTTCTTTATGAATATATATATAATATTAAATGTTTTCCAATACTAGAAGCCCCGCGCCACGCCGCCGGCCACGTAATAGTTTAGACTTTAGAGGGTTTATTTGTCATTTCCTCTAATTAAGAAAAAAGTCGCTTACAAAAAATTTAGCATGCCATGTGTCAAAGTCGCTGACGTACGGGGCCTCGAAGAGGTAACAATGACCATAGAATAAAGATCCTCTGTTGAGGTACGTGGCGAGGTATGGTTGGTCTGTCGTGAATATTGAGGGAACCTGACTGATTCAGTTTCGTCAGAAATTGTCTAGATGGCAAGTAGGTCCCACGATGTACAAGTGCGAGACAGCGAGCTCTAGAATTAGATTGGCTGAATCATCCATGTGTGACGTGGCTTTAGAGCACCGACAAAACTTAGTTACTATTTACTAAATAAAATAGGGTTAAATTACTATTTAAGACCTAAACTCCACAACTTTTATGGTATTGGGATTTAAACTCATTTTGGTCCAAATTAGGTCCTAAATTTCACAATTATTATACTTTATATTACTTTTTCTGCATTGGGGTTTAAATCATTTTTTATCCAAGTTAGGTCGTAAACTAGACAATTGTTCTCACGTTTAGGGGTGAGTAAGATTCGATTCGAAAAACTAGATAAATTTTTCAAATTTTAAATTAAATAGTTCGAGTTATTTGAGTTAATCAAGTTATTTGGATCAACTCGAATAAAAATTTAAGTTTTTCGGTTTAACTCAAACATGAATTACACAATTCGAGTTATCTGAAAATACGAATTAGAAAAGGTAAAACTACGCCATTTTGATAAATGTTTACCTTTTCTAAAGTTAAAAGTCAAAACTATTAAGTTAAAAGGCAAAACTATGTTGTTTTGATAAATGTTTACTCATCAAGTTAAAAGGCAAAACCATTATATTGTTTATGTAGTTAAATAATTTTATACTTCGTTTACTACTTATATAATCTATTCATGTAAACGCAACATTGAGTATAAATAATAGGATTCGTTAACTCGACTCAACTTGACTCGAATTTTTTTGACTCGATTCGATCCAATTCGAAAAAAATTCAAATTGAGTTCGGTTGCTAAAATAAGATTTGTCAACTCGACTAACTCGAAATTTTTTTACTCGACCCGATTGAATACTCACCCCTACTCACATTGGGACCTGAACTTTATGATTTTCATGGACTAACTAAGAAAAAAAAAGTTTAAACCCCAATTTGAAAATATTTACCAAGTTCAAAGCCCAACATTTAAAAAAAAATCAAGTCTCAGTATGTGAACAATTCCTAAATTCAAGATCTAACTTGAAAAAAAAATTTCAAACCTCCAATTTATCATGTTTAAACCCAAAAATATGATTTAATCCAATAAAATAAAATAGAATAAATTTTCTTTTAATTTTCCCATTTCTAAATATAAATACAATAATAATATTCTCCTAGAATATCATTTTAAATCATTTATAATCTTGATGTCTTAATTTAAGTCTTATTGCACGTAAATATTATATTTATTGTAAGTTTAATTTCACTATTTATGGGTCATATTTATGGAGAGAGAGGAGGGATTCCCTTTGTAAATTCAAGTGATTTTATATTTTTCCGTAATTTTATATATAATTAATATTTTAATAATTCAACTTTTAAATTTATCAAAATATTTGTATTTGTCATGTAAATTTTTGAATCAATTCAATATTTCTATAATTTCGATCTAAAATATTGTCTATATTAATATATTTAGCGATTAAATTTTTTATATAAAATAAATGGTTAGAAATTTTTAATTCATGTCAATTACACTCGACATGTATGATCTACATGAATGAAACATGAAAAATGATGGTTAAATTATTAAAATATTAATTATATAAAAAGTTATGGCACTGATATAAACAAATCCCTCCTCATTTAGAATTATTTTCGTTTAGGATGTATTCCGAATTTGCTTTGTATATTAATGAAAAAATAATAATAAATTAAAATAATATCCAAGCTTATCCAAATGACTTTTTTTTTTTTTTATAAATCTTGGAATTTGCAAAGAAAAGAGGAGGTTATGGAAAATAAAATCCATTGGCTAGGATTTGTGGTTTTGTAGCCCCCAAATGTATTTCAAATCGATTTTCAAAACCCTTCACATGGCTTGTGACTGTGAAGGCATGCCTCTCAATTTGTATATTAAAAATAAATAAATAAAAAGTAGTAGCATTTTCCTTTCAGATTTATTATGGTATTTCTGGTTATCTACCTAAAATCCGGTCATAATCTCAAACTATTGATCTACAACCCAAGTAAATGCAGAAGAATATGGACCTCACAAGAGTCCCACAAGGTACAGACATTAAGGGCTCGCAGGAAAAGCTTGCGAGCTAGGTTTGCATGCATGTTGTTAGATATTCGCAGGTAGAGGATGCGAAGTCAAGCATGTGGTATGATAAACACATGTTAAGTCTAGAGTAGTATATGTGTTAGCGTGCATAAAGCCTACTTAAGACGTCATTTTGATGAATAATAACTGTATCTTATAAATACCCGATTCCCTTTATCAAGAGAACACATAATAAAAATACTCAACAACATTATTAATTTTTTTATAATGAAGAGATGAATTTAATTAAAACTCTAAACCTTATTAATAGGACAATTAACAAGAAATTCCATTCATCATCAATTGATTGATAATCACATTAATGTAAATAAATATATATTAATCAGCGGCGTAGCTAGGGGTTGGTAGAGACTTTGACTCCCTAAAATACACTTTGACTACTTAAAATGATTTAATTTTGACCCTTAAAATTTTTTTTCTAACATTGATATAAATATATTTATCATATAGCAACAAATTCTTAATATATAAATAATACGAATTAATAATTTAAGGGGTTTTTTTTAACTAAAATATAATAATTGAAGGTTCTAAGACGTGCATGGTTACGTAGTGTTTGACTTGCTAAACTTGTGTGCAGGCTGCAGGGAGATTTAAAACCATGGCTTAGGAAGAATGATTTTGAACCTTCACCCTTTTGCTGACTATAAATTGTAATTCTAAGTTAATAAAAATAATATTTTTTAAATGGATCAAAATTTATTTTTAAATTTTAAAATATTTATTTGTGATTTAATTCATTTATTATAAGACTAATTTCATATTTTGATGATATCTTTTTAAAGAAAATAATAAATGAGAAGATCATACAAATTGTTATCCGTGAAAAATGGCTTTAGTTCTTATTTTTTACATTAATCTCATTATAAGTTCTTAAAATATTGGCTCTTTTTGATACAAAGCCTAAAAGTACCTATAGCCCCTCCCCAACCCTTAAATAGGAGGATATTGTGTTCAGCGCATTTGAATCCACGCCCTCTTGCACTGGGAATAATGTCAGTACCAATCAAATTAAAACTCAATCGATGAAAAATTATTCTAAGAAAAAAAAACTAATTTCATATTGTTTGTAGGTCAAGATATTTTGGAATTTGCGTGCTATTAAAGCATGAAAAAATTGGGTTCTTTTAAAAAAATTTAAAATATGTTATAGATGTTTGTATTTCTTATAAATTCAGAATTTAGTTTTTATATTTTTATTTTTAATAATTTAGATATTTTATTTTTTAAAATTTAAAATTTATATCTAGTTAATTATTTTTTAAATTTATTGATGTGACATTTTGAAATAAAAAAAATTCATTTAGTAACCATGTAACTAACAAATGGCATTATAATGAATATGAATTTAACAAAATAATTTTAACAGTATTAACAATTAGACTTAAATTCTGAAATTTAAAAAAAAAATCTTAAAATTAAAATACATTAAATAAAATTTAAATTTACTAAAAATCAACCTTTTTTTCAATTTATTGCTTCGTTTATGGGTGAGGAAATCAAATAAAATAAAACATTAGGTATTGATTTACATTGATTTCTACTTAGCTTCTCAAATGGTTAGTGGGGACAAAGGAATGATTAAAATGATGGGGCTTTGTTAAAATTAGGTATTTCACTGATTAGAAGGGCACCATTTTTTCTTACATTTCAAGCATCAACAGCTCAGTAATCAATCTCCCATTGATTTTTCTCTTGCTTTTCTTGTTAAAGATTTGGATGGTTCAACTTTTATTTGTTAGGTTGTTTTTCTTCTTCTCTTCCAAGTTGTGAGTAAAGATATTTTTTTTATTAGTGAGTTTTAAGCGACGATTCGACGATTGATTTAGTAGATTAATACTCATTGACGAGTAAAAGAACATACCTTAGATCTAAACCAATCTAACAATTAATGTCAAACATTGGAGAAGAAAGTTGTTTAGATTTTAGTACGTAAATTCATAACATGTAAAGTTTATTCATAAAAAAATGAACTGTAGAAGAGAGAGAGAATGAAAGCCTTTGATTGGTGTAAACGGTGTAAACAAAAAAGCCATACAACAATAATTTTAATAGTCTAATGACTTAAATGAAAACTTTTGAATAGTTCAATAACCATTTCATAATTTTTTGAAATTGATTGATCAAAACCTAAACTTACTAACAATTTAATTACTTTAAGTGTATTTTACTTTTTTTTTTACCCAATTCTAATTAAAAAATTATTATTATTAACTTTTTGTTTGTAATATTTATAAATTTATGGATTGAAATGATTCACTCAAGTTCAAAAACTAAAATTGTTTTGACTTTCATAGTTTTTATTATAAAAATTATTATTACAATTGTCGCCTAATAATCATCTAGAATCAAGTGAAAAAAATTTCGAGTTAATCAAGCTGACGAGTCCTATTTTATCTTTTTAAACTTGGATTGAAAAATTTTCGAATAAAGTAACAAGAAATTCGAGTTGAGTCGAATCAAATAAATTTATTGAGTTAAACTAAAAAAAAAAAAACAATTCATATTAAAATCTTTGTTGACAATATGATTAAATCCAAGTTAAGGAAAGTAAATAACATATATATGTAAAAACTTTTTAAAAAAACCAAAAAAAAAAAATTTAGTATGATAAACTCAATTTGTTAATTTACTTATTTAATACCTCAAAAATTTCATTTAGAAAATTTTATAAATAATTACAATTTAGCATTTATATATTTTTATAAATTAAAAAACATTTTAAAAATATCTTATTTTTTAAAATTTTTTTAAAGGGACCAATTTGAATATTTTCAAAATTATTAAAAATAACAAAATATATTTATATTAATTTGTTGTTCAAATTATTTTAATTAAAACCACAATCACATATGTTAGAAGTGATTTTTGATTAAATAATTAATGCATAATTTTATATAAAAAAAGTAGATTTCAAAAATGCCCTTTTTCCATTTAATTTATTCAAATCCCATATTTTTAAGTTTAATATTATTTTATTAAACACTCTCAAGATATCATACTTAATTACAGATATGACAGTTTATAAGTGGTTGGATGCTGAGCTGATTATCCTTCAATTTCACATTGATTTTGATGTCTATATTACGACAATGTTTTATCTCTTTTTGTGATGGAACTTGTTTCCAAAATTTCGAATTTTTATATTCAAATTTTATATATTATTATTTTATAATAATTATTTGTAACTTTAACGAAATTTGTAGGTGATTTGGTGATAGAAGCTGGATAATTGGCCTGTCTTGTTTTCAACCAATTTTATTTATTTACGAAAAGTATTGTTCTTTACTTGCTTCGGTTGCTTTTAAAAAGTCATGAAAAAAATATTTTTGTTAATGATTAATTTTAATAAAAATGTTTATGATTTGGATAATTTTTTTAATTTCTTTTAATTTTTTAAGCACGTGAATCAGGTATCAAATTTCATCAAAGTACAAAGATTAATAGCATATTTTATCCTTTTGAAAAAATACATAAAATTTGTTGGTACAACAAAGGAAGAGAGTAAAGAGGAGGTAGAGAGGAGTAAATGGTTCACCTGAAGAGGCGAAGAATTGAAAAGGAACAAGAGAACAGGCTGAATGTTGGAAAAGAGGATATTTGCTCAGAGCAACGTTGAAGGCTCAAAAGTCAAACAATTCTTCATTCGTTGGGAGGGTATTTATAGGAAAAGTCCTCTTGTGCACTACCGTGACGTGGTAGGATAATTGCTCAACCCCATCAGCTGCATAAAAGATTATTCATAAATATAAAGGATATTCGTGGTGGCCTCATTCTGTTATTCATTCAATTAGTACAATGTTGTTATGCTCGGGTGGACCCTTCGTTGCATTGAGGGCATGTTTGCTCCTAAAAAGCGAGGTGTCTAAGAAGCAGATTCTTGTCTCGTGTCAGAAGAGCGAAAGGACTTGTCAGGAATGCCTATCCAATGGGTGGTCCCGACAATGGAAGGATGACACTTCTCTAATGGAGTCAAAGGGAAAGTCAGTGTTGTCTATCTTGCTGACATATAGACAAATTGAAAAGAGGTATAATAAATTTGATTTAGATTCGAATTTCGTTTGTTAAAAAATTAGGACTCCATAGTATTTAAAAAAAAAAAAGGTGATTTACTAGCAAAAGACCTTGGCTTCTTTTGAAGATTAAAACTAAATTTTTTTTCACTCTTAGACGAATATACCTTAATTTAACTCAAAATTACGAAAATTGTAAATAAATGTAAAATTTAACTCAAAATTCAATTGAATCAAGTGAAATCATTATTAAAAAATCTTCTCTGTTTCTATTGACTAAAGTGTTTTTTTGGATTCACTGCATCTGTAATTTGGTGAAATCCTCATAGCTACAGTAATTAATTTCACTGTCACTGTTGTTTTTAACCTTACCGAAAGTAAACACATTACCCATCCAAATTAAGCCTGAATCGCCTTTTATTAAAAGAAAAAGAAAACTAAAAAAAAAACACTTTTTTCTGTTGAAAAGAAAAAAAAACTATTAATATTTATATAGACTTTTAGCATATACTTGAAGAATGGTCTACTGGTTTTGGAATCAATGTCTTTGAAATTATCTAGATAGAAAGCTGAAACAAAAATTCCAAGTAATAGAAAACCTAATGAAAAATATATACAAAATTAAATTATTTAAAATAAAAAATTCTATCCATCTGACTCGTTATCATCCATATCAATAAAAATTGAGTGCAATGATAAGGTACATTTTTTTTTCAAGAAAAGAATTTGAATTTAAACTTTCTATGAACCGTAAAACCAGGGGTGACTTTAAGGGGCAGGCAGGGCCCCCAAAATTGAAAATCATGCAATTTAGTCCTTTTATGAATGATGAAAATTTAAGTTAATATATCATAAAATTGCATTTTGGCCCCCTCAAAAATGAAAATAAATTATGTTTAGTCCCTTTGAAAATGATGTAATCAGAAATTAAACCCTGCGTAAAACAGACATAGAGGATACTATTATAGATACCTTGCCTTGGCAGTGTTCATCTCCACTACCTTGACACTTCCGCCTCACCCTTTTATTTAGACACCAATGCCTAGCCACCTTTACACGACATGTAGAACTCATTCCAATAACTTTGCCAATAATAGGTGTCATACCTCTCTTTGCATGACATATACATGATACCTCTACTATAACTCACTCCATTCACATCATAGCCTATCTAAATGCTAGAATGCCTTTTAAGCAGCCAACCATGATTAGACTCCTATTACGCATATATTGAGGTCCGAAGATAAAAGGGAAAACTCACCTCCACCTATAAATATCCATCCCTGGTAATAAATAGGAAGTGATTGCTATTTCTTTCTCTACTAGACTCTAGATATTAACCTTAAACTTTTCGCACTGTTTCCATCCTGTAAATCTGCATCTGAAACTCTAACTGTATTTAGCCTTCAAAAGATACCTTGGTTAAAAAAATTCCATAAAAAGATATATGTATATAAATTGAATGGTTAAATTCTGCTATTGGTTCATGTAACGTGTAAGTTGTAGATTCAATCTCTATACTTTAATTTAATCATTTTTAGTCATTGTACTTTTTCCAAAATTGTAATTGTAATCGTTATCAAATGGTAGTTGTTAAGTTCTTTAATTTAAGTTCTTCTATTTCTAGAATCTTGTAACGCCCCAAAATTCCTATTTATGTTTCTGGATAATTTTGACACAACTGTGTATCTGCTTCAATAGTTATGTGTTCTGGGTGTATGTGTAAGGTCCCAAGTTCAAGCCCTACCTCTGGTAAATTTTGGTATTTTTCTGATCTAAGCCTTGTGGTTGGAGAGTGGGTTTATATTTAATTATTTGTAGAATCATATTAGAATGGGCCTGCTGGTCTGGTGGTTGAGTTGGGTGTTGGTTTGCTGAAGGTCTTGTGTTTGAATCCTTGCGTGAGCGTGGGAGTTTATTTTTGTTCGTTTGACCGAGAGAGTTTCGGTCAAACAAGAATTCAGACGAAGTTATCAATAGTGGGGTAGTGGAGTGAATTAGAGGATTCGGGGATAATTCACGTTTCTTCTCTCCTCACTGCCGAAATTTTGTCTCCCTCTCCTCCATTTCTCTTCTTTTCGATTTCTTTTCTGAATCCGTAACGTTCTTTTTGTGCAACATTGGGCTGCATTCGTTCGGTAAGTCTTGTTTTGTTAAGTCTTATTGTTATTCGACTTAGTGATTAACGAAGCGTTTGTTTTGTTACTCTCGTTTTAGGCGAAGGGTAAGATTTGGCTAGGATTCCTGCAATGATTTAAGTGTTTGGGGTTTTGTTCGATAGCGGTAAGTTTTCGTGTATGTTGATTAATAGTATAAGGCTTCGATAGTGAAATAAGTTCGGTTGTGATTTTGTAAGTGTTAATAATTCTGGCTCTGGAATGTCGATTTCTAGGTTTTGGAGGTCTCGGTGTTGCATTAGCTGCAAAAATGAACCAGGTGTGATTGAAAACAGGATTCAACAAAAGCCAAAATTACAAACTGTCGATGCCACACGGGCGTGCGGTCGCCTGTGTGGTAGGCCATGTGCGATAACACAGCCGTGTGATCGACGAAGGCTAGGCCGTGCACAAGACACGGCCCTGTGATGGCCGGGGTGTGGTTGTGTGGGCCACACGGGCTAAACTGAACGGGGCGTGTGATAACTGGGCCAGGCCGTGTGATCTACACGGGTTAGGCCAATCTGGGCGTGTGGGCCCACACGGGCAAACCACATAGCATGTGGGCCCATTTAGCTAAAATGTTTCCTAAGGTTGCACGGGTCGCCCAAGTCGATTGTGAACCTACTGTAGGTTTGGTAAGCGTTACTTAGACCCTAAATTGTGTGATCTGGATATATAATGTATGTATTGAGCATGTAAGTTTATGCATGTTTACTGATTCGCATGTATGAATGATAACTGGATTCTAGCATGTAAGCATATAATTATGTATGTCTGTATTGAGCATGTTTAGTTGCATCTGCATTGGGGTGGGATGATTGATTATTGGAGGAAGTGTACTGAAAGTCTTTCATGCCTATTATCTGGCAGTTTAGCTGCAATATTACTGATATGTGCCACATTCTGTACGACTTGGTGTGTAGGGCTGGGTGGGTGTTTTAAACCCCACATGGTGTGTAGGGATGGTCGGAGATAGTGTGTAGAGGCTAGTGGGTAGGATACTGATTTCTATACATCGTGATGCATATCAGATTCGAGATGGGCTAAGGCCCTAATTTATATCTCAAATCAGATTCGAATGGGCTAAGGCCTAAATCAGAATCGACCAGAATGGGCTTAGGCCCTGCATCGCGATTGACTGATAACTGTTGTTAGACTGTATGCATGTCTTCTGTGGGGACTACACACTGAGTTTACGAAAACTCACCCATTTCTATTTTAACTGTACAGGTAATCCCCAGACTTAGACGGATCGATACGACGGAGGATTCAATGGTGACCACGTATTTATTGAACAACTTTATTAATCATTAAGGTTTTATCTCTTATTTTGTTTGAGGTATTTTTGTTGTAATTTGGAACTTTTGTACTGTTTGCCTTTATTTTTGGATTTTAACTGATTTCATGGATTTTAAAACTGCAAAACTCAACGAAAACTCAGTTTAATTAAAAACAACGTTTTCCCTAAACGCGAACGATTTTCTTGAAATATCACCGTTTTAAAAGCTTCCGCTACAGAATATGTTTTTAAACAAATCGAAATAACAAGAAAATACTTTTGAAATTGACGAGGGGCAAATAGAAGGTAATAAATGGAAACGGTCTTAACTTGATAACTCGATTTCAAATTCCATTCCATGTGACATCGCCAGATTCGGCCATAACGTCTAGGCCTGGTTTGGGGTGTTACAAATCTTATGTAACAAACATATTATTATGTGTAGTAATCATTGTATCAATGTTAATGAAAAAGCCCATAAATTAATTGTTTTCTCTTTTTTTTTTTTTTAGTATTTGATAGTGGTATTAAATTCCAATTAAGTTTGGACTCAAATCGTATTAAAATATTAAATGAAAGGTAAAAATTTTTCAATATTATTTCTTTTATTCACTAAATTCAAAATTAAAATTTTACTTTAAAAATATTGAACTTTTTATCATTCGATTCAAATGGATAACTTTCTCAATTAGTTTAACGTTGCACTCAGGTGGTTTTCGAAGTTTATTCAATATTCTAATTCTTACTTAACGTAAAGCTTTCATTTAATAATTTTTATTCTTTAGTATCAATCGTAGCTTAGTGTCAAGAATATTTGTGTTGTAGTATGAGAGTTTGGGTTCAATTCCTAATAATCCTACTGATTATCCGTAGTCATAAAAAAAGAATATTATTTTCTAAATTAAATCACTAAATTTTAGGTAAGTTTTCTTTTTGATTATTTAACTAAAATAATTATAATTTGATCACTAAACTATTTGAAAGTTTTCATTTAAGTCATTGAGCTATTCAAAAGTTTTTATTTAAGTCATTGGGTCGTTACGAGTTTTTCTTCTTTTTTTTTTTTTTAAGTTTTACCAGCTAGATCCAAGCGACAATTCGATGATAGGTACAATGAATTAGTACTCATCAATGAGTAGAAGAATATAACTAAGATCCAAGTTGATTTAAAGGTCAGCGTTGGAGATAGAAGAAAAAAGTTGTTTAAATTTTGATTTGTAGATTCGTGATGTTTAACGTTGTTTCATGAAAAAAAATCTAAACCATACAAGAGAAGAGGAAATAGAGTTTTTATTTATGCAGGAAGTGCGAACAGAGAAATTCATATAACATCAGTTTAACAATTTGATGACTTAGATGAAAACTTTCAGATAGTTCAATACTCAAATTGTAACTTTTTTTAGTTAAGTAACCAAAACGGAACTTATCTATAATTTAGTGATTAATAGTATAATTCACCTAAATTTAATTAAATATTTATATAACCTAGAAAATAAGAATGTTAGATATTGGTCTAAGTCTTTTCACCGAAAACTTGTAGAATTTAGCAAAGGTCATTTTCAATCATTTGACTATATGTCAATTGCAATGCAAAACACAAAAGAAAAGCCATGAAATGAGCCGAAATTGTAAATAGGAGAAGAATACGATTTTAATAAATCTAGTTTAAATTGTTATTAATAAAAAATGTGACAATGACCGCAAATTAATAAGAAAAAATATAAAAATATATAAATTTTACGTGAAAAACTTTTTTCAGGAAAAATTATGGGCGGAGAAGTAGAAATTCATTAATGGTGAAAAACAAGAATATAAGAGGTTTTTGACTATGTTCAGTTTTTAAAGGGTTAAACGAATCCTTTTTTTAATCAACGTCTAAGAGAAAACAAAATGTAGTCCTATATAGATTCAAATTGTGTGATAAGGTCCGTACTTTCGTCCCTACAAATCCCTAATTTTATTTTTCTATTTATTTTTTTTAACAAGAGAATTGCATCTCGAACGTTTCAAACATGATCAAACGAGATTTGAGTCACACAACTCTAACAAAAAAAAATATAAAACATTATTCAAAATATTTTATTATTTTTGTGAATTTTGAATGAAATTAATAAATATGGAATTGCAATTCAATCTATAACCTATTGCAACACTGTGTTGCTAATTTCTATTGGAATTCCACCTTGTTTGGATGGGACTTGTTTCAAAAACTGTAGACAATACCCCATATTCTATGTACAAAAATGTTTTCATTTTCGTTCACACATGCTTTTACTTTTATTTACTTTGGAATTGCATCGCTTAATTCTTTATAATATCGTTGAGAGATTTTGATTTTTCGAGAAGAAAGTTTCTAAATAAATTTGATATTAAATTCGATTTTATCTTTTGAGTTCTATTAACAATATGAGATAGTAAAAAGTTTATAAAATGAAGAGTATTTTTACCAGCTCTCGGTAAAATCATTCTGTGAATCTATTTAAACTCTAGATAAATTTGAAAGACAAAACCTGTAAATAAAATAGAATATTAATATCTCGAGTCCCATACTAAACTTGAGAACTCATATATCAAAATATATCACCACAACTAATATATCAAATACTAATTCATATACTTTTCAACTATATATATTTTAAAGTATTATCAAAAATATATTAATTAATCTTAAAAAAGAGTTGTGTAGATATATAATAATTTATATAAAATAAATGCAAATGCAAAATACTTATCGATTTTATTTGATCCACTATTATTAAAATTAAAATAAATTCAAAAAATTATCATATATATTTAAATAATATTAAAATTAAAATTAAAATAAAACTAATGGTTGACAATATAATTAGACCTAATCATGGACCGGGTAAGCTTTTTTTTTTTACTTGGAACTGGCTCAAATTTGAAAAAAAAAAAAAAACTTGTTGTTTTGTCATTGTTTTGGTGTCATTTCGTTATTATATTGCTACTATTTTCAGGGGCAAAGCCAGAACAATTGTTTAGGGGGGCCGAATGAAATTTTAATTTTTTATAGTCTATATTTTTATAATTTTTAAAGGATTAAATCAACTTTTTATAATTTTAGGGGGGCAAAGTGTAATTTTACCTTTACGAATTTAATTTTTTTTAAAAAATTAAAGGCCTAAATAGAAATCTTACATTTTAGGGGGGCGGGGCCCCTACCAATCCCCTAGATTCTCCTCTGACTATTTTGTTTGGATATTGAATAACTCTTGTTTTGTTGTTAATTTTGCTATTACTTTAGAGTTATTTGCTTGTAAAGTTGTACCTACCTTAATATTATTTTTAATTTTTTGGGAAACATTTATTTTAATATTTTTAGTGTATTATATTTTTATATAAAAATAAAAATATAAAAAAATTAATACGGACGAATTGAATCGAACCAGATTCAAGTTTTAACATTTTTATCAAGATCAAATTTAAATAAAATTTTAGAACCATTTTCGATTCAGACCAAGATCTTAAAAAATAAATTTAAAATTTTATTGAAACCTGACTCCACCATGTCACTCTAAATATAATAACTCAGGATCCAATGGCTTATTGAGACTGGAGGCCAGAAATAAAATTAACAATTGGGGCCAATTTGGGCCTTAACATTTTTATCAATCGGTCAATCTGAAGTGGGCTCCACATCGGTCCCAAACGGTTATGGAAAACGGACCCCACCAAATTCAAATTTATACCGGCTACTGGCTCCCTTCAGGTGCGCCGCGCACAGAACGGAAAAAATATTAAAGTAAAAAACAAAATAAATAAAGTATCCGTTACATTGCCTCGTTCTTCATCTTCTTTCTTTTACAGAACAAATCCAAAAAAGAGAAAAAATACTATCATTACTTACAAACGCTAAATGAGAGCATTTGAGTTTGAATTCCACTAATACATCGCGTGTGTGTTTGTCTGCATTTGTTGAAATCTTGATTTTCAAGAACTGGAATTTACGAAGAATTTGGATTTGACTGTAAGTGTTTCTATTTTTATTTGGTTGGATCGTTGTGAAAAAGTTAGATTTAAAGTGAAAATAGCAAAAAATGGAAAGCAAAATAAAAATATTACCTTTTATAGATGTTTGATCTCACTGATATTTAATGTTTGATCTATTTTTCTTGTTGGATTTTGGATTAGAATCTTGAAGTTCTTTAAGCTGATTCCGATTAGTTTTTTTTTTTTTTTTAAAAAAAAGCGTATATTCTTTTTATGTGTATTTTACAGCGAGATTAGATTGGAAGATGGTTGGGACACCAGCCACGCCGTTGTGTAAGGTACAAAGGACTCCGGCGATGACTCCCGGAGGAGGACCTAAGGTTCGGGAGGAGAAGATTCTGGTGACGGTTCGGATGCGACCGTTGAATCAGAGAGAACAAGCAATGTATGATCTTATTGCTTGGGATTGTGTGGATGACCATACCATCGTTTTCAAGAATCCTAATCATGAACGCCCCGCTAATCAGTACAGCTTTGGTATCTTATCTCTCATATTATTGTAAATTTGCTCTGCATTTTAAATGATGTTCTGGTTTTTCGATATTTTTATTATCTGAGCGCGAAACTCACATCATTAACCTGAACCCAAACTTGATGACTCGATTTGATTTGACCAGACGTTGAAAACTTGACCCTCAAACCCAAACGCGCTCAAACGGGTGGAACCCAAAAAATGGGAACTGATATTAATCCAAAACGGTCTGAATCCAAAAAAAACCTGAAACTGATTCTAACCTGAAATGGTCTGAAACCAAAAAAACCGGAACTGAAATGTTCCAAAGAATCTTAAAATCTAAACTAACCCGATTGAGATTGATTCAACCAAAAATTAACTCAACCCGCCTAATTGACAGGTCTAATAAATGAATGAGGAATTAAGAAATGGCGGGTGGGTGGATTGGGGGATTGATATATGTTGCTCCACTTTTCATTTTTCTACCGGTGTTCTCTCTATAGTCTCAAAACTTAGAAATATTTGAATATAGCCATGTTAGACATATATCGGTATATGCTAGAAATACCCAAGTTTGAGTAACATAGGTTTGATTGGTTGCTGAGAAAGTGAGAATTAAGTTCTTTCATTAATGTTTCTTTTCTAACTTTGGCTAAAATAAATGTGGCAGATAGAGTATTTGATCCATCGAGCTCTACTCGAAAGGTTTACGAAGATGGGGCTAAGGATGTTGCCTTATCTGCTCTTACAGGAATTAATGGTTAGATTTAAATTTGCTTCTCTTTTCCTAGTCATTAGAACCAAGCAGCCTTGAAAAAAATGGTGTTTATACTTTTTTTCATTGTACAGCAACAATCTTTGCATATGGGCAGACAAGTAGTGGGAAGACATTCACAATGAGAGGAATTACTGAAAATGCTGTGAAAGATATCTATGAACACATAAAAAATGTAAGTTACAATTTGATAAGTAAATAACTGTGTTCGGTTTTTTGCTCTTTATCATAACTTTTAAGAATCTCAATCATACAGACTCAGGAGAGAGACTTTGTTTTGAAACTTTCTGCAATGGAGATTTACAATGAGACAGTTGTAGACCTTTTGAATCGTGATTCTGGCTGCTTAAGACTTTTGGATGATCCTGAGGTAATAAAAGTAGCTTTATTAAAATGAATCCTTTCTTTTAGTTTTTCCTGCTTGAAACTTTATTTTTTGCAAAATGCAGAAAGGTACCATTGTGGAAAAACTTGTTGAAGAAGTGGTCAAGGACAGCCAGCATTTGAAGCACTTAATTGGCATTTGTGAAGGTAATTTTATAATTATTAGATGTAATTAATCATTTATTTATTTATCTATCTTGTTAGTTAAAATGACATACACTTGTGCGTAATCATGAACATTTTATACTTGATTCTGCAGCACAACGTCAGGTGGGAGAAACAGCTTTGAACGATAAAAGCTCAAGGTCTCATCAGATTATCAGGCTGGTAAGACAGAACTATTTCTTTTTCCTCCTCCATTTTAAACTTTTATTAGGGTTCTTTAACTTATTTAGGAATAAAAGATTTATTTGATATTATAAAAACTAAAAAAATAGTTTGGTTCGAATAATTACCTTCTTTTTAACTTATGAACTAAAAACCAAACCAGAAATCAATCTTCTGTTTTCTCGACTTTTTTTTTTTATGTTCAGTCCTACTAGAAGTTGGTTATGTGGATACAAACTTTATATTTTAGATTTGTCTTTTAATCAACCAAAGAGCCTCTCTCTCTCTCTCTCACCTACAAGCTTGCACATTTTGCTCATGTTTTGTGCATGAAAATTATATTCCATGAGTGAAGTGAAATCTTACTGTGCTTGGATCATTACTCTTTGCAGACAATTGAAAGTAGTCTTCGGGAAAATGCAGAATGTGTGAAGTCTTTCTTAGCAAGTTTGGTATGTTTAATAATTCTTTGTTGTGCTGTTTTTTACATTCTTCGTAAAAAATTATTAATTTGACCAAAAGACAAATATTGCAGAATCTTGTAGACCTCGCAGGGAGTGAACGTGTCTCTCAGACAAATGCTGATGGTGTAAGACTAAAGGAAGGTAGTCATATTAACCGCAGCTTGTTGACACTCACAACAGTGATTAGAAAGCTAAGGTAGGCTAAATCCATCTCATCCGTGAAAGACACTTCCACACGAAACGTTGGTTTTTTTAGGAAACTGGGGGTCACTGGTTTACTTGGTTTGTTTTGTAGCAGTGGTGGAAAAAGTGGTCACATACCATATAGAGATTCAAAACTTACACGAATACTGCAGAACTCACTTGGGGGGAACGCTCGAACAGCTATCATATGTACGATAAGTCCAGCTTTAAGTCATGTGGAGCAAACTAGGAATACTCTCACTTTCGCAACTAGTGCAAAGGAAGTAATCAACAATGCTCATGTAAACATGGTAAGATCATAAATATAACTAGCAAAAATTAGTATGTTCCAATTTCTGTATGTTATATTATTGGATTGCTTACACTAGAGTAGAGAACGGTAGAGTATAAGAAAACATATGTACAGGTAGATCTACTCCATGTCGTAGATGACACTTAGCTCTGTTTTGTTCTAGCGGGATTATTTGGTTAAGGAACTCTGATCTAGATTTTCTGCTTTTGATGAAACTATTCTATCGAGTTACATGTTTAAAGCATGCTTATAAACAAACAATATTAGGTATACATGTCAGCTTGGTGCGCCAAATAGCTTCACAAATTTGATGTATCATCTATGTTGTTCTGACTTCCTGTTTAAGTATCCGTGTCTGACAAGGGTATGTGATTTTAACCTCCAAGGATTAGATAATTTTAAAAAGTGGAGATATCTGCATAGCACACGTACCCATATCGCAAACAACTAGGTTCAAGTAACAGAGTATACATTGTATGATGCATTCTGCATAGCACACGTACCCATATCGCAAACAACTAGGTTCAAGTAACAGAGTATCACTTTGTATGATGCATTCTGCATGGCACATTGTGCTCTTCATTCTGATAACTTAAATTGTTTCTGACAAACTTCTTTATTATTCTTTCTGAGCTCTCTTTGCAGATTATTTCAGACAAAAGATTAGTAAAGCATTTGCAGAAAGAAGTGGCAAGGCTTGAAGCTAAACTACGAACTCCGGAGCCTACTTCTGCCTCATGCTTACAATCTTTATTGATGGAAAAGGAATTGAAAATCCAAGAGGTATAGATTACATTACTCCGATTCTTCATTATGTTCTATGAAGAAAGCAGAAAAAAAAATAACACTTCTTTATGAGAGTTGTTAGTACAAGGATTATTGTGGTCTTTGTAATTTAACTGTTAGAATATAACTTACAGATGGAGAGGGAAATGGAAGAGTTAAAGCGCCAGAGAGACATTGCACATTCCCAGCTAGAACAAGAAAGAAAAGCACGCAAGGTACCAAAGGTAAATATTAGCCAACTATCGTGTCATATGTTATTAGGATTTTTCATTTTCTTTTAAGTATAGCTGTGTCTGACACTAATGTTCAGTTCCATCATTTTGTAATTCTCAATCTTGTTATGTTGTTTCCAGGGACTGAATCAACGTGGACCTTCTAGCAAAGGAGTTAGATGTCTCTCTTTTGATAGTGAACCGGTTCCAGGCTCTCCGGATGCTCGGCCTAGGAAAACAGTTGGAAGATATTCGACACTAAGGCAGTCAGCCACATCGACAGATCCATCCATGCTTGTGCATGAAATTCGGAAGCTCGAGCAGCGACAGAGACAGCTTGGTGAGGAAGCAAATCGGGCACTTGAAGTACTACATAAAGAAGTTTCTTCCCATAGATTAGGGAATAAAGAAACTGCTGAAGCAATAGCAAAGATGCTGTTCGAAATCAAGGATATGCAGGCAATTAGCTCTATTCCTGAAGATGTTATGATAGGGAATGGGGCTAACTTGAAAGAAGAGATTACTCGGTTAAACTCTCAAGGGTGCACTATTGAATCATTGGAGAAGAAGCTTGAGAATGTTCAGCAATCTATAGACATTCTGGTTTCATCTATTTCAAATGGTGAAGAGACGCCGGAGTTTAAGACCCAGTTGAAGAAAAAGAAAATTCTTCCTTTCACGTTGAAGAACAGCACGAACATGCAAAATATAATAAGGGCTCCATGCTCGCCATTATCTTCTTCTCATAAGATAATGGAACAAGATATTGAGAACAAGGCCCCTGAGGATAATGAAAATGTCTCCTCTCACAGCCATAAATCGCCTGGCTCGTTTAAAACTCCTCCTTCAAAGGCTGATGCTAGACAGGTCTCATCTAGAGAGGGAACTCCGTCTACGAAGCAAACCAATTCAGTTGATGTTAAGAAAATGCAGAGGATGTTCAAGAATGCAGCTGAGGAAAACATACGCAGCATCAGAGCTTATGTCACTGAGTTGAAAGAACGAGTTGCAAAGCTACAATATCAGAAGCAGCTTCTGGTTTGCCAGGTGAGAACTCTTAACACTTAAACATCTTGTTATTGATATTTTGTTCGAAAAAAAATGTCTCTAACTCCACCATTGCTTAGGTGTTGGAGCTGGAAGAAGCAAAGGAGTCTGGAACAGATGATGCAGAAAGTGATCTTCAATCCCCGATGCCATGGCACATGGTGTTCGAGGATCAAAGAAAGCAGATTGTCATGTTATGGCACTTGTGCCATGTTTCAATTATACATCGTACACAGTTTTATTTGCTGTTCAGGGGAGACCCAGCTGATCAGATATATATGGAAGTTGAGCTTAGAAGGTTGACATGGTTGGAGCAGCAGTTTGCAGAGCTTGGCAATGCTAGCCCAGCTCTTTTAGGCGATGAACCTGCAGGTTTAGTTGCATCAAGGTTAGTTAAGTCGTTTCTACTACCCGTAGATTGAGACTTGTGTCCATGATTGTTCCTTGTATGAAAACTCTTAACCATGTTTGACCCTCATGTCGAACGCATATATAGACATGCATATTGAAAAATAACCCTTTAAGCACACTCCAAATACAGCAGCCATACTCATGTTGTTGTATGGTGTTGAAAATTTGCAGTATCAAAGCACTGAAGCAAGAAAGAGAGTATCTAGCAAAGAGGGTGAGCTCAAAACTGACATTAGAAGAAAGGGAATTGCTGTATTTGAAATGGGATGTTCCGGCAGTAGGCAAACAAAGGAGACTGCAATTGGTAAACAAATTATGGACTGACCCATTGAACATGCAACATGTGCAAGAGAGTGCCGAGTTGGTGGCCAAGCTGGTTGGGTTTTGTGAGTCAGGTGAACATCTTAGCAAGGAGATGTTCGAACTCAACTTTGTTAACCCTTCTGATAAAAAGTCATGGATGGGTTGGAATTTGATTTCAAATCTCTTGCATTTGTAAAAAAAAAAAAAAAAAAAAAACAATAAAAAAACATGTTTTATAGCTAATGATTCTTTGTTATATTTGATTAAATAGGGTTTATTTTGTCATTTAACCCCTGTTGCCATGTCAATTTTTTTACCTTCAAAATGTTTTGCAAAAAAAATGACGGATAATCTTTGACAATGTTGAAAAGATCGTATGAGAGGTTAAACCAATCAGACTTCTAATTCTCGGGATTCAATCTGGTTTTTTATTGATTCAATTGGTTTAATTGAATTATAGTTTTGAAACCAGCAGAGACTCCATCAAGCCAAGCAACTTGAAGTCAGAACTAGCATTAGGTACAATTATTTAAGGGGTTGATGCTTTGGAATAAGTTGTTATTCAATTGCTCTCCTGTTGCAGCATGTAATGGCTAATTCCATGGTCATCAACCAAGTTCCTACTATCTCAACAATCAAGAACCTTCATATCAGAACCAACTATCTTTAATGGCGATCGAATTTAGTTCGGTCGAAAGTCGGTTAATGATTTTTTAAAATTTAGATTATCGATTCATTCGGTTCGAAATCAAGTAATTAACCAAAATAAATAATATATATTATATATAAATATTTTTTATATTAGTAATGTATTTTTTGAACTATTATTTTTTATATTAATAAAAATAAATAATAAATATTATATAAAATATTTTTTAAATTATTAAAATAAAGAAAATAAACATTATCAATGTATTTTTTTATATGTTTTATAAACTTTCAAATTATTCAATGATTTTTTTTTTTCGTTGGGTGACCTTAAATGTTAATTTTAGTAATAAACTTTTTAAAATTTAAAATTATGTAATTGTGCCGTTATATCTTCTTTGTACTTACATGAAGGTGTAATTACATTTTTACATCCAAACTTACTTTCAATAAGCATGATAATGACATCTTTAACCACGATTAATAACACTAACACGATGCATTTAATATAAATAATGTGTTATTTAATACACATTTAATATTAACAAAGTTGTTATTAAAAAGATATATATTCTCAAGAGGCTGAAAATTAAAGCTCTAGAATGAATCCATCCTATAATTAGACATGGAAATATTTGACATGACATTATTACATAATAAGAAAGAAAAAAAAAATTAAGCGATCCTATTTAAAGATTAGTGATGAACTATGGGTAGTTATAAGTATTATTTTAAAAAAGAGCAGAAACAACATGAATGTTTCAAAATTTTTATAATGTTTCGATATAAAAAATTTATATAAATATAAAATATCTTAAACATGATTATGATATAACAAAATACACACGACACGATTACACCAATTGCCAGGTCTACCTATAATTGTTCCTTCTTCCAAATACCTTTTTGAGCTGCAAATGTTAGTTTTAATGGGGGTATGGCCGAAAAAGGAAACAAAGAATCAATGATCTGAAATCCTAGAATTGGAGCTCCTTGAAAAGCGAAGGGGAAAAAATATATATTTACAAAACTGAAGAACCCTAAGAAGGAATTAGAAGAATGGATGAGCTTCTGAGAGCATTTCTTTTTTAACTGTTGACTATTTACTCTTTTCTTTTTGTAGGAATTAATGTTTGTAGACATACGTGAGCGGCCAAAATGAGTGCTTGAGGAGGATATCTTACATACCGAGTACTCGAATTGCTGGTTCTGCTTCTCCCTCAACTTTTGGTACCGAAAACGAGCAAAACTTTAATGGCAAAGCATCTGTCCGCCATTTACCCACTGCACAAAACTATCGGAGAATTGCTCAGGAATATTGGAATTTGGCATATCAGCAAAGGATAGCTCGGTTCCTTTCTGCTGTGTTTCCTACATAATATAAAATAACGGTTAGCCATTATCTGGTGTATCATGTATGAACAACAAATTCATAGCTGCCTTTCCTGGTACCCTAAGTTGTACATGTTTAGTAATATGTCAAGAACTTTCTACCACTATTACGAGTACAAACCTTCATACTCGATCCATTTTCACAGGTGGATGGGGTGGTTTCGCCTAATATTCCATTGACAACATTTTCAGATGAATGGCCATCAACTAGAGAGCTTGTGAGCACTAGTGACCTGCAAAATATCCATGTCAATGAGGAAAATTTATACTGTTTGTAGTCTTTGTTGCTCCGACTCTTCATTTTTCTTTTAAGCACCCGTGGCTGATGCATATCCAGATATGGGCATATGAATATGACCCTCTAAATAACAGTAAAACTATTAAAATTTTAAATAATTTCTTGTCGGGCACGTATTCATATCTAGCATACACTCCTGAGTCAGAGAGTAACAAAGTTTATAGCGATTAAAAATTGAGAAACCTGGCTTATTAGTCTAAAAAATGCAGAATATCTACCCTTTAACTTCCATGTACAACATTGAGCAAGCCGTGTATTAACAATGCCCTTTTTGTGCGTGTGCATCCTTGTTGTACAGTATGGTACTAAACTTTATCTTGATTCATGAATGGAAAATATGTGGCAGGATTGAGGACAAGTGCACAACAGAAAATACCATAGAGCTAAATGTTTATGCATTTTCTATGCGAACATCTCATGCTACTGTAGCTTCAAAGATCAAGCTTTAGAACATACATGGATTATAGAAAATGAAAAAGTACCTCTCAAATGGTTCGCCATCGCATGAATTTCCGGCAGATGAAAGCCAGTCTATGTCAACAAAGTTAGAACAGCTGAATCCATCCCCATGTTCGGAGCAAACATTGTCAGATCCAAGGGAGCGATCTATTTGCACCTGTCTGAACAGCTGCCTTTGGGGCATTGAGGGCGTATACCTGAACCAGATCAATCAAAAATTTAATGGAACAACCATAAATACAAAATGCTACATGGGAATCGTTAATACAGTAAACCATAAAACAGATGGTTCCAATCTGAATCGTGCAGCAAGTTTTAAACAATACCTAAATTTATGAAAGCATTGATATAAACAGTAGCACGGCCAAACATGCAGATTAAAGGATCCATACAAAATAAACCGCAGAATCCATCTCATCTCCCATGGAGAATAGATAGCTATGGCCATCAATTAGAAACAAATGACACTTCCAAGTAGAGGACATGCAACAATGAGAATGGAAAGCAAGGAACCTTGAATATGATATCTCTCTTCCACAAGTTGAAATCTCAGGTGATGACTCTGAATGGCAATTACTTGCTCCTTGTGATCGATTAGGCAAAGTTGAGTTGGTAAGTTTCTCTTGCTTGTCATTCCTGGCTGACATAGGCGACTCACTTTGACGAAGAATGTTTCCATCAGAAAGAGATCTTGGAAAAAATGACCTGACAATAAGGATTAGCAAGTGAAGAGATAAAAGCAGTGAGATCCTCTTCCCAGGCGTCAAACGAGTAGGCAAATAACCAGATGACAAAATAGGAAATCAAAAACCAAAATGAAGAAGAAAATCAAATGCAAATAACATGTTGATAAACCAGCATCATATATCACCTATTATTTCATTATGTCATATCAAGCATGTAAAACCGTGAACAAGGATTGTAGACTTTTTGTCTCATGGTGACTGAAGCAACAGAATACATCCAGTGAAAGGAGCACTATCAACCCATCATAGCGCGACCAAGAATACATTCATTTTGGAAAATTAAAACTTTAACGAGAAATAATAATAGGCAGGTAAAACCAATCAAACATAACAGCAAGTCTGTCCGATCACTTCCAGCAAGACTCTGTATTCAGACTTTAACGAAGAAAAGCTTCTCCAGGAAAAAATATATTTAAAACTTCAATGGGCTAAAACCATCCATCACTAAACAAACATAGCCAGGGAATTTAATCCATCCCCATTCCCTAAGGCAACAAGATTTATGACAAAATATCTATACAAGATGGGTAGCACAGTGATACAACTGTTTGGACTTGCATTCTCACAAGTCCTAGTGGGCTGCTCGTACCAGCTTACTGTCAAAACTCAAATCAAGCCCCCATAACCAGAATTTTCGAAACAACAAAAAAGTTGAGCATTCAAAAATAGAAACAGTAAGATGCATAATCCCAGGAACAATGTATGATGTCTATGGTAATACATTTCAAGATTTTTTAAAAATAAAGCCACCTTCCATCTTCATCCACAATTGTATCCCAATTTCTTACCCGTAATGCTGATTTGAATCCAATTCCCAAAGAGCAGGTTTTCCAGGCTGGGGTTGGAAATTCCCGAGGAATCTGCAAGAGGAATTATGCAAATTTTGCTTAAGATCTTATTAATAGCACATACTTTAGAAAAGAATTAGGAAAAAAATTACAACTGAATTGTCAAATTGACTAAACTCCAAACCAAATAATATAAGTCTTTTATTCCATTGCGGTAGGATGTATTAACCCAAAACAGGCAAGTTTCATGCATACTTCCAGTTTGTAGAACATGCTACTCAATTATCATTCAGTGCTAAGGCAGCCATCGATTTTCACCTAAGAAGTAATACAACAAAGATTGTAACTTACAAATTAATTGCATCTTGTTTCTGTGCATCCATATATGCATTGCTATAATATCGTTGAAGAGTTCTAAAGAACTCCTGGGACTGGGTTGCTGCTCTCCACTGACCCCGTCTCTCAGAGAATACCTGCATAGAAAAAGAAAAGAAAACTAAGGATTGTATTAGAACTAAATTCTGATACCAGAATGTGTCTTAACAACCAATGCAATTACTATTTCTTCCCATCATCCATTGACCATCACTTCTCAAGTGCAGATATAACAAACACATAAAATTCTCAATGGTTATTGATTTTTACTTTTTATTATTTCAAAATAAGTGAAGTTAGACCATGCCTACAATAATGTCTCGCTGTCAAATCAGACAGAGAAAATCATGGAGCATAGAATGCATTTATGATTGGTTGAAAGCGAGGCGCTTTAAACTCTAGCAAAAGAGCCAATGTTATTTTCTACCAAAATTTGTCAATAATATGATTCCTGAATAAATTCACCATTAATTGCAAAAGAAGCCTACATCAATGACATTAAATTCCAAATGCACCATGAATATTTGGGAATGCCAGATTCAACCAAGAAAAGGAAAAGAAAGAAAGAAAAATGCAAACCAAAGATACAGCAACTAAAGAAGCCTCTCCTATTCCAATTTTGGAGAATGTTTGTGGTTGCAAATAGCACCGGAAGTTGGAATTACCTTATTGTGAGCTGCAGAACCACTGTATTGGTGTGCAAGTGTGTCACCCATTCTCTCATAAAAAACCATTAATTCATCTGCCAAAGGATCGTCAAGGTCTATCTTCGGGGTATCTTTAACCCCTAAAGTATTAAGCTGATATCCAAGAGCAGCCAATCCATATGCATATTGCGCAACATTAGTGCGATCCAGACAATCTATGCAGTTGGTCCTAAGCACACCTCTTTGGAAAGTGGGAGGCTTGACAGAATGATTTCCATTAGCAGTATTATTATCACCAGAATGATTCCCCTCCAATCTGTAAGCACCTTCGTTAACATTGTCACAGTATTTTGGGGGTGACATGTCACCATCATCAATATTCCTGCTCATATTATGAGAATCAAAATCCATTTTCAAAACATAGCAAAAAAGAAAAACATAAATAAATAAACAATTCTCACCACTACTGTAAGATAAAAAAGCCATAAGTAATTCATAAAGCCAAGTATTTACCTAATACAAGAATCTAAGACCTGACAATTTGAAATACTAACTCGTGTTGGGGTTTAAAAAATATAACTACTTAACTGAGAGAGAGATTATATTTGCTATCTGGACTACATGCTCTTTTCAGTCAAGTTATTTACCCACATCAAAAGAATCATAACTAGAAAGCTAATTACAACCATATTTCCAAAAATTTCTTATACAAAAATGGAAGTTATTAAAAATGAAAAGCTTACTCAGAGGAAGGCCAAGCCATACACTCGTCAGGTCTCAAGGTTGACGTCACCCGGCAATAAAAGAAACCTGTTAGTGTTAATGCATATGCAGCCACCTTACCCAAAAGTAGCAAAACATTTGTCGCTTGGCTGGAAGGAACAAAAATATAAGTTTTTCAGCTGGTTAGGAAAACTCAAAATAAAAATGAATAATACCAAAGAGCAAACAGAAATGGAAGAATAAGAAAAGTAAAAAATACATGCAAGTTCCCCTGGAGAATAAAAGGATTAGGACATATACCTCCGAAAATGTTTGTGTAGATCCCAATGAAGGAACCTCAAACAAGTCTCTTCTGACATATCTTTATTGATAAAATCAATCACATGCGCAAATTCTTGACGAAGAATTGACTCTCGAGGCTTCTTTTCTTGTGTCTGCTCATCGCACAAAAGCAATTATATAGAATCTTACTATCAAATCAGTCATAACTCATATCATATCTACATCAATAAACTCCCAAGCCCAAGTGGCCTTCTTTGTCCTTGTAGAAATGGTACTATTTGAAGATTTTCTGCCACATGCAATATCTTTATGAAATTTAGCAATTTTGTGAAAGAATGAAATAATTTTAAAGGGATGGAATAACAAAGGCATGCTGCAGAAAGACCTTAAGACGATACAAGGTTATATTATGAAAACTAACCTTAATCAAATTCAAAATAATTATAGGATTGCCGTATCTCTCAACAAGATTTTCAAAATGAAGTCTGGTTGCTTCATAATTTTGGTCCTTCTTTGACACTGGAAAAAGAGAAAAGGATCAGTGTTTTTCTCCTAACAAAGAAAGCATGCCTGCAGTAATAGAAGTACTCTCATAGATTACAAGCACATACATATAATATCTGGTTTAATATTCAATCGTGAAGTTTCTTGAGACCAAAAGAGTGGGATTGAGCCTCTATTCTGGACAATTGAAGTTATTTGTGTGGGAAGCCCATCAGAGACATCCTCAAAGACAATCTGCTCTGTCTCAACATCATTAGCTACTCTGCCTTTTTCATTTACTCCTCGTTTCAAATACCTAAATGCAATTCAGTTGCGCATGAGTCAATAAATTTAAACCCTTAACCTCCCAAAACTATATTACAGAATAAGGGTAACTAAGTTTATTTCATCTTCATAGCACTGCACTAGCAAAACTAAGCTCTTTTTTTTTTTTTTTTCCCTCTAATGGCAGATAACTCTTACCTGGTACCTGCATAGTGTCGGGATCGCCTTGCAATGAGTATAAGTTTCAAATCCCGTCCAGATACAGAAAGTGTGGTCTACATTCACATAGTTCAATGTCAAACATTGAAGCAACCATCCATCTAAGGAGCACAACAGAAACAGAAATAAAAATTTGCAAATTATAATTTCAAATCAGCAGCATCCTTAACCTGCTTAAAGAAGCCATACACCAATGCAACTGTCCATAAAGTATTCTTGAGGTGCTTGCGGATCCCTTGAGTCAAGAACTCATTCCAAACAAACATGGTCTCATAAAGAACTTGGTCTGGGTCATTATTGCACAAGTTCTTTTGAAGGCTACGCATAACATGGTATGAATAGCTAAAGAAGAAGTCCTTTGTAAGATCCACTGAGCACAGGAGCTTCTTGTATCTAAATAATGAAAAAAACAATTAGTACAAATTAAAACATATACATGCATGAAATGCATAGAAGAAAAACAGTTAGCTTAAACAATGAACATAAAGAAAGATAAGAAAAGAACATCATCAACATAATTTTCATGACTTCCAAGCAGCAGACAAAGCATAATGCTCATAGAATAGAAGCAGACCTGATCTCATTCTTGTCGTTTATACTCGAGTTAACAGTCGAATTTGGGAGGGGAATCATCTCACTCTTCAAAACCGCATATACATTATGACCACAAATCACACCAATCCGTCTTCGTTTCGTAATAAGCAGCATGTAGTAAGGTCCCAAAAATTTAATAAATCCTAAAATACAAAAGAAAAATAAATAATTAGATAAGCATTTACATAACATGAATTAGTCGTCTAAAAATTAATGACAAAATTACACCACCCATACCAACAATTCCATAACAAGTAGTAACAAATTTCAATCCCCCAGTGGATATATTTCCTTCATGTACTCGCCTCAGCAACTCAGAACATTCACTCTCAGTATAAATGGTAGAATCTTCACGAATGTTCAGCTCGGAAGGATCAAGCCGGTCAATTTTTAATACTCTCCAATAAGTTCTACTCTTATTCCTTCCAATCATATAAAAATTCTGATGAAAGAAAAATCACAATGCAATTTATTCAGAACAAAGTTCAGCCATTAATTTGATAATTCAACATTAAAACAACGCTATTTTCAGTAAAATTACATAAAAAATTAAGTTACTAAGAACAAAATTCAATGAGATCACAATGAGATCAAAGCAAATAATAAAAATAATAAAAAGGATAAAAAATTACCGATAAAGTTTCATAGAGTCTGAATTTCTGCATATAGGTAGACGTTTGAAATTGGAAGGAGCTCTCCTTGTTGTTAATATTATCACTATTATTTTCTGCTGCAATTGGTTCCATGATAAGCTTCTTCGGTGTCCGTTTTCAATCTCTTGCTTCAGATCTCCCCGAGCCCCAGGCTCAGGGAATTTATCAGAATAGCATGCACTAACGACGGAAATTCTATTATTCTTCGTTTCCGTTGAAAGAAATTTCCATAACTTGTTCCAAAAATTACCTTGCTCTTGCCAAACAACAATCGTACCTGCAAATAATGGAGCTTGGCTGCTTCAAATACAACATTTTTCTTCTTTGACCGAAATGGAAATTCAGGAAAAAAAAATAAAACTGATGTTTGACCTTTCCTTATTCCAGCCCCGATTTTCTATCCATTCACAACCAAACAAAACAAATGCTAAAAGCGGATTTTCCACAAGAATTTGTGATCTTCTCCAGTCACGGATGAAATTACAGAGATCGAATTAATCAAAACAAATTTATTTATTTATTTATTAAACGTGAAAAAGAATTTAAAAACGCTTTTAAACGAAAATAATGGAAACAAAAGATTACACGACGATTAAATTAGAATAAAATTTCCCAGGTTCGGAAAAAATTATTTTCCTTTATTTATTTATTTGGATGAACAGGTAGCTGCTAGGCTCATATTTGATGTTATTCGTTTTTTAGCTTCCGTATAGCTGTTTTTTAAATATTATTGATGATGATGATGATGATGATGTCGGGTTTAAAATATTATTTTTAAAAAGAAAAATTAAAAACCGAAATTCTCCCCCTTAGTTATTCTTCCTCAGATCTGAAGAAGGACAAACGAAAACCACAACCTCGCTGACCGCTAATTAATTTTTTAAAAATTTTATAAAATGAAATTAAAAGGTAATAAAATGTCTTTATCAAATGTATATATGTAATTATATATGTATTTAAATTTTAAATATTCACTTGTCTCAAAAAAATAATTTAATATTCACTATTTTTTAAATATAAATACAATTTATATCAAGTATTTACATTATACTAAAAGAATTTAATAATTTAACTTAAATTTTAAATTTTAAAAAAATTAAATATTAAATTCTTAAAAATAAAAATATAAGAATTAAATTTTAAATTTGTGAGTATTTTAACTTAAACTATATTAAAAGATTGAGTTTATATCACGAATTGATTGGATACTAACTCAAATAAAAAAATAAATAATTTAAATTTATATAAAAAAATTAGTGGAGTTAAATAAAAATTTTAAAAAATAAAAATCACTTCTCTATTTTCCCTCATCCTCTCGTATAATTTTTTTCTCTTATTTTCTCATTTCTTTTAGTTTTTTTTTTTTTGAGTGATTATAATTTTTTTTCACTTCATTAATTATATATATTAAGCATTTAAATATTTTCACAATATTTTTATTTTTCAGCATTTTTTTATATTTTTTTACAACTATGATGTGAGGTCATGCTATTTCTGGAAAAGATGATCATCTGATTTATTGTAATTTGATATGTCAAGTTAGACTCCTCATTTCACTTAAACAGTTTATTCTCGAGTCATTTATATGTTTTTGTCATGTTTTTACTTAGTTTTAGCTTTTCGGTTTAATAAGTGGTTTAGTGTGTTTTGCGCTACTTTTGAGACCTAGATTGGCCAAATACGTTATAGGGACTCTGACGGTTGATTGAGTGTTGTAGGGAGTTAACGGTGGCCCAAACATGAACGAAAACATCACCTAGAAGAGGGGCATTGCAATATCGAAGCATGGAGGTCGTGATACCCCTAACAATGTTGAAACGAAGAAGGTTGAGGCCATCTACAATGGTATTGTGATACCCAACCTCCCAATGACCCCCCATTTCAAGACTAACGAAGGTATTGCAATACTACTGTTGTGAGGGGACAAAAAATGACTGCAGAGGTAGTCTTTGTCCAACTTTAACAACAATAAAAAACATATGTTGAGGGACATTTTGATCAACAAAAATATGGTTTGGTGCCTGCTAAAAAAGGTCAAATTTTGGCTTCAGAGAGAAGACACACGAGACATAAGACTTTAGCATAGTTTTCTCGTTTTCTCTTCATCTTTTAGGGCTTAGGTTTTCTTCTTCGTAGTTTAGGGTTTAGTTTTATGCTTCCCGTTGGTTTTTCTTTATATTGTGATAGTTAGTTAACATAGTTATTATTATAGCTAGACTTTTACTTGCTTAGCCCCTTAAACTTATTGTATTGTCAATTTAATCCTTAGTATTAATATAGCTTAGTTTCCTTTTTGTTTCTCCATTAAAAATCTTATTTTTAAGTGCTATTTTACATTTTCTTTGCTAGCATTTTTATTGCCTTCAAGCTTTTTCTAGAAAAGCCCAAATCTTTATCATTTTCTTTGCATTTAACATTTATGCTTAGTTTTTACGATTGTTGGATTTTTTTTTTTTTGCTTAAATATGTTTATGTGTAGCTAAATTCGAAGTGGTTGGTTGATGGAAGTGATGGGTAATTGATTTTTGGGTTCAAGAACTATATCGTACAAACTAGACTAAATCGAATGGACTTCAAAACTTAGGATTGACAACCCTAAGGGAAAATTAAGATAAGTGAGACCGAGAGGAGATCTTATCGAGCATCAATCTAATAGTCCCCGGTTAGTTTGGTGGGTCGAGAGATAGACCAGACTAATTTGTCAAAATTGGTAAAGTTGAGGCCGAGATGTAAAATTGAACCAATTAATTTAGGAGTAATAGTGATTTAGATCCCTAATTCAAAGGTTAAATAACCTTATGGAAATCAACCAACCGTTGATTGTTATCACTTTTTTTTCGAATTTGCTAGTTTCATATTTTGTTTCATTTACAATTTAGTCATTCATTGTTGTTAGGTAATTAATTAGCGTAATCCAACTCGTGAATGGTCTGTCATAATATAGTTCATAGTGAGTAGTTAGCTAGACTCCTTTGATTGCATGTTTATGGTTTAGGAATTACTTAATCACCAACTCTTTTGAGTTGGACCCCTTGGAACACTCAGGTGTTCCATCGAGCACTGTAAATATTATAACTGATATTGTCCACTTGTAATTAAAATTGTACCTTTAAATTTTTTTGTTTTTACATGCATACGCAATAGTGATCAACACCCAATCAATAAGCCATAACTTAAATTCACTTTTTTTTTATGTATTTTTTCATCTGCATAATGGATGTTGTTACTATTATATTAATGTTACTTAAACATATTGTTTTTTCACTAATTTAGTGTATTGAGTTAATTCTACTAGAGCTTCTTAAATTATTGTTCTCATTCTAAATTGGTTCCCAAACTTCAAACGTTCTAATTACATATCAAATTATTAATGTTATATCAATTAGGTTATTCTATTATTAAAAATATTAATTTAATTGTTAAATGACATTATGTGACATAATTTAAAGTGAAGTTTTTAAATAAAAAGTAAAGCATTGTTGCACGACTTTTAAAAGTTACACTGCAAATAAAGTAAAACCGAAAAATAGATAATGAATGATAAAGCTTTTATAAAAAGTTTCAAAAAACTCAAAACCAATATTTTTACAATATTCATTTTTTCTTTAAATTTTTCATTTTAAACTACGCCACATGAGATTTTACATCTCATTTATGGGTTAACAATTTAAGCAATGGAACGACCTTATTTATATAACCTCGAAAATCTAGTAATGTAATTAGAATGTTTCACAGTTTAGAGACCAATTTAGAATGAAGGTTATAGTTTGAGAATATATGGTGAAATTAACTCTAATGTATGTGTTGTTTTATCAAATTTATCGTATATGTTTTCATCTTATTTTGTATAGGGTTAATGTAATATTTTGTGCCTAAATTTGACAACTAGTCCATTTTTGTCTATTTGAGTACATGAACTTTGTAGCTTTTCCCATTTTGGTACTTGAACATAGATTTTGTAAATGTGATGACATAACACTTTGAGATTGTGTAGTGCCATCACCTAAAACTTAAAAACATATCTATGTTTTTAAAATTTTTAGATTATATATATTTAAAAAAAAAAGTGATAATATAACACAAGAGTGTCATGTCATCGAACTTTTATGAAATACAAATTTTAGGTATCAAAGTGGACATAATTATTAAGTTCAAATACCAAAGCAGATAAAAAACGCATAATGAAAGTAGACCTAGTTGACAAGGATCAAAAATCACGTTAACCCTCTTGTATAATATCCAAAGTTAACCTTTTTTTCCAGACTTTATTAGGATGTTAGTAGTCCTAATTTATTGGCTACTTTGGTGGAGATTAGCATTGTAATTGATTTGTATATCAACAAGTCCAATAATACATATATATATATATTCAAAACTTGTATAGCGTATATAAATTGAGGGTTTTAGCGCATAGTCTGTTAATCTGGAACTTGTTTTAGTAAGTGCATTCTGTAAGTAAAACAATTAAGTCATTTGATTTTATAAACTAAGTTTCCAGAGGGAGAATTTAGTGGAGAGAATTCTAGATTTTAAGTTCAAGTTTGAGCTTGCTACACTGGTGAGTGATAGGACTTAAATCATTCTTTCTACGAGGTTGAAGATAGTGAACTGGCTTTCTGGGCCCATAAATAAGGACAAATATAGAAAATGATTTAGGAGAGTCAGAATTGAATTATAAATTTTCAAGAGGTCAAAATATAATTTTTATCATATATTAATTTATGATTTCATCATTTTTTTTAAAAGACTAAACATAATTTTTTCCATTTGAATGCCAAAGTACAAATTTATCATGTATAAATTTATAATTTAATAATTTATAGGGAGTAAAATTATAATTATCCATTTTTGGGGGCCAAGGCACACTCTTGCCCCTTTACATTCGTCCTTGCCCACAAACATTGATAATTACTGAATTGAGTAACCAATTGTCTTCTATTGTTGTTCTTCAATTGTTATATGCACCAATTATAATTGCTCATATAACTTAAATCTTGACTAAAATATTAAATTTTTAATGATATTGATGTGACAATTCGCATGACAATTCACATATGCTTTATGTAAACATGATACTATCTGTCAATAATTTAAAATTTATAAAAATATTAAAAAAAATCATAAAATTCAAAAATAAAAAGTTAAAAAATTACATGAAGTACTTGTTAATTGTCATGTGTGTTGCCATGTTTAAAAATTTAACATTTTAGTCCGTATTTTCGTTAAAACAATATTTCGACTATTTTTAAAAAACTAAAGATCAAATTTAATACTTTTTAAAAAATTAAGAGTTTAATTTAATTCAAGAAAAATATTAAGAATCAAATTCACAAAACACGTTAAACGTTAATTTTGTGATTATGCCGATAAATATTAAACAATAAAATGTTATTTGATTTTCATTATAAAATTGTCAATAAAAAAAAATAGCTTTCAATAATGTAGATTTTAATTGTTTGAAAAGACTTCTTGAAAGGTTAAATTCTGGACAAAGGCTTTTCAGGTTAGAATTGATCTGACCTGAATATTTGATTGGCGGCTTGAATTATTGTTTAATAATAATAAAGCTTTTATTTAAGTTTAATTATTAAATATATTATATCAAAATATACTATAAATCTCTATATTTTCGTAGATTTAGAATATAATTTTTTTATAGAATATTTTAATGGTGTTAAAGTGGCGTTTCATGTTAGTAACGATTATCATGTCAGTAAAAAATAAAAAATTTAATTTTTACTGGAATGAATCTGAACACATAGATGTCAAGATTGATTAATTTCAAAATTTAATTTCTTTTAAAAAATTTAATATATATTTTTTAATTTTATAGATTTCTAAATCATTATTGAAATTTATAAAAATATTAAATAAATTTCAAAAAATAAAAAATTAATAAAATCCATTTAAAAAAATTAAGCTTTGATTTTCTTATTTTTGCAAGACAAATATTTATCCCGATTCATTCCAGTAAAAGAATAAATATTCCTTTTTATTTTTTTATTTTTGCAATGTGGCATTACCACGTCAGCAACTGTCGCTGACATAAAGTGCCATGTTAACACCGTTAAAGGCCACATCAGCACTATAACAATTAATGCTAGTCAAAGGGCTTATTTAATAAGTTTTGTTAGTTTAGGGGTTCAATTGGGTATAAAAATGTCGTAGGGCCTAATTGATTTTTTTCGAAAAATTCTGAAAATCTTTTAAATCATTAAGTTAATTGTACACTATTAAGTACAGTGATGAGACATATAGCATTTTAAAAATATATATATTAATTCGAATTTTGAAAATAATATTACTAAGAGAAATAATAAACATAAAATATGAACTGTAAAATAAATAAAAAAATAGATCATAAAATTTATATACATAAATTATATCACATCAAATTAAAATTCTATATATTATATTAATAATCTATATATTTCCGTAGACGCATCTGCACCGAATATGAGGCAACCATTTGGGTAGGGACGGAGGTAGGGCGACTCTCACCTAAATACCTTTTAATGGCTGCTTCGATTCCTGGTATATGCCACCATCACCATGTGCTCAATTATTGATACCCTTCCATCATGGTTACGAAATTGACTCTTAAATTATTATATATATATATTTATTTATTTATTTATTTAGATAATTTTTTTTATAAAATTATACTTAAATTATTAATTTTGTTTTGTTTTATTGAAAAATATACGATGTTCAATAAATACATGTTATGACTAATAAGTGGTTGGTGTAATGGTAAGACAAATTGTTCTTCCAAAGGGAGAATATAGGTTCAAACTTTGGAGACAACATTGTTAGGAGAGGCAGTCTCGAACACCGAACATTGACGATAAAATAAACATGCATAATATAAAAAAAAAAAAAACAAAAACATGTTACTTGTTATGTATTTAATGGTTTAAGTACTACTCTGAGATAAAAATCAAAACTACACTTGAATGTTAGTTCAATATGCGATATTATATATGAATTTTGATTTTGTGCAATTTTATATGTGTAATTTTAATTTGATTTATTTCTATATACGTTTATATACTGCAACTGCTAATAATTGTATTTCTCCAATATAAAATAAATTGATATATTTATTTATTTAAATGTATACAATTTAATCACAATTAAAGTTTTATGTATAAATTAAAACTACGATAAAAATTTTATGTGTATAATCAGACCAAATTAAAATTCATATATCAAAGTACACAATAAATCAAAATTGATACATATTCTTGAGATTTGTCCTACTACTTTTGACATAAAAAATTTTAAATGCTTAAGTGATAAAAGGTATAAGTTTGAGGATTAATTTTGCATTTAAGCCTTCAATCATTGTAGTTGACTGCTCCACGTTTTTAACATTTCAATTTTTCTTTCATTTGGCTTACTTAAATTATGCATTTTTCCTTTTTTTTTTCATGAGTGGTATTTAAATTATCTTTTTTTCTCAAGTTAATTTTTTCGTTAGTCAAACTGTTAATTCACAAATTGGTACTTAAACTATAATTTTTTTCCATTTTGATATTTAAATATTTTTTTGTCACAAGTGGTACCTAAATTTTTTTTTAATATTTTAGCATTTTTGATATATTATATATATTTTTTAAATAATATAAAAATTAATATGGGCAGGTCAGGCCGAGCTCGAGTTTTAACATTTTTATTCGAACCAACCTAAGATAAAATTTTAAGCTCATTTTTCGAGTTGAACCCAAACCTAGCAAACAAGCATAAAATTTAGTTGAACCCGGCCGGACCGATTGACACCTCTATCTCAACTCAACATCAAGTAATACCAAAATTTTAAAACAAAAATCACACACAAAAAATTTAATTATTTAAAAATAAAATGAAAAGTAAGTCTTTTAAAATTTTAAAAACTTGAGTGCACAATTTTTTGTTAAAATCAGATTTGAATTTATTAATACAATCAAAATTTAATTAACAAAACCATTCATATTTGCCTTTAAAAATATAATTAAAGTGATTAGTTTTTACTTTCACCTCAACTTTATAATTACATTTAAATTCAAACTTATAATCTATAAATACAATAATTAAATGGAATGGAATAATTAGTAGCAGAGTCATTATTGAAGTCAAGAGGAGTAGACAACCTTAAACTTGGCGAGAATCAAAGTTTCTTTTACCTTTCGGGGTTGCGTGTTTCTGTTCCAGGCAGTTAAGCAAAGCAAATCCTTATTATTTGTTTATTATGGGGAAAGGGAAAGAGCATTCTTTATTTCTTTAGCCTATACCTCATTCTGGTTCAACCCCAAGTTTGAAAAATAGAGAATTTTAGTAAAAATATGAATTCGAAAAATGAATTTAAATAAAAAAGTGAGAAATTTCGAGTAAATTTTTTTAGCTTGGACCTGTCCTAAATTTGTTGCCTTTTTCTTTCATTGTTTTGTCATTGGTTTGGTGTTGCTACTATATTGTTACTATTTTATTATTATTATTTGATATTATATAACTCTTGTTTTATTATTAATTTTGTTACTATTTTAGAGATCTTTGCTTGTTAAGTTGCTATTATTTAAGTATAAATAATTTTTTAAATTTATTGGGAAATATTTATTTATTTTAGTGTATTTGATTTATTATATTTTTTAAAATTTGTTTTCATATAAAATAATAATATAAACAAATTCTAATACGAGTGGACATGATAGGATTTTAGTATTTTATTCGAGCCAGACTTGGGTAAAGTTCTAAACACATTTTTCGAGTCAAACCAGACCCAAACATAAAAAATACGCCTAAAATTCTATTGAGACCTGATCCAAGATCAATATCTAATTTTAAACTAAGTAAGATCTAAGACACTCTTTGGGCTTTTTGCAGTGCTAACCTTAATTTGCCCTTCCATTTACTTATTATATAGATCTATAATTATATAAAATATTATTATTTTTTTTGAATAAAAATCAGACTGGATTTTTTATTTAAAGGCCAAGAAAAATAAAGGAACAGGCCCAGTTTTAGCCCACTCAAAACAGAGAAAGAAAACTTGAAGCAAAAACATAAGATCCTATCGGAACTAACTAAAACAAATTACCTAGAAACAAACCAAACTGAAACAGAAATTAAAGATAAACTTAACATCCAGTCTAATCAAGACCAAATTTGAGTCCACCCAATCTTGTGATGACCTTTCAAATCACCGACCCAACAGTAAAAAAAATAGCAGTTCCCCAGACCATTAATTAATATCTGCTACCATAATGTTCAGCCCCCTGTTTTTCAAACTTCCAAAACCATTTCCTCGTCCTTTCCGATTCCATCTCTTACCCCTTCATCGCTCACCATTCCATCGACTTTCATTTCCTTCCCTGCCTTCTCCGAGTCCATCCTCACCCCCCTTCTCACCATTTTAGAATTCTCTTCCCCTTAAGAACAATCACGACTTTACATCCCCTTTTCTGACCGTCTTCCATTTTCTCTAAGAACATTGCTGGTTCAGATCCACCGCTTGACGGGTTCGATCGAGGAGACCCCCCACCAGATAATAGCTCTCATCCCTTCTTAAAGCGTCTCTCGCAACAGTATGAGCGAAATGATTTTTCGATTTGGGAACAAAAATGAACTCAATCTCTTGATAATTACTTGAATGCCTGTGAATATCTCTGATAATACCTCCGATGACTAATCTGTCCATATTAGTGCTCTGACATTTCTTTATAATTGTTTTTGAATCTCCCAAAATCATTACTTTGTTGAAATTTATCATGACACCCAATTTTGTTGCTTGCAACGCTGCATATGCCTCCGCCATGAATGGGGTTGCGATATTAGAGTGGATAACTGCCTTCGAAGCCAGAACCTCCCCATTTTCATCTCGTATCAGTAGACCAGTAGCCGATTTAAGTGTACGACTGTCAAAAGCCGTGTCGAACTGAATCGTCGCCCTTTCTCTACTGGGTATTTGATGAAATCCTTCAGCACACCGAGGTATATTGTCTCCACCTCTTATTACATCTAATTCTGAGACAAATCTATTAATTTTTCTGACTATTTTCGCACCTGATAGAGGACGTTTTTCATACAGTAGCGAGTTTCTGCTGAACCAGATGAACCAAAGTCCGCAACAGAATAGTCGAATCTGTTCCTTACACCCTGTCTCAAAAATCCATGTAAGCCAGTCCCATAAACCTAGATCACTGTGATTTAGCACCCAGTTTAACTGTAACTGACGCCAAATCTCGGTTGATGCAGGACAATGTTGAAAAATATGGCAACCTTCTTCCTCTGTTTGTCGACATCTGGGGCATTGAGCATCGTTAACCACCCGCTTGCTCCTGAGATTCACCAACGACGGGAAAATATTCCAAGATACTCTCTATATTGTAATCTGATTTTTTTTGGGGATATCCAGTTTCTATAGTTTCCTGTAGAAATTCTTTACCACGGCTTGTAAATTAATATCAATAGGATCCTGGCTAGCATCTTGCAATAGTTTATAGGCACTCCTGACAGAGAAGTCCCCTGTTAATTCCCCACGCCAAACCTGCAAATCTTCATGAGCTAACTCCACAAGAGGGATTTGCAAAATTTTTCCCGCTATATCACCTGGAAAGGTACTTTTTTATTATCTCAGATCTTCAACTTCGACTAGTGGCATCAATTAGATCGGACACTAACTTAATGTTTTCATTGTTGTTTTGATTCGAAATCCTATCTGCCTCCTTACCCGAAATCCACAAATCATCCCAGATGGAAATTTTATCCCCCTTTCCAACTCTCCAGCACATTCCTTTATCGAGGAGCCCTTTCGCAGCCCAGACACTTATCCAGGTAAGTGAAGGTAGATTTCCTAATCGAGCTTCAGAAAAATTTGAGTTAGGATAATACTTTGCTTTTAACACGCGCGCTAATAATGAATCTGGAAAATTAATAAGACGCCACCCCTGTTTTGCAAGTAACGCAACATTAAAATTCACAAAATTTTGAAAACCAAGGCCACCATCTTCTTTTAAAAGACATAAATCTTTCCAAGCGCACCAATGAATACCCTTTCTATTTCGAATTTTTTGCCACCAGAATTTCGCTATTATACCTTCCAAATCTGTACAGAGAGTTTTAGGGAGTAAAAAGCATGTCATCGAAAACATAGGAACAGCTTGAAGAACTGCTTTAATAAAGACTTCTTTTCCCCCTTGTGATAAAAATCGAACACTCCAGCTGTCTATTCTTTTTTTAACCGATCTTTCAGATTTTGAAAAGACAAATGCTTTTTCTTACCCACCATACTAGGGAGCCCCAGATACCTTTCAATGTCATTTGATCTCCGTACCGCCAGAACCTGTGAAACTGCCATTCTTTCCCTTTCTAGAGTGTTTGTGCTAAAGAAAACAGAGGATATCTCGTAGTTAACACATTGTCCTGAATTCTTCTCATACTCCATCAAAATTTATTTTAAAGAAAATGCACCTCTCTCTGTAGCTTCTGCAAACAAAATACAGTCATCCGCAAACAATAAATGAGAAATAGCTGGCCCATTGTGACTCGCTTTGACCCCTTTAAGAATGTTTCCAGCTTGCGCTAGCCTCATCAAACTCAAAAGCCCTTCCCCACAAAATAAGAATAAAAACTGGCTCAAAGGATCCCCTTGCCGAAGACCACGAGTTGGAAGGAAACTTTCACTTACATTTCTATTGAAAACCACAGAATAAGAAACTGAAGAAACACATTTCAAAACCATTTCAATCCATCCCACATCAAAACCCATCTTTATCATTACCCTTTTCACAAATTTCCAATCGACCCTATCATATGTCTTGCTCATATCTAGCTTCACTGCCATTAGCCCTTTCTTCCCAACCTTCTTATTTTTTAGAGTATGCAAAATTTCATAAGCAAGTAACACATTATCAGTGATCAACCTCCCTGGAACAAAGGCACTTTGCGCAGAATTAATGCATTTATGCAATACTATTCGAAGCCGATTTGCTATCACTTTAGCTATTAATTTATAAATCACATTTCATAAACTAATAGGCTTGAATTGAGTAATGTTAAAGGGATTCAGAACTTTTAGTATCAACACAATATTTGTCTTATTAATCGAGCTTAAGTCCATACCATTGTTTAACTATTGAAGGCAATAGTTTGAGACATCTTCTCCAATGATCGGCCAACATTTTTGATAAAATATAGCTGGAAAACCATCTTCCCCTGGGGCTTTTGTTGGACCCATTTCTGACAACGCTGTTCGAATTTCCTCCTTTGTGTATCTGGCCTTCAACTTAAAATTATCTTCCCTTGAAATGCATGCTTCAATCCCTGATAATATTCCATCAGTATTAAATTGGTTTTCAACAGAAAAAAGCTTGATAAAATATGATCGTGCAATTTCCTCCATTTCCTTATTCTCCATAGTCTCCCTACCATCATCAAACTGCAGTTTCTTTATCAAATTCCGTTTCCTCCTTTGTGTCGCTTGTTTGTGAAAAAAAGCAGTGTTCCTATCACCCAGTTTCAGCCAGTTTATTCTAACCCTCTGCTCCTGATAGCTTTCATCCTTGTCAATCTCCATATTCAGATGAATCTTTGTATCGATAATATCAGCCAGATTTTCGTCGTCTCTGTCCGCTTCAAGAAGCATTGCTAATTTATCAGTGAGGATCTGTTTTTTCAATTTTCTATCACGTCGAATCTGGAACACCCATCTCTTTAAATCTCTTTTTAGAATTTCCAGCTTTTTCATTAAATCCCCTACAAAATCACCCCAACTAAGAATCTTCTAGGACCCACCATGCTTCAAATATAAAGCTTTTTCCCTTTTGTCCTCTGGTTTTATATTCTGTATTAATAAAAAGTGGACAGTGATCTAAGAAAGAATGCAGAAGATGTTGAATTAGAAAATCTGGGAATAATGCTCTCCAACCCTCTGTACCAACTCCTCTATCAAGCCTTTCTTGAATATTTGTCTCCGGTAGATTACCTCTCTCCCAAGTAAACCAGCTCCCTGTGTAACCTAGATCTTCCAATTGGCAATCATCTAACATTTGACGAAATTTTTCCATTTTTCTTTCCTCTCTAGGCAAGCCGCCTTTCTTTTCAAAACCATATAATATTTCATTAAAATCGCCACAAACCAGCCACGAATGCTCGCCCTGATTACTTAATCTTCTTAACAAATTTCAGGCTTCCTCTCTATCACTTGTGTACAGAGATCCACAAAACCCTGTTAATCTCCATTTCTTTCCATCTTCTTCAATAACTACATCAATATGACGATGAGAAAAGCTTTGTAAATCAATGCTAACATCACCTCTCCATGCTAAACTAAGACCACCTCTCGAGCCCATAGAATCTACATCAATACCAAACTGAAACCCACACCTTTGTCTAACCTTCTCCATCTTGAACTTGTTGATTTTTGTCTCCATAAATAAGACAACTTGGGGGTTATGTACCTTCAGCGAATGCCGAAGTCTTCGAACAGCTCGAGGATTCCCCAGACTTCGGACGTTCCAACTTAGTATTTTTATTGCGATTGGCGGCTGCCTGTCGCCGATAATTGAAGGTTTCCAACTACCAATTTTCTGTCTCTACCTCTCTCACCAATACTTTCTTCAATATTTCCTCTGGCTCTTATTTTTCCCTCCCCCCTACCATCATCTCGTCCTCCAAATCATGCTCCATCGCCATCTGACTTTGACCCTTTAGCATGTTAACTGGCTCATTCCTTGGGCAAACGCTACTACCCTCCAGATTGAAACCCAATATAGGATCAATATTTCCAAATCTTCTAACTCCTTCCCATCTTTCTAGCCTTTTAGAAGGAACAGTTGTGTTGATAACCCCTACAGCTTCACCTTTTTCCCTAAGCCAAACACTATTCATCGCCTGAGCTCTTCTGGATTGTGCACGTAATGACAAATCCCAACCCATCTCTTTAATCTCAACCCCTGACTCCTTTTTTAATTCACAAAAGGAATCATTATGACCCAGTCGGCCACAGAAAAAACAAAAGAGAGTTAGCCTTTCATATTTAAAGCTGACATAAGAGCAGACATTATTAAACATCACTTGTTTTTTCCTTCTGAGGGGGTGGCTAATATCCAATTGAACACGTACTCGTATGTAATTCTTGATTCCTTTACCTGGACTAGAGACATCATACTCCATAAACTTTCCTATGAAATTTCCCAACTGCATCGCCAAACTTTCAGAAAAATAACCAATAGGAACGTCATGGATTTGTATCCAAAAAGGTGAAAACAATAAAGGGACATTTAATGGATCCTCTCCCCTTTGAAGTCTGTGCAGCAATAGCAGATGATTATTAAAAGTCCAGTGTGACCCCTTTAAAACTCTTTCCATATCCATAACATGAAAAAATTGAAACAAAAACCTTTTCTCCCCCAGATCACAAATCTGCACCCCTTTCACTGGGTGCCATAAATTAGCCATGGTACTTTTCATTGCCGGAAAATAAATAATACTGGCCGTAAGAAAACATCCTACCAGATTATAATCTGCAACCTCTCTTACCGAATTTAAATCTGGCTGAATTTGCAGGACTTCTACTTCATCCTCATCCAGACTGAGATCTACAAATGCACTTTAAAAATTAAAAATACATGTATATAAATATAACTGGATATTTGAATCCAATACATTAAATTCTAAACTATTTAAATTTAATAAAATTTGTTAAATAAATATTTTCATAGGTATTGTTTATTATTATTTTATTTTTTACAATTTAAAAATAATTATTTTATATTTAAATTAATTAAAAACATAAAATATTATATAAATTTATTTTAAAAAATTAACTCAATGAATGAAATTAAGGACTTAAACAAATTGAGTTAACTTGAATAATAGCAAAATCGAGCTCAAGTTGGATTTGAACTTCAAGGATCTATACTCAATTCGAGTTTTATCGAACATCAATTTCTAAGCGAGAGCTTGGTTTGAGAATTAATTGAGCTACTTGAGTTCGATTAAAGTTGTTTATCAATTGTCATACTCAAGTTCAAATTCGAGCTTAATTAAATTCTTTTGTACTTGTTTTTTCTATCTAATATGTGTAATCACCAATCTTGCCCGGGCCCGTTAGAATAAACAAGCCCAAAACCCAACGTAAAATGCCCAAAACAAAACAAAATAAAATGTAAATAAAACAAAGTCCATTAAAAGTCCAAATTACAGTCCAAATAATTACACCAATCCAAACAGTGCAAACCCAATACCCACTTACACCCTAACTCGTTAATCCAAACCCAACAGGACCCAACCTCTGTAGCTCAAACCTGCACAGCCCAAAAGGCCCAAGACCTTAACAGACTGAGAGACCTGTGGTCTGAGGAAACCCTAAGCGCGCCACCAATCCGCGTCGCGCCCACGCGCGCGCCTCTCCGATTCTCCCACGCGCGCCCCATGCCCCGGCTCACGGTGCCCACGCCCTAACGGATGAAGCCGCGACCCAGTGTGCGCGACCGACCCCGTCGCGACGCCTCGAACATCCTTTTCAAGACCTCGACCGACGCCCCGCATGTCGTCGCCTATCCCTTGCCCATGCCCTGCAAGAGAACACAACAAACGAACAGAAAACAAGGAGCAAAAACAGGAACAAAGGCATTTGTAAATCGGTTATAAAAAAACCAAGATGAAACTTTGTAGAAACTTCTTCGGCTTATGAGGGATAGACAAAAAGAAATCAAAATACTTCATTTACGAACATCGGAAATCAAAGGAAAGAATTAAAAGCAAGAATACAAACTGCGAAAGGTTGACTCCGGTTATTATTTTCTGTTGTCTTTTTCTACTTGTTCGTCTATCTATTTATCTTCTTTATTTTGAAACATATATATATCTAAAGAAAAAAAAGGGAAAAGAAAGCAAACCTTCAAATTAGGGGTTTCGACCGGCGTCAAAGGCTCCTCACCGTACGACCATGGCCACCGAATAAGATGGTGGTGCGATGGATGGGAGAGAGAGTTCAACCGTCGATCAAGAGAAAGGGCAAGAGAGGGTTGCCTCTTGGGTGTCTGTTGCGTTGAGAGAGAGGGTTAGGAGGCGGCTGAAGAAAATTGAGGGAAGGGGTTAGGTTTAGTCTAAATGTTTCAACAGGTTTTAATTTGGCTTTAATGCATCAGGCGAAATGACGCCGTATAGAGGACCCATTTTTAGTCCGACCCGACGTCCGTAAGACCCGCGCGTTTCAACGCAAGGGAACACTTATGTGTTTGGTCCCTTCGTTTCGCATTGACATTCGATTAGCCCCTTTTATTTCCCCTGTTTCGTTTTAAAATTAATCTCTTTAATTTGTACAATGTTCCAATCCGGCCCGCTCAATACCCTGCTGTTTTCTCGAATGGGGTTATTTTCTAGTTTAATCCCTAACCTTTCATGCGCATCTTATTTTGACCCGTGGTTCTGTTTTAATAGTTTTGTTTATTTATAGATTGTCCCTTTATTTCTTTATTCCGATTCAATCCTGGGACAGTTGGACTCTCATTTTTCTTTTTGAATCTGGCATTTATTTAATCATTTCAAATGTTACATGTATTATTATATGTATGTGTTTTATATACTATTATTTTAAAACCAAGCTTTTACATTTTAAATTATTTTCTATATTATCAACTTCGTATCATACATATTTCGCTATCAATATATGTATATCCGTTTTTATACCTTAGGTTATTTTGCATACATTTACACATTCTTTTGTGTATTACAATTCAAATTACTTATATTCTTTTAAATTACTAACATTCTATTGTATATACATTATTTATGTTGGAATTTTATATGGATTTTAAATTCTTGGCATACGTTGGTATATTGTATGCATAATGCTCGTTAGATTTTCATTATTTATAAAATTTGTTTCAAATTACACCATATAACATTGTATATATATAATATTCATTTCAAAAGCCATATATATCCTTACGACATATTTTTGTGTTAGACTCTAGTATTTGATTTTAAATCGTTTTTATGTACATTCCTTAAAACTTATATATTTATATATATACTGTTTATTTTAAGATTATATATATACATATATACATGCATTATTTACTTCAAGATCTTTCGTATATTATTTCTTTTGATTGATTTATTATTTATATTAGGTTTTCTCCACATTATAATTTTATACTTTTACATATAGATATATGTAAGTACTATTTTACTTAAAGCTTTTATACATCATTTCTAAAAAATTGTTTTCTTTATATTATTATCGGTTTTAAATTTTGTTTTTATTTTACATCATCCGTTTTGAAATAATCCATTGGTGTTTCAGATTTTATGCTTATACGTTTTAATTATTTCAACTTGTTTTTCTAAAAAAAGTCGTATATGATGCTTGTATTGTTTGTCTTCGATTGTTGATGTTGATATTTAAATAGTATAAGATGTGTGATTATCGTTCTTGCATGTATTATAATTGGTTTATTTGTGTTTTCATGTTATTGGTATTATCATCACTATTATTGTTATTCCATTATCATTATTATTATTATTATTCATGCACATTAATATTTTCGATTAATGATGCCAATGTTACGTATTACGGGTATTATGATTTCATTGCACCAAATTTATGTTACATTACCATTATTCGTCGCATATAATCCATTTCACGTTTTAAATAATGTTTCTTTAAAACCTAAGCTACCGAATGTGTATCATTTTTAAATGTATTTATCAATTTTATCCAAAAGCAAAATTTTCTTAAAACAAGGCAATATTTTATGTTCGTGAAATTCGAAAAAGTCGTGCCCTATGTGTTGGGTTTCGGTTCTTTCGTTTGGCTAAACATGTGAATATCCTTTTTGATCTTTCAATGCATGAATCTCGGGGATTAAGAGATATCTTGGATACAAGGATTAAGATCATCGTGTCCTACGTACTGGATGTGATATTTTGTTCCTTCGAAACGAGAAAATCTTGATGTCCGATTCAAGAAAATGAAAATATTTCCAAAAGACCGATTTATTTTCCTTTTTAAATTTTCAAACTTTCGACATGAGGACATTAATTAATCAATTTGGTACCAATTGTGGGCGTGACGAGGATGCTAACCCTTCCTCGCAGTAACCGACTTCCGAACCCGTTTTCTCAAATTTCGTAGACCAAAGCCACTGTTTTAGTAAATCAAAACGTTTTATTAAAACAAAGGTGACCCGATCACACCTAATAAAGGATCGGTGGCGACTCCCTTTTTTATTTTCAAAACCAAGTCGATTCCCGTTTTGTCAAAAATTGGTTATGACAATATGGGCAATTAAAATAAAAAGCTTGATTAAACTCGTGAGCTTCTCAAATCAAATATTACCTTACTCAAATATCAACAGCTTGAGTTGTTTGAACTTGAACTCAACTCTATAGTTACCATTTTGAATTCAATTTTTTTAAATAAATTTCAAATAGTTTATTAGAATTGATGTCTGTTTATTGAACTAATCCAATTTAATAGAATTTAATTCGATAGTTTTTTATAGGGATAATGTAATTTTTGGCCTTTGTTTGAACTTGTATTTTTATTCACTTTGGCACTTGAACTTGGCAACTAGAGTCGTTTTGATCCCTGAATTTGAAATATATAAAAGTTTAATAACGTGGTACTATGAGATTGTGCCACAACATCACTTGAAAATAAAAATTAAAATTATATAAAGTTTCAATTGATGACATGGTACAACCTTAGAGTGTCACATATATTGTTCTAATAATCGAATCACTAGTTGAACCGATCAAATCACTGATTCTCGATTTAGTCAATTTGATTGGTTCAACTGTAAAACCAACGATAATTAAAAATTCATAAAAACTTTTAAAAAATAAAAAAAGATTATTAAATCGATTCAACTACTGATTTTTGTCCCAGTTTTCGCTTTTACCGATTTTGACCAGTTTCCTATTTAATTGGTTCAACCTCTTTGTTTGAACCAGTATATCGGTCGATTATCGGTCCAATTGGTTTTACCAATCAGTCCAGTCAAGTTCCAAGGAAACTGTAACATTATCAAATATTGGCGGAATCCAAATTCAGTAATTAAAATGGATCTAGTTGCAAAATTGAGATATCAAAGTGAACCAAAAAAAAAAAGGTACAAGTACGGAATTGAATCTAATTACAAAATTAAGGGGCCAAAAATTATATTATCCCAATCAACTTTTGGATTCATTTTCTAAAGAACCATAATATTATATCATAATCATAATCATAATCATAATTTTATGATTATTATTATATTTAAAAAATTGATCTCAATTGAATTGTTACCGCCTCCAATTTCCCTTGAGTTTTATTTCGTTATAATTCCCTCTTTATTCTTTTTTTCCTTTTCCATTTTATATTACATTTCACAATTTCCCTCATCGTCAAACCCTATTGTCACCTTTTGTTTCTCGTGGCGTTTCGAAATTAAAGATTTCAATCGTGTAATACTAATTCCCATATGCAAGCGAAAAAGGTACGAATTTTATTTTTATTTTTAATCTCAATTTCTATTTTTATTTTCCTCCTTCAAACAATAAATCAGGATGAAAAATCAACCATGATTTGTGAAACCCTAGTTCTAAACGAAGTTATTGTATTTTGATTTTGTTAAACAATTACGTTCGAATTGTGCATAGGAGAACGAAAAAAAATATATTTGTTGGGTCCTCTATTTTCTTTTGGGTTGATGAGATATATTTATTTCGTGACTTAATTTGTTGTTTAGGGTTTCTTTTTGATAGGCGGCTAAGACGGGTGTTAATTTTTGAATTTCAGTGAAATTACTTGTTGTTGTTGGATTTAGGAATCAGGTTCTTGGTTGTGTGGTTGAATGGCAAGATTTGAGGGTAGGGTTTCGTATTCGTCGCTTTCAGAGGTAGAAAAGGAGAATAATAATAACGCCTATCAATTTGATGATGATTATATTGATTCTGATTGGACTGTGCCAGAAGATAAAAGTATCGTCTCATTAGGCTCAAAGTCGATAAAGAAAGGTAACCCTTATCAGTTTCCTGCTGATTCTGATGAGTTCATTGATGGAGGATATGATTCAAGCGATGATGTCCGTGTATCCATGCCGAATGGCTTGGAACCAGAGGTGAACTTGAAGAATGTGTTGAGTGGGTTAATTGCAATTGTAACCGGGACTAATAAAGGCTCCCCGAGTGTTTCGGTGAATCAGCAGTGCCAAAGTTCTAATGTCTCATTTCTAGGGTCTGGAAACAATGGGGATACCTGTTTGCAATCCTCTGTTTATATACCAAGTGCCCCGCCGCTTATGGAGCCAAGTGGGATAAATTATAATGCATATAAAGAAGTGCTGGAAGTTGAGCCTCCGGAGTGGCTTCCAGATAGTTCTACCACTGTTTGCATGCAGTGCAGTTCTCTCTTTACAGCAATTACGTGTGGCAGACATCATTGCCGGTTTTGTGGAGGGATTTTCTGTAGAGCATGTTCTAAGGGAAGGTGCTTGCTACCTGTTAAATTTAGGGATAGAAATCCCCAGAGGGTGTGTGATTCTTGCTATGATAGACTTGATCCATTGCAGGGTGTTCTTATTAACTCCATTAGCAATGCTGCACAAGTAGCAAAACATGATGTCATGGATTGGACATGCACTCGAGGTTGGTTGAACTTGCCGGTTGGTATGTCCATGGAACATGAGATCTACAAAGCATCCACCACCTTGAGAAGCTATTGCCAGGTTTGAGCCTCGTTTTAATTATTCATACAAGACAATAGCTTTGTTTTTCTGTCTAGATCATACTTACCAGCTTTCATGTGATTGGTCTTGCTCAACCGGAGCACATGCCAGTTCTTCAGTTTTAAAAATCGAGTTAAACTAATTTCTCACATATTGGAGCTACATAATTGAATATATTTTGGCATGGTGAGATGCTTCGAATAACAGTAGTTCAAACGGACAGGTTGCTCGGTTGAGTCCAGAGAAATCTATACCACTGACAGTTCTTAAAGGAGCCAAAGGCTTAGCTATTTTAACTGTTGTTAAAGCTGGAGTTCTTTTAGCATACAAGCTCGGGACTGGTCTTGTTATTGCTCGAAGGTCCGATGGAACATGGTCTGCTCCATCAGCTATATTCTCTATTGGTTTAGGATGGGGTGCTCAGGTAAACTTTTGACTGAGAAAAATATATACCTGTTCAAGCAGATTTTACACATCTAGGCAGCTAAGAAGTGATTCCTCCCACGTTCCGTAGTATTTATATGTATATTCTATTAGCTAAATGCCATTTTTATGCATTTCATAGATTGGGGGTGAGCTCATGGATTTCATAATCGTGCTTCATGATTTACAAGCCGTGAAGACATTTTGTAGTCACATGCATTTTTCTCTTGGTGCTGGCTGCAGTGCTGCTGCAGGACCTGTGGGGAGAGTTCTGGAAGCAGATCTTCGGGCAGGAGATAGAGGCTCCGGCGTGTGTTACACATACAGTTGTAGTAAAGGTACTCCGTCCTGCAATGTATTGCACTCCTTTCACTAGTTTGTGGATTCAGCTATCCAATTTATCACAAAATTTTGCAGGGGCATTTGTTGGTGTGTCACTGGAAGGGAACATCGTTGCAACAAGAATGGATACCAACCTACGGTTCTATGGCGATCCTTATCTCACCACTACTGACATATTACTCGGGACTGTGAGCCGGCCAAAGGCTGCTGAGCCCTTGTATGTTGCTCTGGATGATCTCTACTCTAGCCTAAATTGTTAGTTTAGACCATTTGGGTACACTATCTCGCTCTGGAGCTCGAAACAAGCAACAACTTGACCGACATGGTGCACATCATGCCTTGTTGACTGTACAAAATGTAGCTGCCTTTCATGGTTATGTGGATGTGCATGAAGTACACATGCAATTACGCGTTGTACCAAATATGCATTAAACATTTGTGAAATAAACCAGTCAACTGTAAATGTTTCTTATTCTTGGTGATTCAATGTTTTCAGTTACTTTGAATGGAAGATTATGAAAGCTGCAACGTTGTATTCGAAAAGAGAGAAAAAAACTAAAAAAGCTTGGACATCAGCTAATGATAAAATTTAGTAGAGTAACATATGAATATATTCTACAATTATTATCATCTGTGATTGATAATCATATAGCAAAAATACGAAGATTCAAGTAGACGATCATATGTTCAAAGAAAAAAATAATTTCTGGATCAAGTACTTTTGGGCTTCTTTGTTTTCAGACTCGACTTTGCCCAAACATATCTAGAATGGGTTCAATGGCTGAAGATTCTTTTCGTAGTCTCCGATCTAAACCTATATTATTTGACCCAGAAAATAAATGGCGCAAACTAGAAACCGCTCTCTGCTAAATAGAATGATGCGTCTTGAAAGGTTATCTGCTTTTTAGAAAACGCCGTCGTTTAGCGAGCAAGTTAACTAAAGTTCGTCCGGTCTATCAGAACCAGACCCCTTCCGTGATAGAGAAAATGGCAACGAATCCAGCAACGGCACCTTCGAAACTTCCTAGATCCGGAGCCATCTCCAAAGGCTACAATTTTGCTTCTACTTGGGAACAGGTATGTTTTCTTTTTACATAACTTGCTCTTCGAACACACAGATGTTTGCCTTCACGTTACGAATTGAATCTCTTATAATTTAGATCTGTTATAATTTGATCTCAGTGAACTTATAACTTTCAACTTATAACTGTGAAGTTCGAGAGAAGAGGAAAACCAGCTTTTTCGACTAGCTCTTTTCTATTTCCATTTCTTTCTCTCATTTCATTCTTAATTTTAGTAATTAATGGATCCTATCTCTTCACTCGAGCCATAGAAGTAACCGAAGTGTGATAATAATATTTTATAATTATAATCTGAAGAGCTGAAAAACATTTTAGTTTGAATATTGCATCTGTGGAGTGGAACTGGAAGCTTTAATTTGGATTATTTATGTTTAATTTAATTCCTTTTGGGAATTTTTCTCCGTAGAATGCACCTTTGACGGAGCAGCAGCAACGAGCAATACAGATGCTATCTCATGCAGTTGCTGAACGGCCGTTTCCAGCCAATTTGGTGAGGAATTCTGTTTCTTGTTGGTAATATGTGTGTGTGTGGGTGTTAAATTTCATTCTGAATGTTTTGGTTGGATTATGTTGGTGTTTAGGCTCAAGAGCGAACTTCAGGGCAAGATAAAGGTTTGTCCGTTTCTACAAAGGATGACAATTTTAGAGATTCTGAAGCTATTGATGAAATTTTGGTTAATTCAAATCAGGTATATTAGTTTAGTTGTATTTCTTGAGTGAAATGGAGATGAGGAGATCTGAACTTTTGTGGATGGTATTTTATTTTCTTCTTTGAATGATCTAGTGCTACCAGGGTTTTATGATATCGATGAGATTTGGATCTAATGCATTTGATTCTTTTTTCTTGTTTCCACACTTTCTGGTACAGTTTTATAAATGGTTCACGGATCTTGAATCAGCCCTGAGGTCTGAGGTTAGTAGCAATTTCTTGTTGCATGAACATGGAGTGATTTAATTAGATATCTATTTATTGCATCTCATTGTTTCTCTTCCTTCAGACTGAGGAGAAGTATCAGCACTATGTTGATACTCAAGTAGACCGCATTTAATTAGATATCTATTTATTGCATCTCATTGTTTCTCTTCCTTCAGACTGAGGAGAAGTATCAGCACTATGTTGATACTCTAGTAGACCGCATTCAGACTTGTGATGATATACTTCGACAAGTATGTTCTTTTTCTTTTATATCTCCATGCATTCTCATTTGCTTTGTTAGCTATTTTACTGGTTATGTCTATATTTTACGCAAAGATTTTAAAGCTAGCAAGTACTTCTGTGTAGGTGGATGAGACCTTGGACCTATTTAATGAACTACAACTGCAACACCAAGCTGTAGAAACAAAAACTAAAACTCTTCATGATGCATGCAATCGATTGGTATGGTTTTCATTTGGAAGACTTCGGATTTAGTTTCATCTTCTTGTTTCTAGCTTATTCACTTTGGCTTTATGTTAAATGGCTGTAATCCACTTATTTTTGAGATGGAAAACTTGTCTTGAGTTGGTTGATTCATTGCCTCACAAGCTTGTTCTCATTGCAGGTAATGGAGAAGCAAAGGCTGATTGAGTTTGCTGAAGCACTTCGCAGTAAGCTCAAGTATTTTGATGAGTTGGAGAATGTAAGGTTTGAATGCTATCTTAACTAGAAATCAGTTTAATTAAGTGTTACTTCCTTGTCTTTGCTTATTATCCTATTATCCTTTGGGGTTTATGCTTAACTTTATGTTTCTTGATGAATTGCTGTTGATGCAGTAGTTCTGAAATTTATGGTTTTTCTAATTTTACCTCTTCTATACAGATTACTTCCAACTTTTATTCTCCAAACATGAATGTTGGAAATGCAAACTTTCTCCCACTTCTTAAACGGCTTGATGAGTGCATATTGTAAGTTTGCATTTGAACTTAGTCTGCATGTGCAAATTGTTTGACAATCGTGTAATAACTGTCCATTTGAGCACATATCATCAAAATATTTTGACAGAATAGATTTTTCTCTGTTAATTTTTCAAGAGATTACATAAGATATTTATATACAAGAGAGCCTAACTTAGAAGACTCTAGACTAGCAGCACTACTGGTTTTAGGGTGCAGTGCCTTAAAACCAGCCTTAAAGTTAGGGATAACAATAAATAAAATATTCATAAGATAACATTTAATATCTGAATATCCCTTATTGGACAAATCAGAATCCGACATTCCCTCAAGTTGGGAAGTGGATATCATCCATTCTCGACTTGCTTACTAGTCTCTCGAAAGGTCTTCCGAGATAGTCCTTTGGTTAGGATATCCGCCGATTGACCATCGGTGGGCACATATGGAGTGCAAATTAGGCCATGTCAAGTTTCTCTTTGATGAAATACATCAACCTCAATGTGCTTAAATGACGATCATGTTGTAATGGATTATGTGCAATGTTGATAGCGGACTTATTATCACAATGATTTCATTGGTCCTTCCCACTTGATCTTCAAATCCTCCAAAATAATTTTCAGCCATAATAATTCACAAATTCCAAGAGCCATCGTTTTAAATTCTCGTCGCACTAGATCTAGCCACAACATTTACGCTTTTTTACTTCTCCGTGTTTCAAGGTTGCCTCCCGTAAATGTACAATAGCCCGAGGTTGATCTTCTATCCACCATAGATCCCTGCATAATCCGCATCAAGATAGGCTTCAAGGGTTAAATTCCCCCTTTCTTAAATAGGATTCCTTTGCAGAGTCCCTTTTAAATCTTGTAGAAGAACTGTATATAGCTCGAAGATGTGACTCTTTAGGATTGTGCATGAACTGACTTACAACACCAACTGCATAGGCAATATCCGGTTTAGTATGTGATAAGTAAATGAGCTTCCCTACGAGTCTTTGATATGAACCCTTATCAACTACTTCCTCTTCTAGTGCATCTCCAAGTTTGTGGTTCACTTCTATGGGTGTCTCTGCTGGTTTACATCCCAACTTTCCCGTTTCCGTCAACAAATCAATTATGTATTTTTGCTGAGATATGAAGATCCCTTCCCGAGAGTGTGCTACTTCAATACCAAGGAAATATTTTAACTTACCAAGCTCTTTGACCTCAAACTCTTTTACTAGACATTTCTTCAAATTTTCCATTCCTTCCAAATCATCACCTGTCACTATAATGTCATCTACATAGACTAATAACGCAGTCATTCCCCCTGAAGATAAATGCTTTACAAATAGAGTGTGATCTCCTTGACTCTGTTTATATCCCAGTTTGAGCATTACTTTGGTAAATCTTCCAAACCAAGCTCTCGGGGACTGTTTTAGTCCATATAGAGCCTTTTCGGTTTGCAAACTACATCTGTCCCAGATCGGACCGAACCCGGTGGAACATCTATATAGACTTCCTCCTCAAGATCACCATGTAAGAAAGCATTCTTGATGTCGAAGCTGTTTGTAGTTTTCGACCTCTGTGGGCAAACAAGTGACAATAACACTCTCACGGTGTTCATCTTTGCAACAGGGGCAAATGTCTCAAGGTAATCTATTCCATACTTTTGAGTGTACCCTTTAGCAACTAATCTTGCTTTGTACCTCTCCAAAGAGCCATCCGAGTTGTATTTCATCTGTATACACCAGTGGCATCCATCCAACTTTTCTTTCCTTTCTGTAATTTTACCAAATCCCATGTCTTATTTTTTTCAAGTGCTTCCATTTCAACTTTCATGGCATTTTTCCAATTCTCATTATTTAATGCATCTGATTGATTTTGGGAATGGAGATCAATTTAGGCTAGTAAGAAAGGTTTTGTGGTTATGGGACAAATTTTTGTAGGACATGAATGAGTACAAGGGATGTTTTGTACAGCCCTAGTTCCTTTTCTAATAGCAATAGGAAAATCATACTCTCTCGATCCGGATTCTCACTAGTATTCAAAGTAGGTTCAGTGAGTTACCTCGGGTTGTAGAGGCGTAGGGTGTTTATCTCAAGAAGATGATTGAACTTGCAGGTGCCTTCTTCCTTGAGTAAACTAGTAAAAGGCGAGTAGTATCCTCGAATTCCTTTTGGTGACTTAGGTGTACTAGCTCTATTTCAAAGTTGCATAGGGTCAAGGTGGGCGGTGGTTGGTAGGTAAGTAAGGTGAGTGTTTGGAGCTGGAAAATTAAGTTGAGCAAAGTGAGCAGATTTGGAAAATCAAGAAGAAAAACTCTCTATCCTTATCTTCTTTAAATAAGTTCTCCCACCAAGATAAGGACAAGTAAAAATTTTTCTTCTTTTGCAAAAGTGACATCAATTTGAAAACAAAAATTTTTTGTGTATTTGGATTGTAGCATTTGTACCCTTTTTGTGTAGAGGAATAACCTAGAAAAACACATTTGATGACTCGTGGATCGAGTTTTCCCTATTTTGAGAATGGACATGGACAAAGGCAACACACCCAAATATTTTGGGAGGAAGATGGAGGTATTAAAATCGGGAAAAATTTCGATAGAGCTTGAATAGGACTTTGAGAGTCAAGGACCTTTGTAGGCAACCTATTTATCGTGTGAGTGGCGGTTAAAACAGCTTCCCCAATATTGTTTAGGGACATTGCTTTGAAACAATAGAGCCCTAGTAATAGCTAAAATATGACCATTTTTTCTTTCGGCAACACCATTTTGTTGGGGTGTGTTAACACAAGAGGACTCATGGAGAATGCCTTTTCTTGAAAAAAGAGAGAAAGCGATTGAAGTAATCTTTAGCATTGTCGATCAGAAACCGTTTTATTATTGCGATCCCAAATTGTGTTTTGTAGAAAATTTTAAAAACAGACCCTACATCAGATTTTTGTTTTAAAAGAAATATCTAAGACACACGGGTACAATCATCAATAAAGGAAACAAACCACCGAGCCCAGAGACGTTTGAAATGTTTGATGGTCCCCAAATATCACTATGAATAAGAGTAAAAGGAGTGATGTTCTTTTATTGCTTACGGGAAAGGAGGTACGTTTGTGTTTGGCAATTTCGCAAACATCACAACGGAAATTTTTAACATTTATTCCTTTGAACAAGGAAGGAAACAGGAATTGAAGGGCTGAAAATGAAGGGTGACCAAGGGGGAGGTGATGGAGCCAAATTTGGTCTTTGTGAGCTTGAACAAACTTGGATAGGAAAGATAACGGTGAGGAATTCAGAGCACTAATTTCTCCACTAGACTCTTCAAGGTAATATAAGCCATTTGCTTCCTTAGCATGTCCAATCATCCTCTTCGTGTTCATTTCTGGAAAAAACATTTATTGGGATAAAAACCACACCGCAATTAGAGTCCCTGGTAAGTTTTTGGATGGAGAGAAGATTGGGAAATAGTTTAGGAACATGAAGGACATTTTTAAGAGTAAGTGGTCTCATTTATAACAATATCACCTTGACCATTACTTTGTTATCACAGAACCATTAGCTATTGTAATTTTTCTATTACTAGGACAAGGTGTATATGAAACAAATTTGTGTGAGGAGTGGGTCATATGGTCGAGAGCTCTGAGTCAATGACCCAAGACTTGTTGGTGATCGTGTCCGAGACATTAGAATTTTGAGAAGAGGAAATACCGAAAGTGCCAAGTCGCAAGTACTGTGGAAGAAGTTTTTTCCAATGAGCCCAAAGAACGTCTTTAACTTTGCAATGTCTTCTTTATTAAAAATACCGAATCGTTTCTTCATCCATCCTGTCGTGCTATATTTGCATGCCCTTGTTCCTTTAGTTGTCCAACGTTGCAGGAAAATTCCTTTTATTCTCGCTTTGGTTTCCCATGGAGTTTTCAGTGTTGTTTTTTTGTGTGTGAGATTTTTACTGAGTATGTGCACCCATACGTAATCCTCTTAATAGGCCTTGTAATCTGGTTGCTTCATATCGGTTGGTGTTCCATGGCAATTTTCTTCTCACCGATGACCTTTGTAACTAAGGCAAACCCATCTAAGCGATTATCGTCAAGCATAACTCCTCTTCTTCCTTCAAAGACGAACTATCGCGAGTGTCTCATTTAGTGAGGGTAGCTCCTCCTTACCAAGAATTTGGACTCATCATCGCATCAAATTCCACATTTAGCCCAAACAAGGAAATCATAAATTCTGTCTTTTTCAACAAACCTTTTCAAGAGTGTTTGATCTCTGCATCGCTTTCGCATTTTAATGCATCAGTAATGATCCATCTCCCGCCATAAACTTTGCAACAGATTAGAGTATTCCGTGATGGAACGATTTCCTTGCTTAGTGGATGAAATCTTAGTCTTGATTTCGTAGATTTGAGCAGCATCTCGAACTTTAGAATAAGTCTGCTTCACAGCCTCCCATATTTCTTTGGATGAGTTAAGAAATAGGCATGTGTCATCGATTTCGGGCACCATAGAAATTCCATAACCAAGACATGACCATAGAGTCTTGTTCATCCTAAGCAAAGAAACCGAGGATCTCTTTCGGAGGTCTGTCAGAAATAAGTGGTTCGACTTGCCTCGCGCCTTCAAGAACGTGCGAACCAGCTGAGACCACTTCAGGTAATTCTTCCCATTTAATCTGTAGGCCACTTGAATATTCTGCAACTCACTTGTTTGGTTGGAGTTTTTCATAGAGATTTCTGAACTGTCCCCATTGGTATTGGTGTGGACAAATTCAGACATATCTCTTTTGAACATGTATGTGCTTGAGGATTTTGTGGGAGTAAAAGATTACCAGAAAAAAAAATTCCCAGAAATCGTCTACTCTGATACCATGACAGAATAGATTTTTCTCTGTTAATTTTTCAAGAGATTACATAAAATATTTATATACAAGAGAGCCTAACTTAGAAGACTCTAGACTAGCAGCACTACTGGTTTTAGGGTGCAGTGCCTTAAAACCAGCCTTAAAGTTAGGGATAACAATAAATAAAATATTCATAAGATAACATTTAATATACTGAATATCCCTTATTGGACAACTGTAATCTGACATATTTTAATCAAAATTTTCCCTTGTAGGTATGTTGAGAATAATCCACAATACGCAGAATCCAGTGTTTATTTGCTAAAATTCCGTCAACTCCAGGTAAGGAAGGAATGGTACAATCTTGGACTTTTTTTTTTTTTCTCTTTTGGTAAGTGAATGAAATGCATGCATATAAGTAGATGTTTTGACTAAATGCTCCTGGAACCTGTTTTCACAGTCTCGGGCTCTTGGTATGATCCGCTCTCATGTAGTATCTGTTCTCAAAAGTGCATCATCTCAGGTAAAATATCCACCTATAGATGAAATTTGCGTATATCGGCATGTATTTCTGTATGGAATGAGTGCCTCCCAAAATGCTTGTTCTTTCTCTCTTTAGGTCCAGGCAGCAATTTGGAGCAGCGGTGGCAACAAAGGATCTCCTTCTGAGGGTGTTGAGGCATCAATAATTTATGTTCGTTTCAAGGCAGCTGCTAGTGAGGTAATGATTTCATTTTTTGATGTGGAAACTGTCACATTTTGTCAAATCTGCATATTTTCCCAATTTAATGGCAAGTAGAGTTATATCTCTTCTATATGAAATGGGGCCATATATTACAATTTGATCCCCCCCAGTAGAGGTAATTAACATTTTTAAACATTTGCAGCTTAAGCCTATATTAGAGGAAATTGAAAGCAAAGCATCAAGGAAAGAATATGTTCATCTTCTTGCAGAATGCCATAAATTGTACTGTGAACAGAGGCTTTCTTTGGTGAGTGATTACCCCCGCACATGCACGCACCGTTATTTCAATATTCAAATTGGTTTTTAATGTCTGTTAATATACTATTTTTTTAAAGATAAAAGGTACAGTGCATCAGCGCATATCTGAATTTGCCAAGAAAGAGGGTTTGCCATCATTGACTAGATCAGGATGTACTTACTTAATGCAGGTATAGTGAACTTACTGTCATATTTAGCAGTTGAATATGGAGATGATTTCTGGAAATTTTGTTCAAATAAAGCTAGATTTGTTATTTGAGTTATGCGTCCTTTGCATTGTTGATTTTATTTGGTGATATTTAGAGATGATAAAATCTAGCCCAGCCGTTTGCTTTCTATTTAAACTGGTGTTTTTAAATTGAAGAAATGTGCACTGTCTTTATTAACTTCATCCTACATGTTTCGATTGATGTAGGTGTGTCAACTTGAGCATCAACTCTTTCATCATTTTTTCCCATCTTCTTCTGAGGACGTTTCAAGTTTGGCTTCATTAATAGATCCTTTGTAAGTACTCTTGTAGTTCGATGTTGCACAGCTTTCTTTTCCCTGTTTCCATTTTTTTATGGTTTCCTTTAGTTCGCTTAATGATGCCTTATTGAAATTTATCAAAATAATATCCTGAGTTTGACTTAAGTATCAATATTTTGCTGTATTGCTAAATTGGATTTGTTGCAGGTCTACATACTTGTATGACACATTGCGGCCAAAACTCATTCATGAAGCAAATGTTGATTTTCTTTGTGAAATGGTTGATATCCTCAGAGTTGAAGTCTTGGGAGAACAGCTTAGTAGAAAGAGTGAGTCATTGGCAGGGTTACGCCCATCATTAGAAAGAATTTTGGCAGACATTCATGAACGCTTGACTTTTCGTGCTCGAACATATATCCGTGATGAGGTTTGTTATTGCTTATGTGTGCTTTCATGTATATGTTTGTGACTTTATTCTCTGTTTTTGAAAGAACAAATTATTTTACTTGTCAATCTTTTGAGATTTAAAAATAAAATTGCATACAGTTGCACTCCATGTTTACTATGTTGGGAGAAACTGTATTGTGCTTTCTGAATGTGCCTGTCTGAGTTAATACCACACATCCCAACACTGAACATATTGTCTTCTTGAATACTCAGATTGCTAATTATATCCCGATTAACGAAGACTTGGATTATCCTGCAAAACTGGAGCATTCTGCAGACGTGGTGTCAGAAACTGCTGTAAGTTTTCTTAACAATTCTTTGCTTCTCTTATATAGATTGGATTATCCTGCAAAACTGGAACATTCTGCATTTTTCATCGATTGTCAGACAATGGAAAGCTACTTTCCTGCAAGCCAATTCAGACCCTCATGTAAATGCTCTTCATTACCATTATTTATAGGACCTAACTTGATTTCTACAATTTGTGTTGAGTTATTCTCCTCCTCCTGTGCTCAACTTTAAGTGTTTAGCCAATTTGTTGGATTGTTTAACACCCTAACAGTTGTACATGTAGTTGCCGGTACACTGTTGAAATTTTTTATGGGTTTGTCCTAGTTGGTTGGAAACAACCTAATTGATGACATGTTACCATAATCACTTAGTGAAGTAAGCTGTGTCAATTACTGCATCTTCGACATATCTGGATATTGATATTGGCACGATTAGCAGTACATTGCTCATGTCTGCTTGAATTTCTCTTTCCCTTTTCTAAAAATATAATTGTGCCACAATTAACACTACTAATTGCATTGATTTTTCCTTTCTGTCTGCAGACTAATGCAAACCCAGATGTATTCATAACTTGGTATCCACCCTTGGAGAAAACCATATCTTTTCTCTCAAAACTGTATAATTCTTTGGAACCAGCTGTCTTCACTGGCTTGGCACAGGTGCTTTGAGTCTTTAGATTTTCACTCCTGTTTAGTTCTTATCTACTGAATTTCTAGTAGTATTTCCTTTGCTGATTTTTCTTTTAAAGGATTAATTTTGCGCTTTTTTTTTTTTCTCAGGAAGCTGTGGAAGTTTGTTCTGTCTCAATCCAAGTAAGTTAGCTATACAAACAGTTAATCAAACTGTTTAAGTTCTTAAGTTTTTTGTTTTTTATGAGTGTGTTTTTGCTTTATACTTCAATCATATTTTATGTGCGGATAAGTTTGGTTTTAGATTTTTAACGAAATCATGTTATCCCTTCTATGATGAATTTGAAGGCTTATTCCCTCTTTAACATGTTCTCAAACATGCCATGGGCCTGGTTAGTTTTCTAACCATTTGTATTTGTCCCTCTTTTATCTTTCAATTGTACATAGAAAGCAAGCAAACTAATTGCAAAGAGATCCACACCAATGGATGGGCAACTCTTCCTTATAAAGCACCTTCTGATATTAAGGGAACAGGTTATCTTTTTTACCCCTCTTTTTCGTTTTTAAAAAATTAATAAGATGTAACTTTTAATGGATTTTGGCCTTGCAGATAGCACCATTTGACATAGAGTTCTCAGTTACACACAAAGAACTTGATTTCTCTCATTTGCTGGTAGGCTAAATTTCTTTTAACTGAAACACACTGCTTGGTGCCTACAATCTTTTCTATGTCGTTAGCATTCCTAGGAGGAAGCTTGTTTTTTTGTTTCAGCATGATAGTGGGACAAATAAAAAATAGTATAATACTTATTTTCTTAAGATCCCTTTGTTGTTTAGGTTGTTCAACCTTCAGTTTTTTCCATTTCTGAAATTTCATTCATATTTTACCTTTCTTTTTCATGGAATTAAAGCCAGATTTGTTTTCAAATGTCTTTGACAGGAGAACCTGAGACGCATACTTAGAGGTCAGACCTCATTATTTGACTGGTCTGGATCAACATCATTAGCAAGGACCTTATCTCCCCGTGTTTTGGAAAGTCAAGTAGATGCCAAGAAGGTTACCATTTTTTACCTTTTGATAACTTTATTTACCGTTCTTAATGAGTTGAAGTGCCATTTGCCATCTTGGGTGCATGTGTTGCTAAAATAATCCTCAACCCAACGTATTAATTCTCAGGTCTAGGAAATGAAAAATTGCTGAGTTTGTGAAAAGTTAATAAAGTAATATATGAATTTTAATTCTTATTCCCTGAAGCAAATTATTGCTTATTAGCAAATAACCTATATTTTTGTGAAGTTATTTGGTCCTGCAACTATTATACTATTTCACTGCTGCATCCCACCTTTTCCTCTTTTCTCCCCTTTTGTCAAAACTCCTCATTGCCTTAGGCATTATTTTAGTTATAATTGACCATTAATTAATGCCATTCAGCATTCAGAAACTGTTGCTTTTCTAAACTATGATTTTATTATCTAGTAATCTCAAGGCTTGACAGTTCTGCTTTTATCATTAGCATAAGATGTCTTCTGTGCTCGTTTACATGCAGGAACTGGAGAAAAGCTTAAAGGCAACTTGTGAAGAGTTTATTATGGCAGTCACTAAGCAAGTAGTGGATCCTATGCTTTCATTTGTTACCAAGGTTCATATTTTTCTCCTCAATTAGCCTTTCCACGACTTAAGATATTAGAAGCTAAAAGCAGGAGATATTTCTTGCTAGCGAAATAAGTCCAGTTCCCTTTGATTGGAACTGCTTGAAAAAGTATTAAGTCCAGTTGAAATGTCAGAAATTTGATCTTGGATATGAATATTTACTTCAGCTAGTGACGTGATATTTAACAAAATACCTTGTATTCATACTTCTGTGAATCAAAGCATAACTTTGATAGTGATGTTCTTTTTCCTGCATTGATGCATGACTAATTGTCTAAGGTTTCTATTGTTCCTACAGGTAACAGCTGTAAAAGTTGCATTATCTTCTGGCACGCAGAATCAAAAAAGAGACTCAGTAATGGCTAAGCCACTCAAGGAACAAGCCTTTGCTACACCAGAAGCAGTGGCTGAACTTGTTCAGAAGGTGTCACATTTTTAATTCATGTTTTGCCAGTGTACTTGGTCATTACAGTATGCCATTGGAGCATACATGTATGGATACATACAAACTTTATTTATGCATGTAGTGCTTGTCTGTATCTAGACATATGTATACGTATCTCTATGCATATAAAAGAATAAATCCATGATAGAATTAACTCCCAATTGAATGAAATACTGATTATAACAAGCATGAAACCAACTCCTATTGTGGACAGCTTCAAGACAGAATGAGAGCATGATTAACATTTTAAGTATAAACCGGAATTAAGCATATATCTTCCCTAAAATAGCATTAATGCCATGCCTTTTTATCCTTGAAAATACCATTGTGTCGGGCCCTTTCATCTGATATGTAGCATGAATGAGTTTTACATTCATGGAGTTTTCTACGATAATCCTTTTTTTTTTTTTTCTTTGGAACTACTTATTTGGTACCTTTCTTGTTGACTTGCAAGGCTGATATTGTCATAGACAATTTTCATTCATCAATATATATATTTAGAGTATGCATCAAGATGTATAATTGTCTGAATTAAAATTGCAGCACTCAGCGACAAATTTGTTAATAATTTCAATGTTTAGATTCACGGGATTGACTGTTTACGTTTCTTAAACAGGTACATTCAGCTATTCAGCGAGAACTTCCGGTTGTGATAGCAAAGATGAAACTTTATTTACGGAACCCATCAACAAGAACAATTCTTTTCAAACCTATCAAGTAAGCTGTTTCTGTCAAATTCAAAATGAACTTTATAGTCGTGTATCTAAGACCTATGTATCTATGAAGTTCTTGTGTCCAACACTCATGTTCGAAGCATATCCGGACATGGATGGAGATATAATCCTACAATGCACTCTCCAAATACATGAAAAACTTGAAAAAAAACACGTTCAAGTCTGAGTAACATAATATAAGACTAAGCAAGACCTGGGGAAAGAATAACTTGTTCTTTAATCTTTTAAGTCTTGTAATCTGTCGGAGCAACATGGTGATTATTTTATTAATGCAGGACAAATATTGTGGAAGCCCATATCCAGATTCAATCTCTTTTAAAAGCGGAGTATTCTCCAGAAGAGAAGCGTACAATCAACATGGTCCCAATAGAAGAACTGGAATCACAGCTCGACAATATCTTGTAAGGAGCTAACAAAAGGTCAATCAAATTCTTTCAACTCGACTCGGATTTCTTTAGTAAATTTTGGCTAATACATACCCTGGTTTAGTCTGTTCATAAGGTTATACTGATAGATAAGTAGAAAAAAGTAGTCATACAAAATTGTCCCGTCTTCAGAATTTTCATTTCTCACGTTCATATATTGGCTACCATTGTTGATCATATTTTTCATTTTATAAAGTTTTATATTTTCGCTTCATCAGCCTAGAATAGGTAAAAGTACCATAGAAGCTCTTGTATTAGGAGTTGAATTGCATTTTACTCCTACTAAAAAAAATAGGCAAATTAATCCCTGTACATTAGGAAAGACTAATTTGCTTTTTATCTATCATACAAGAGCTAATTTACTCATTTGTTGAGTAAACGGAACAAAATACAATCTAACTCTTAATATAACGGCTTCTATAATAGTTTTACCTCTTAGTATATGTTTATCTGATTTTTATACGTCCATCCTAAGTTCAACCTTAACACTGTACACCCACCAAAGCTTCTTAGAAGATCCCATCATGAAAGGACTTGGTGAGTGTAGGTACAGGTATATGTTCAACTGTACCCGTCTCTAAAAAGGTGGACACAGGTTTCAAGGCTGAAGACTCACATGATGTATTTTATCAAACATTTTCACGGGTAGTAATATGTTCGGACAAAGCAAAGCTAAAGCCAGAACAACGTACAGTGTTTGCAGTTAAATCAAGTCGCCATGGACAAATTCTGCTTGGCATTTTTCACTTGTTACACTTCTAAATTACAAATTAATGCTTTGAAAACTGGAACCTACCAAGAGACAGGACTCAGACATCCACGTGGATCTGACCTGTAAAAGTGAAAAACGCTTTGATTGGCTTATCTGCTAGATTCTAATCACTCGTCACAATAATGTAGACTGGTAAAATTCAAATACCATAATCATATGGAATCCAAGTAGAATCCAGCCAAGCTTCACCGGTGATAAACTCCGAGACAGCGAAATCATAAGCGCTTTCATAATCCATTATATGGTACCCAGGCCAAGCAACCCGATCATCCGTGACTGAACCTGGTCCGTAATTATTGTACTCTCCGTAGTAAAGGGTGTCTAAGCCTTCATCACTAGACCACTTTCTCCACCCATTAGGATCAATGAAGTCATCAATGTAGGATTCTAGGAAAACTGCTGTGGAATATAGCCGCCATGGTCTCCCAAGGTAGCTTTTAACATTGTTAGAGTTTCGGTACAGTTCATTCGTGGCGAGAATAGAGCAGTTCTGTATCGAAATTCCAGTGTACTGATCCAAGGTGTCTCGAGATTGAGCTGTAATGACAGTGAACTGACCCGGCATCGGCATCCTGGATATTATGTTACATGCCTGGAACACTGCAGCAGCGTTCCCAAATATATAATCTATGGTGCCGGATATGTTGCATTCGCGGTAAAATTGTCGAAAAGAATGGACATATAATGTATCCTGGTAGCCATTGATGGTACATCTGTAGAATGCGGCTAAATCTGCACCTACTCTTAATGCAGCTGCTTGGTGCTTCTCTGGCCCTGCCCTGTTCTCTATTGTTATGTCCCGAGCTAAAAATCCTTCCCCTGATACCGCTGCAACATAAAGTTACAAAAGCAACGAGTTAAATTTAATGGAACATGTGTGACCTATGGAGGTCTAGTATCACGGTTCGTGCCAAGCTGTGGTTTTGTCACTGAAAGTTGATAGCTTCGAGCATTCAACTAAAACAAAAATTCATAAGCAAGAAGAGCAAGGAGTTATGGAGGATTTACCAAGAGTTGCAGATCTGAAGGTGGTCCAACCATCAACTACACTTCGGTTCCCAGTGATGAAAGTGACATCACTGCCATCTCCGATCAAAACAATGTTGGTTTTACAGCTGGGGATCACCACATTCTCTTCGTAAACCCCTTCCCTAACATAGATCATCACCCTTTCCTTACTCTTATTCGGAGCAAACCTTATAGCATCACCAATGGTGCTGAAATTCCCCGTCCCATCGACCGCAACGGTCACCACTTCCCTCGGATCGTATTCGTTGTCAACTCCGCGCAAAACCCGATGAGATAGTCGACGATTCCGATGCTGTTTCCCCAACTTAGGAAGCATAGAAAGAGAGTTACTAACGTGCTTGTAAGTACCAATCAATGACTTCACCATAACTGGCTTCAATGGACCCAAAGCTGAATCCAACCCTTCTAAACATGTGTTCTTGTTTGTTAATGCTGCACTAAGGTAAACTCTTGCATCGGCTAGCTTCTTTGAATCCCCATCTTTGATGCTTGACACTGTTTTCTCCAATATAGATAGTGTGGTTTCATGGAGCTCTTTGCAGTCTTGCAGTGTCCCTCTTTGTTTTTCCACAATATCGTTGCTGTTTCCGCCATTGGAGAAGAGATTCGTTAGCTTTATAGCTTCGGATAGTGCAGTGTGGAGGGTTTGGAGTAGGTAAGTGAGTATGTCGGGACTGATGTTTATTGAAATGGAAAGCTTCAATGAATCGAAACAAGAATCTGGGTATGGAGTGGATTGGCAGATGCTTTGTATGGAAGTGAGATTTGGGCTTAGAGAATTTGTTGAAGAAATGTTGAGACCCAAGGTTGACGAGAAGAAGATGGTGATGAACACGATGGATATTGTTTTAATGGAGGAAGCCATTGAACTAGGAGGATTTTTTTTCTTTGTTTTATAGACCCAAGTAGAACAGATAAGCCAAATTGTTGGGACTAACTTTTTTTTTTTTTTTTAATTTAGAATATTTCAAAATAGATACGTTGTTGGGATCGAATTGGATCATCCGGTTGGATCTGTTGATTGTAACTGGTCAGACTGTGAATCAATTTGAATTGGATGGACCGAGATAAAAAAAAAAAACTATTTGAGTTAACAGTTGAAACGGTTGAATTGGGTTTTATAATTTTATATTTAACTTTATTTTTTATAAATTTTTAATAATTTATTTTAATTTAAACTGGACCGACGATTTAATTAAAGATTGATAGTTTGACCGATTCGATCATTAATTCAATTATAAGATTCGATTATTAATCCAGTTATAAGAATTATAATGATGGTATAATTTATTATACTTTTGAATATGTGAAAATCTTTAAAAAATTTCACACATGCCTATTTAAAAATAATTAAAAATTCAACAATAAATTTATAGAATCAATGGTTATTTTACAATGTAAAAAGGAGTCACATTAAATAATCAATGCAGTCCTAGGAAAATTTTAAAATCAACAAACAAAAGAAATGAAACTGATCATATCATTTGCCTGCTTGACTCTGCATCAAAGGCAAAGGATGGACTCCAATCAGTGGACACCATTAGCCAAACCCAATACCAGCATCAGAGATACAAGTAGCAGGCTTCCAAATCCGGCCGCTGGAACTTTGTTAGACAGAGAGAGTTCGTGTTTCCCAATGTCGATCATGATCTCGAAACGACAAGGTGGCTGAGATGGATCCACGGTTGTAACCGTTGATAAGTTATTAAACGAACATGCATCTTTCCTTTGATCCATGGTTTGATAGTACATATTGAACGCATATGAAGCGTTGCGTTGGGGGTCTAGATTAGAACACGAGGATCCGGGGCCAATGCTTGTGCAATCGGCGTACTGGCAAGCTTGGCTAATGCTTTGAGCCAACGCGTTGGGGTCCGAAACGCCCGCTGAAGGCGATAACACGCACCATTGCCTGGCCAAGTACTTGACGCCTTTGGCCGGGGTGAGTGCTTTTCCTTTTCCCAAATCCAACGGATATTTGATGCTTCCATCGTAATTGAAGATACCCCAATGCCTCTCGAAGTTCCCAGGCTCAACACTTTTGTTGTCTTCGTCGATGAGAGAAAATATGTACACGTCAGGTGGGGCACGACGTTTTGGGGTGCCTTGGCCTCGAATGATACGGTCGAGAAGGCCTTGGTTGAACCTGCGGGCGTTGTCTATGTTCGCGTTAGGGTCACAGTCAGTTGGCCAACCTACTTCCCCAATGACAACCGGCATTTGTCCGAATCCATTCTTTTCGAGAGCCGAAATGAGGGTATCGAAGTTGGCATCATAAACATTGGTGTAAACAATGGGACCATCGACGACGGGATTAGCCTTGTTGTCAAAGAAAGCAAATTCTTTAGGGAAATTGGGGTCAGCTTGGAGACTAAGAAAAGGGTAGATGTTAATGGTGAGAATGCCACCATTGTCTTGAATGAACTTGATGATCTTAAGCATTAGGTCACGGACATCGGGTCGGAAATCACCACCGGACGGTAAGCCACTGTCGGTCTGGTAGACATCCGCGTTTAATGGTACTGTTGTCTTCACCTTCTTGCCTAGGCCAGCTTTGCCCAGAGCTGCTTGAATGTTTTGAAGGGCTGGTAATGTTGTTTGGGTGAACATATCTTTGTAAGAATGAAGAAAAGGTTCATTCCCAATGGCTACAACCCTGAAAAATCAGAAATCCCATTCTCAATTCACCTTCTAAATTAAACTAAAACAAATACACATAATTTGAGTAAACTATCAAAATAGTCACTTTTGTTTAACTCAGATTACATTTTAGTCACTTATGTTTAAAATTTTACATTTCAGTCACTTACGTTAACGTGTTGTAATATTTTAGTCACAAAGCCGTTAATTGTCATTAATGGTGTAATAGTAAGCTGACGTGGCACGTTAAACCATCATTTCAAATAAAAATTTTAAGTTAAATTATACAATTGATTTCCATATTTTTTCGTTTTGAGCAAATTTAATTTATTTCTTTTATATTTGTTTTCCTCCCTCCTCCGTCTCTTTTAATTTAGTTTTTCAATATTTTTCATTTGTTAAACCCTATACTTTTTTTTGGAACAACTTAATTTTTTCTTTTTAGTTCTTAATTTTTTTTTCTTCTTCCCTTTAGTTTTAACAAATGGAAAAGATAGAAAAACTATAATAAAAGAGATAGAGAAGGGAGAAAAACAGAAGAAACAGCAGAAGATAATGAAAAAAAAAGGAAAATTAAAAAAATATAAAAGAAAAAAATTAAATTACTCAAAACAAAAAGAAATAAAGATCAATTATATAATTTATCCTAAAATTTTTCTCTTGGGTCATTTCGGCATATTTGATCTCTAAATGTAACTATTGGGTATCGAATTCTTAGAATTTTTTTAATTCCACCAAGCATCCATAAATTATAAAAGAAATTCTAAATTGATCTTAAATTTTAAAAGGTTTTAATTGAATCCTTGAACTAAAATATCATTCCAATCAAATTTTTATTATTATTAAAATGTCAGCTTAGAGGCAAAAGTTCTAAACCGATGAAAGGACCTAACAGAAAACACTTTAATTTGAAGATTCAATCAAAATATTTTAAACTTTAAGGATCAATTTAAAATTTAACCTATATTTCAAGAACATATAAATAAACATAGGAAAGAAGAGAGTTTTCACCTTATATCAGTTCCATATTTGGAAACATAATTAGAAACATTTTGTTGAACCCAAGCTTCAGCATTTCCAGCACTTCCAGCAAGCGATGCCAACATATCATTCGGTATCCCCACCATAACCTGAATTCCCGATTTCCCAAGTGCCTTAAGTGCACCTGGATCAGCTTCAAACAGCTTCACTTTATCGAATCCATTGTCTTTAAGTAGCTTCACCACTATGTTAGGCGGCAATGGATGAGTCGACTGCAACCCCCAGTTGCAGGCCAAACCAGATACACCCCTCTCAATTCCCAACACCCAAACAAACAATAACCAAAACAAACGAAATTCACCCATTCTTTTTAAACGACAATCACTGTCTGAAAAAAGAAAAAAGTTGAGTTGTTCTTGGATGTCTGGTTTTGAAGTTTAAAGCCACACACACATATATATATATATAAAGGGTTGAGGAAAAATGTGCTTTTACGAGAGGGATAAGAAAAGGGAAAAGAACTGGATTCCAAATGCAAAAACCCAAGTTTGAATCATCAATTTAAATAATATATAAAGAGAAAATGCAAATCACGAAAGGTATAGAGGGTGAAGATGTTGGAAGAACGATTACGTGTGTGTAATATTTTGAGACAAATGTCGAAAACCAACATGGAAGGAATGTTTGTAAAAACTTTCCAACGAGGACTACGCATCATTGTCTGGTTTGATCATGAAAAAAGGTCTTTTTCTTATCCTTTAAAATTTTGTTCGGATTCAGCCTTTGTTTAACAACTGGTTTAATATTTGTTGCTTTGGTATTGGTTTGAGGTAGATTTCCCTGTAATATCAAATGATCATGGATAGCTTTCTGTTCAATTATTCCTTTCCCTGTTTCAACCTTCAACTGTTCTTTTATTGGACTCAAGCCTGCAAAAGACTATAAGTTTTGGGTTAAGTTTATACCTGCCCACGGCGGATCCGCCAATAGAATTTAAGTAAAAAAATAGGTTCAAAAATTAGAATTGGTGGAAAAATAAAGCCCATTTAAAAAACGGATCAGGCCTTGGACAATATGTTTTCAACTTCAGGTCAGCCCAACACCAATTTACAGAAAAAAAAAATTGTTGTTTTCTTGCTCCTTTTTACTATTTTGCTGCTATTTCCTTATTATTTTGTCATTATTTTGTTACCATTTCACTATTATATTGTTAATATTTTATTGTTATTGTTTGGATATTGTATAACTCTTGCTTTATTGAATGGACTGGATTCGGGCTTGAGTCTAAAAGTTTGGTTGGGCCCGGTCTAAACCCAACCCAACCCGACCCATTCACACCGATCCTGGAATCCTCTTTTGCAAATGGATTTAAGTTATTTTGTGTGATTAATATAGCATCTCCATTCAAAACATTACATATATCATAAAGGCAATTATTGACAAATTATATTAAAACATTATTAACATTTGTTTTGACTTGAATAAAAGAGTGATTAAATTTTTTGTCCGACACCTGTTTAACACGAGTTTAAACCATATTATCCTTATCTTCTATCCTTAATATTGTAAAAAAAAAAAAAAAAAAAAAAAAACATTACTAACATTTTTCTTTGAACTTTACAAGTATAGATACAATTGAAAGCAAAACATATGAGAATAAATAGTATTAAATCAAAATAATTTAGGATTTAAGTCCTTAGCCTTAAACTTTGCCTGTAGTACAAGGCCTTATTGGCAACATAAATTTTATATATACGTGGTTAAAATACGTTGTTAGTCCTTATACTTCTACAAAACTTAAGATTTAATCCCTATATTTTAAAAATTATAAAATTCAAGTATTGTAAACTTTAAATTTTAAAATCCTAATATAATTGTCATCATCATAGGTAATTTTCATAAGAATTTATCAACTTCAACATGTTTTTTTTTCGTCAATTATATATTAGGTCATATAAGGGTAACCTAATTAATATATTAAGTTGATAAATATTTTTTAAAAGATACTAACAATATTAATGATTGAATTCAGATTTTTAAATGAAAAAAATTAATTTTTAACAATATAATTATAGATTTTGATTATATTTGCGTGTTTTTTTAAAACAATATTTAAAATTACCCATAACCCATTCTTAACCCATAAATAGGAGGATAATGTGTTTTAGTGCACTCGAGTTTACGTATTCTTATATTGTCAATCCAACTAAGAATCAATCGGTATTTTACAAAAAAAATAAATTTCAAATTTTTGTTGGTATATGTATGATAAGGTGGAGAGGGCCAGGAAAGTGGGCTAAATAGAAGAAAGCAGGCTGACCCGACCATGTAACATATAAGCATCGAAATCCGTGTCTCTTTGAAAAACACAATGCCTAAACAAAGGAAACAAACGTAATTAACGGCTTTTCTTCTTTCCTTTTTTACTTTTTAGTTACAGTTCCAATAACCACATTCAAATAATTATTAAAAAATTAATCAATTCTTCTAGTACACTCATAATTAAAACATAAATTTATACTATTCTGCCGTACTTAATCTCATTATCACCGTTGTCTTTAGACTAAGCACAGCTACTTCAATCCATGCATAATATCCACCGGTGATTGTTTGATAGTTTTTAGCTTAATGGTTGATTTCATTATTATCAGTAGGGTTTCATGGATATATGAATGGATTCTTGTTTCTGGGGGAACATTTTGACTTTTAATACAAAAAAATGAAAAGAAAAGAAAAGAAAAGAAAAGAAAGAAAGAAAGAACCAAAAGAGATTCCTCAACGAGGAGGGCGAAAAACAAAAGAAAGCAAAACGCTACACCAAAGTATCTTTCTTTCTATGCTTTTGCTTTACAAAGGTCAGCAATGCAGCCGAGAGAGGCTCTTGAGTCAGGCTTTGACATGGAAATGCCCAAACCCCAATTTTTTTCCCCTTCCTTCTCTTTTACTCAACCCTAAACCTACGTGTGTTTTCTCTTTCTTTTATGCTTAAAGTGCAAAGAAAACAGCTCAATCCAAATCCTCCTGCTTTTTTTCTTTTCTTTTCAAGTTCATAGGTTGGTTGGCCCTAACCCAGAATCTAATGCACTGTCCAGTTCCAAGAGTCAACTTCTACTAGATTTTTGGTTAAAATTTTCCATTAGTCCTTGTATTATGTATAAATTATAGATTTAGTTTTCGTTCTTTTGGAATTGGTCAGTTTTAGTCCCATACTTTTTTGAACTTTAGAATTTGAGTTTTGACCCAAATGTTAGTGGTTAAATCCGCTTTGATTAAAATCTGTAATTGTGGTCACCAGTATAAAGTTGTAGATTTAGTTTATACTTTCCAATTCCATCAATTTTAGTTAATTAGGACTAGAATTTAAAATTTTAAAAATATAAGAATTAAAAACAATCAAATTAAAGTATAAGGACTTAATCAAGATAATTTAACCTAGAATTTTTTTTGTTTCATTTGCTGTCTCTCTCTTTATCTCTTTACCCGTGTGTATGTATGTGTGTGAGGTGAGTGAGGCTTCATTTTCACTTCTGTCTCTTTGGTTAAGAATATCGAAAAAATCTTTGCTTTGCTTCGTTATGCTCGCTCCTTGTCTTATAGTGTGTCAACGCTTACAAAAAGAGCAACAACCACCCCCTCAAAGGAAGTTTCCTCCCCTCCCCTCCCTCTAAAAATACCCCCTTTTACTTTGTTTATCTTTACTGTTGCTTTCTCTTTTTTAGGCTTTGCTTTAGGGGCTGTTTCAACTCTTTAAAACCCACAAAAGTCACACCAAGGTTCACTTAATGCTCTCCTTCCACCCACTTGCAATCTCTCTTACACTTTCATCTCAGGTACTTCTCTCATTCCAACCTTATTTCTTTAATGGGTTATGTTTTATCTTTGGTTACAATTTAAAGAAAAAAACTTTTTTTTTTTTTTTTTTTTTTTTTTAGTTTTTTGAGTTTTCCCACTTCAATTGATGGATACCCAATCTTTTTTTCAAGAATTTAGAAGTGAAAATCAAGTGGAGCTTTGAAACAATGGCTTTTTTATGGTCTTTTTTTGTTCTTACCCAAGTGGTACGGTGTTGTTGTTATCACTTCTTTAATGTTAGCACTATTTTCAGCTCTTCATTACAGTACCTTTTTGATAGAAACTAAATTATCGGTTTTAATACGAGAAAATAGGAAAAAAAACTAGAGTCTCTTAGTGCTTTCTATCATGTGTGTGGACCTTTAATGGCTAACGTGTTAGTTAGGTTGTCAAATTTTGCCTAATCTTTATAATTAATGATGTGATATTCAAGCCCTCATTTGCCTTGTTACATTTATTCTCTAAAATGGTGATAGATTTGGGGAACTTTTCTTTTCTTGCTTTTGATTCCTTTGTTTAATGGTATAATTTGATAATCTATTGTTGATTGCAGTTAATTTTCTGAAATAATGGAGATTGGTAATGGCTGCATTTCAAAGAAGAGAAAGTTGGTTGAAGAAGGGTCCTTGGATGAGTTTAATGAAGACCTTTTAGAAAGGGTACTTTCATGGCTGCCAACTTCAACGTTGTTTCGCCTCGGTTCAGTGTGCAAGAGATGGAAATCAATGGCGGATTCTCAAAGTTTCAAGCTTGCTTGCTCAAGGATTCCTTCAAGGGATCCATGGTTTTACATGGTGGACGCCAATCTTAATCGATCGATTGTCTTTGATTCCGCCAAGAGTAGTTGGAAAAGACTCAACCATCCGTCTCTACTATTGCGTGATCATAACCGCGACTCCATCCCGGTTGCAGCGTCTGGTGGCCTCGTTTGTTTTAGAAACATGTCTGGCGGTTACATCGTATGCAATCCCGTGACTGGATCTTGTCGCGAACTGCCTCCCGTGGATCCGGGTCAGTCCCTTCTTGCTATTGCAATGAATGCATATTCCAACTATCATGGTTCATACAAGCTAGTGTTGGTCTCTGGTGATCTTCCAAAACTTTCGTTTAAAGTTTATAACTCAATTACCGGTTGCTGGGAAGAAGAGATTATGTTGAGGAGAAACGCCGATGATTGTACCAAATCCAACGACAACGAAGATGATGCCGTTTACTTCCTTAGTACAGCCGGAAACGTAGTGGTAACCAACATGCAAAGAAGCCCTTCCAAGCAATATTCATCAGTGTTTACACTTAAAGATGATGAAGAGATTGTTTATTTCCTCACCTCCTCAGGCAGAGTAATCGCTTGCAATCTTACCCGAAAGTGTTTCTCCGAATACCCAAGACTGTTGCCGGTCTTCTCCGAGTACTCCATCGATGTGGTGGAGTGTAAAGGAGAGATGTTGGTCGTAGTCTTATCCGAATTCTTCGAAAGTGCTAGCCTTAGGGTATGGCGATGTGATCCAAAAACGAAGACATGGAATCAGATTGCAGCGATGCCGCCTGCAATGTCACACGAGTTTTACGACAAGAAGTTGGACATAAACTGTGTTGGTGCTGGTGATCAGATCTTTATCTGCTTAAGCTCTGCTGAGCTTTGCAGCAATGTTCTGTACGATTTCGTGACGAACCGATGGGTGGAATTGCCTGAATGCTCGGTGAACGGTGAATCATTGGAGTTCATGTCTGCGTTGTCGTTTGAGCCGAGGATCGAGGCTTCGGTATGAAAAAAAACAATGGTGTGAATTGTAAGCAATGGTTTAAAAGGGATTTGAGTATTGACATTGCTTCATTTTATTTTGTTATTTCTAGTATTCATTGAGTATTTGTTCTGTTATTTGAATTGTTTAAGCAGATTAGCCCACAAAAGTTGGCATACAATCATATTATGATGTAATTTGTTGAATGTATTCATGAGATTATGCTTTGACACTATTATTGGTTTCATCATTCAGTTGGAATTTCATGGTATAAAATTTCAAGAAATTTCTAATTTTTTTTTCGAAAAAGTCCTCAACAAATATTTTTATTCTTAGAAAAAAAAATAAATTGGATATCTAACAAATCTAAAATCAGAACCAAATTGATAGAATATGTAAATGTTGAGGATAAATTTGTTAATTTTTTTAGAATTAGAACTAGAATTATGTAACCATGAAGTCCTATTATCCCAACAATAAATAAATAAAATCAATTGAAAGGGGCTAAATTACTTTAATTTCTTTTAATAAAATCAATTTGCTCAATATCAAAATTTAGAGAGAATGTAGAGATTTTGTACCAAAAATGTTTTTAAGTACCCATTAATCCGACCCACACTGAGCCCAATTGTTTATCTTCAAGGCCCATTGCCTCATACAATTAAATTAAGGTTAAACTATGCATATAATCTCTGTACTTTTTGATAATTAAGAATTCAATTTCTATATTTGTGATTCTAAGAATTTAGGTCTAATTATTAATATTAATAATTTTTTTTGTTAAATTTAAGTTAATTACATATTTTTTTAATTATATTACTACTAAATAAGTAGTTTTTTACAATGTTATTTAAACATGAATAAACTAATTGCTCAAATTGAGAATCAATGAGAAAATGTTTTTGAACCAATTAAATCAAAATTTGATATAAATCGATTAAAAACTAATTAAATCCACAGTGGAATCAATTTTGAAAATATTGGTTTACTAGTTTCAAAATGTGAACAAATTTAAAAAAAAAAAAAACAATACAATGTTTTCTTCATTTCTTTCTTTTAAAATATAAAAACATTAGACTACATAATTTCAACACTTTTTTCATACAATTAAATTCATCGAGAGAAGTTTCCAGAAACCATGAAACAAACATATGCCAATTTTCCAATCATTCTCCTCCCCCTTTCTTCTCAAAATGTAAACCAACTAGAGAATGATAAACACAAAAAGATCATAATTATTATCAACCAGCGGCCATTCAAGTAAATTTAAGCTCTCACAGGGTATCTATCAATGCAATCGAGCCATGGGTTATCCCTTGAAGGCTTCCTCACACGACGCATGGATCGCCAAACCACACTGTTGCATTTAAACCCAGAACCGAATGCTATTTGCCAGATCCTATCCCCTCTTTTAACACTTTCTTTAGCTTCCAAATAAGCCAATTCGTACCATATGCTGCTACTCGATGTGTTGCCGAACCGGTGTAAGGTCATCCTCGATGCTTCCATGTTGTTTTCGCTGAGTTCCAAGTTCTTTTGCAGCTCGTCTAGCACCGTCTTGCTTGCGGCGTGGACGCAGAAGTGTTCGAAGGCGAGCTTGTAGTCGGGGATGTATGGCTTCGACGACGGTGATAGGGAGGTTTTGGATTTATCGCCGCCGAAGAAATGGCGCCAAATTAGGGTGGCGAAGAAGAAGAGTTGTTCGGAGAAGGGGAGGACGAGTGGACCCAATGTTGTGATGTTAGTTTTGAGGGCGTCGCCGCCGATTTCCATTAGGTCTTTGCTGACTTTAAGACCTTTGAAACCTTGTTCATCTTCTTCCTGGTAGATTGACCTGATCCAAATGTTTATCCAAAAATAAATACTATTTTGAATAAAAATATTTATTATATTATAATAAATACTGGAAAAGTTAAAATTTTCACCAAGTATTCCAAGTAATTTTTTTAATAAAATTAGTATATAATAAGTATGAATTTCACAAATATTTAAGGATCTCATCTATGTAGTTATTAATGTATTTTATTATATTATAATTTTGCTTAAATTAATTTATATTTATATTTACTACATTAATAATTAATATTATATAAATTTTAAAATATTTATATCTTGTTTTGCATTTATTTAACCATCTACCAAGCTATACATTGTAACATTAGCTGTAATTAATCCCGCATGAACAGGTAAACAGGGAAACAAACCTGAAACTCCGGTCATCGGCACCTTTATGCGTCCGTACAAGGTGTTCAAGCCGATACTTAGCACGGCGGTAGTCACGACGGCGGTTAGACAAAAGCACAGCGGAGCATCCCATCCTGAAAAAACAATTCGGGACAAGCATGGACCGGTCCCGTCCAGGGTACCAATTATAACCCACCATCTCAGTGCTCACCACCACCGCATAGTTATTCGGGTTAGCTTGCAACATATCTCGAGCCAAATCCACCGCAATAATCCCCGCACTGCACCCCATCCCGCCGAGGTTGTAGCTCAAAATATTACCCCTCATCTTATAATGGTTGATGATCATCGCCGAGAGGGACGGAGTCGGGTTGAATATGCTACAGTTCACAACGAGGACCCCAACATCCTTGGGTCGGATCCTGGTTTTCTCAAAGAGCTCATCCAAGGCACCAAACATCACAGTCGACGCCTCGAGACGGCCTTCTTTCATGGTGGCACAGTTTTCTTTAGACATAATCACCTTCGGAACATATGTTTCGTCCCCAATCCCTGAAGATTTCAGTATCTTTTTCTGGAATTCAAGACTCGCTTCATCGAACTTACCTGATGCTCTTGCAAGCTCAATGAACTGATCTTTCGTCACCTAAAAATGGAAAAAAAAAATTAAGGCCAAATAGAGAAATATAGTTGACGAGATGCATGCATGAACATATGTTCATTATTTTTCACCTTTAAGTCATCGTGAGGACGATAACAAGCGAAATCAATTAGATAAATGGAACGAGGGCGTGACATGAAGTAAACGGAAACGGTGAACACAAAAACAGCGAAAAAAGACAGCACGGTGGCGAGATCATAACGAGCATCTTCCCAAAGCTTTTTCCAAAGCTCTTCCCTACTAAGACTACCCACTTCGGCACTAAAAACAAGTACCAAAACAGGTATGGTAGCCAAATATATACCATGGTTGATCAAATAATGGTACCCTAACTTCACATACTTCAAGTTAACTGACTGAAGAAAATCAGGTAGTCGTCTTCGAACCCGAACCGAGAACGTTAACGAACCGGCGTTCGGTCCCGATGATTCGATCCCACGGTTGACAATCTCAGTTGACAACAGATCTTGCTCATTTCTAGCCATATTAAAAGACCTGGTGTAACGGTGAAGAACCACCATACATACATATATATAGAGAGAGGGATGCATTAATGTGGGATGTAAGGTGGTGGGTGGATATAGTTAATGTTTACACCAACTTGGACCGGTGGTAAGTAGTTGAAAGGTTTTGAAATCGCCATGAATTCTTTCATTAAATGAAAGTCAAATCTAGTCATTATATCACACATACATGTATTACCAGTTGGATATAGTTTGGTTTATTACGATTACCAACTGGTAATACATGTATGTGTGATATAAAGCTGTTTGTGGAACCTACATTTTCTTGTGAAAACTTTTATGGATATTCAGTCTTATCCTTTGCCTTCCATTTTCTTTTTGCAGTCAAATTATGTGCAAAGACAAATAAACCCATAATTAAGATTGCATTGGAGGGAGTAGTTGGGAGGTTCTCCTTTTGAAGGTAGCAGCTGGCATAAGCTGTTTAAGCCATAGTTGCACATATCTATAAAAATACATAACCACCATCTTTACTTGAAATAAGTAGGTAGTAGTAAAGCAGCAAACTTTAAGGTCTAGACCACAAAGCACCACTTGCACACCGAATAGAAGAAGGTTCTGGATTCTTTGGTTCAACATGTGGGGTTTGTGGAACAGGAAATCCGGCCCGATTTCAAGTTCAGGGTATGGTTCAGATTCAGGCAATCGGTTGGATTTCCATTAATAACCCACTGCATGGTTTTTTTTCTTTGGTTAAAATGTATATGCCACAAAACTTAAACTATCCAATAAATTTCGAATTAAGATATTTTTTCTCGAAAATGAATGCGGAGCAAGGTGTTGTGTATTTTTATTTTTTATATTAGATATGAAACGGTTATGATAATTATTTGTCCTATCTTATTTTGTCCCACCTCACTATACTATATAAAATTATCATTTTATTCTTATATATAAAGTATTAGAAGGGTAGAAATATAGTAATGTATTATAGAAAAAAATTCATATATTTTATGTTCAAATTCTTTCAAAGAATTATCATTGAATCTTTACTTGAATTTAAAAAGATTAGAAATATTAAAAATAAATAGCAAAAATTAAATTGAAGTGGAGTGGAGTGGGATGGATGCGTGCAACATCTATAGAGATGGTTATACATCCAAAGTGGAGCACAACAGCCAACTATAGAACGATAGTGGATCTAGCAACATTCACCCTAGCCCTCGTCTTGCCCGATTGCCATCCCTAATGCAACTTAATAATAAATATAAATGATAATATTTAATGAATCGTCATTGTATGAGTTTTATGCACTATCAATGAATCATATTAAGCCACCTCATCAATAAGTAAAATAAAAAAAAAAATTGAGGACTTAAAAATAAATAGTGATAAATTTATTTAAGTATAATTAAAATAAATTAAAGAATTATTTTCTCATCTCATTCCTACTAAATGGACAAAATTGATAAGTTTCAGTTAAAGTTTTCTAAAATCTTTAAAAAAAATCAATAATAAGAATAGTTTTCTTTGAACAATCTCATTATATGTTTTATTCATATCTGTTCTTTTTGACACAATACATAGAACTACACATTGCCTCTTCTCAACCCATAAATAGGAGGATAATGCGAGTGCACTCAAACTCACATCCTCCTGCATTGACAACAATACACATACAAATGGAGTTAAGACTCAATCGACAATAATAGGAATAGCTAATTACAAATAATCCATAAAAAACATGTTGAAATAAACCTGATTTAAGTAACGAACAAGTAAAATAACGAAGAGATTAAAAAGATCGAACACAAATATTTTACGTGGAAAACCCCTCAAAAGAGGACAAAAACTATGGGTAAAGATAATTTCACTAAAACAACAAAAAGGAATAGTACAAAAAATGGAGATAAAATTAAACCCTGAAACCCAAAATAAGAACCCTCATAACGTAAACACAAAATTATCTGAAAGCTTATAAAAGCTAATATCTAAATGTGTAACGGGTTATCTTTCTAGGGTGGAAAAATGACTTATTTATAAGCTAAATTTGTAGGTCAAATAATATTAAAATAACCTACACTAATCAAAGTTTAAGTGAGAAACTAAAAAAAAAAATTTAACTGGGAGAACAAAAATTGAAAAATACGAGCCATAACTCTACAAATCTCAACCTTAACTCGTATTTCCACAATGTCTCATTTGCCAAAGCCCACCACGGGCTTATCTCGAACTATGCAGGATATTAATTGAGTCGAAGATGTGCTTAGAAGCTAGAAGTCTTCTAGTCTTCGACTTGTGCACTGCCAAATCAAAATTGACTCGGGTTTGATTTCCATGAATATAGTGCCTTATCTTTTCAAAACCTGTAACAGCCCGATTTTGGGCCTAGTCGGAATAGCGGTTTCGGGACCACAAATTCGACGTAAGAAAATTTATTTTTATTATATTTTTATGGTCTACAATTTCACAAAATTATTTCATGAAAATTTTGTTAGAAAATTTCGACGTTTGGGCACTCAATTTAGTCAAAAGGACTAAATCGTAAAAAGATCAAAACTTGAGTTCTAGAAGCTAAAGGTGTCCAATTGCTATGAAATTTTAAATTGGAGGTCCTTAGATGGTAATTAGACCATTAGTTAAGTTGTGGACAAATATGGACATGGTTAGGTATGTTTTAAATTGTTTTTCATTAAGGGTATTTTAGTAATTTGGCTAATAAAGCCAAAATAACATGAGAAAAAAGATGTCATCTTCTTCATTTTTCATGCCTTGGCCGAATAAACTATGAAAGCCATGATAGGGTTTTGTTCAAGCTTTCCAAGCTCCATAGTAAGTCTGTTCTAGCCCCGTTTTTAATGATTTTCACGTTTTTGAAATCCTTGTATCATGATTTACCTATTTCCACCATTTATTTGAGATATGATGAAGGTATAGGGCTTGAACAATGTTATAAATTTGTGTATTTTGATGTTTAATGGTAGATTATGCATGTTTATGGTTAGAGAAACAACTTTTACTAAGTGATTTTCGGTAAAAATGCCTAAAAGGACTAATTTGTAAAAGTTATAAAATATGTCATAAAAGTGTGTTTTAATGGGAAATGTGGGCTTCTATAAGCATGAAAATTTAATGGGAAATGTGGGCTTCTATAAGCATGAAAATGATTCGGATAGGCTTGGGTTACAAAGAAATTGAACACATTTCATTTTACGAGCCCAGGGACAAAAGTGTAAATATGTGAAACTTTAGGGGCAAAAATGTAATTTTTCCATAATGTATTTTTGGATCACATTGAATAATTTGACAAATAAATAGACTAAATGTGATGTTATAGATCAAAGAAAATGAGGTTCAAACCTAGAATGGGGAAAAAATAGAGAAATTGACGATTAGGTCCCTTTTTACCTTTTTGGTATCGAGGTAAGTTCGTATGTGAATAATGTATTATTATGTTTGTATTTTAGATATTTTAAATGCTTCGTTAATGTGTGGAATGAATAACTAGTTCTATGGACACAATCGACAAGTTCCGATAAGTATGAAAAATCTCGTTTAAACTTTAAGAATAGAATAAGATACGAGTGACATTTCACTAGGGACCCATGTGATATATTTGTGCTTATGTGATCTGGGTGCTGGTCTCGTACGTCTACCAGTGGCTGGGTAGTCCGGCATGTGTTGCGATACTGACCGATACTTGTGTGAAAGAAGATCTGCGTAGACGCGTCTTGGTGGCGACTTGTGAAGCAGGCCACGATTAGCTCGAGAGCGAGTATTTATGTGATATGAGATATGAGGTAGATTTAGCTACATAATTGGCACTTATGTGCAACGACTTTCTGTGCAATCAATTAGTATTCCAAGTGTTCAACGAGTATGCCAAAGATGAGAAAGCAAGTGGTTATGTTACGAGATGGTACATGTATGTACAACAACTCATGAGTAATGAGCTCGGTGTATGATGAACATTCGGTAAGAATGTATTCGAGTAAGTTACGCTTGAGAAATATCGATAACCTTATGATTATTGATCTACACTTAAGATGAATGGATACATGATAAGATTTGATAATGATCAGGTGATAGGTTTATGAGCCTAATTGAATTGTGGTATAGTACGGTGTATTTATTTAAATTGTGTTTCATTGGATATGAGAAAAAGGAAGGACAAGCATAATTGCCGAATAAAGTCATTATGAGAATATAGTAAGATACGAGTTTAGACAAGTGAAAGGTGGTTAAACTATATGTTGAAATTATGATTACTCATAATTAATGTGCATGTGATTAAGAGGATGGAAATAACTTGTTAAATAATGTGATATGTTATAATGGGGAGACTTTGGTGGTTAGGCTAATACCAAGGCATGTAAATGGTGTTTATAAGTTAAAAGAGTAAGCACGATGAATGAATAAGTGGTAAACTTGAGATTTAATGCAAATTGTAATAATGGTACTCTTATGGATGGATAAAGTAAATGAATGTTAATAGTTGTTTATTATTTGCATATGAACTTACTAAGCTCTATTGTTTACTCCCCTTCCTTTCCTATCTCTTATAGGTTAATTTAGCTAGCTCGGGTTGGAGACCGCCGGAGATGCTATCACACTATCAAGTTATCATTTGGGTATAAGTGGATGCAAGTACTTTAAGTTTATGGCATGTATAGGGACTTTATCTTTGGTTAATTATGTCATTGTTAATGAGGTCATGTGTGTTGGCCTATTATGGTTATGGTCCAATTTGTATATAGCCATGAATGATGACTTATGTTGATTATATGATTATTCATGTGCAAATACCAATGTCATGTGATGTGGTTTAGGTTGGCTAATGCGGTTATGAATGCATCTCATATGTTAATGTCTTTATGAACATGAAATTGGCATGAATTAAATTGGCAAACATAATGCTATTGGAATGGTGGATGTGAGTATGTAAATGTCATGTTATTGCATGATTGTGATTGGTTTAATTTCATTGATATGCTTAGTAATGTGACATGTGATGTTGTAGGAATGTTTACAAGAGAGGGTGGCAAAATGGCTTGGAAAATAGCCTTGTATTTGTCCACACGGATGTGTCTAGGCCGTGTGTGACACACGGTCTGCCCCACGGGCATGTGTTTAGGCCGTGTGTCCCCTGCACCTTAATTTTGAAAAACAGAATGGCTAGAAATGAGCACACGAGCAGAGACACGGGCGTGTGTCTCAGTCGTGTGTGATACACGGCTTAGCACACGGGCGTTTGACTTGGCCGTGTGACCTTATTTGGTTGAAGACGTCATAAACAGAATGTCCACTATTTTGGACACGGCTTGAAGCACGGACGTGTGATATGTCACACGGGCACGTCCCTTCACCTACACGGGTGTGTAGACCTGTTTCATGATAAAAATTTTGCTAAGTTTCTTGAAAGTTTCCAAAGTTCTCGGTTTAGTCCCGAAACCCTCCTAATGTATGTTTTGGGCCTCGTAGGCTCGTTTAAGGGATGATATGAATGTTTATGAAAAGTTTTAAATTTGGATGTAAATCCATGTCTTGGTTTGGTATGAGTGTTAGTGTTTACGTCCGATAATGCCTCGTACCCTGTTCCGGCGTCAAATACGGGTAAAGGGTGTTACAAAACCTGCATCCAAAAGAGAACCTCTCTTATACGAAACGATCATACCTTTTTCTCTCATATGACCAAGTTGTCTCAGCTTCAAACGAGTCGACTTCAACTCCTTAACAGACTAGGGGCGTCCTGTTTCACCGGTCACTATTGATCCTTCCAAAATATAAAGGCTGTCAATCTTTTTATCTTTCCCCAAAAAGAGAGCCCCATAGGATACCTTAATGTCGCTTGACTCGATGTTAATTCTACAACCCTTCAAGTCCAAAATTCCCTAGGAGATAAGATTTTTCTTTAAATCAGACACATGCCTAACATCTGACAATGTCCTAATTGTCTTGTCGTACATCCTAATCTGAATAGTACCAATACTGATTACCTTATTGGGTGAATCATTCTCCATGTGCACAACTCCATTTTCAACCGAATTGTATGTGGAGAACCAATATGGACTGATTCTCACTGTGCTGCACCTCCAGTTGCTCACTGATGGTTTTTGCTTCAGTGCACTCAACACAACCCTTTTTTCTAATTTTACCCATGGCCCTTTCTAATTTTTAACTTTTTTTTCTCTTTTAATGTCTAAAGTTGAAAAGCCCAAGCAATTTATCTCTAGATTAGGTTAGATAAATACTTATATTATATAATAAATTAATAAATATTATAATTTATAGGATAATATGTATATAACAATTGAGGTGTTTTAATGTTATAACTATAATTTAAATAAATACAAATATGATTATTTATAGGATAATAAATAAAATATCAAAAGATATATTTTAATATTTTATTAAATGAATTTATAAATTCACATATTTTAATAATTTTTAAAAGTAAAATAATTTAAAAAACTTTTGATATATATTAATTCTAATCTGATGTCCTTAAAAGTTATTTTATATTCTCACCTCACTGCTACAGCTGCGTTTGAATCCAAACATACACTCCACCGCTGTTTCTAATCTCACTACTACAGTAACTAATCTCACCACCACCGTTGTTTTTAACCTCACCAAAAATAAGCACACTGTCCATCCAAACTACGCTTAAGGCTTAGTTTGGATGGGCGGTGTGTTTACCTCCGGTGAGGTTAAAAACAGCGGTGGTGGTGAGATTAGTTATCGTAGTGGTGAGATTGGACAACTATAGTGATGAGATTAAAAACAAAGTGGTGGAGTGTGTGTTTGGATTCAAACGCGATTTATATGGTGAGGTGAAAATAAAAAATGACTATTAAGGACAATCAGATTAGAATTGATATATAATAGAAGTTTTAAATTATTTTACTTATATAAAATTATTAAAATATGTAAATTTATAAATTCATTTAATAAATTATTAAAATGTATCTTTAAAAATACATTAAATTGAAAAATCTAGCTTTAAACATTTCATAAATCTAGCTTTAAACAGTAAATTGAAAAATACATTTTATATAATTTTAAATTTAAAAACACATTTCTATAACATTTATACATTTTTTGAAAACACATTTATATAATTTTAATTACAATTAAATAGTGTAAAATTTCAAAATTATGAATTTGGAATAAGATTTTTACTTTACAAAAATGGAAATAAATATTTAATAGATAATTATTTTAATATTATGAATATGGTTAATGAAATTCTAATAATTTATTTTTAAACTTTATACATATTCAACTGGGCATCAAACCCAAACCCAAACCCAGCCCCAACAACTATTCCCACAATCACACTTGTTGCCATCACAGATCTCTTTCTTCGCCACTCTTTATTCCACCCTACAGTCAAACTCCTTGAGAAATCCCAAAAGCTCTCTGATTTCTTCGTGGGTAAAATCATCAAGGCATATGGGGATAGAGGTAATATTAAAGCTGCTATCTTCTGGTTTAATAAAGCGAAATCCTTTGAGAAAGTTAAGTATTTTTATTTACTGCAATTTCTCAATTGCTTTATTTAGGTTAATGGGGTTTAGGAATTTGATAGATTTAAGGAAAATGAGGTGTTTTCTAGTTTCTGCAACTGCATTGGGATGGTAGAATGTATGGAATTTTGGTAGCTGAGAAAATGTAGGAAAATTATATTCAAGTAGTTCTCATTTTGTATGGGTATTTTTGTCTCTTGAAAATACCTACTATCTCACTGGGTCCAATTGCTGCTGAAACCCCCAGCGTCTTTTCAGCATCTCAATGTGGTTAAAATGTTTTTCACTGGTAAACTCAATATCATCCAAAGGGGTGAACGGTGAGGTTACACAAAATCCAAGAAGAAAAACTCACCTCCCTGGAGCCAAACGGGCATCCAAAGGGAGCCTAAATTTAATATCTTATCTATACGATCTTTTTCAATAGTCTCACAAATGTCACATTCCTATAAAGTCCTTATTGGATAAATTTTCAATTTCATTTTCATGCTATGGTACTTTATATGCTCACTAACTATTTACCTTCAAAAAATCACACTCATATTTTCGTATTTATGTCCGAATATTACGTGTCTCATCATCAATATTGTAAAAAAAAAAAAAAAAAAAAGTCAGAAAAAAACCAGTGGACAAATTGACAGCAATTAGAGAAGAGTAGCTTTCAAGATTTTAATGGTCCATGTATTGGCTGGTTAATGTTTAATTGTAGTTGGCAGTTAAGGTTTAATCACAGTCATGAATGGCTGCCATCAAAGCATTCAATATATTTCACTAACAAAGTATTTAAACTTAATTAATGTAAGCCGCTAAATATGATAGAAAACTAATGTTAATCGAATTCGGGTAAGAAAATAAATATGATTGTCTAAATTGAAAAAAAATATTTTATTATTGTAAGGCAGTGGTCGATGACTGCCGCTCGATACTACACCGTTGTTGATGTCTCGGAACTAGGATTCGCGGATGATGAGCTTCCCTAGCTCTTTAAGCCTGTAAAGCATAAGGATTGCTGCAGAGTCACAAGAGCTCTTTTTATCGGCTCTTACATCTCCGGTGCATTCAATAATGCCTAAACTCGGTACATTCAAGATGATCTTCGTTAGAAAGCTGTTAAACCCGATTTTTCGGTCAGCACCTTTGCCGATTTCCATAGGAGAACTGCAGGGGAAAGCGGTAGCAGATCAAAAGCCAAAACCTTAAAATAAAGAAACGAAATGGACATACCGCGATCTTTCTTCTGTTGTTTCGAATGTAGGCCTAGGCCATAACTGTTTCCGATAAATCTCGTAAAGAGTGGCCCTCGGTCGTCCTTTATTCGTGTTTATCCTTGCAATAACTATAAAAACGGAAAGAGAGAAATGTACTCGTTATGTTCTAAATTCACTATGGTAGATTGCATAATACAGATCTTCGTGATGACGAAAAGTAGAAAATCATACGGTTTCAATACCAAATTCTAAACTGAATGTTGCATACCTAGGGCGTCGGAGCTAAAACCATATGCTGTCCTTGAAGAATCGTTAGTCGGAGAAGGAATCTCAGCTATCCTCTGCTTCTTACACATTTTTGGGTCTAACAAATCATCATCAGTGGTTCCACTCGAACCGGCATGACCCTGTTTCGTTCTCCTTCGGGAGATCCCTCTATCCTGAAAAATACTTATGGATCAATTGTTGATCTCAACATTACTACCCTCACTCATTTTCCGTATCTTGGAAAGCTTTAAATCGTAATAGGCACATACCTCGAGTTCCTTCAATAGATATAAAGCTGCTTTTCCTTTTGCTACCTTTTTGCGTCGATTGAATGCCTCTCCGACCAACAAAATATCATCCAGCTGTAACCAAAGCTTGGCATGCACCATTTCTCCCGTATTAACACACTTTTCCCTTATGAAAGACCCGAGAGAGTCACATAATTCATTCAGTTCTCAAAGTGGAGGCAACTCGAGCTTATCAGGAGTCACGATCGGAGATAACAATGGCTCAACAATTCTCCAAACTTCGTCAAGGTTCAGGTTTGTATCGATCAAGATTGCAGCGACGATACTTTCGATAAGGTCTCCAAGAGCCTGTTGCAAAGAAAGTAGAGACCGTAAAGTACAATCTCGAATGGCTGATAAATGTTCTAGTAGCCACATGGTATACATGGAAGTTGCATAAAAAATGGAAATTGTATCTCTAATTCTTTAGTATAAAAAAGATGATACTTGAACATACCTTTGGACCTTTTATACCGGGTACTGATCGTGTGGTGTCCCAAGATTCAGGGAAGGACTCCGCATATTCACTTATTTGGTCCAATAGTAAAGTTGAACAATGTCGAAGATGGTTATGAAGGTCATTACGGACAGCAACTTGAGCAAAAGTTCGTTACTAACTGAAGCCGATCGGAGGTCAGTCAATTCTCCTGAATCTATATCGGTGTGATTGCAGTAGAGATATCGGGTTATCAGCAAGTTCAACTCGGAATCACCAAGAAATTCACGCCTCTATAGATAATTTTAAACAAGTAAAAGAAGGTGAGTTCACATACGAACCATGCACTTGCATTTATATTATTCGGCCAATTTGACAACTCAATGAAGTTTTAAAGTCAAGTAGAGAAGTTCCATAACTACCTGGTACCAGTAAAACTCGTTCGCCGATGCATGTGTCAAGGCCTCCTGTAAGAAAAACTTCATAGAAAATTTGTATCCAATTTTCGATTCTATAATCTGGATTTCATCATTAGGGACATAAGATTGTAGGGATGCACGATTAATGGCTTCAGCTACCAAAGAGGGATCAAGTTCGGCATCGATCCCGAGCCATTTCATCATATGAAGAGCAGCAATGAGTCCACCACTTACATAGTATGCTCCTATGAGAGCTTCAACACAATCCGATATGGTTTTCGAACACATCCATCGGTGGCCTCTATCACAAGATATACTGACCTTAATTTCCAGGTCTTCAGTTTGAAACTTTTTATCTAAAGGAACTTCTCGAGAGTCCACCCTGCAGTTACAAGGAAAAGACCGAAGACGTAGTTGTCCTGGAGCTACCCAACGTCGGGGGTCGAAAGCACTGTCTTTAATGTAACCCTATTATATAGGAAATCAAAGCAATGTAGCCAATTAGCAGATACTTCATTGCCTAGTTATAGACTCCAATATTCGGTAATTGCAACAACGGGAAGTAAACATATTATACAGGCGACAATATGTCGAGATATTAGGCGCACAATGAGCATTAAAAACCATCATATCCTGGTAATGAGCAAGAAGGGTTCAAACAGATACAACAAAATACGAACCTGTAATTTGCGGTCAGTTCCCAGCTTATGCAGCGTCGAGTTACTCAGTGCCAATGAACGTACCATTGATAATTCTCCTTCGTGTTTCTCGGGATCTCTAAGAAAGAGGTAGCAGCTCACAGCATACTTCAGAACTGAATCCCCGAGCAATTCTAGCCTCTCCATCGAAAAGCTTTCACAACATCTAAGCGTTGTTAACGCTTCCAGGATCTATAGCATAAAAAGATATCAAATTATTATTAAAGGAAAGACTTGTTTCCAAAACAACCGAAGTTATGAAAGCAATAAAGCAAACCAATGAGCTCGGTATATCGAAGTTGCTTGAACGAAAATCGATCTCTTCCCTAAGTTGGCTAGCCAACATTAAGGACTCGAGCCGGTGCACCAATGATGGTAGTAAGTAAAAGGCTTTTAGAACATAGACTGGGACATCAAGGACGAGCAAAAGCTCAGGTGGCATGTGGATATTATTCCATGACTTTTCATTAACCGAGCTTGCTTGTAATGCTTGTGCTGAAAAATCTGCTTAGTAAAGGGAAAATATTAGAAATCATTAGAACATAAGGTATAATAAGTTAGTACTATTTTTCGACAGATTACAGGTAGCAAATGAACCAACCTTCATCGTTAAAATCAACCAGCAAGTTATGCGGGTTATGGCTCTGCTTTAACAGCAATAAAGGTTGTCCTGGATGTTTCAGCACGATGCAGTACCTGATCAAAGCTATTGTTGTCAGTGGGACCCTAAAAACCATGTGGATAAAACAACACTTGCTAAAATCATCAATGACTTACTTTCTGTTGTAGTATTCGGAGAAGGTCGCGAACTTCGATGAGTTCATATCAACAATGCCATTGAAAGAACTTTTTGCGGATGTATCATGAACTAATTCAATGGTGGAATAGATTCTTCCGGTATGAATTGCCAATACTACGATGTTACTGATATTGTTAACATCTATAGATCTTTTAGCAAAGTGGATTACATTGGTCTCCTTGTGTTCTGTCACGGATGAATCAGTTAGGTTCAACGACGGATTACCTGTGTTACCGTCAGCAGATAAAAACTCTACAGCTAATGTACAAGCTGTTATCCCAGGCCAGTTTATTTTCAGTTCATTACTCAAACTATCCTCCAGGGGCAGAAGCAAATACATGTTCGATGGATGCCACAACAAGCTCGTTTTACTATGAAATAAAAGTTCCCTCGATGTTCTAGATGATCCAAAAGACAGCCTCCCGAACAAGCCATTAAAGAAAATTTCCTGAAAACGCTTTGCTGCTGTAATCTAGAGTGAAGAAAACTAAAAACAAATAACAAGATTAAGTGTAAGTACTTCATCAGGGGTTAAAAACATGAACAATGTTAACACTATGGTTTTACCTGTATAGCATCCAAATGTACTTTCCCATAAAAAGAAACACGAGCCTTAGCTATCTTTCAGATCAAGTAAAGATCTACTTCGATGTTCCCCACATCATCAGCAAGCTTTGATTCAATTAGAAGAACAAATTCAGAGTAAACAACACTAACAACATTGCATGAAAAGTCAATTTTATAGGCAAAGAAAACCAAAGATCGGCTTTTTCTCCCTAGCACCCGGATAATGCACGAATCTGAGTTGTTCCGTGCAGCTCCTTCCGTCTTGTAGTTCCTTTGAACCACACAAAAGAAAGGAATATGAAGCTAATTTACTATGAAAAGCAAAAGCAATAACTAAGGCGACCTGGACACAGTTTTACATGCGGAAATTAAGCAAGCGAACACGAAAATCGATCATAGTAATGAGCCATATGGTTCCGTTTTGAACTCAAGACAACAATACTTATTCCATGCCATATTCTATCGTTAAACACAAGTTTTAGACTTTGAAAGTTTATCTATATATATACCTGCACCTGAATCGAAAATGGGATCTTTTCCTTTAGAAGCACAACGATTTTTGGAAGTTTCTTCAACGGAAGCTCTAGTAGCAGCCACAATAGAAACATTTGTTTTTGTTAGAATTAAGTGAACCGAATCCTTATTTAAATAAAATACATGGTAAAATAAAATAAAAGAAGAATCCCTATAGAATTACACTTCTTTTATTTTATTTTATTTTAAATAAGGTTTTTAAACTTTATTAAACTGCATCTATTTGATATTGATTAGAATAAGGAGTTTTCAATCTTACTACACTACTATTAGAATATGGCTTTACAAGCCTATAAATAGACATGGTCTATTCCTCTTGTAATTGATTCGAATTCGACATAGTGAATTTTCTTCTCCTCTGCCGTGGTTTTTTTTTCGAAAGGGTTTCCACGTAAAATCTGTGTGTGTGTTCTTTATTTTTTATTTCTCTTTTCTTTGCGATATATTTGTCATTACCAACGCTATATTTTTCACAAATTGTTATCAGAGCTTCCAGGTTTTTCATCTCGATCACGGTAATGGCGTCTTTGAAGTATGAAATTTCGTTGTTGGATCGCAACACCAGATTTGCATTGTGGCATATAAAGATGCAGACAGTTCTTGCACAGATGGATTTAGAGGAAGCCCTACTAGGGGTAGATAAGATGCCTTCGACATTGGCAGAGGAAGAGAAAAAGCGCAAGGATCGAAAGGCGTTAACACAATTACATCTGCATTTGTCTAACGAAATTTTGCAGGATGTGATGAAGGAGAAGACCTCCGCTGCATTATGGAAGAGGCTAGAACAAATATGTATGTCGAAAACTCCAACTAGCAAGTTGCATATGAAGCAACGTCTTTATGCTCATCGTTTGGAGGAAGGTGCGTCTGTGCACGACACTTAACAGTGTTTAAAGAAATTCTCTCAAACTTGGAGGCCATGGAGGTTCAGTATGATAAGGAAGATCTAGGGTTGATTCTACTTTGTTCGTTGCCCTTATCTTATTCAACCTTTAGAGACACGATTTTATATAGCCGCGAGTCTCTCACAATTGATGAGGTTTATGATTCTTTGACCTCGTATGATAAGATGAAGCATCTTGTGGTTAAAACTGACTCTCAGGGAGAGGGTCTCATTGTTCGTGGGAGACAAGATCGGAATGCTGATGATGATCGTGGAAGGACACAGGATCGAAATCCTCGCGGTAAATCTAAGAGTAGATTGAAATCTTCAAACAAAGGTAAAACTTGTAACTTCTGCAAGAAAAAAAGGCACATTAAATCTGAGTGCTATAAGCTACAGAACAAGATTAAAAGGGAGGCTGCGAATCAAAAGGAAAAACAACTAGAAAATTCTAGTGAAGCTGATGTTGTAGAAGACTACAACGATGGTGAACTTCTAGTCACTTCTGTCAACAATTCTAAAGTAAGCGAGGAGTGGATACTTGTTTCAGGTTGCACCTTCCACATGTGCCCCAATCGGGATTGGTTTACAAATTACGAAGTAGTGTCTGAAGGTGTTGTTTTGATGGGAAATAATGTTTCGTGTAAAATCGCAGGTGTTGGAACAATTAAAGTTAAAATGTTTGATGGAGTTGTCAGAATACTTAGTGACGTACGGCATGTTCCAGAATTGAAGAGAAATTTAATTTTGTTAAGTACTCTTGATTCAAAAGAGTACAAATACACAACTAAAAGTGGGATTTTGAAGATTTTCAAAGGTTCCCTCGTTGTGATGAAAGAGCAGAGAAAGACTGCCAAGTTATATGTTTTGCAGGGTTCTATTGTTATTAATGATGCAGCTATCGCTTCCTCTTCTTTGTCAGATGATGATATTACTAAACTTTGGCATATGTGCCTAGGGCATATGAGTAAGAATGGCATGACAGAATTGAGCAAAAGAAGACTTCTTGATGGGCAAGGAATTTGCAAACTGAAGTTCATTGAGCACTGTGTTTTTGGTAAGCAAAAGAGAGTTCGATTCACCAGAGGAATCCATAACACGAAGGAAACGTTGGAGTATATTCATTCTGATTTGTGGGGGCCATCAAGAGTGCCTTCGAGAGGTGGAGCTAATTATATGCTAACTTTTATTGATGATTTTTCCAGAAAAGTTTGGGCATTCTTCCTGAAGCAGAAAAGTGATGTGTTTTCCGCACTTAAGTCTTGGAAAACTATGATTGAAAAACAGGCTGGAAAACAAATAAAATACCTCTGCATAGACAATGGCTTAGAGTTTTGTTCTGATGAGTTTGATAAACTATGCAAGTCAGAAAGGATCGTGAGGCACTTGACAGTTCGTCATACTCCACAGCAAAACGGTGTTGCAGAATGAATGAACAGAACAATCATGGAGAAAGTTCGATGTATGTTGTCAAATGCCAACTTACCAAAGTCGTTTTGGGCCGAAGCAGCCTCTACTGCATGTTTTTTGATCAACCGATCTCCATCCATTGCCATTGAGAAAAAGACTCCACAAGAGTTATGGTCTGGTAATCCTGCTAATTATTCTGATTTAAAGATCTTTGGGTGTCCTGCGTATGCTCATGTTGATAATGGAAAATTGGAACCGAGATCCATTACATGTGTTTTTCTTGGTTATAAAGCTGGTGTAAAAGGGTATAAGTTATGGTGTCCTGAAAATAAAAAAGTTGTGCTTAGCAGAGATGTTGTTTTTGATGAAACTGCTATGCTACCTAACTTATCTCTTAAAGACTCTTCCAATAAAGAAAATCAAAAGTAGGTGGAGCATCAGAATAATACAGAGTCGACTCCTCAAGCCAGTACAAAAATTGATAATAGAGTTGCTTCTTTACCACAATACTCTATCGCCAAAAACAGAACTAGAAGAGAAATTAAACCTCCAAAGAAGTATGCCGAGGCTGATCTAGTTGCTTATACTTTAAATGTGGCTGAAGATATAGATGCAAACCAAGAGCCGTCCAATTATTCTGAGGCGGTTAGCTGTGAAGATTCAGAAAAGTGGATGTTTGTTATGCAAGAGGAGATGGAATCACTCCACAAAAATAGAACATGGGATCTTGTGAAACTTCCTAAAGGTAAAAAGGCTGTTCGCTGTAAATGGGTGTTTAAAAAAAAAAAAAGAAGGGACTCCAGGAGTTGAAGAACCCAGATATAAAGTAAGGCTTGTTGCAAAGGGTTACAGTCAAATTCCAAGAGTGGACTTCATAGATGTATTCTCCCCAGTTGTGAAGCATAGTTCCATTCGAGCTTTGCTTGGTATTGTGGCCATGTATGATTTGGAGCTTGAGCAGTTAGATGTAAAAACTGTATTTTTGCATGGAGAACTTGAGAAGGATATTTACATGCAACAACCAAAGGGTTTTCTGATCTCGGGGAAAAGAGGACTATGTTTGCTTGCTTGTGAAAAAGTCTCTTTCTGATTTTGAAACTTGATACCAAGACGATGAGTACAAGAGATTTGATTCCTTTATGACTTCTCATGATTTTAAAAGAAGTAGTTTTGACAGCTGTGTTTACTTTAAGAAAAACAGTAATGGTTCTTTTGTGTATCTACTTCTTTATGTTGATGACATGTTGATAGCAGCAAAAGATAAAGTAGAGATAAGAAAGGTCAAAGCCCAACTAAGTGAAGAATTTGAGATGAAAGATTTGGGACCAGCAAAGAAGATACTTGGTATGGAGATTCTCAGAGATAGAAAAACAAGTAAATTGTACCTAAGTCAGAAGGGGTACATTGATAAAGTTCTTTGCAGGTTCAGTATGACTTGTTAGTACTCCTTTAGCAGCCCATTTCAGACTTTCATCGGCTTTGTCTCCACAATCAGATGACGAGATTGAGTACATGTCACATGTTCCAAACTCTAGTGCAGTGGAATCTCTCATGTATGCTATGGTTTGTTCATGTCCAGATTTATCATATGCTGTCAGTGCAGTTAGCAGATACATGGCGAATCCCGGTAAAGAACATTGGAAAGCAGTTCAGTGGATTTTAAGATACTTACGAGGTACTACTGATGTTTGCTTACAGTTTGGAAAAACTATAGATGGAGTCATTGGGTATGTTGATGCTAATTTTGCTGGAGACATTGATAGAAGAAGATCTCTCACTGGTTATGTCTTTACAATAGGAGGTTGTGCAATCAGTTGGAAAGCTACTTTGCAAACTCTGATCCCCTTTGTCTACCACTGAAAGGTTGAGTATATGGCGACATCGAGGCTTGTAAAGAAGCTATTTGGTTGAAGGGACTCTTTAATGAGCTCAATGAAGACCTTCAAATCAAAGACAGTATTTTGTGATGATCATGAGTGCCATCTTCCTTACAAAAGATCAAATGTTTCATGAGAGAACAAAACACATTGATGTTCGGTATCATTTTGTTCGTGATATTATTGCTCGTGGTGATATAGTTGTGAGCAAAATTAGTACTCATGAAAATCCTGTAGATATGATGACTAAGTCACTTCCTATAACCAAGTTTGAGCATTGCTTAGACTTGGTTGGTGTTCATTGTTGAAGTTAAACCCTTAAGGGGTTTTATGGAAGAGGTGGAGAACTTGTTCGTTGAGAGTTCGCGATGAAGAACTTGTTTATTGAGAATTCGTGTCAAGGTGGAGATTGTTAGAATTAAGTGACCCGAATCCTTATTTAAATAAAATACATGGTAAAATAAAATAAAAGAAAAATCCCTATAGAATTACACTTCTTTTATTTTATTTTGAATAAGATTTTTAAACCTTATTAAACTCCATCTATTTGATATTGATTAGAATAAGGAGTTTTCAATCTTACTACACTCCAATTAGAATATGGCTTTACAAGCTTATAAATAGACATGGTCTATTCCTCTTGTAATTGATTCGAATTCGATATAGTGAATTTTCTTCTCCTCTACCCGTGATTTTTTCCCGAAAGGGTTTCCACGTAAAATCTGTGTGTGTGTTCTTTATTTTTTATTTCTCTTTTCTTTGCGATATATTTGTCATTACCAACGCTATATTTTTCACAGTTTCTTCCAATGTACGATTTTCCGGAAGAGATAGATCAGGATCTCTATTCATAGTTGTATTCGTCATTGAATGTTCACTCCGAATTATATCGTATAGCTGATCTCTTTGTTTCTCATTCCCCTGTCAATGCATCGGTTAGATTCTATGCTGTAGTACCGTTAATAGAGTCGGAAGTATAATGAACGAACATTGCATGCATGCATAATAAGGAACACGATTTTACCGCTCTAGCATCATGATGAATTGGGAGCCACTCTGCCTAGCTCTTCCTCGAGATTGTACATAACTCCACACTGTTTTCGGCAAGTCAAAATGTATCACACATGAGCAATTTGGTATATGAATTCACTCATCGACCACATCGGTAGTAAATAATAGATTCACCTAAGCAAACTCCACAATCATTGACCATAAAATATCTAATCATCAGTGCATATTAGTAAGCTATCATATAGATCACATACCTTCTCGGATTGACATGACTCCAAAGTTTCCTTTTGGATCTTTAGTGCCATGGAATCAACTAACGCATTACTTCCAGTCAAACACGAAACCACAAAACACGATAAACAACTTTCTTTCTTCACAAATCTTTCGATTACTTTAGCGATAACAATTCTTTCAACAAAAACGAGGAACAATACTTGACTAGGTTCTTTGCAACCTCGAAAAGTAAGTAAGATTAAGCCAACATTGTTATTATATTCAAAGAAACTAACCATTAAGGCTTCTTATTACCCGAGTGATAAAGAAAAGTTCAATTAGTTCATGCAGTTTCGGAGATATATAGCCCGAATCTACCACCTTTAAGTAGTCAAACCCGGAATTCAGAAATTTTTCATCACCTGAAGAGATGAGATGAGTTAACTTCTCTAAATACGGTGCGAAAATGAAGTAGGATAAGAATTACAGCATAGTATACTGAGGGGAAGGGATTCCCCGATTATCTGTAGCACTTCGTTGAGGAACCTTTTACACTGTAATACACCTTCTTTATATGCTTCACACTCCTCTTTTGTATCAGGGATGTTCTCAAGATAGACTTTAACAGCCTATGAAAGAAGTAACATGAAACAAACAATGTAAAGCCTGAACAAACCATGTTTGTGTTACAAGAGCATAACATGATCATATCTCATAAGCAAATATGAGACCAAGATCGTCGAAACAATGCAGAACCTTAGCATGGTCATTGGATGACAGTTTATGGAGGGCCTTAAACTTATCATCCATGTCTGTATAAGAAGTTTGAATCGAGCCTTGCAGCGTTTGATAATGAAGCATCCATCTATATATATTTGCAAGATACATTCACATTAACAAATTATATTTCTACTTGCATTTGCATCACTTATATTAAGTGAAAAGATACCTTTAACCGCAAAAAAACGCCGCTATAGACGATGCCGCTAAAGAACATGACCTTTAGTAGCGCTTTTCCTACAAACGCCGCTATTGATCATGACCTTTAGCGGCGCTTTTCCCAAAAAACGCCACTAAAGGTCATGAAAAATAAAAAAAATTAAAATATTATAAAAACACCACAAATCTAATTTAAAAATTTATAATTTAATTTGAAAACGTATTAAAATGGAAATTCATAAACAAGACGTATAAGGAATCGCGATCGAGGTACGTTGATACTAGCATGAACAAAGAACTTAATCACATAAGGAAAACACATGGTTAGACAAATCTTTTTACATTTTAATACATCATAACCATAATTGGTACAATTTTATACCCTAAATGTTGCACCAGCTGCAGTTTCCAGCTGAAGAACCTTGATTCCATTGATCTCCTGCAGCCAATTTTATAGTTTAGAAATCAAAAATCCACCAGAGGCGACATAGTAAGAAAGAGATTCAAACCTTCGGGTTTGGAATGATCTCCATCTTGAGTGCATCAGCTTCCACAAGCCTCTTGATAGCATTCAAAGTTGACCCACTGTAACATTGATATTAGTACTAAGCCAAATAGACAGTTCTAACATGTTAAAGCAATATGACTTACAAATTGTTTGTATGAAAATTTTAAACTTTTCTATAGACTTGAACTCATTGACCTGTTACAAAGAGAGAATCATGTCAGCCTCAACCATAAAGCTTCCGAATGTTATCTTCATTAGTTTTTCAATGTATGGCATTTACAGTTGTCTAGTTGTTTAGCCTTGGCAATTTCAAGCAGTGAACCTCATGTCCTCATAGAAAAAGAAATTTAGACGCCAATGGGCATCAGGACAAGAAAATGGGTTGTACCAAATTCACAAAGAACTAGTTATTTTGAAATTTTGACGGGATGAACAAAGATAAAAAGGCTTTGAGGTGGGTTTATAAAATCTACAGACAGTTAATAACATCCCCAATACAATTAGATGTAGCTTATCATGGTAAACCCAAGCACCACACATAGTATGATCAATTGCCTTTCGAACCATGATCAAATTTCTAATATTAAAACCAGGTGGTCTTTGTTTAATTAATAGAGTTTAAATAAAATCAAGGTAGAAGAACAAATAGAAAAACAAAGATGGAGAAATAGATTACTTACATGTTCATCAAGGACTTGAGCAATTTCAAAGAACTGAATCACAGAAGAAAATGAAAGGGTGTTAATCAATTCTAATAACTACAATAAGCCTCTTTGTTGCAGAAATCGTTCCAAGTTTTATTCAATAATCAAAAGGAGATTAGAGTAGAACTCATACAACTTGAAAATCTCATAAAAGAAGTTTTAGAAAGATATCAGATACGCATTTGGTTGGTTTACCAATTCAAATATAACATAGCAGTCTAGTATCACGATAATAAAAAATATGGAGCACAAAGAAGTTGTAGCAACTTCTTTCATACATGGCACTGCAGAATAAAGCTAAAACAGCAAACATGGAAAACAAAAAAAAATTTCAAAGGTATGATAATATTAGTACTACCTTTTCAAAATATGGATTTTGAAGTTTCAGATTCAATTTACTACATAAATTGTCATAAAGTTGTTGTGGATATGATTATGTAGAAATCAACTAAGATTCAATGTGTGATTATGTACTTGATCGTTGTTTTATGCGATGTCAAAGTCTTAAAATTTATATAAAGAATGATCGAACCTGGAAACTAACTATGACAACGATTTGAAGCAAGCGCACCTATCGAACAATAGTATAGTTAAGGCAAGACCGGAATGTCGAACCTAAAGGAACCAAAAGTACTAATACTAACTCTCTCTTTATTATCTAGCCTAAGAATTAAGGGAATTGTTTATCTAATCTAAAATTAACTAACAATTAAATTAAAGACTCTAACACAAAGAAGAATGAAATTGGGGGATTAGCTTTGAGGAAAAACCAATTGATTAAGACAAAACCAATTGATTAAGACAACACCCAAGGAAGAATCCACCTAGACTTCACTTGTTATCTAACTCTGAATCAGACGATTTATTCATTTGACTTGATCCATAAGATTCCTTAAGTTATATTAATCCCTCTCTCGAGGCGACTAACGTCTAACCCTAGGTTGATTAATTGAAATCTCTTTCTAATTAAAACCCTTAGAATTGCATTAACTCGATCTATAGACTCCCATATTAGGTTTCACCCTAATTCGGCAAAATCTCGTCACCCTATCTCTAGGCATGCGATCAACTCCGCTTAATTATGCTAGATCTACTCTTAGGCAGGGGCTTTTGCTCCTCCACCTAAGCACATCACACTTGAATTAATATCCCGGAAATATCAACACAAGAATTAAGAACACATAATTAAGAACAAGTCAAATATTTATCATATAGTTCAGCAAACGATAACAAGATTCATCTTATGTTTCATCCCCCTCAAGTATCTAAGGGTTTAGTTCATAACAATAAAAGAAAACATCTCAAAAGAAAAGATAAAACAAAACATAAGAAATCCATAAAACCCCCTGAAGGAATTGAAGGAGAGATCCTCCGTCTTGAGTATGATTCCGGCTTCTTGAGATGAATCAACTGGCTATCTTCCAGTAAATCCCCACAAATCTGCCCTCTTTGGCCTAGCTGGATGCCCCCTGACTAAAGCCTTGAGTTCCACCCTTTTAGGCCATCCTTAGGGTGTTTATATAGGCTTCTGAATGTGTTTCTTTGCCCCTAAGTATCCTAATCCGAGTGAAACTCTTCTTTCTCACGGCAGGGACACGCCCATGGCACACGCCCGTGTAAGTCGTGGCTAGGCGGTGTTCGAAGCTGTTGAATGAGGCACGGCCGTGTGGTTTCGGGCCCAAGCCGTGTGGATTTCATGATATGGCCCATTTACTCCGTTTTGGGCCCGTTTTCTGTTCTTTTCATAATCTGATGCTCTTTTGAGTATAAAACATAAAAACAAAGGATTAAGAGCACCAAATTACATAATTCAAGGCTTAAATCATCCAAGAGCATACTAAATGTGGGCTTAAAATATGTTACTTTTATGATTTATCAGTACTTGAAAAATAAAAAAAGAAATATGAAATTTTAAATTCATTACTAAACAACCATTCTATAATTTCATATTGTGCATTTGAGAAATAATTAAATTTATACTTGTGTGTATAAACTCCTTACTTAAACCACAAATGTTAGTTTAAAAATAATATACAATAAATAACAAAAGGTGTAGATATTAAAATGGAAAAAAGTAAATTAATTTGTGAGTAAATATTATTGGTTTTTTATTAATTTAGAGGTAAAATTTACCTTAAAAACAGCCCGCCAATCATAACCTTAGACAAATTACGAGAACTTTCTCCATCAGAGACACTGGCCTGCAAGAACAGAACATCCTAACATAAAATTTGCTACATCCCAGCATGACATGAGCCCATACCAACAGTCTTGTAAGTTCATGGAAGCAAATATCATGATGTTCATACCACTTTCAAATAAAATAAAGAAATAATGTTTGGTAAAGGATAGAAAGCTTATAGCTCGATGTACAGACATGAGATTGTGACAAGGATCTTAGATTTTTGTAATCAAATTAACTAAGAAGCTATCGCCCATAATAAGAATATTTTCTGAAAACAAGAAAATACTGCATAAGTTCAAATTTTCACATGAAACATGGTTGTTTTCTAATTTGGGCGTTGTAAAATACAGTTAGATATTTTTATATTTTCTATATCATAAAAATCTGACAAGTTATACAATAATTTCCAGTAGAAAAAAAATAAGTTATATCTATAAAGCCAGAATTTAATCAGAAAAATAAGCTGATGTTCAGTTATAAAGGTAAGGAATCATAGAAAAATACTCGAGAAAAGTGGAGTGACTGCATCAGAAGTTCAAGCCGAAACTTTGCAGGTAAATTCATCAGAAGTTCAAGCCGAAACTTTGCAGGTAAATTCAAACCTTTGAAAGATGTTCTAATGAGAGATGAAAGTGTGCTTGATGGAGGGGATGTAGAAGAGGTTAAAGTGAAAGAGATTAAACAATTTGCATTATCCTGTTAGCATTTTATTGTTGAAAAATAAAATGCAATGGTAATAGAGCATGTAGTTAACTTTACTCTCCTCTCCACACCCAAAAAGTAGATGGTGGAGACAGTCTGACTCCTCACATTCCCACCTGTTTACTCTACATGATTTCACTTTCAAACTTCCAAAATTGAGATCTAAGAGAATGTAAAGAAATTTTAGAGCTGAAACCTATCAAAAACACTAACGAGTTTTCCGAACTCAGAACAATAAATAGAAAAAAACCGACCATTTCCTCATGTAACTAAAGAAAAAGAAACGAGCATTATTGAAGGAACTTATACATACATATATATATATCATATATATATGCAAAATCAAAATAAGACTTAATATGAACTCACAAGTAGAAAATAGACAAGAAGCCTCGCATGTATCAAAGCGTTAAGCCGCAAGAAATGAAGGAATGATCTGTTGTGGGAGTTCATATAAAGAAGAAAAAAACTCGAGCTGATTTTCATCGACAAATTCTCGAGCTTGCTACAGTACCATAGACTCCTCGCTCTGTAAATCATACATTATTAACATATATTCGAAGGAAACAAAAAAAAAAAGATAAAATAAGTGAAATAAAGGGGGGAAAACTGAAGATCTATCTTGGATTCCTCAGTAGAAGGAACATGCTCAGTCTCAAGATTGGCGGCTTCATCCACAGCAACTAGCGACGTCCTTAAGTTTCGTTAGATAGGGTTTCGCCGACTAGGGAAGATAATACAAAGGATAATCAGAGAATTTGAGGGGCGCCCACACTCAATCGAAATTAGCCCTTCTTATGGGTTCTGTGTGTGGTGATTAGGGTTTTTGAGGAGGATACCTTCAGCTAGCTCTCCACATATGAAATATTAGCCCCAACCCAAAAATAATATACCCAAGCCCATACTTTGAAATGAACCTATAGGTAGTAGTTTTTTTTTTATTTTTTAAATATGCCATAAATCTTGTATTCTTTGAAAATTTAAAATTTAATTCCTCTACTTTTCTTTTTGGGAATTTAGTTTTCTACTTTTTCAGATTTTAAAATTTAGGTACAATTGTTAACACAGTTAAAAATATTTTGTTAAAATCATGTTCATTACAATATTTTTTTTAGTTATACTGCTACCAAGTGTGGGTTTTTTTAAATTAAAAAAAATGTTAGAGCAACAAATTTAATAGAAAAAACTTAATAGTGTTAACAATTAGACCAATCGTTTATCGACGTTGGTCGTCCATGTGGCACTATTAGAATACACCACGTGTCCTTTTTAAATATTATATATATTATATTGGTTAAAACTCAACTTGACAAGAACTTAAAAAACTTAATTACTTATTTGAATTGATTTGAAAAAATTAAATAATCCTATTGATTAACTCAAAACTAAAAAAAAAAAATTCAAATTAAATCAAAGTTTCATTCACCCTAATTACTTATTCCGGCAAGAAGGCTAGAGATATAACTTTAAAATTAATATTATTTCCTTTACAATTATATAAGAAATTATTTAATATATAAATTAAAAGACACTAATTAATCTAAACTTTAAACCCATATCCCCTAAACCCTAAATCATAAAACATAAACCTATAAACCCTAAACCCCTAGCCCCTAGCCCCTACCCCCTAAACTTTAAACCACAAACCATAATCCGTAAACCTTAAACCCTAAACCGTATACCCTAAACCATAAACCATAAACTATAATGATAATTAATTCAATATTTTAAAAGTAATACTATCTCTTTTACGATTATATAAGAAGTTATTTAATATATAAATTAAATAGCATTCAGGTATACCCAAAAAACTTTAAAATTATTTTAATAATAGTATTTTAAGTTTTTCCATTTTTAACATATATTTTTCAATCTTTTTATTTTCAAATTTTTTCTGAAGAATTTAAATATCCAATTAAAAATAAATTGTATTTTAATTAATATAAATAAACCAGTTAAATAATAAATAGACAGATAAAGTGCTTCTTGTGGCGTTTTTTGATAAAGCGCAGCTAAAGCTCGATTTATAGCGGTGTTTTTCAAAACGCGCAGCTAATGATCAATATATAGCAACGTTTTTAGAAAAGCATCGCTAATGCCACTAAAGCTCAACATAAGTGTTGTGCTTAATTTTTTTGCGGCGATTTTCAAAAAGTGCCGCTAATGGTCAACCTATAGCGGCGTTTTTTGAAAAGAGCCGTTAATGCCACTAAAGCTCAACATAAAACGACGGCGTTGTGCTTAATTTTTTTTGCGGCATTGATAAACAGTAAAAGTAACATATTTTAAGCCCACATTTAGCATGTTTTTGGATGATTTAAGCCTTTAATTATGTAATTTGGTGCTCGTAATCCTTTGTTTTCATGTTTTATACTCAGGAGAGCACCCAATGACGAAAAGAATGGAAAACGGGCCCAAAACGGAGAAATATGCCATGTCACGAAATCCATATGGCCTGGGCCGAAGACAACACGGTCGTGCCTCATTCAACAGGTTCGAACACGGCCTGGCTACGACTTACACGGGCGTGTGCCATGGGCGTGTCCCTGCCACCAGGAAGAGAAGTTTCACTCGGAATAGGATACTTAGGGGCAAAGAAACATATTCAGGGGCTTATATAAACACCCTAAGTGTAACCTAAAAAGGGGCCACCCAAGGCTTTAGTCAAGGGGCGTCTAGCTAGGCCAAAGAAGGCGAATTTGTGGGGATTTACTCGAAGATGGCCAGTTGATCCATCTCAAGAAGCTAGAGTTATACTCAAGACGGAGGATCTCTCCTTTAATTTCTTCAGGGGGTTTTAGGGATTTCTTATGTTTTGTTTTATCTTTTCTTTTGAGATGTATTCTTTTATTATCATTATGAACTAAACCCTCAGATACCTGAGGGGGATGAAACCTAAGATGAATCTTGTTATCGTTTGCTGAACTATATGATAAATATTTGACTTGTTCTTAATTATATGTTTTTAATTCTTGTTTTGATATTTCTGGGATATTAATTCAAGTGTGATGTGCTTAGGTGGAGGAGAAAAAGTCCCTGCTTAAGAGTAGATCTAGCATAATTAAGCGGAGTTGATCGCGCGCCTAGAGATAGGGTGACGAGATTTTACCAGATTAGGGTGAAACCTAATATGGGAGTCCATAGATCGAGTTAATGGGATTCTAGGGGTTTTAATTAGAAAGAGATTTCAATTAATCAACCTAGGGTTAGACGTTAGTCGTCTCGAGAGAGGGATTAATATAACTTAGGGAATCTTACGAATCATGTCAAATGAATAAATCGTCTGGTTCAGAGTTAGATAACAAGTGAAGTCTAGGTGGATTCTTCCTTGGGTGTCGTTGATTGTGGTTGTCGAGTCTTAAAATATATAAAAAGAGAATGATTGAACCTAGAAACTAACTCTGACAACGACTTAAGGCAAGTGCACCTATCGAACAGTAGTATAGCTTAGGCAAGACCGGAATATCGAACCCAAAGGAACTAGAAGTACTAATACTAAATACTAACTTTCTTTTTATTATCTAGCCTAAAATAAGTGAAGTTGTTGTTAATCTAATCTTAATTAACTACTAAGCTAAAGATGCAAAGACAAAAAGAATGAATTGGGGAAATACTGTTGGAAAAACTCAGTTGATTAAGACAACACCCAAGGAAGAATCCACCTAGACTTCACTTGTTATTTAACACTGAACTAGACGATTTATTCACTTGACTTGATTCGTAAGATTCCCTAATTTATATTAAACCCTCTCTCGAGGCGAATAACGTCTAACCCTAGGTTGATTAATTGAAATTTCTTTCTAATTAAAACCCATAGAATCGCATTAACTCGATCTATGGGCTCCCATATTAGGTTTCACCCTAATTCGGGAAAATCTCGTCATCCTATCTCTAGGCGTGGGATCAACTCCGCTTAATTATGCTAGATTTACTCTTAAGCAGGGACTTGTGCTCTACCACCTAAGCACATCATACTTGAATCAATATCCCGGAAATATTAACAAAAGGATTAAACACACATAATTAAGAACAAATCAAGCATTTATCATATAGTTCAAAAAATAATAACAAGATCTATCTTAGGTTTCATCCCCTTCAGGTATCGGAAGGGTTTAGTTCATAACTATAAAAGAAAACATCTCAGAATAAAAGATAAAACAAAACATAAGAAATCCCTAAAACCCCCTGAAGGAATTGAAGGAGAGATCCGCCGTCTTGAGTATAACTCCGGCTTCTTGAGATGGATCAACTGGCTATCTTCGAGTGATTTCCCACAAATCTAACTTTTTCAGCTTGGCTCCTTGGTCTAGCTAACCGCCCTCTTTCAGGTTATACTTAGGGGGTTTATATAGGCTTTTGAAATAGGTTTCTTTGCCCTTAAGTATCCAAATCCGAATGAAATTGCTCTTCTCCACAACAGGGACACGGCCATGGCATACGCCCATATAGATCATCTTTAGGCCGTGTTCGGATTTCTTTAATGAGGCACGGCCGTGTGAATCGAGATCAGGCCATGTTCTAGTTTATCAGGGAGGCACGGCCGTGTGGGCTTAAGTCCAGGCCGTGCTGATTTCCACTTTGGCCTATTTTAGGCCCGTTTCTCGTTCTTTTCGGCCTTGGGTGCTCTCCTGAGTATAAGACATGAAAAGAAAGGATTAAGAGCACCTTTTTACATAAATCAAAGGATAAATCATCCAAAAATATGCTAAATGTGGGATTAAAATATGTTACTTTTACGGTTTATCAATCGTCTTAATCAATTGGTTTTTTCCTCAAGTTATTTTCCCAATTTCATTCTTCTTTGTCTTAGAGTCTTTAGTTTAGTAGTTAGTAATTTTAGATTAGATAAACAAATCCCTTAATTCTTAGGCTAAATAATAAAAAGAGAGTTAGTATTAGTACTTTTGGTTCCTTTGGGTTCGACATTCCGATCTTGCCTTAACTATACTACTGTTTGATAGGTGCGCTTACCTCAAATCATTGTCATAGTTAGTTTCCAGGTTTGATCATATTCTTTATAAATTTTAAGACTTTGACATCGCATAAAACAATGATCAAGTTTTTGGTGCCGTTGCCGAGGAACTAAAATATTAAGAACGCTTAATTATTATTACTTTAGCCATTTTTATTTTTTGCAATTCACTTTTATTTTTAACTTTGCTAATTTTCTTTCTTTTGTTCCTTTCAGGTACCTCTAGTTTATGACTAGAAGGAACCCGACAGGACCCCTACTTTACGACAGTGATATTGAAGGTACCGTTCGTAGAAATCGCAAAGAAATAAGGCGAAACTTAAACTACATAGAAGAAGAGCAAGAAGCAGAAATCAATACCACAGAAGAGATGGCCGAAAATCATCCACCACCTCCAGAGATGGCCAAAAATCATGCTCCTCGAACTATGTATGATTATGCTAAACCTAGTTTAACAGGAACTGAGTCTAGTATTGTTAGGCCTACTGTTGCTGCAAATAATTTTGAACTAAAACCTAACACTATACAGATGATACAACAGTTTGTTCAGTTTGATGGTTTGCAGGATGAGGATCCTAACACACACTTAGCGAATTTTCTAGAATTTTGCGATACCTTCAATATAAATAGCATTTCTGATGATGCCATCCGTCTTCGGTTATTTCCCTTTTCTTTGAGAAATAAAGCCAAACAGTGGTTACATTCTCTTCCACGAGGATCAATCATTAGATGGGATTAAATGACTGAGAAATTCTTATTAAAATATTTTCCACCGGCCAAAACGACCAAGTTAAGGAATGATATCTCTTCTTTTGTGCAGATAGGTTCAGAGATACTTTATGATGTATGGCAGAGATACAAAGACTTGTTAAGGAGGTGTCCACACCACGGATTGCCTTTGTGGCTACAGGTGCAAACCTTCTACAACGGTGTGAACCCCTCAACAAGACAACTAATTGATTTAGCTACCGGTGGAATCCTGAACAACAAAACTCCTGAAGCAGCCTACGAGTTTATAGAAGAGATGTTACTAAAATAACTATCAGTGGCAAGTTACAAGGACAAGGCCAGCCAAAGCAGCCGGAGTTTTCAACCTTGATGCAATAACCGCGCTATCAAATCAGGTAGAATTGCTACATAAAAAATTTGATGGTTTATATGGTTCTTCACAGGCACATCCAATTATGCAGTGCGACGCAAGTGAAGGAGTGGTGAATCCTGAGTACCCACCCTACGGACAGGGCATGGAGAGCGAACAAATAAACTATATGGGTAATAATTTCTGATCTAACAATAACCCTTATAGTATTACTTATAGTCCAGGTTAGAAGAACCACTCCAATTTCTCATGGGGCGGTCAAAGAAATCAAAGGCAACAACCATCCCAAAACTTCCAACAACAGCCTTACCTACAGGAAAAGAAGCCGAACCTTGAAGAGATGCTAACAAATTTCATAGCAGCCTCCGAAACACGTTTCCAAAAGGTAGAAACAAAACTTGAAGTATTGTCACAGGAGTTTAAGGATAAAATCGGGTAACTTGCTAAGCAGATTTCTGAAAGACCACAGTGAAGACTATCGAGCAACATCGAGACTAACCCAAGGGAGCAAGTTCAAGCCATAACAGCTCAAGATAGTAAAGGGTTAGACGCGCCTAATTCAAAACAAAAGAAGGTGGTAGAAGAAGATACGGCTGAGGTCAATAACAAGCCAAAACCAGTAATCAAAGAGTACAAACCTCGCATACCATATCCTCAAGCAAAAGTGAAAGACGACACAGAGGAACAGTTCGGTAAGTTTCTTAAACTATTAAAGAAATTACATATTAACTTACCATTTCTTGAAGCTCTTTCGTAGATGCCACATTCCAGGAAATTTTTAAAGAAGCTATTGACAAATAAGTGAAAAATTGACGAGGAATCACATGTGGAACTGAATGCAGTGTGCTCAGCAATGTTGCAAAATAAACTACCATGAAAATTAAAAGATCCAGGAAGTTTTACAATTCCATGCTTAATTGGTAGTTTATCTATTGATAATGCGTTAGCTGATTTAGGGGCAAGCATAAATGTCATGCCTTCAAACAAACTAGGATGAGCATTCAATTAGCTGATAAAACTATTAGAGTTCCTAGGGGTATAATTGAAGATGTACTCGTGAAGATTGATAGATTCGTATTCCCAGTAGACTTCGTCATTTTAGACATGGATGATGACAACACGATCCCCCTAATTTTAGGAAGACCATTTTTAGCAACTGTCAGGACTAAAATTGATGTCGACACAGGTGAACTCATACTTTGTGTAGGTAAGGAGACAGTCACTCTTCAAGCCCTCGATTCAGCTAGAACATGAATAGCCAAGGTGAGAAAGTAAATTCTATTGATAACCATTCGGTTAACCCTTCTTTTCAGGAAGCACCACAAAAGAACACAACTGAATCCGATCCTAGACCCTGTGTGTAACACCCCTAACCCCGACCCATCACCGGAACAGGGTTACGAGGCATTACCGGACATATCTGATAATTTGCAAATATAAATTTTGTTTAATATAAATTTAGTGCACATTTTCGCTTATTTTCACATATCACCCCCTGCAATTAAAACCGTATTCATTCCAGATATAACCAATTCAACCAATTCCAAAATCCAACAATTTAACTAATACAATTTCATACTTAATCATATTTAGATTCTACTTATAACATTAAAATACCAAATATCGTTTTCTACAACAAAAGTCATGTAGTAGTTTTAAGTGACCAAAATATCACCTATGTACATGCCATTTTAACACAAAATATAGTACCTACTTCCGTAGTCTTCGAAGATGTGATGAGATGAGAAATCTTCTAGTTGAACTTCTCTTCTAGACTCTTTGTACCTACGCGTTAAAATAAACGCGTTAAGCCAGTGAAGGCTTAGTAAGCACTACAAGAATAATTAATTAAACAATCATAACAGAATATTTTAAACTCAATCAATTATCGCATATTTACTCACATATAAGTCTCTTCAATTGTTCATTGCTTTAAATAAATTTAACTTATCTTTAGTAAGGTATAAAACTTGCCTTAACACATCAGTAATTCACTTTTATTCTCAATTCACAATATTGGCCCAAAGTAGACTTCCTAGAACACACCGGATATACGGAACAAATACAGAGGTGCATTATGATGCACAAATGAACAGAGAGCACTGACGTGCTAATAATCAGAGAGCACCAACGTGCCAATATCAGAGAGCACCAACGTGCTAATATCAGAGAGCACCAACGTGCTAATATCAGAGAGCACCAACGTGCTAATATCAGAGAGAGCGCTAAAGTTCCTTAATGGCATGCCACTAATATCCCAGTAGTTCTAATTTCGTCTACTTGGGCATTTAAAGCTGAATCTTATATATTTAAATAATTCACATAGAATTTCAAAAAAAAATAAATAACAATAATTTAAAATTCTTGTAGTACTTACAACAAAAATTGAGGTGATATAAGTCCCTTTTCCTTCACTCCTTAATCTTCTCTTTTCCTTTTTCTTCGATTCGGTTCTCTCCTTCCTTTTCTTTTTCTTCAATTCCATATAAACACATAACATTTATATGTTAAAAATAATCAAATAATTTCCTGCACTATTTAATAAAATAAACATGTATTTTATGATAATTTCATGCTTTCTTACTTTTGCTCACATTTCAATTTAATCCTTTACTCATAAACTTATTCAAAGCTGTCCTTTTGTGTCATATTCACAAAATTATTTATTTCCAGAGCTACTGAACTCCAAATGAAGAACCGTTAATTTTCCTTGAAACTAGACTCATATATCTTTTTACTATAATTTTTCCAGAATTTTTGGTATGGCCAATCAATACCAGATTTTTCTTAAAGTTTCCCCCTTTTTACTGTTTGACTGTTCTGACCTCTCTTCACTACGAATCAAATTACTCTTTGTACAGAATTCATATGACCTTCTTATTTATTTCATTTGAAAATAGACTCATTCAAGATTCTAAACATATAAACTTAAGCCCCTAATTATTTTTCTCCAATTTTTTATGATTTTTCAAAGTCAGAACAGGGGATCCCGAAATCCCTTTAAACCAGTCTTACAAAAATATAAATATCTCAAATTACAGAATTCCTTCGCTTTCCTTGTTTCTTTCATATGAAAATAGACTCAATAAGCTTTAATTTCATATCTCATCCAACTTCTAATTCCACTTATACGATTTTTGGTGATTTTTCAAAGTTACTCTACTGCTGCTGTCCAAAAATAGTTTTCTTATAGCTTATTTTACAATTAAATCCTTTACCCAATTCTAACTTCAAATTCTTTCAATTTAAACCACTAATTTATCTTTTTGTTCATCATATGTTATATTCAAAAGCTCTAAAATTTCAAAACTTCAACTTAAATTCATCAAAACTTTGTTCTAAAACTTATAAAGCATCAAAATTAAAAGAAAAGGGCTAAATTAACATACCTATTAAACTTCCAAGCTTCAAACCCTTAATTTTCCCTTTTCTTCTTTCTTTTCTCTCTTTTTCTTTCTTTCCCCTGCTCTCTGTTTCGTTTGCTTCTCTGTTTCTTTCTTTCTCTCTTTTTTTTTTTTAACCTTATTATGTATTATATTATATTAACATAAAATAATATTTTATTTTATCACACAAAAATCTTAGATTTTTTTACACTTATGCCGCCTCAATCATTTAAGAATGGCATAATTGCCATTTTGGTCCTTCATAATTTCTTTTAATCTATAATTAAACTTTCACACCTATTACAATCTAATCCTTTTTCCCCAAATGCTTCTAATTAAGTCAAATTCACCTAAATAAAACCCAATTAGACGCACAACTAGCTTCGTAAATATTTTTAGTAATTATTTACGATTCAGTTTTATGGAAACGGAGACCGAAAATATATTTTTCGGTTACTCAACTATCGGGTCACTACACTGTGCCAACAAAGAAATAACTCACGAGGAACAAATGATTCAGATCGATGAACTAGAAGAGGAGAAGATGCATCTTAAAGAAGAACAAGGGATACATGAAGTAGAACCGAAGCCACTTTACGAGGCAAACAGGTTCAAAATCGGAGATCAAGTACTATTAGACAAAGCAGACCCACGAATATCTCCACCTGATCCTAACACAAGCAAGGAGATCCCTTTTAAGATAATCGATGTTTTTCCATACGGAACAGTCGAGGTTAGTAACCCTATGTTCGGCACTTTGAAAATAAATGCTACTCGTCTTAAACTCTATCATGATAATGGAACTGCCAACATGAGGAAGGACTTTCAACTCCTCAAACCACCATGAATATACAAATGAGAGGAGAGTCTAGCTTAAGACTATAAACGAGCGCTTCTCGGGAGGCAACCCGAATACTAACCCCATTAACTTCTATTTTTTTCATTTTCATTTTATTTATTTTATTATTTCCTTATAGCACCTAACTATAAACTAACCAAAAGTACAGAATTTCAAGCCACACGACCTTGCACACGGCCATGGCCGTGGCCGTGTGGATACATCGAATCTCCATACTGACATGGCAGAGATGGTATGAGTCAGAGCGAATCAGTTTTCAAGTCACGGACTCAACTACCACACCATGGCCGTGCTATGCGGCCGTGGCTGACACTGTTAGATCATACACGGGCGTGGAAACTAGAACACGAGCGTGGGAGAAGCGAACAAAGTACAACACGACCGTGCGATACGGCCGTGTGACACACCACGCCCCTGGTACACAGGCGTGGGAAAGTACCAGGCCCCAAAATCCTATTTAAAACACCCCTCTCCCCTTCTCACCCACTCCCCATTCACTCTTCACCCCCCTTCATATTCATTCTTCTCCTTCTTTATTCTCTAAAGCCTCAATCTACGCTTTAACGATGTTGAAGAAGCGGAAAGATCCCAGCACAATCTCCCTTAGGGAGACCGATCTACATAAGTTCATGCCGGCTGCTTCAGCCATTCGACAAGCCAAGGATCTTTGAGGCCATTTAATTTTTCTGTTTCTCTACTCTTCTCCTTTATTTTCCTTCTCTTTGACTATCTTATTCTTAATTTATTTTATTTTATTTTAGTTTCTTAGTGTCAGGTTTTTCAAGCTGCTTGGGAATCACGCCACTTCGGCCACTGCCAGCACCTCCACGGCCTTAGAAGTCACACCCACCTCACGAACCATCCAACAATAAAGACTCTTCGGTCCATTCATCTTTTATTCTAATTTTATTTTACTTTCTATTTTCTTTATCTTTATCTTTCTTGTCTTTAAATATATATTTAGTATATTTTGAATTCTTATTATTATTTCCTGGCTAATTCTCTACGAGCTTCCCAATTTCTTCATCTAGCGCAGAGCTCGGTAGCAGCCACCACACCTCCAAATTCAGGAAGTTCCACCTCTCCCTCTCTCTTAAAATTCATATACATCTTTGTACATTGAGGGCAATGTACATCTTAAGTGTAGGGGGGTTAACTATAGTATTAATTGAAAACCCCTGAATTATGTCTTGTTTTTAAAATAAGTTTCTCATATTTTGATTAGAATGAAAAATCCTTTGATTTATGATTTTTATTGATATGTTTTGGATTAAGTCATTTATAATTGTGCATTGATGATTAAATTTAAAGAATAATAGAGAATCAAGCATGATAAGTCTATTTTTCAAAAATTAAAAATTCTTGTTAGGTTGTCTACCTGAATCTAATTTTTACTTTGAAATTTGAAATTTACAAGGTTGACATCAAAAACCCATAATTTTCTGTGAGATTTTGAACCTTATAGAGCATATATTCTTTTTCTTGCTCACTTTATTGATTATGAGTGTGTCAACATTGATTTGTTATTCTAGAACTTGCATTGATTATACATGTCGAGACCACACCTATGATTTTACATACAGGATGATAAAGGCACCTAGGTTTTAACTCACTCACTCCACTAAAAGCCTACCTTCACGATTAACCCCTACTGAACCCCGTTTAATCCTAACAACCCTTTTTATTGACTCACCCACTAATATTAACCCAAAATCCTTTGTATTTGTTATCACCGTTCCGCTTGACTACCCTTATGTCGAGATTTGATTTGATTAAGTTGCCTAACTATTTTATTTATTTCAAATCGTTAAAATTCATCCTTTATCATGTATTTGACTTGTTCTTAAAAAAAATCAAATTATATTCACTATTAGTCTTGTGATTAGGTAAGCTTATACGTTAAATTCCAATTATTGAAAAAGAAAGCTCATATTAGAGTATTATCAGTATGACAAGTTTTCAATTGATGTAATTATTCATTATTAGTTCGTTGTTTCTAGTTAGGTAATTTGCCAGGTCAATCGCGATTCTAACTCTCTAATTCAGCCTTTATCCACACCTTTAACCCAAGCCCCATTACAACCCTGTTAAAGACCTTTTGATCTGTGTATCATCTCATATTATAGTGGTGGAGATTTGATTTTCATGCAAGCTTATGGGATTAACTCTTCATGTTTAAATTTTGAGTGCTTAATTCTGAACCTTAAACACTTCGAGTGATTTGAGTGAATCTTTAGTGAGGATGTCAACTCTTGTCAATTTCGAATCAGAGGTAATTATTTAGGTAAAGGGAAACACCTAAAGTTTTCAGGGCTATAAATATATGACTTTGATTGTTTGAATCTCTAGGACTCTTTGAGTTGAATTATCCCTGTATGAATTATCTTTGAATTATGATAAAACATTATTGATAAATATTATGAATCAAGGAAGTTTGTTTTAATTATGACTTGAGAATTTTGCTTGAGGACAAGTAAAAGCTTAAGTGTGGGGGTAGTTTATAAACTGTAAAAGTAACATATTTTAAGCCCATATTTAGCATGCTTTTGGATGATGTAAGCCTTTAATTATGTAATTTGGTGCTCGTAATCCTTTGTTTTCATGTTTTATACTCAAGAGAGCACCCAATGATGAAAAGAATAGAAAATGGGCCCAAAACGGAGTAAATGGGACATATCACGAAATCTACACGACCTAGGCCCAATACCACACGGTCGTGCCTCATCCAACAGGTTCGAACACGGCCTGGCCACGACTTACACGGGCGTGTGCCATGGGCGTGTCCCTGCCTCCAGGAAGAAAAGTTTCACTCGGATTAGGATACTTAGGGGCAAATAAACATATTCAGAAGCCTATATAAACACCCTAAGTGTAACCTAAAAAGGGGCAACCCAATGCTTTAGTCAAGGGGCGTCCAGCTAGGCCAAAAGAAGGCGGATTTGTGGGGATTTACTCGAAGATGGCTAGTTGATCCATCTCAAGAAGCTGGAGTTATACTCAAGACGGAGGATCTCTCCTTCAATTCCTTAATGGGTTTTAGGGATTTCTTATGTTTTGTTTTATATTTTCTTTTGAGATGTATTCTTTTATTATCATTATGAACTAAACCCTCAAATACCTGAGGGGGATGAAACCTAAGATGAATCTTGTTATCATTTGCTGAACTATATGATAAATATTTGACTTGTTCTTAATTATGTGTTCTTAATTCTTGTTTTGATATTTTCGGGATATTAATTCAAGTGTGATGTGCTTAGGTCGAGGAATAAAAGTCCCTACTTAAGAGTAGATCTAGCATAATTAAGCGGAGTTGATCGCGTACCTAGAGATAGGGTGACAAGATTTTGCCGGATTAAGGTGAAACCTAATATGGGAGTCCATAGATCGAGTTAATGCGATCCTAGGGGTTTTAATTAGAAAGAGATTTCAATTAATCAACCTAGGGTTAGACGTTAGTCGCCTCGAAAGAGGGATTAATATAACTTAGGGAATCTTACGGATCAAGTCAAATGAATAAATCGTCTGGTTCAGAGTTAGATAACAAGTGAAGTCTAGGTGGATTCTTCCTTGGGTGTCGTCTTAATCAATTGGTTTTTCCTCAAGTTATTTTCTCAATTTCATTCTTCTTTGTCTTAGAGTCTTTAGTTTAGTAGTTAGTAATTTTAGATTAGATAAACAAATCCCTTAATTCTTAGGCTAAATAATAAAAAAAGAGTTAGTATTAGTACTTTTGGTTCCTTTGGGTTCGACATTCCGGTCTTTCCTTAACTATACTACTGTTCGATATGTGTGTTTGCCTCAAATCGTTGTCATAGTTAGTTTCCAGGTTTGATCATATTCTTTATAAATTTTAAGAATTTGACATCGCATAAAACAACGATCAGGCATTTTTCAAAAAGCTCCACTAATGCTCGATCTATAGCGACGTTTTTCAAAAAGTGCCGCTAATCTCGATCTATAGCGGCGTTTTTTGTCTAAGCGCTGTTAAAAATGCCGCCAAAAACCTGTTTTGCTATAGTGAGAGTGCATGAGTTGTCGAAAAGAATACATGATGGCAACTTGGATGATGGGTGAGAATACAGGCAGCAAAACAACCCCGTTTTATTTAAAATAAAATGATTTTTTGCAGGGTTTTAATCAAAACTCTCAAATCCTAAACCCTAAACTACTAAACCCAAAACCCAAACCTTAAAATATGAATTCTAAACCCTAAACCCTAAAACTATAAACCACAAAGCTAAAACCCTAAACTTTAAACCCTAAACTCTAAACCATAGACCCTAAACCCTAAAATAAAATGAATTTTTACGGTGTTTTATAAAAAACGCTACTATTGCTTACCTTTTGTGGCATTTTTCTTATAAATGCCGCTAATATTGCTTGACTTTTTTAATGACATATGAGCAATTTTTATATTGAATTATTATATCTTTTATATCAATTTTAAACAAATAATTTTTGAAAATTTCAGTAATATTTAAAAGAATTAGATAAAATTTAAAATTTTTATATATTTTTTTATGTAAGAAAACAAAACAAAAACAAAAAATTTCAAAATATGAAAATAAAAACAAAAAAGCTTTAAATTTTCTCTTCTGTAATTATGTATTCTTTCAATATTTTAGGAAATTTAAATAACTTTTTGAATTTACTAATTAATTTTGTTTCTCTAGAGATGCATGGGTTAGCAATTTTTTTAATTTTAATATATATAAAGTTTATCTATTATCTCTTAAATAATTTAAACTATAATGATAATTTAAATGCTCTCGAAACCATTTTTTTGTTGTTTGAAAAATGGGCCGACTTTAAAAAGGAAAACGGAGTTGCCACTAATCTTTTTTGAAGTGTGATCGGGTCACCTTATAAAACACTTGGTTTACGAGTTTTAAGAAAACGGGTTCGGGAGTCGGTTACGTACGAGGAAGGATTAGCACCCTCACAACGCCCAAAATTGGTACCTTATTGATTGATTAATGTCCTAATATCGAAAATTGGAAGAGATTTTAAAGTATGAATCCTTTAGAAAATGTTTGGATAATTCGAACTGGATATCGAAATTCTCTTGTTCCGAAAAGACGAAATACCACATCCAGCACGTTAGGACACGATGTTTCAACCCTCGATACTAAGATCATTTCATGATTTCCAAAATTCATGCATTGCAATTTTAAAAGGGTACTCCACTATTTGGCCAAACCAAAAAAACCGAAACCCAGCACGGTTGGGCACGATTCCTCGAATTTCCAAACATGAAATATTGCCTTATTTAAGAAAACACGATCAAAATCTTAAAAGGATATTTAGTCATTTGGACGAACGGAAAATCGAAACCCTGCACGATTGGGCATGATTTCTCGAACTTCCAAACACGAAACATTATCTTGTTTAAAAAACCCTTTTTATGAGTTTGGGTAAAAAAAAGTGGAAAAAAACAAAAATAAAAATACGTTAAAATAAAATTCAAAATCATCAATTTACATAAAATAATAGAAGCAAGAATAAATAAATAAAAGAACATAATAATAAGAAAGCTAATGGTGAATCAATGCAAATAAATACTATATGATAATTTAGAAGGTAATAAAATAATAGTAAAAAAATATAATAATAATAATAAAACATCAATGAATAAATAGTAATAGTGAAAAAAAATATAGAAATAACAAAAATAGCAATAATGATGTTGATAATAAAAATAATAATGAGAATGATAAATATAATAATAATAATCATAGTAATAAAAAATAAGAATAATAGATATAATAATAAAATGATAAGTATTAATAATATATATGAATACGTAAAAAATTGAAATACTAAATATTTAAAAGAGGTAAAATATCTATAGATAGAAATAGGTACAAAATATATAGTTTAAAATTAATAATAAATATATAACAAATATAATAATTTAATGTAAACTGTATGTATACATGTAAAAATGTTATCATACAAATTTTTAAGGTGGTAATACGTGATGAACTTCAGAACTAGTATATAATGAACCTAAAATGATAATATAATAAATTTAATACAAATAAAAATACATAATGAAGTTTATTATATGATAATAATACAACACTTACAGTAAGAATACCAAAGAATTTGGAAACATAATACATATATAATAAAATAATGTATGTATATAAAAAGCAAATGAATATATAAAAATATGACACTAGATATAATAATAATCATAACAATAATACGATTAAGTATAACCATAATAGAATAATGACAATAATAGATAGTTAATAAAAAATAAAAATAATAGTAACAATCAATTTAATAACAAAACAAAAAATATGGCTAAATTGCACTAGAAATAGAAATTCGGGGGGCAAATGGGTAATAAACCCCTCCCTGGGACACGCGTCCTTTCCTCCAGTGGATCAGCGCATCAGGAACCCAATTGGAACACCTAGCAAATTGCTGTGGCCAAAATAAAAAACAATAAAAGGTAACAAATGTACCAAATTGAAGAAGTTTGAAAAAGCGGAAGGATCAGGGCTGCAAATAGCCCATTTTAGAAAAAAAAACACGCGGATCCTTAGTGGAGCGGGTTGGGTCAGACGGGCCAGCCCGTACGGCGCCGTTTTGGCGCAAAAGCACCCATGTGAAACGACGTCGTTTCCTGAGTGCTATATAAGTAAGTTTTTTTAAAAAAAAAAATTCACTTTTTATTTTTCTCCTTCAAAAAAAAAAAAAAACAAAAGCTTTCTTTATTCTCTCAATGGCCTTCCTGGTCCGGCCAGGTTTCCGACAAATTCCCCCCGTACCGACCGCCGTTGGCGTCGCCGCCGGCCATCGTACAATTTAAAAAATGTGAGTTTTTCTTCCTTTTTTAATACCGTATATTATTGTAACCTTTGTGTATATAAAAAAAAAAGAAAAAGAAAAGCTTAAAAAAAGAACAGTTTCGAAAAGTAAGAAAAAAAAATAAGACCTTTTGCGAATATTTTCTGTATTCTCCTGTGTGTATTCGAAAAAGTGTCTAAAAATAAATCTGTATTGCCTCTTTTTTCCTCCCTTTTTACAAGTGATTTTCGGTTTTTATAGCCGAATAAAATGAAAAAAAATATCTAATATTCTTGCTATGCGGTTATTTATTGTGCTATGTGCTTCCTTGTTTGTAGGTAACCATCGTGGAGGCGCACGTTGCAGAGAGCGGGGCGACGTGGCGAGGGCATGGCTCGGTGGCGCATGATGCGGAGGGCTGCTGGCGGCGCTGGGCACAAGACAAGGGCTAGGGTTTCTGATTTTTTTTGTTTGGGCTTTGTGGGCCTCTTTTAGGGTTTGGGCCTGCTGTATTTTTTTTTTTTAAATTTGGATTGTTTGTTCTTGGGCCCGGGCATAAATTTGGGCCTTACAAATATATTAAAATTAATATTATCTTTTACAATTATATAAAAAATTATTTAATATATAAATTAAAAATAATCAGTCATATACCAAAAAAACTTTAAAATTATTTTAAATAATAGTATTTTAATTTTTTTCATTTTTAACATATATTTTTCTATTTTTTTTTCAATTTTTTTCTACGTGTCATTACTTTTTTTTGAAGATTTTAAATATTAAATTAAAAATAAATTGTATTTTAATTAGTATAAAGAAACTGGTTAAATAATAAATAGAAGAGGATGAAAGAGTGCATGCATGGGTGAGAATACAAGGAGCAAAACGGCGTCGTTTTGTTTAAAATATAATGATTTTTTTGCTGATTGACCTTTTGCTGCGTTTTTCTCACAAGCGTCGCTAATGCCAGACCTTTTGTGGCATTTTTATCATAAATGCCGCTATAGCTCTAACCTTTTATGGCATTTTCTGATTAGCACCACTAATGTGTTTTGCGGCGTTTTTAGTCCAAACGCCACTAAAAGCGCCACTAAAAGTTTAATTTCTTGTAATGTTAACGTTGATAATGAAGCATCCATTTATATACATTTGCAAGAGACATTCACATTAACAAAGTATATTCCTACTTGCATTTGCATCACTTATATTAAGTGAAAAGATACCTAACCACGAGGCTTCGATCATTGCTTTCAAACCCAAACTACAAAATCATGTTGGATCGAAAAACCTACAACTTTCTTTTGCTGTAGGAACATATGTTTCCATCTTTGTCATGTCTTCAATTGTATATATCTGTAGCAACACATATTAACATACGATTTTTCGAGCAAACCTATTAAATCTAACGAAAAAGATTTTAAAGGAACAGAAATAATGAATACCATGCAATCCATAACATTTTCAAGTTCTGAAATTTGATCCTCACAATCATTGTTGGATAATGCACCTACACAAAGTTGAGTTACCAAAAACCATTAAAAGCATAAGATCAATTCAATATAAGATGGAAAGAAAAAAGTAATAACAAAAACTTACCTTTGCTAACTACGGGCAATGCTGTCATCCCGAATATCTTCGGTTTGTTGTTCGATTTGTGATAGAATTCCTAACCCGAAATAAGAATAAAACAATCTCACCACTATTAATCAGAAAACAAACAGATGAAAATATCAAAAATAAAGTAATAGTCATCAAGTTCTAGCAAAAACAGGGTTCGGATTCCCGACCTTCATTATTTTCGCGTACGGATGGTTACCGGTAGCATGGTGGCACTCGTCGATTATCATTAAGGACACCATCTCTAAACTCAAGAATGCTTTCCACAAGGCATCCAACAGAATTTGGGGTGTCATAACAAGAACCTACAAGATCAAAAACATAATAAAATCATTGATATGAACAATTAAGTGAAAACATGTTACTCGAACTCGGATGTGAGAGTCGGACATGAGTACGTTCAATTTTTTTCCTTTCAAGATTTTAATGCCCGGATATATGTTAGATACACGGGTGTTAAATATATGTATTTCGAGAAAAATAAAGATTCGGATACGAATTTAGATTCGGATTCGGATTAACATAGCAAACAAATAAATAAGAGATTTAGTGAATTAGCATAACTTAAAAAGAGAACTCACATCATGCTCCTTTATGTCTTTCTCCCAGTACTCTGAGTTCCACTCATTAACCCCTTTATCTCCATAATATTGTTCAACATCTAAACTTGTATGGAACTTTATATATTCAAATTGCTGCAAAACACACAATATATATATATATATACATACATCAATATATCTAATATAACTTAAAATGATCATTTTATTTTTTTTTTGCATTACCAGAAGAAATTTTTAAAGTTTCCAGGAAAAATAAAAGGAAGCAAACCTGATTAACAAGATGAACAGTGGGGGCCAAGAAAATAATCAACTTTTTTATATCAATGGAGTTGATAGGTTGAACAAAATCTTTGATAAGCATTACAGCTATCATTGTCTTCCCTCCACTTGTATCTAACACTGCTATAATATTTCTTCTCTTTGCAACTTCATACACCTGCAGCTGATGCCTACAACATACCTAGAAAAAAGAAAATTTAACAAAAACTGAAAAAATAAAGGAAAAAAAGAAAAGAAAAAGAGGAAGAAAAGGGCAAACCCTCTAGGGCTAGAGTGATCAGGATTTGAAGATGAAGAAGGGTGGTGGTTCTTAGCATGATCGTCATTGATTGAAACCATAATCTGAGGTGGGTGTAGTGTGTTTCACTGAAGGTTGTTTTTTAGAGGGTTACATTGCTTTCTTCCATGGGAGAATGCATGTTGGATGCTGAGTATTTATACAAAAACACAAACATTAAAATTTTATCATTGAAATGATAACGACTAGAAAGGATAAAGATGAAAATTACCATATACGTGAAGTTCTAAAAGAACTAATATTTCAGTGAGAAAAATGAGAAAATGGGGGTGCGAAGCAGACTCTGCAATGCAACGACATTGATTCTATTAAATTTACGGGAAAGGATTGAATGAAACAGTGACGCCACGTCATCTGTATCCCTTTCTAATAGATTTATGCCACATCAGTATTTTTATCCTGAATTTCAGCATTTTATCCTGAATTTAAGGATTTTAATTTGAATTTGATTTTTTTAGGATAAAAATGCTGAAATTCAGGATAAAAATGTTGATGTGGCATAAATCTATTGGAAATGGATACAGATGACGTGGCGTCACTGTTTCATTCAATCATTTCTCTTAAATTCACACTATTTTTATGATAAAAAAACGATTAATAAAACATTTTGAAATAAAAAATATTTATTTAGTAGTAATTCAATTAAAAATTAATCTTGTAATAAACTTTGAAATTAATCAAATAATTTTAGTAGTGTTAATGAATTTTAAAATTTTAAAAATAAAGATATTAAAATTTTGAAAATAAAAATACAAAGATTTAATTTTAAATTTATGAAAAATGTAATAACTTATTTTTTGTTGTATTAGAAAGTTCCAGGTTTATTACCATAAAAGGAAAAACTTTCAATATTCAGACGAAGCTGTTTAAAAGATTTGGACGAAAGTTGTTTGATTTACACGCCATCAGGAGAAGCACATAAATGCCCAATCATGAGTGGACACGTTATAATGCCCTATGGCATAGAGTGAAACAGATGTATTTTAAACTATAATCGTAAAACTAAGAAGGTTTTGCGTTTTGTTTTTTACTGAAAAAAATAGATAAATAAATTTTTATATATTAGATTAAATAGTAAATTGGTTATTTTTGTAAAAATTTTATCTATTTGTATTATTAAAATTGACATGATTGATAAAATAATTAGATAGTAACTCGTAGTGTGTCACATGTATTTGATAATGATATATGAGAACTAATTTTTAATAATAAAAATAGATGAAATTTTTAACCAAATGACCAATTTACTTTTTTATCTAAGGTATAAAGACTAATTTACCCATTTTAAAAAAAAAATAAGAATACAATACAATCTAATTCTTAATAAAAAAACCTGTATTGTAATTTTACCCGCTATTATTGAAGCCAAACTCGAACTATTGGATAAATTAAATTCAAGTGTTCTAATGATGGATTTAAATCGAATTTAAGTTCAAACACAAATAACCAAGTTTATAATCCCGTATAAAGCAAATTAAATAAATAGACTCAAAAGTAATATAATTTTTATCTTAAATCAGACTCGAATTTTAAAACCGAAACTCAACCAAGCTGGAGATGAACTTCGAATGTCGAGTTGACGAGTTGAGCTTGAATACTATACAGACCTAAAAAGTAATAATGAAAAGTTTTCAGCATTTAGCACAATAGTTTAATTTTCATGAATCATACAATCATGATGTAATTCAAGAAGTAATTTAACAAAGTATAAATTTAAGATACAAAATTAACAAAACGGAGAAAAACAAGTAATCGGCTAGACTCAGCCTCGCCCTCCCCTGATGCTCTACCAAAATGCATTTGCTATTCTCATCTAACCTTTTTAAACATTAATCATACACTTCTGCTACTTCTGTTCTTTTTTTCTTTTTTTTACCAACCCTTTTTTTTTCCATTTCTTTTCGGACTTTAAATGCTTCCTTTTCCATTTCCTTCCCTTGTATAGATACAAAAATGGCTACTTTTCAACGGATTTTTTCCTTTTTTTTTTTTCTTGTTGTGTCAAAAACTCCTAGAACTCGTGCTGTGGAGTCCAGGTCTTCAATATATCACAACTCGAAGTAGTCCCGGCTGTGGTTCAGTAAAGTCGAGGCACTCTTCTTCAAGGAGATAATGTTGTATGGCAACCGGAAGTCTTGCTGGAATACGAGAACCCCTAGCATGGTTGCCAGTTCCAACACTTATGTAAACCTGAAGGCGCTGATCTGCAGCCCGAGCTGTTCTCCTGAGCACTGATAGTTCATAGTTCAGCATATGAATGGCTTCACTAACAGGCAATCCATGCAGGTCTATGATCCGTTCCTGCCCCCCAACAATCTCAGGAGGAACTTGGTTCCTATATTAGTCCATAACCAGTCGAATAGTATCAAGACTACCAAAATAATATAACACTGATTTAGATACCGCAATAAGAACAAACAATTACTAAGATTCATAACCCAGAAACTCAGGTACATAAACAAATAGAGACAGGAGATAAGGTATTGTGGAAGTGATGGATATGGAACGATTACACTTAACCTCAGTAATCACTGATAAACAGATCTCAGACGCAATAACATTACCAGCAACAAAAGAACGGGTTTAAGTCTGTTAACCACCATCACGAGGAACCAAGTGCGACAGGAAAGAAATGACAAACCTCTGGCGAAATAAAGATTCTTGAGTGTTTCCATGAGTTGCCTTCATATGCATATTTTGCAGTTGTCCTTTCACGCTAAGTTCCTTTGTTAAAGCCTTATTACCAGTGAGAAATCCTTGACGTGCCTAATTATATCGATATATATATATAAAGTAGCATCAGCTAACAATACGGATAAGTTGAGCAGACTAAGTTCAGTATGGAAGAGAGAAGAGAGAGAGAGATGAATATTTAGAGCAAAATTCACATTCATGAGTAGACATGGCAATCAAACTTCAGAGATTTGCATTCTACCTGTCTAATGGTCGATGACTCGAAGCACTTTGTGCTCTGTACAGTACCATCAACTTTGAAAAGCAAGGGATTCAGGATATTGAAATGGATGATTGTGACTGATTAATTGTTGCCACTATCACTAGACTTATAGACTTCCCAACTTAAGAAATTCGGATAGCTAAATTACTAAACATGAAATACAATGAAGCTTACCCTAAGAGAGAATGGAGGGGACCACTATTGGAGTACATATTCTATTAATTATGTCTATTTGTTTGCATATCTCTAAGTTAATTAATGCCTGATATAACTTGGTTGACAACTGTAAGAAGAAAAGGTAGTCGTAGTAACTGAAGCAAAAATTCATTTCCCAGGGTTGCAAAAGGAGAGCAAATAAATGAATAATAAATAAAAGGATAAGATAGGCAGCACCTTATTCATTGCTTGCCTTCAAAAATGTAAAACCTATTATTGTATCAGTTCAAACATATGCAATAAAATTCCAACGAGATACCTGGTCAAAATATGCGTTACGAGATCGTGCATGGTCTTGAGCGTCTTCCCGCAGTTCAGGGTATAAATTTGCTGCCAGCTCAATAATATTAAAACAAATAAATATGGACAACGACACTGATTGCTCCTATTAAAAGCTGTGTAAACACATGAAACTTTAGTAACGCAGAATATTACCGACTGCATCTCCAGTTTCAAGCCAAGCAGGATCTGAATGAAAACGTGTCTGCAACCTATTAGCGTAAACCCCTCTTCCAGGGGCAAGACTGAAGGTATTAGCCAACCCATGAGAACTTCTACTAGACCCAACAGCCGAATTGGCAGAACCATTTCTATCATACTTCCATACTCCAGAATCTTGAGATGCCATTTTCCTGATACCTGGTACAAAATCTATGGCACCTCTAGATGGAAGGGAAGAGTTGGATTTGAAAATAAGAATGTTGTCCTTGTCAGATGATAGATAAGGATCAACATTAAGTTGAAGATCATCCCCTGCATATTTTGTAGTACCACTCTGATCATCTGACACAGTAACTGGGAAGCCTAGCATACTTAGATTGGGAGCCAACAAGGTTTTTGAATTCAGGTTCTGGTTGAAACCACCATCAACTTGAAGCTGCAATAAAAATCAAAATGATCCATGAAATGCTAAAAGATCTTAAAAGGAGAAAACACAAGGCAAAAATTCTAAAAACTTTGTGAGGATGCTGGAAACCTGTGAGCCACAGCATGTAAAAACAACCTAAGAAGAATACTTCAAAAACCACAAGGAGAAACCCCTATAAAGAAAAACTACTCGCGATGCCAGGTCTCATAATATTATGAACTAGAGGCTACATGCTGTGGTTGAATTGAGTCACCTCAAAACTTCATTAGGAGCCAGCTTTTCCGTCAAACCACGGTTAGCATCCAAACCATTAACATTCCCGGGATCCACAACAGATAACCAACATCCCGTAAATATAGCATAAGTAAGGGGGTGTTAAAAACATTTCCAGTGTGTATAAATAAAGGAAAATTAAAAACTTAAAACTTCCGCATCCTGATCTAGACCATAAACCATTTCTTAGAGTGGCTGCAACTCTCCAACAATTGATAACAATAATCGTGAACTGGAAAATATAAGACTTCAAGACCTAAATAACTGACACACCACTACATCTTCAAACAAAGGATAAAAAGTAAGCACTAAAAATCAACTAAAAACAGTTAAGGGCCTCCACTCACCTCATGTTGTGTGAGCATCTCAATGGTCAGATTTAAATCACAACCATTGGCAAAATAAACTTCGGCAAGGCTTTCGGCAGCAAGTCCGGGAAATTGAGAAGCCAAAAATTCCACAGGATTCATTTCAGGACCATCCATAATGGGCTGCTCCCCCAACAAATGATTAACAAATCTATGTCTAGAATTTCCACTATATGGTTGTCCCTCCCTCCGATTGCTAAGTAGCTGATCACTATTAACAAGTTGCTTGTCCCAAGGTTTGGCTTGCACAGGTAGAAAACTAGCTGCAGTAGGATTCTTTCCATAAGATGAAGCAGGATGTCTCAATTTTTCAGCGATGTTACTGCCATTACCATTATGATGCAGTAGTTGCTGCTGATTACCAAATATATAGCCACCACCAGCAGAAGCAGGAAACCTCGACGCTTCACTATCACCATGCAAGGATAAACCTGCTAAAGAGAGGCTCCCAGGTCCAATTCCTTGAGAATCATCCTCATTAATAACCTTAAAGTCTGGAGTAATGTCATCAGGGAGCTGGCGACGCCAGAACTGATGAGCCTCATCATCGGAATTATTTGAAATAGAAGACTCAGACCGATCAAGAACTGCTTTTCCTAAGGTTCTAGAAATAGCAAACCTTGTTGCATCAGCCGCAATAGTGCTTCCTGATGAAGATGGTGACCTAAGAGAAAAAGGAACGAACTCTGCTGCATTAGGATTCAAAGTTGTTACCTTGCTAGGGGTATTCAGTTTTGTGTCACTAATTTGGATCCCTTTCTTAGATAAGCTCATTCTTTACTAAATGTATAAAAAGGAAAAAGTAGATTCTGCATAGATAAAAGAAACTAAAGCAGAGGATACACCCTCGAGTTCCACTAACTCTAACCAAAACCTGCAAAACCATCCATCATATCACATTATCAATAAGTCGAACTTACAAAAGAAACCTAAATCGAAGACAAAATACGTGCATGATACCAATCCTTAACAAATATTATACCAATAACCAAATCTAGAATGAGATTGACACCCCAAAACCACCAAATCTCAACATCACTCTTCAAAGAAAATTTTACAATAACCATTTCCATGAAAATACAAATGATAACGATGGCAATGACGAAAACAATAGAAGTCTTAATAACCATATTTGACTCTTAGGCATGCATGCAAAGCCATTGCTTTAAATGAAACAAACGTTATAGATAATACTATGCCTAATTAACAGCTGAATGGCAACTACTGTTAATCAATTTCGTAAAAACAACATCAAAATATGCTTAATTCAAGATTAGGAGCTAAGCAACAAGTTTTCCATTAAATCAAAACCATTAAATAGACCAAAATCACGCCAATATACAGTTCAAAACCCTAGAATCCACTTTTCAACAAGACTTAAACCCGGAAAAGGAAAGCCACAAATTCCTCAGGCAAACAATTAAACAGCGAACTCATTTACAGTAAAAATCCTTAATAATAAAAACAACAAACTCAGATTTCCAAAAATTTAAAAAAAGAAAAACAAAATCGAAGTTCTAGCTAAACAAATAATTGAAACGAAAATCAAGCATAAATTAACGCTATAAATCTTGCATTATCCAAGTCATTAATTATCAGAGATCTCAAGTCAATCCATAAAAAAAATTAAAAAAAAAACTAAAATAAACACAACGAAGAAAGAAAAACGAAAATCGAGAGATCTAAGAAGAAATTTATACCTTTTCGAAATAAATAGAAAGGATTCATAGTTAAAGAAATGAGATGATAGAGTTTCAGATATTTTTTTTTTCCTTTTTAAATTAATTTTATAGGGATTTGAGCTTTGGTTTTTGTTTCGCTTTGGCTTGCAGCAGTATATTATCTCAGATTTTTGTTTCTTTCTTTATTTATTTTTATTTCTGAGATTTTTATTTTGTTCGAAAATGGCTTTTGCTAGTAGCTTAACTACCACAAAAATATTAAACAATTCATCCAATTCCAATACAGCCCTTCGCCACTCGATTTGACCTTTTTTTTTTCTTTTTTCTTTTTTAGTTTGTAAGCAGAGAATTATGTATCCAAATGTGTAATTATGTGAAAATTTTTAATGATATTTTTTCACATGTTTTATTATTTTTTAAATATAATTTAAAAATAAATGGTAGAATTAAAAAAATTTCACCATTAATGTATTAAATAATTATCATATTTAAATTATTTATTTTTATTAATTTATTACATATAAATTATTAAATTTTTAAAAAAATTTATCCTTATAAATTGTTTAATCTTTAATTTTTATATCAAGAATTTAATGTCAAAGTTTAATAATATTGCTTGGACAAACTTTTTAATTTTATAAAATATACGATAAATTAAAATAAATTTTCAATTTATATTAAATATTATTTTATTTACGTATCTTTAACTTTGGATATTAATTTAATAAAAATATTATTCTAAATAATTATTTAATGTAAACAAATTAGAAGGCGAGGTGCGAGTTATACTAAAGTAATGACAAAAGAAATACTTATGCACCAAGAACGACGCGCACGTGAGGCTCTGAAGGTACGCTCCTAGGCGGGACCAATCAAACCTTTTAAACAAGAAAGGCAAAAGGGGAAAACTAGGCAGCCATGTTGAACCAAACACTAGTAGTCGACACGCGCTGGTATCTGGTCGTGGGGAAAGATAAGTTAGTGGAAAGAATAGAAATCTGTAAAGAGCACGTTTAGCTTAGGTAACCCATAAGATCGGTAATTGTCCTGACAGCTGGCGACGGCAAATCCTGTCTTAACAGAAACAGAACCCGCACTCCGGCATTATAATCGCCTACTGCTCAAACCATTGCAAATGGAAAATAGCAACCAATATCAATGTCCCACTTGTGAAATTAATGATTTGCTCCTTTACTATATTAAAATTTGAGATTAATTTTTATATTTTAATTTAATAAATTTTGAAAAAAAATTTAAAGCACTTTTTTTAACATAAATAATAATTCATATGGGAAGATAAATTGAAATAAATGTTTGAATAGAGTAGCTAAAAATATTCAAACCAATTATCAAACTCCTTATTTTAGGTAATCACATTTAGGAATTAATATTACATAATTCATTCATTTTAGTCATTACCGTTAAAACTTTTATTAAAAATTTAACTTAAAATTATTTTTAAAATTTTGACCTTCCACATCATTTAAATAAAATAAAAAAATTATCATTTTAACTCTTATTTAAAAAAAAAAAAAAACTCTTTTTCGCATCTCCAATTTTCCATCACGAAGAAAAAAAAATTCCAAATCCATAAAGAAAAAATGAGTTTAGGGAATTGAATCCGAATCTCTTATAAAACTTCAATTACAAATCTCTTACGGGTTTTCTTTTTCATTTTATTTAAAGTCAAAACAAAAATTGACGGGGAAAATGGATTTTTTTTCAAAGGATGAGAAATCAAGAAAAATTGAAAAAAGAAATTTTGAATGCTTCTTTGGAGCTGATATAATTTTTACAGAGCTTATTGTGGATGAAGGTCGTATCTGATGTCGCTATTTGTTGGTTCATCTTGCCGTTCTTTCTAATATGTTATGTTGTTTTTTTTTTTTTTCAAATTCCAAGTTAATATTTGAGGATGAAGCTGGTGTTTGGATTTCTGGGAGGGTTTTCAACTATTTAATTTTTTTATTTTGGTTAACAATTAGTATTGGATAAATTATATTTTAGTCCTTTAAAGTGGCATGCAACACTTACAACATGGTAAATTATGTCATGTGGCATCCAATAATTGGTCCATATGTTAAAAAATATCATATTGGATTTCCGTTAAAAGTTTTTAATAAAAGTGATTAAAATGAACGAATTATATAATGTAAGTATCGGAATTACAAATTTTTTATTTTAAGTAGTTAAAATGAGGGTTTTTTTTACAGATAAATAACTATCTGTATAGGTTACCCTCGTTATTTAGAGTAATTGATAAAGTAAATATATTTACTCTCTAAAAAAAAAGGACATTAACTTGAAATAAAATGAGCCACTTTAGCTTAACAAGAAAATCTTAATAATTTAGAGGTTTGAAAGTTGAAATCTAATTATATATTAAATTTATTTTAATAAATTAAGTTAATTATTAAATTTAATTATATCTATTTAAATAATTATAATTTAAAAATATTAAAAATAAAAAAAATAACTACAAATCTCGAAAAAAATTAATTAGAGGAATTGTGAAATCTATATAAAAAATTGAAAAGTGATGTGGAAAACAATTACAGTGGCTTCAAGCCGCCAATGATTGAGGCATTGCGTTATCTCTTTTCTTTCCTTATTTGCTGTGTTTATATAAACAAACATTTTCACATTCATTCGTGTTAAAAGGAAAACAAATCAATCAAAGGCATATAGCCGGAGAGAAATACGCAGAAAAATATAATCTCTTTGCATCCATGCAATCAATATCTATATCTGCTTTTATTTCTCCATTTTTTTATCTTTGAATTTAAATAGACTCCGATCAAGAAAAAAAAATAGACAGTACGAGCCAATTTCGGCTCTGAAATGTATATGAAATCTTCGCTTCTTCTTCACATGTTCGTTGTTGTCGTTCAAGAAAGGGAGTGGGAAAAGGAGAGATAAAACAAATTTCCTCATCTGGGTTTGAATCAAAATCAAAAACCCATTTGCTTGATTACATCAAGTTCGAGTTTTTTTAGTTTTCTTTTTCTTTTTTGCAGTTGAGCTTCAATGGCGACCAAGACAATGGAGCCTTTTAAAAACAAAAACAACCAAATCGAAGTTGAGTTCGCTGAGTGCGATTGTTGTGGGCTAACGGAGGAGTGTACGCCGGCATACATTGCTCGTGTACGTGAAAAATTCGAAGGGCGATGGCTTTGTGGGCTTTGTTCTGAGGCGGTGAAAGATGAGAGGATTAGGTCGTCGTCGCCGGAAGATATTATTACGATCAACGAAGCGTTGGTTCGACACATGAAGTTTTGTGAACAATTTAAGTCGTCGAGTCCGCCGGTAAATCCTACTGAAGATTTGATCGCTGCGATGAGACATCTGATTTTAAGAAGTTTGGATTCTCCGAGGAAGAACAACAACGGGTCGTCGTCGTTTGTCCGATCCAAAACTTGTTTTTCCAGGTTTTCGGATGGTGAAAGTTAAGGAGGTTTCAGGTTCTGTCTATGTAAGTTGAAATAATATTTGTGCTTTCAGTAAGTTCTATGGCAAATGTTTTTCTTTTAACATTGAGATTTTCGTCGTATTTGTTTTTTTAATAAAATTAACTTTCTCACTAGATAGAAGTATACTAAATTTTAATGTAATTAAACTCACGTCTTCTTATAATAATCAAGTTTTATATCTATAACAAATGTTTTTAACTTAGTTAACTTGTGTTTTTATTTATCTCCTTTTTCGAATCAAAGTATTTTTTTTTAACTAATTTTCCAGCCAATGGTACATGGAAGTTCTAACGCGAATTACTTAAAAAAATATGTAGATTCACAAAATTCTTAAAGGCTCTGATCAGACAATCCAAAGTAATTGAATGAAAGTATTATTAATATTAGAGTAGCAAATACATTCTATTGTAATTACAAAGAAAATTATAATGGTCTATTAGAATAATTTTTCTTATGATTGAAGTTATGTATGAACTATGCAATATGCTAGTATCATCTAACTTTGATTGTTATGTTATAGTAAGGTGATGGTGTTAATATGAGAAATATTTTTTAAAAAAAAAAACAATAAATATCTTCCTAACCATATTTTGAAGCCTCGAACATCTCAAATTAAAGAATTTATGAGTTGCCTATGATGATTGTGTCTGACATCATTCTCTCAATTGATATCATACCCTGCCATATGGTGCAAGAAAACTTTTTTTTTTATTTGCATAATTAACATCGACCTTATAATATTTGAGTTCACAGTCCAAATAATTTACAACTTTAATTATAAAAACTTTTTATAAAAAGACTGATGCAATGTTAAATCCCTTATTATATTATGTAAATTAAGTCAAAATAATATAAAATTTATAATATATAATATTTATAAGAAGGTTTTACAAATTGTCCAAAACTTTCATAAAGCTCATTATATGTAATATTTTTTATAACATTAAAAAAATATTTTTCACAAATAAGTTATGATAAAAAAAAAAGCTATTCAATTGGTTTATGAATAAGCATATTATTTTTATAATATAAAACATGGATAAGTTATGTTCATACTTGACCATAACTTTTTATAAATAAATATATTATAACATTTTTATAATATGTAAATTATTTTTTATGATAATTTTTTTATAACTTTAGAATTTTTTTAGGATTTAAATAATATAATATAAAAAAATTCTATTGTAACATCCCCACTTTAAAAAAAGAAAGAAGAGAAGAAGAATATTTATGATAAAAGGTCTTGAATAAATGATTTATAAATAAATAGTAGTATAAGAAATTGTGATTATTTTTAGAGAAAACCGTCAAACATGAAAACACAGAGGATTATTAGAAGGATCGTACGTGGTTAAGTTAAAAATTCGGTATCGAGTTCAGGGATTAAATTGAATAAGTTAGAAAAGTATAGAGACTAAAGTGCAATTATCCTATTTTATTTTGATGGAAAGGACTTAATTACCATTGCTTAAAAAAAATCAAAAGTTTCATGATGACTTTAAATGATATTTTCATTAAATAATTATTATTTAACATTTTATTTAAAATAATAGTAATTTATTAAATATTAATATATATATATATATAAAGAGAGAAAGATAAGTTTTTTCTCATCTTTCTCACGAAAGATTGGCAAAAAAAAAAAAAAACCCTTTCATCATTTTCCTTCAATTGCAAGCTTAAGGTGTGGTTTTTCTTCAATATTTTTTTTTTTATAGATTTTGAATCTTTGAAGTTTACTTTACATATATATATACCAATAGTTTTTTTATTTTATCCAATATTTTAGAAGTTATCATTAAAGGATATTGATAGAAGCTTAGAAAACTTAAGTGAAATAGATATATTTTTGGATAGGAAATTATTAGAAGATGAGTTATAACTTATTATAAGTGTGAAAAAGAAACAAAAATGGATGAAAAGTTTATTTGGTATATTTAGCAATGTTAAAGGGAAAGTAGAGAACATTAGTCACTTTGTGTAATATTGGTGCTAAATAATAGCTTGTAAAGCAGTGAGTACTCTGGTGAAGACAGAATTGAAAACGGATAATCGAGTCGAAAGATATGCGAATTTCGGACTAGAAAACTTAAGTTGTTAATACGAATAATCATGCATATTTAAGTTTGTTTTTATTAGTTTTAGTTTTAGAATGGATAAATGATATTGTTTCGTAATGAATTGCTCCTATTGTAGCTAAAAACGAAGCGAACATCTTGAAGGAGAAAGGCAAAGAAAATGAGTAAAGCAATTAAAACTTCGGTTTGTGCTAATATCTTATTTTCATTACATAAAGCTTTAGAATATTTAATTTAATATGACTAGTTATATTTATTTTATTTTATTTTTATGAGTTTTGGATGAGCTTGAAGAATTTAGTTAATATTTATAAAATTATGTTTCGAGATGAATACTATGTTTTTCATAAGACTAAATTAGCGAATTCAATGTTATGATTTGGATTTAAGTATTATGACTTTAGATGATTGAGTAAGAAAATATTTAATATGTTTCAAATTGGAAGCCTATTTTATATTATGTGATATGTGATTTGAATATGAAACATAATTGAAATGAGAATTATATGAAAATAGAATTGAAATGGATCATGAAATTTGATTTTTACCCCATTTCACTAAGTTAGACTAAATCAGATATAGTTGGCATGCCATAGAGTCTTTATGTAACACCCCTTACCCGTATTCGACGCCGGAATAGGGTACGGGGCATTACCATAACACATACACTTGTAAACGTATTGAACTGAGTCATAAAATTTTATCCAAATTATCACTTTTCAATTTACATCACAAACATATAACTTAAGTAATACTAGTCAACATCAGTGGCCTTATACAAAATGAACTGCTAAATATTAATGGCCAACATTTTAGGCCAAACCAATTAGATATATACAAATGACTAAGTCCCCTATACATGCCATAAACTTAAGAGGTTTGTATTCACTTTTTACCCACCCACGATGATAGCTTGACAGTGTGATTACATCTCCGATGATCTCCAACTCGAGCTAGCATACAACCCTATAAGATATGGGAAAGGAAGGAAAGTAAGCTACAAAGCTTAGTAAGTAAGTATGTAAATAATAAGTGATTTATTAACAGGCTTTCATAAATCTTCACAATATGTTCTCAAGATAATACAATCATTATTGCACATAGTTCCACTTTTTATTCATGTTCATCTCAAGCTGTCTATTTGAGTCACTGTAACTAAATTATTTATTTCTTGAGTTACAGAGCTCCAAATGAAGAACCGTAAATTTTATATGAAACTAGACTCAAATATATCTACACCATAAAATTTCCAGAATTTTTAGCTTAGCCAATTAGTACAGTTTATTCTTTAAAGTATCCCCTGTTCTGTTGTCTGATAGTTTCGACCTTTATTCACTAAATATTAATTATCTCATTATACAGAACTCAAATAATATTACTGTTTATTTATATTGAAAATAGACTCATCAAGAAATTCAGGGATATAAACTTTATCCCATGATTATTTTTTTACAATTTGTAATAAATTTTCAAAGTTAACATAGGGGATTCTGAAATCATTCTAACCCTGTCTCACAAAAATTCAAATATCACAGAATATTAAATTCTTTTGTTTACATCGTTTCTTTTATGTCAAAATAGACCCATCCAGCTTTAATTTCATATCTTATTCGACCTCTAATTCAATTTCCACCATTTTTGGTGATTTTTCAAAGACACATAACTGCTGCTGTCCAAAACTGTTTTATTTCTAAATTTACTCTTTCATAATTTCATTTACTCCATTTCTTCTTACCGAAAGTTCGCTCAAATATCGAGCACATTGTTCATAAACTTTCACACTTTTATCTTCACTTATTCATCACATAATCATATTCAATTACAGTTAGTCGTTATTTGATAATTAGCACACGAAGTGCCGTCTTCCGGTAATGTATTGCACACATAGTGCCATTACCCGTTTCTCGCACACATAGTGCCAACTTTCCGTAACATATCGCTCACACAGAGCCGTTACTTAACATTTCCGCACACACAGTGCCAACTTTCCGTAACGTATCGCTCACATAGAGCCGTTACTTAACATTTCTGCACACACAGTGCCAACTTTCCGTAACGTATCGCTCACATAGAGCCGTTACTTAACATTTTTGCACACACAGTGCCAACTTTACGTAACGTATCGCTCACATAGAGCGGTTACTTAACCTTTTCGCACACACAGTGTTCATTAACAACCTCCACTTAAACATAGCATATAAATTCACATATTATAAATATGACATACCTAAATACGTACATTCAACCCGAATCTTTCTTCTTATAATTTACCATTACATTCGGCCTTACACAGTTAAACACTTATTTATTCATTCATTCACCACTATCACTCATTTCATGTTCCCCAATTAACTACAACTCAACCCATAATTATTTATCCAGTCCAAACATATCCATCTTTCATACTTATGGCAAACATATCTTTATACATATTTCAACCATCCAAAGCATTTCGATATATTTATATAGATACATGTCCATGGTACTAACACATTCGGCAACCACATTCAAAGTCATCCTATCACATTCGACATCATCAAGGATATACTTACATGCACACATATTCGAATATTTCTTTTCCATACATATAATGGTATATATCAAATTCTTTATTACAGTTGCATATATGCATTTATTTACAAATTCACATCAACTATCATGTATAATACTCCTTATGCCTTATTCGGCAATTTGAAATTTAAAAGCATTTATGTCACTTAACATGAACATTAATATATAGATAATTCAAATTAATCCAATTGCTTAAAACTTACCTCGGAAGTCTATAAATTTGAATTTCCTAGCTATTCGTTTACTTTAGCTTTTCCCCGATCTAGCTCCTTTTCTTTTTGTTCTCGATCTAAGAAATGTCAAATAAAGCTTGTTCACATTCATTTCTATTTAATTTAATCCAAAACTCAAGATTATAAAGTTTACAATTTTACCCCTAGAATTTTCAACTTTTTCTATTTAGTCCCCAAAGCATAACACTCAAAGCACAAGAAATTTGGACTAAATTCTTAAGGACCGAATTTTTTTCATCTTTTATTAAATCTATATGAACCGTCAATTCGCATTTTTAACCCTCAATCATTTACCATGCTCATAATATAGTCTGAAGGTTCCAAACACAAGATATCAAAAATCCAACAACACCAACTCAAGGCCGAATATTCATAGTTAATATATCATTTCATTTCTTTCATTTTTCTAGCTACATAGTTCATTCATGAATTTTCTTTTCATGAATTCCTCCTTGAAATAATTTCCATTAAGAATTTCAAAGAAGAAATTGATAATCTAACATACATATAACATGTTCTAGCCTTAACCACACAAACACAAAATTTATGTCCATGGCAACATTCGATTGACACATCTATAACAAAAATTTGAACATGGGTTAACTAATTTACAAGGCTACAACTTCAAGAATATTAAAATTATCAAAAATCAAGTTGAATCACTCACCTAATTAAACCATGCAATTGTCGAAAATGGTGAAAGCCATTCCTCTTCCTCTTCCTCAAAGTTTTCGCAATAACAAAGAAAATAAAGATGAACACTCCACCCACTCATGCTTTTTTTTTGTTTTTATTTTAATAATCATCTCATACATATATTATTATTCTTTTCATTTTATAAATATAAAACAATCACTTAGTATTATTTTAGTGCCTTTGTCATTCACTAACATTGTTTTAGGGCAACTTGACATGCAAGTCCCTTGATGCAAGAAACAATTCAATTTAATCACCCCTTTATAATGATTAGCTATTTCACTAATTATGCAATTTAATCCTTTCATCTAAATTAGTCACCCAAACACACAAATTAATATATAATAACTTAACACATGCTTGACCACATAACATAAATATCAAATTAATAATTAAAATACTTTTCTAATTCGGATTTGTGGTCCCGAAATCACCGTTCCGATTAGGGTCGTTATTGGGTTGTTACAACTCTCCCCCCTTAAAGGATTTTCGTCTCCGAAAATCTTACCAGAAAGTAGATTAAGGATTTGCTTCCACACAATACATTTCAAATTCATACATAGCTTCAGATTTCAAATCTCTTTTATCTCACAATTGAAATTCTAATCTAACTTTCGCTGTATATCATCTCTAGCTGTGACTGCTTATGACTGTATTAAATTGTTTTCATTTTCTGCTCCATTTTTTTTTATGATATTAATCCTTTAGATCATTTTTTCACAAAGCTCGATCCTAAAATAACAAAGTTTGGTAGTTGCTTATAACAACAATAGTCTTTCTTAGTTGCTTTGAAACTCTAAAACACAGTGATAAATAAATATTTCGAGAATTTGATTTACGTTTCCCGATTTCAATGCAATCTCATACTCACAGATTGCTGTAATATTTCTCAGAATTATCGTATGAGTTTCAGATCTCAATCCAAAACAATGATAACTGACATCATAGACATACTTACCAATACAGAAATGGATAACTCAACTATTTTATCAAAAGAGAACATCTATACTTATAGAGAGATTTCTTCTGACAGTTAACCATATTACATATAACTTCATCTTTTTCAATGATAAAAATAATCCTGATACAAAATTTATCAACCCTCCATTTTTATAATCCACAAAGTTAGAAATATCACATTTTACACTCATCACCTATATCATATCTCGAACTGTTGTGCATCTTGTTATTCTCATATGAGCAAATAAATTACCACTGAGAGTTTCTTGTACCAGTTGTTGTATATTCATAGAGCTTTTCAGTATACACACTCTATCTCAAAATAACAAATAGTAATTGATACCATATCTGAGGTTCTGAATCAGAAATCAATTTATGCTAAACCACTTTTTAACTTATAATTCACCGACACATTTCTGAATTTCACAACTTCACTAAATAAACATTTATTTAGCCTCTAATTCAGCTAACAACTGTTGATTACCTGATAAGATCAATCATGTATTCATCGCCTAATCAAAACATCCAAAACTATAATCATTTTCCTCGGATAAGAATAACTTACAGACTCAAAAGTTTTTCGACGATTCGACTTTGCTATGCCAAGTTCAGATCTTCCTTTGACATTAAATGTTTTAAACTCTTATAGTCACCAAATATGTCACATAGCTTCCTTTTTTTTTTTTTTGCAACTTTAACTGTATAGAATCACAAGATATCTTTGCACATTCTAATATTAAAATAAATTTCGAACCATTCAATAATATATGACTAAAAATCATAAACTCTTTATTCAACTCTGGTAGAATCGGAACTGACATTTCGATTGATAATGTCTTCGTGCAAAAGAAAACTTCCACAATCAACTAACTTTAATTTATCACAACATTTTCCATATAGAATCATTCCGATGGATATAATTCGGTATCAAATCTTCAAGAATACAAGTTTTTTTTTTTCAGACTATCCCTCAATTCACACATATACATTCATAGTTTATTTCTAGTCGAATGGATGGATTCAGACATATATAACCCAAATATCTTTTCAATCAAATGATTTAAATCAGACTAAACCACTGAATTAGTCTTTTCAAAGAAATCTTTTCTTCTCGTTAAAAAGGATAACCCAGACATATTGTTTCACAAATTTGATATTATTCTTCTATCATTTTCACTTTTATCAAAGTCGGACCTTCACAAGAACTAGAAAAGAGTTTATAATGAAGCTATCTCAACTCTCGAAGAAAGTATCGCTTAAGCTTTTAACTTAGCTAAGACTAATCCATCATCAAATAAGATAAATCGAGTAATTAGTACTCACAAAAATAAACAAAGATTTTCCATTCAAACATCTGTAACCATACTTGCTTTTCGAAAGGTAAGTCGATAATCACTCTTAGTCTTTTAACATCTCAAAACAATCATGTTGTATTAATTTCAGATCCTTCTGCGACATTAAATACTTTAACCCGTTAAGATCAGGAAGCTTATACCATTTTTCATCGAACATACAGAATCATCCAATTCACAACACAGATATAAAAGTGATCGTCTCTAAATCATTAGTCGAACAATTTTTTTTTTCTCATGTGAATTTAACCGTGTGCATGTGCAACTACCTCTTCACATGTATTAAAACATATTCCGATTTGTTCAATAGAACATCATAAAAAAAATATCGCAATTTCTTTACTCAATTCAAACTGAACTCAGAATTAGAGCTTCGGTTAATAATACTTTTAACCGTTTAGAACTTTTGCTAACATGCATAGATCATTCGAACTTTCATAAATGTGATGACTTTATCAATCAGTACAACTTTTAACTCGTAATAACATCATTTGAGTAAAACAATCCAATAGGCATGTCTCTGTATCATACTTTCCCGAATATAATTTCTTCATTCAGACTATCCGTCTATATACTCGTGAATGCACAAAATTCATTACTATACTTGAGGATACTATGAATACACATAACTCAATTGAATCGAATAGCCGAGACTAGCTTCTTCTTTGTCTTTGACATTGCATAATCTATGTAATCTTTAAAACGTTTTGATATTTCTTCTAAAGTTGTTCTCACCCTCCAACTATTCTCATCTCTATATACATTACTAATTATTTCATCACTAACTCTTTAGTTTCACACTTATGAATTTATTCAACGCGGTTCTCGTAAAATTTCATTATAAAGCATCACTGATAAAGGGGTGAGGTCATACAGCCTCTAACTTGACGCTCATAAATACACACATATGACTTAACATTCATCATTAACGTAATATCATCATAATCACATAATTCACTTTGGACAATTTAATATGCTTATTCATTTTACGAATGCTTTTTTTTTTAATTTCAAACAATGAAATTTACTTACTAGCAATTTTCAAATTAGAGAACGCCTTACGGGTTCGAGTACGTCGGTTACTTGATGCCATAGTCCAACTATGGTCTTACACGTACACACACATACTGCCATGGTCTTATCCGTTAATTCATCATTAAACGATCGCATTCATTTCCTCGTTAGCAAAGACGTAAAACATAACATCATAAAGTCTGTAATTTAATAAGTAAACATAAAATTCAACCACATTAACATACTGATTACACTTATTCAACAAGTGTACATAACCACACATTCCATCAATTTGTGTAGGTGTACTTATCATATTCACATGATCAAATAGGTTTGGCACATATTATCATATGCATGCCAAGCAACTATGAATGGGCTTATCACCACATAAACTTTCATTTTATTCCACGTTTCCTTATTTCTCAACTCATGATTATCTCACTTCGTACATTAACACATACATATCATGAACTTCTATCCATACCTTTCTAAGTTTAGTCTCATCACAAATACATTTCAATCACCTCAATATATATATTTTTAGCATCATCAAAAATAGCTCAGTTGGAAGTCATCTCTGTTGTAACAAAATAATTTCGTTAGAGCCGGGAGATATCATATTATCACGGTCTATATATGGCATGTATAGATAGACTCTCACACGCTACGTTAGTCCGAGAATCGACTAAACTGTAGCTCTGATACCACTAAATGTAACATCCCTTACCCGTATTCGACGCCGGAATAGGGTACGGGGCATTACCATAACACATACACTTGTAAACGTATTGAACTGAGTCATAAAATTTTATCCAAATTATCACTTTTCAATTTACATCACAAACATATAACTTAAGTAATACTAGTCAACATCAGTGGCCTTATACAAAATGAACTGCTAAATATTAATGGCCAACATTTTAGGCCAAACCAATTATGATATATACAAATGACTAAGTCCCCTATACATGCCATAAACTTAAGAGGTTTGTATTGTAATACCCCTATACCCGGTTCAATCATGCAGACCCGGTATAAGACTATTACATTTGGTGCCAAAACAATTATGGCCAGATACTGTCTAATTTTCCAACCATTTTTGATAACATATTTATTGTTTATTAATTCATTCCATATATACCAACATACTTCAAATAACTGAAAATAGATAAAATTTCAAGAATCTACATTTTAGTCCTTATCACATGGGAACACCTTTGAACTACATATGTACATGCCATTTTAATACAAAATATAGTACCTACTTTTGAAGCCCTTGAGGATGTGATGAGATGAGCGATCTTTTAGTTGGACTTTTCTCTTAGTCTAATTGTACCTCACGCGTTAAAATAAACGCGTTAAGCGGTGAAGGCTTAGTAAGCACCACAAGAATAATTAAATAAGCAATCATAACAGAATATTTTAACTCAATCAATTATTGCATATCTTCTCACATATAAGTTTCTTCATGTATGCCTTGCTTTAATAAAATTTAACTTATCTTTTGTAAGGTATAAATCTTACCTTAACACATCAGTAATTCACTTTGTCCTCGTTTCAATTCTTAGCCCAAAGTAGACTTTATAGAACACATCGGATATACGGAACATATACAGAGGTGCATTATGATGCACAAGTGAAAGAGAGAGCACCAATGTGCTAATAATCGAGCAATCGACGCGTGCTAATAATCGAGAGCACCAACGTGCTAATATCGAGAGAGCACCAACGTGCTAATATCGAGAGAGCGCGCTAAAGTTCCTTAATGGCATGCCACTAATATCCCGATGAGTTCTAATTTCGCCTACTTGGGCATTAAAGTCAATCTCATGTATTTAAATAATTCACATAAATATTTCAAAAGGATAAATAACAATAATTTAAAATTCTTGTAGTACTTACAACAAAAGGTTGAGGTGATATAAATTCTTCTTCCTTCACTCCTTAACCTTCTCTTTTCCTTTTCCTTCAATTCGGTCCTCTCCTTTTCTTTTCTTCAATTTCATATAAACATATAACATTTATATGTTAAAAATAATCAAATAATTTCCTGTAATATTTAATAAAATAAACATGTATTTTATGATAAATTCATGCTTTCTTACTATTGCTCACATTTCAATTTAATCATTTACTCATAAACTTATTCAAAGCTGTCCTTTTGTGTCATAGTCACTAAATTATTTATTTCTCGAGCTACAGAACTCCAAATGAATAACCGTTAATTTTCCTTGAAACTAGACTCATATATCTTTTTACTATAATTTTTCCAGAATTTTTGGTATGGCCAATCAATACCAGATTATTCTTAAAGTTTCCCCTGTTTTACTGTTTGACTGTTCTGACCTCTCTTCACTACGAATCAAATTACTCTTCGTACAGAATTCATATGACCTTCTTATTTATTTCATTTGAAAATAGACTCATTCAGGATTCTAAACATATAAAGTTAAGCCTCTAATTATTTTTCTTCAATTTGTTATGATTTTTCAAATTCAGAACAGGGGATCCCGAAATTCCTCTAAACCAGTCTTACAAAAATATAAATATCTCAAATTACAGAATTCCTTTGCTTTCCTGTTTCTTTCATATGAAAATAGACTCAATAAGCTTTAATTTCATATCTCATTCAACTTCTAATTCCACTTCTACGATTTTTGGTGATTTTTCAAAGTTACTCTACTGCTGCTGTCCAAAACAGTTTTCTTATAGCTTATTGTACAATTAAATCCTTTACCCAATTCTAACTTCAAATTCTTTCAATTAAACCACTAATTCATCATTTTATTCATCATATGCTATATTCAAAAACTCTAAAACTTCAAAAACTTCAACTTAAATTCATCAAAACTTTGTTCTAAAACTTATAAAGCATCAAAATTAAAAGAAAAGGACTAAATTAGCTTACCTATTAAACATCCAAGCTTTAAATCATCAATTTCTCCTTTTTCTTTCTTCCTTTCTTTCTTTCCCCTGCTTTCGTCTTGTTCTCTGTTTCTTTTCTATTATGTTTCTCTTTTTCTATATCTTTCTTTCCTTTAATCTATATATATATAATAATAAAATATAATAATATAATAATATACTTTATATACATCTATATCCATATACACGTTTTTAACCAAAAAATCTAGGATTTTTTTTTTTTTTTTTTTTTAGCCTCAACATTTAAAAATGGCATAATTGCCTTTTTAGTCCTTTATATTTTCTTTTAATCTATAATCAAACTTTTGCACCTTTTTCAATTTAATCCTTTTTCTCAAATACTTCTAATTAAATCAAATTCACCTAAATAAAACCTTATTAAACACACAACTAACTTTGTAAATATTTTTAATAAATATTTTATGAGTCCGTTTACTAAAAATAGAGACCCGATAACTCATTTTTCAATATCCATACTTTTGAGGTCGTTACATGTATTCACTTTTTACCCACCCACGATGATAGCTTGACAGTGTGATTACATCTCCGATGATCTCCAACTCGAGCTAGCATACAACCCTATAAGATATGGGAAAGGAAGGAAAGTAAGCTACAAAGCTTAGTAAGTAAGTATGTAAATAATAAGTGATTTATTAACAGGCTTTCATTAATCTTCACAATATGTTCTCAAGATAATACAATCATTATTGCACATAATTCCACTTTTTATTCATGTTCATCTCAAGCTGTCTATTTGAGTCACTATAATTAAATTATTTATTTCTTGAGTTACAGAGCTCCAAATGAAGAACCGTAAATTTTATATGAAACTAGACTCAAATATATCTACACCATAAAATTTCCAGAATTTTTAGCTTAGCCAATTAGTACAGTTTATTCTTTAAAGTATCCCCTGTTCTGTTGTCTGACAGTTTCGACCTTTATTCACTAAAAATTAATTATCTCATTGTACAGAATTCAAATTATATTACTGTTTATTTATATTGAAAATAGACTCATCAAGAAATTCAGGGATATAAACTTTATCCCATGATTATTTTTTTTACAATTTGTAATAAATTTTCAAAGTTAATATAGGGGATTCTGAAATCATTCTAACCCTATCTCACAAAAATTCAAATATCACAGAATATTAAATTCTTTTGTTTACACCGTTTCTTTTATGTCAAAATAGACTCATCCAACTTTAATTTCATATCTTATTCGACCTCTAATTCAATTTCCACCTTTTTTGGTGATTTTTCAAAGACACATAACTGCTGCTGTCCAAAACTGTTTTATTTCTAAATTTACTCTTTCATAATTTCATTTACTCCATTTCTTCTTACCGAAAGTTTGCTCAAATATCGAGCACATTGTTCATAAACTTTCACACTTTTATCTGCACTTATTCATCACATAATCATATTCAATTACACTTAGTCGTTATTTGATAATTAGCACACGAAGTGCCGTCTTCCGGTAATGTATTGCACACATAGTGCCATTACCCGTTTCTCGCACACACAGTGTTCATTAACAACCTCCACTTAAACATAGCATATAAATTCACATATTATAAATATGACATACCTAAATACGTACATTCAACCCGAATCTTTCTTCTTATAATTTACCATTACATTCGGCCTTACACAATTAAACACTTATTTATTCATTCATTCACCACTATCACTCATTTCATGTTCCCCAATTAACTACAACTCAACCCATAATTATTTATCCAGTCCAAACATATCCACCTTTCATACTTATGGCAAACATATCTTTATACATATTTCAACCATCCAAAGCATTTCGATATATTTATATAAATACATGTCCATGGTACTAACACATTCGGCAACCACATTCAAAGTCATCCTATCACATTCGGCATCATCAAGGATATACTTACATGCACACATATTCGAATATTTCTTTTCCATACATATAATGGTATATATCAAATTCTTTATTACAGTTGCATATATGCATTTATTTACAAATTCACATCAACTATCATGTATAATACTCCTTATGCCTTATTCGTCAATTTGAAATTTAAAAGCATTTATGTCACTTAACATGAACATTAATATATAGATAATTCAAATTAATCCAATTGCTTAAAACTTACCTCGGAAGTCTATAAATTTGAATTTCCTAGCTATTCGTTTACTTTAGCTTTTCCCCGATCTAGCTCCTTTTCTTTTTGTTCTCGATCTAAGAAATGTCAAATAAAGCTTGTTCACATTCATTTCTATTTAATTTAATCCAAAACTCAAGATTATAAAGTTTACAATTTTACCCCTAGAATTTTCAACTTTTTCTATTTAGTCCCCAAAGCATAACACTCAAAGCACAAGAAATTTGGACTAAATTCTTAAGGACCGAATTTTTTTCATCTTTTATTAAATCTATATGAACCGTCAATTCGCATTTTTAACCCTCAATCATTTACCATGCTCATAATATAGTCCTTAAGGTTCCAAACACAAGATATCAAAAATCCAACAACACCAACTCAAGGCCGAATATTCATAGTTAATATATCATTTCATTTCTTTCATTTTTCTAGCTACATAGTTCATTCATGAATTTTCTTTTCATGAATTCCTCCTTGAAATAATTTCCATTAAGAATTTCAAAGAAGAAATTGATAATCTAACATACATATAACATGTTCTAGCCTTAACCACACAAACACAAAATTTATGTCCATGGCAACATTCGATTGACACATCTATAACAAAAATTTGAACATGGGTTAACTAATTTACAAGGCTACAACTTCAAGAATATTAAAATTATCAAAAATCAAGTTGAATCACTCACCTAATTAAACCATGCAATTGTCGAAAATGGTGAAAGCCATTCCTCTTCCTCTTCCTCAAAGTTTCGGCAATAACAAAGAAAATAAAGATGAACACTCCACCCACTCATGCTTTTTTTTGTTTTTATTTTAATAATCATCTCATACATATATTATTATTCTTTTCATTTTATAAATATAAAACAATCACTTAGTATTATTTTAGTGCCTTTGCCGTCCACTAACATTGTTTTAGGGCAACTTGACATGCAAGTCCCTTGATGCAAGAAACAATTCAATTTAATCACCCCTTTATAATGATTAGCTATTTCACTAATTATGCAATTTAATCCTTTTATCTAAATTAGTCACCCAAACACACAAATTAATATATAATAACTTAACACATGCTTGACCACATAACATAAATATCAAATTAATAATTAAAATACTTTTCTAATTCGGATTTGTGGTCCCGAAATCACCGTTCCGATTAGGGTCGTTATTGGGTTGTTACAACTTTCCCCCCTTAAAGGATTTTCGTCTCCGAAAATCTTACCAGAAAGTAGATTAAGGATTTGCTTCCACACAATACATTTCAAATTCATACATAGCTTCAGATTTCAAATCTCTTTTATCTCACAATTGAAATTCTAATCTAACTTTCGCTGTATATCATCTCTAGCTGAGACTGCTTATAACTGTATTAAATTGTTTTCATTTTCTGCTCCATTTTTTTTATGATATTAATCCTTTGGATCATTTTCTCACAAAGCTCGATCCTAAAATAACAAAGTTTGGTAGTTGCTTATAACAACAATAGTCTTTCTTAGTTGCTTTGAAACTCTAAAACACAGTGATAAATAAATATTTCGAGAATTTGATTTACGTTTCCCGATTTCAATGCAATCTCATACTCACAGATTACTGTAATCTTTCTCAGAATTATCGTATGAGTTTCAGATCTCAATCCAAAACAATGATAACTGACATCATAGACATACTTACCAATACAGAAATGGATAACTCAACTATTTTAATAAATTTACATTAAGAATTTCAAAGAAGAAATTGATAATCTAACATACATATAACATGTTCTAGCCTTAACCACACAAACACAAAATTTATGTCCATGGCAACATTCAAATGACACATCTATAACAAAAATTTGAACATGGGTTAACTAATTTACAAGGCTACAACCTCAAGAATATTAAAATTATCAAAAATCAAGTTGAATCACTCACCTAATTAAACCATGCAATTGTCGAAAATGGTGAAAGCCATTCCTCTTCCTCTTCCTCAAAGTTTCGGCAATAACAAAGAAAATAAAGATGAACACTCCACCCACTCATGCTTTGTTTTGTTTTTATTTTAATAATCATGATGAACACTCCACCCACTCATGCTTTGTTTTGTTTTTATTTTAATAATCATCTCATACATATATTATTATTCTTTTAGTTTTATAAATATAAAACAATCACTTAGTATTATTTTAGTGCCTTTGCTGTCCACTAACATTGTTTTAGGGCAACTTGACATGCAAGTCCCTTGATGCAAGAAACAATTCAATTTAATCACCCCTTTATAATGATTAGCTATTTCACTA